>CM044431.1:57168339-57233488 GCA_024363595.1 Xenopus borealis
ATATATATATATATATATATATATATATATATATATATCTTCAATAAATACTCCGCTCTCCAAGGTCTTGTGCAAAAAGCAAAAAAGCTTGTGGTTTATTCCCTATATATATATGCTTTGCAGAAGCCTTAAATTGGAATGTGCATGGAGAACATGATAGATATATGAGATATAATACAAAAGATTTATATTTTCTGTTCTTTATTTGATGTCCTTGAATTGCCATTGCTCCGGAGCATGGCTGAATGTGCACTGTTTCTAAAACTATTTGCTTATGTGTGAAAATAATTGTCTGACTATTCGTTAACTTAAAATTTAATATTAGAACAAAGCAAAGTCAAAACTCATTTTCCCCCATACATCTTCCTTGTGTAGTGCAGGATAAAATATTCAGAGAGTCTCTGCTTCTGCTGCTAATCTTATGGTAATTGTTGCAAGACTTGATTTCTTATCCTTGGTTCACAGCAATCACAAATCAACTGATTACAGAACTTTATAATGCTGCAAGGTATCTGCCATACTTCCTTGAAGAATTGCAGGAAATACACTCAGACTACTGATATGTACTTGCTTCAAGTCATATCAGTAGGGCCACAGCAGTAGGGAAACAGACGCCATAACTGTTGGGGGGTTCAGGATTATAGGGGGGTATACTGATCCCCTGAGTGGCGTGAGCTCTTTAAAAGAAAAAGTTATTATTAATACACTTCATCTGGGGCCAACTGCAATTGCCCATTCTAGCAAGCTGCTTCCACACATAGTCACACCCCTGATCTGCCTTGCCTATTCCTCAATTCTGCCCAAACCTTTGCCATTCCCCTAGAAGCCCAGTCCCATTCATGATCCATGAATTGTATCTCTTGAGGCCCCTCTCTGCCTCAGAGCCCCTGACTGGTGAAACCCCCTGTAGGAGCCCTAGTTGTAGAGTCCCATAGCTTCTAGTTAAGTCACTTACAGAATTTGCGTATTATAATTCAGCAACAGTTTAGGAGCCATGGGTTAGTTAGCATTCTCACAAACCTGTGATGCCTGAATAGCTGCAGTTCATTAGCCACTAGGAACATGTTGGGTAGCAGTGACGCATATGCAATGTAAAGGCCATCTTTATGTAGCACTAGGGTTGTCACCTTTTCTTGAAAAAAATACCAGCCTTCCAATATATTTATCTTTTTTCCTATTACTAACAATTGGATCAACCAACAAAAATACCGGCCAGGCCGGTAAAATATCGGCCAGGTGGCAACCCTATGTAGCTCAGACCTAATGTAGGTTTTGGGAACTTTATTCTTACAAGAAGCCAGTGTTCATATAGGTACCAAGCAATTTTAACAGTAATGTATCAATTTTATAGACAGCTTTTAAATCTTTTATCAATCCAGACATGTTCAGGAACAATACAGTCAGATTTCAGCTTTTCACACAGCTTTTCACACAGCTTTTCCTTATCATTTACTCACAACCCCTCTGGTTTTCCACTTTCCCAATCTTGACTTTCCGCCTCCAGGGTCAATACCAGGGAAACTGTATCTACATTTCCTTCTAAAGGGCTGAGACACCACACCGTCATTTGAAAATAAATTATTGTTAGGGGCCTCTAAGGTGTTTAATCATGTGCTGGGGATGCTGTATTATCCACAGGGGAAGAGGAGGCATATGGATTTAAGGGTATGACAACTTTTTTCACATATAAGTGGAGTGATATCTCTGCAGTGAGCACCAACCATTTGGTTTTTTTGGTGTGTTACTAAAAACAATTAATTTGGACATGGTCTTGTGGTAACATGGGTGTGGCTTAAAAACAGGGAGTGGTCAACACTGGCTTCCATTATTGGCCCTCCACCACGTAGGCCATAAAAATTTCGGCCCGCTGTAACACAGAAGTTGGACAGCACTGGTCTATGGCATTTGGTATGGGATCAGGTATTTGGAAACCCGTTATTCAGAAAGCTCCGAAATTTGAAAAAGGCTGTCTCTAATAGACTTAATTTTATCCAAATAATCCAAAATTTTAAAATTGTCCTTTTTCTCTGTAACAATGAATATGTATCTAGTACTTGATCCAAAATGAGATATAATCAATCCTTATTGATGCAAAACCAGCTTATTGGGTTTATTTAATGATTTTCTAGTAGACATATGGGTGTCAGTAATTTGTCAAATGAAATCAAGGTCAGTTCATAACATACCTAGAGATTAATGCTCTAGCAAATCTTAAAATTCCCCAAGTTTTTGGAGCACTGGAATGTGTAAAATGGAATGTGGAGGTAAAATGTGTTTTGGCTGCATGGTTAGAGCAGGGGAAGAAAGTGGAAGGGACATTAAACAGATATGATCATGTGTTATTTTGTACCCAGACAAACTGTTTGGTTTAGAGAAGTTGCATGGGGAGTCCTTGGCCCACTAGGCCCTACTCTGAAGGGCCAGCTCACTAACCCTGTGACAAACTTTCCTGTACATGTCCACACACCTACCCAATGCAGTGAACCACATGTGCCACCTGCCCCCCCCCTTGTACCTTGTTCTTTCCCCTCAAACTCCTACAAACTTAAGGGTGCTGGTCCTCGAGGGAGCAGGCCTGGTTCAGTGGGGACCCACGAGGGCTGGCGCCACCACGTTTCCTTCCAGATTCCTCCTCGCTCAGCCCCACCCAGCAAACAAATAATGCACTACAAAATGCACAATTCAACAAGGTAAATTAAATTGTACAGTATTCCGGGGGTTCACAAAATGTTGTTGTGAATTATGAATAAATCTGAAAAAAAGACATAAATCACCCCACTTCATGGAAAAATCCATTACTTGCAGTGAAAGAGTTTAAACACTGTAATTTTCTTCTCCAGTTCTCTTAATTTGTGTACTTGGATTGTATAAGTGTAAGCTATAATAATAATCATTCTAAAATGACTGGGAGAATAATTCACATGAATTCAAAATCTAGCTTGTTTTGATTCACATACTTTGTTTTAAAATATTCTACTTATCATAATATAGGTCTTGAGAAGACTAAAACAGCTTTGTCATTGGTTGGACATCCCCCCTTCATCTGTAGGGTATATCTGATTTTTGTCATAACACTTGGAATGTCAAACTTGAAAGCTTCATAGACCTAGTAAACTCCTGAGTCTAGGACCTTAGATCATGATCACTGATCGCAGTTTAACAAATGGTCAGTAAAAATAAACTTAATACCAATGTTATTAATAGGGAAAAAATATAGGAAGTCTGATATTTTTCACAGAAAGGCCTTTTAACAAAAATTTGCAAAAAAGAACCCCCCGGATGTTGATTTGGAGGAAGCAAACAAACTACCCAGGAACAGTTCAGTATAAAAATGGAACTGGGTAAATAGGCTTTGCAAAATGTTTTCAATATACTGTAGTTATGAATAAAGGCTGGAGTGAACAGACATCTAACATAGTAGTCATCACCCAACTTCCTACTTTGCAGCTCTCTTATTGGTTACCAGTTAGTTTAATCTGAATCTGGTTTGCACCTGTGTGTAAATTGTCAAAGGCAAACTAACTAAACATTTGTGTCCAACATGGCCCTCTTCTAGTCACTGACTGGTTACTGACTGGTAACCAATGAGAGAGCTGTAAAGCAGGAAGTTAGGTTCTGGCTATTATGTTAGCTATTACTTCATTACAGCCTTTATACATTACATTTTGGCTAACTAACTTACCCAATTTTATTCTTACATGGTTCCTTCAATACAAAAACTGCAAATAGTTGAATTCACAGTAACTGTGTTCAGTCAGTGCTAGGTATTTCCTACACTCTTAAAAGAGTTGGATTTGTAAAAAACAAAACTTCCCCTGAACTGTAAATATGTGTGCACCATAGATTAGTGTTTTGGAAATTCAGATCATAAAGCATATTTTCTGGTTGCCTAAAAAGAATATACCGAAGGTAATGGAGACTGTAAAGCAAAATGCCCCTTGGCTATGTACAACTGATTTCCTATTGAAAATCTTGCCTTGTAACTATAAATACAGAACACTGAGCTTTAATTTAATCACGTTTTCCTTTTCCTTCCAGGCAGCTTTGGAACTAGACTATACATTTGCATGGCCATCCAGCTAGGTGTTGACAGATTGATAGGTTTTTTATCTATACGGAATATTACAGAAGGAGGTGAAAAATAGAAATCCTTGACCCCTGAAAATGTATAATGCTTCTTTCAGCAGTGCAATAAACTGCATTAAAGTTCCTCTGGCAACAGGAAATTGCTGAATGGGGTTCCCAATGTTATAAATGTGGTTCTTTCCAGGAAAGAGAAATACTATAATGCTGTACTATAACTTAAACAGATACTGATATGGGAAAACATGTTTTTTTCAAAACGCATCAATTAATAGTCTTATTCCAGCAGACTTCTGCACTGAAATCCATTTCTCAAAAGAGCAAACAGATTTTTTATATTCAATTTTGAAATCTGACATGGAGGTAGACATTTTGTCAATTTCCCAGCTGCTCCATGTCATGTGACTTGTGCCAGCACATTAGGAGGGAGATGCTTTCTGGCAGGCTGTTGTACTGAATAGTACTCAGTGGGACATGGGTTTTTATATTGAGTGCTGTTCTTAGATCTACCAGGCAGCTGTTATCTTGTGTTAGAGAGCTGTTATCTGGTTACCTTCCCATTGTATTGTTGTTAGGCTGCTGGGGGGGGGGGGGGGGGGGGGGGGAAGGGAGGGGGTGATATCACTCCAACTTGCAGTACAGCAGTAAAGAGTGATTGAAGTTTTTCAGAACACAAGTCAAATGACTTGGGGCAGCTGGGAAATTGACAATATGTCTAGCCTCATGTCAGATTTCAAAACGAAATATAAAAAAATCTGTTTGCTCTTTTGAGAAATGGATTTCAATACAGAATTCTACTGGAGCAGCACTATTAACTGATGCATTTAGAATTTTTTTTCCCCCATGACAGTATCCCTTTAACTTTATATGGGAAATGCAAGTATGATATCAATTACATATGGGTAAACTGTATGGACATAGAGCTTTGTCAACTAAGTTACACTTTAGAATTACTGACTGGACCATTGCTTTACAGTTTACTATAATTAGATTAATGTTATGTTACCTGGTACTTTCATTTCCAAAATATTACAATGCCCATATCCATGCAACCGTTTTTGTGTCATGACTCACTCACCCAATGTCAATCTCTGTCCAGCTCTTTCTGTTTCTTCTCTCCCCAGAGCCTTTGTTATGATCATTGATGTGCCCGAAACAGTTAACCAGACCTAAACAATGGGCAACAAGGAAAATGTCTGATGAAAAATAGGCGTGAAATACATCTAAAAATTAAACATGACAAGAAAAACCGCACCTGTGGAGGATCGTCTACCCATATTGTGCAATTACATCCAAGCTAGACTCTCCAAATTTTTGTTTGGGGAGCACCGCACATAAATACATGATTAAAGTTATTGTGGGAAAATGATATGAATAGAAATATTTATGCGTGCAATTGTAAAACAAGAGGACCCCCAAAAGCTTGTGATATCCAGTGATAATGTACTGGACACGATATCGATCAGGAAGGTTGGATTTTCTTCCGACTGACCCATCGGAAGTCCATTGGGCTCATCGTAATACAATCGTTTGGCCATAGGGCCGAATGTCCTGATTGCCCTGATATAGCCCTGCCAGTTAGTGGCATATAGGGGAAAGGTCCGCTCGTCTGGTGATGTCACTAAACGAGCGGATCTTTGCATCTATGGCCAGCTTAACTCCTTCTTTCTTGTCCTGTCTGCGTCTGACTCCTTGTTTTCAGTCCTGTCTGTGTCTGACTTCTTGTTTCCAGTCCTGTGTGGACGCTTCATCTCTAGTCCTCATCATCCCCATCCTGACCTGGTTCTAAGCTCCACACCATCCCGTTCTGTCCCAGAGTCTTCATCCCAGTCCTGATCTGATTCACTCCTTTATGCATCCAGTCAGATTCTTTGCCTGCTCCGTCATGTTCATGTCCACACAGTATCAGCTCTTGCCTGAAAAATTCACCTTCCCTACCTATTCCTCCTTAGTGTGTCCTTCCAGCAATATATCCCCTTTAATACACACTTTAAGCCTGCTCTGATGGATTTCACATAAGTGGACCGAATGGAAACAAGTCAGACCTGGACTTAACAACAGCCTTAGAGGGTTGTGTCTACCAGCGTTGGACTGGGGGGCCCAGGGCCCAATGGGCTGCAGCCTCAAGGGCCCCTACACCATCCCCTGAGCCCCCCAGCCACAAAATCCATTGTGCCAGGACCCCCCCCTCCCCGCATGCATACGGTAAGGAGGAAGTGCAGGGAGCGGGTCTGGGCCATCAAGACCCAAAAGAGCCAGGACCCAGCAGGTATTTTCCCATTGTCCCGCCAGCCCAGTCTGACCCTGGTGTCTACAAAAGCATCTGACTTGTATCCAGAGTATTTTATGCCACTGCCATTACTAATATAAAAGTCATTGGCACACAAATGAACAACAAGAAGAAACTGTGGTGCAACTTGCATTAAATTTACAAAAGCAGACACTAATTTATGAGACATGCAATGATGGGGAAATATCTGCATTGCGGGTAAAAACATGATATTTGCATTGAGACTTCATATCTCCTCTTTATGTAATAGTAGAACAGGGTTAATACAGTAGTAATGCAAAACAAACCCATCTTCTGATGCAAAAAAAGAGAGAATGAATTTGTTGGCTGAGTATTTTAATGAAATATATTAGTGGCTGGGATATATCTGCACATCCCTGCATAGCTATCTATGTCTCTCACTTCTGCTAATCAAGGCAATTCTTTTATAGGACTGAAGAATAATTGTGCGCGTGGTTGTCAAAGTCATGCTTGAGAGCATTTAATTTACAAAGAATTCATCACTGCTCTTTTAATTTTCAAATGGTAGATTAATTTATTGCAAGGCTTTTGGTTGAAGGCAAACCTAGCCCAAAGACAAGTGGTGTCAAAAGAATTCATTAAGTACAAGGACAGCAAACAAATTACCAATTTGTTATCGTATGAGTAGTAAAATCCATGTGTGGTGAGAAACTAAATTATTGAGGGCAATAAACAGTGCTCTGACATTTGTGGTCTAAACTAAACATACAGTAGAACCCCCATTTTATGTTTTTCAGGGGATCAGAAAAAATTGTGTAAAATCCAGGAAAATGTAAAATCAGGGAAATGTATTATGCATAATATATAGGTGGGACCACAAACAACAATATAAAATGAGGGAAAACCTAAAATCAAGGGATGTAAAATTGAGGTTCTACCATATTTAAACCCCCCTAAAGAGAAAAGCCCCATCCCCAGCTCTCCATTCTCCCCCCTCCCTGCTTATTCCCCGCATAGTCCATTACTGCAAAAATTATCCCTAAATATCATGTTGACTTATCCATTCAGAGACGCACAGCAGAACTCATGGGCACCATCTTCTGCATCTTTGGTTTTGTTCAAAAAGGGACCACCAAAACTGAGCTATTTGGTACACTAGCTAGGCCACAAAGGCCGGGGTGGTATGCCACCCAACCCCATTCCTATTTTTGTAGAAAAAATCCGGTGAATTCTTCAGCCAGTGCTCCACCTGTGTCCACGGAAGCAGACTGTACATGCACGTTTGCACTCGCAAGTAGAGGTGGGCGTGCTCACGAGGGGACGGAGTTTCCCCCTCCGGCCTAGAGGTGGCCGAAACAGAAATACGGCCCTGTTGGTGCATGCATAGTTGGAGCTAGTCTGCTATTCTTGGCATCATGTGCATTCACCAAAAAACTCTGTAAATTGCTGAAAGGAAGAGGAACAGAAAAAATGGAAGATGGCACATATGAGCTCTGCTGCACTGCTTTGCATGAATAAGATAGTGTGACATTCAGGGACAATTTTTGCAGTAAGGGACTATGGGGATGGGGAGCAGGAAGGAGAAATATCTCCTATTCAAGTGAAGAAGAGTCTCAAGGGCATTTTGAAGGTGGAAGGGGTAGCAACAGTGTGTGCTTTGGGTGCCAATACTACTTAACCAAGCTCTGAATGTGAGATAGTACAAGTATGTTACAGGAGTATATAGCAAACAGAAAATTGTACAGAACAGAATAAGCGTTAATATGGTAATGTAAAATAATTGAGCTAACATGCATTATGGGATCTATAGGGTTAATTTGCAAAAAATCCTTGGCACACAGGAATGAATTCAGCAGGGCAAAGCCCTTGCGGTTTTATTGAATGGGCCATATCAGATATGCAGCCTCAGGTGGCAAAATAACCTTACCTGTACAACAGCCTGGGGAAGAGGATATAAGTCAGTGCTGCCCAACTTTTTTTTTACCCGTGAGCCACATTCAAACGTGCAAAGAGTTGGAGAGCAACACAAGCATGAAAAAGTTCCTTGGGGTGCCAAATAAGGACTGTGGTTGGTTATTTGGTAGCCCCTGTGTGGACTGGCAGCACACAAAAGGCTCTTCTTGGCACTATACTTAGTTTTCATGCAATTAAAAATTGCTTTCAAGCTTGGAATTCAAAAATAAACACCTGCTTTGAGGACCCTGAGAGCAACATCCAATGGGAGAGCAACATGTTGCTCAGGAGCTACTGGTTGGGGATCACTGATATAAGTAGATATATGCAAAGAGTGATATTTGCACAATTGCTGCATTCTGTACACAAGACAAAATATTTCTAAGGTAAAGAATAATGTTAAACAATGATTTCAACCATTTCTAATCTCTTTACCATTTTATAAAAGCAATGGAAACCAATGCTCCAGCAATAAGCTGACAGTTAAGTGTTGCAGCGCTCTTCCCAAAATAGTTGCTTCACATTGGCCCCTAGATTAAATAATTCTGATTGATTTACAAATAATAACTAAATGTTCTGAAAAGATGGAGAATGTTTGTGAGTATTCTTGTTTGTCTGTGTGTGTGTTGGGGGGGGGTATGTTGTGTAATGGTAGACTGGAGCAATCAGTGATATTCGTATAACTCATATAGACAGGGTGGAGTGCCCACCAGGGAGTCTTATTTGGTTAGTCCCTCCTTAACGCATAACAGGCATTTTTGAACACATAATTGTTTCCCTGCTACAGAAATAACCATGAAAGCAAATAAGCAATCTGTGTAAGATTAAGTCTGGTTGCAGCTCACACCATGGTTCATTACTAACAACAGTATGTAGAAAATGCCATTTGTATCATCTCCATTATCATCTTTTAACATAGAGAAAGGACGTGATTTCTATCAAGGCATTGGATGTATTATTTTATTCTTACATTCTTATCTGTCCGCACGTTTATTTTATGAAATAGGTTGTGCTCTTTCTTTTCGCTTTTTGTTCTTGTTTTTTTTTCTACCGTTTTGGTATTTATATTTTCTGCATTGTTTCTTTTGTATCCATGACAACTGATAACAGCATAGCTAAAGGATGTTTCATGCTGCAATTTATGTAGACTTTTAAAGGTTCGTTTTGGGTGAACTTGTTTTTTTTAACTTGTTAACTGCAATTACTTTTCACTCCCCTTCAGGGCCGGAACTAGGGGTAGGCAGAGTAGGCGGCCGCCTAGGGCGCAGTCATGGGGGGCCGCACTTTATAAGGGAAATAATGTTTTTTTTTATTTCTTTAAGTTTTAACTTCGCCCCTGTCTTCAGCAGCAGCGTTCTGCTCTACTTCAGTCCCCGCCTCCCTCTTACTTGCCCTTTGCCTGGCACAGATCTAGGGCAATATTTTTGCTGCTGCTCTGGTACAGGCTGGTGGCACAGGTACAAACTTGGGGGTGAATGGCTGATGGCACAGGTACAGGTACAGACTTGGGGGGCAATGGCTGGTACAGACTTGTGGCACAGGTACAGACTTGGGGGGCAATGGCTGGTACAGACTTGTGGCACAGGTACAGACTTGGGGGGCAATGGCTGGTGACAGTTACAGACTTAGGGGGCAATGGTTGGTGGAACAGGTACAGACTTGGGAGGCAATGGCTGGTGGCAGAGGTACAGACTTGGGGGGTCATGACTGATGGCACAGGTGCAGATTTGGGGCAATATTTTGGGTGTTTCTGGCTGACACAGGTACAGATTAGGGCAATTTTTTGGGTGCTGCTGGCTGGCACACGTACAATTTGATTCATTAATGTGTTGTAAGGTTTCTTTATTTAAGAAAAAGTGAATAGGTGGGAAATTGTCGTACAGAATGGGGGTGGGGCGCACTGATTGAACCCCTTGCCTAGGGTGCCAAACTACATTGGCCTTGGCCCTGCTCCCCTTATTAACATTATGACACTAGGACCTGCATGTTTGAAACACATATATACAATGAGCAAAATATCTGCACTCACAGGTCTTTCATAATGGTGAAAAAAGAAATTAGTTTATTAAACGTTTCCTGAAGAAGGCGCACAAACAGGGGCTGAAAAGTTGAATAAACCCTTTTCTTTTTTCACCATTATGAAAGATCTGGGAGTGTGGTTATTTTGTAGTAGAAACTTTTCAAACAGCACCATCGACTTTAAATATATAAAAATCCTTTATTTATGCTTTTTTGGGCATCACAGCGACATTTCAGGCCATGCAGCCTTTTATCAAGCTGTGTGGTTATTTTGTATATATATATCTATATATATATATGTATATATATATACATATAAGAAACCCAAGAAGATCCGCACTCACAGGTCTTATTATTTCAATAAAAATGTTTTTATTGCAGAGCTTACAGCCTTTAAAATTATGGATACTGCACCCAGGCATATGAACTTTTTATTCGAGAGTGCCGGCTTTCCTTGGCATTATATATATATATATATATATATAAACAAAGGATCAGCACTCACTTTCCAGGCGACAAATCTCCCTGGATCTTCCCATGTGGACTAGCCCAAAAGATGTGCTTCATTTGAAATAAAACCTTTTCTTCACTAAGATGAAGAAAAGGTTTTATTTCAAATGAAGCACATCTTTTGGGCTAGTCCACATGGGAAGATCCAGGTAGATTTGTCTCCTGGAAAGTAATCAATGTTTCTTTGGGGACGACTAATCTCCCTGAATTGCTTACCCGTGTTTTGCGCCCGCTAAAATGAAAAGTCGCCTGCGACTATTAACACGCGGCACTGCGTTTTCATAAGTCGCTGGAAACTGGCATACATTTTTTAGAGAAGTTTCCACCAATGTATAGAGAAAACATACTAGTGAATTTCACAAAAAAAATCGCCATTTTACTCTTGCATCAGTATACTTCTTAGTAAATATGAGATGTATTGTAAGAATACACCTGATGCATTGCTGCAAACTTTGGCTCAGTTAGACAAACAGTAAATTCACATAAATCTTCTGAATCAATAACAAATTAAAATTTTATTTTCCATCAGAATTAATAATAAGGTCTGGAAGAGATGTTATTTACTGGCCTGGTTGGCAAAAGTGGTACTGGATGACTGGATGTCAATTGGGAAATAGGAAAAAAACATAATAAATATATCGGATGGATGGTATATTTTCCAGAAAAGATGGCATCCTTACCTAATATTAGGATAATGAACTTGGGGAGGTCGAATTTCGAATTCATGTGAATTTTTTAAATTCGAATATACTCACAATTCAACCGGAAGGTCATTTAAGAAAAAAAATTAATGGTTACGATTTGATCAAATTCTGACCTGAAAATTCACCTTGTATTTGATTCGTTAAAATTTCTCCTGAAAAAAAGCTTGAAAGTCAGAAAGGCTATTAACATCTCCAAATGGCTCAACGGACCTCTGCATCTGAATTGTAAATGAACTTGGAAGGTGGTGAACATTCGAATTAGGACTGTTTCCATGGTCGAGGTGTGATAGATGTCACATTTGGATTTACATATAAAATAGGGGGATTAAAATTCGAATGTGTGAATTTTAAAACTCAAATTTACTGTTCAACCCGTGATAAATCTGCCCCAAGATATTGGTATAAAACTTTCAGGGAGATGTAACAAAATGTGCATCAGGTCAACAGGAAACAAATCAGATCCTTGCTTTCAAATAGGTGGCCAGTAAATGCTACATATTTATTGATTACTATGTAGAACAGTAGCAAACTTTGCCCCAATATTCCTTTCTGTATGGAGGTGCCTGTGAGAACATCTTATTTTCTCTAACAAGGACTTATTTAATAGTCTCTGTGCCATCGGACATAGTGATTTGTGCACAAGCCTTTTCTGCATGGAACAAAATGTACAATCCCCTCAAGATCTATATGGGTTTTCCATATTCCAGTAACATATAGAAAGGTTAATGGATCAGAGGACCCACTATTCTCATGAGTTTGAAAATTCATTGCTCCAGCTGATGTACCCCTAGATGTAGGATGTTTGTGTTTCTTCAATCTGAAATGTGGAGCGCCTGTCCTGTTAGACCAGCAACCCTGTACTGTCTGTATAAGGAGAGCACAAGTATGCTTGATCTTTTATTCTTCTCAGATCCCCTGTGGAACCACAGTTTCTGCAGTCTTGTTCTGGTTTCACTTGTTTCTCTAAATCTTCAGTCACATGAAGGCAAAATTGAATGAATGTAACAACTATAAGTCAATCTAATTAATCCATCTATTATCACTTGACTGGACAGGTTACCTCTTTAAATTAGCCTTTGTCTTACTGACCCATAATGAATCCAGGCAATAATGAGCATTGCTGCTAGTAATCCATCTCACTGGTTTCACGTGTTTATATTGTCAACCTTAGTTTCATACTACAGTCAACTGTGTAATGTAATATTTGTCCCACTTAAAAGTACCTGTTAGACTTGTTGGCTGGAGGAGGGGGAAAGGGACAGTCTTTTTGATTGGTGTATATTTACTTATGTAAAAGCCTTGTGATTGGTTGTCCAAAACACTGTTTCTGATTGGTGCATAATGATTTGCTGTGGTGGAGCACATTTCTAGCCTATGATTAAGTGCCCAAAAGGCACAAAACACATAAGGCCATTTTTTTGGGATGACCCTTTTTGCAGAATAAAACTATTTTTACTTGCAACACATTTTGGAGTGAAGTCCAGTTTTTGTGCCATTCATATATTCGGATCGTGATTGTGAGCCTTGTTTGAAGAACAAACTGTGAGGCTGCAATTTTTGTTGCAGTGCAGCAAAGAAGCAAAAATGCTTTATTAACAAATAAGCATATTATTGCACTTTTAGAACACATCTGCTGTTTCATGCTGAGTGTCACTACAGATGCATCTTCAAACACATTAAATGAGATCTAAGAATTTAATATGGAGTTTCTTTTTTTCTGCTAAATTCACTAAAGCCTAAAAAATTTTTTGAAAACCCTTCCTACCCACACCTAGCAAGATATTAAAAAGATTACTAGTCATATAAATCTCCTGGTAGCTATTCTTGCAAATCACCCACAGTCCCACACAAAAGACTTAGCCAAAAATATATTACATTTCAGATGTTGCATCCTTTCTGTAAGAATAAGTCATTATTCACATATTATGAGTATTATTCACAGATGGTTACCTTAAGTCAAAAAGAAAAAGCTTTAAGTCAACAGAACAAATTCTTCATCACTGTAAAATGCCAAACACCTAGAAAGACCACTAATATCATTTTGCCTTACATGCCGTTGGGTGAATTAAGCTTTTAGGTTGCATCACAGTTACAAGAACTGCAAATTAACCCAAGAACATATTTTATTCCTAATCAAACAGCACCAGAGAACCTCAGAACCTCCACTTTCTCCATCAAGGTCAGGGGTCCATGTGGCTCATGTAGGTGTCCAGTCTGGGCTGAATCACAAATCAAAAGGGCCCAAGTGAAACAAAGCACATACATAGCCCTTAGCCCTGAATGTATGGCCCGGATTGGCTCATCTGCTCAACTATCTGTCCTATGACTCTCCAACTAAGGTGATCTCAAGAGAAGTTGCCCCAACACTACCTGGCCTCAGGGGTGCTGCTGCTGCAGTAGATGAGTTGAGCAACGTGGAAATTCATCTGTTCTAGTGCAGAGAGTACAACTGCCACCTCAGGGCACCACTCAGTGCTGAATCAGCTCAGGTTGGCCTATGTAAAAGAATGTTAGATGTTACAGAAACCTGATAAATACAAGAGACAAGCAGCTGGCAATGTAATAAAATTAATACAGATGATTCATTATCTAGAATGTAAATAAATCCCAGGTATGCTACTCTCCCTTGATTTTATAAAAGTATTTGCTCCATATCATAGTATTTATATTGCAAACATTGGTATATGGTGACACATTTTAGCCATTCTTTATGCATCCACTTATTTTATGTGATGGAGAATCTTTCAAATGAGTAATGTCACAAGATAGGGATTCCCTTATTTCTGATGTTATTCTAGCAGTTGAAACCCTGGCAGGTTAAATAGGCTATATCAGGGATCCAGATTCTGACTTTCAATGCTGATGCAGATAATGTGTTACTTTTGCTTTCCAAACCACTTACATCTTTGCTCAATTTAACCCAGATCTTGGGTCTTAAAGGCAGCTATCCCAAACCAGTAGCTCTCAATATCTCATGCCCGGCTTCTACTCTGTCAATGCTGAGAACAAACTTTGGATTTAAGTGGCTGAATTGCTTTATAAAGCATCTGGGTGTTTTATGTATGTCCACAGGCCTAATAATATAGATCCCATATAGATCCGATATGGACAAAATGAATTGGCTAGTGAAGCTGATTTCCCTTTTACTATAAGCTCCTTTACTTGGAAACTCCCCAGGCCTACAGAAAAATTTACTTTAGCTGGTGGATCAAGGTAGATTTAATAAAACATAGCGATACAGAATATGATATGTTGGCGCTATAGAAATACATGTTAATGTTAATAATAATACTTTTAGCTGGCAGACAAATACTCCCTCTCACAAACAAAGTATTTCAATACAACCAACCACATCAACAATATATGAGTGAAAAGATAGATATCTCTTGTTACATGGATATCCTCATTGCTTTGATTTAATGATGCTTTCTACTTTGTAATGAATTCTGCTGTTCTTTGCCAGTGAGCAAAGCCTCGTACCCTTGTGATGATATTGTGGGGCAATGCAAAGCTTAGTTGTCAATACAGATCTGTGTATTGTTAATTTGGGCCATTCACGTAATGTAGAGCAGGTGCTTTTATGCTCCATTTCTTTGTGTATCCTCATGCCTCAGCTGATAACATATCTTTTATCGAATGCATCTGGTCTAAAAAAAAAGGCACAGCTTTCTGTGTTTTCCAGCTCATAACCAAGGGTAAATATGTACAGTGTAATGAAAGAAAGGTTCAGTAGTTACAGCAGTGATTTGGTTTCTAGGCAAGTAAGGAAAGCAATGTTTGCTTTTTTGTTGCAAAACCCTGTTTTTGTTCTATTTATATACTTATGATCCATTACTACCAAATAAATGATGGACAGTGGGTCAAGATTATTTAAGCACAGATGGCATGATGGGTTCAGGGGTCAGTAGTCACATGTGAGCAGCCTTTAAATGCTGAAGCAAGCAAATCTATAGTTGCTTGTCCCACACAAACCTAACTTGAGTGAACAAATGATCCGTGTATGACAAACAAGCGCTAGGATAAGTACTAATAATTATAAAATAAACACTACTTTGGACAAAGGACCTACTGTATTTGTAGCAAAAACATTTGAAAGCATGCATGTTATTATTCTTCATTTACATACTACCAACATATTCCACGGCGCTTTACAGAGATGATGCATTATTCATGTCCGCCCCTGCCCAGTAGAGCCTCTTGCAATCTTAATCCCTATCTCATTCACATATTTTATACTCAGGAGTCAGGTAACCTGACTATATATTTTTGCAGTGTGGGTAGAACACACTGCAGATAGTTCCCTGGCATTAAACTTTGAACCCGCACGCTGCAAGGCTAACCACTGCACTACCATACTGCCAAAAGTACAAGCGACAGGTGTGGGAATTCAACAGTGGTACCCCAGGGTGGGTTAACTTCAAGCAGATATGTACCTGTGCTTTATTCACATCAAGGTTGTTTTTTTTTCACACAACATGTTTTGATCGTACATCACATACAGTATACAACTGAAAGTTAAAGTTTATTCCTCTGAAACCAAAACCAACTGTTTCTCTGCCAGACTGCATATATATTGCCTCAGACACAAATGATTCCATAAAAATTACAATATATTTAACTCACATTTCTTTTCTTAAGTTTTCTCATACTGCACAACCTAGTCCTCCATTTCTTAGTTCCTACTTCGTCTATGGAGTGCCCATGTTTAGCCCCTCCCTTATTTTCCAGGAGATGATTTTTTTTTTCCAGCCAAGGCTTTTTCAGAGTGAGTGAACACAGCCCCTGTATTCTTCACATCTGCTGAGCCTCATAGAGCAATTGAGGAGAGATATACACCTCCGTCTAGGTTTTTTTCCAGGCACTATGTCACATTGTCTGCACATTAATCTGAAGACATATGGGGAATGTAATAAAAGTTGGTAATGGAAAAACTATTTGCAATGCGAAAAGTTATGCCTCTGTGCGAACAAATCTTGCTTTGTGCAAATTTAATATAGCTTTTGCAAACCCGGAAACTGTTTAGCGACCACTTCCGGCAATGCTCAGTCAATGTAATAAAACTTCTTACTGAAAAAGATGTTATGTTTGCTCCAAAAGACTTTGGGGCAATGTAATAAAAGGCACTACTTATCTGCCCAGGGACAAAAACCCATAGCGACCAATCAGCAGATAGAATTTACTAGTCACCTGTTTAAATGCAATAATCTTATTGGTTGCCCTGGGTTACTGCTCCTTGGCAAACTTAGGCCTGCATGTAATATAAGGCACTAAGTTTGCCCAGGAGCAGTAACCCATGACAACCAATAAGATTCTTTCATTCAAACAGGTGACTAGTAAACGCTACTTGCTGATTGGTTGCTGTGGGTTACTGCCCCCGGGCAAACTTAGTGCATTAAATTACATAACCCCACTAGTGCCTTATATTAAATATAGGTGTAAGACACCTTCAACCACTTCTTAAGTGCAATTAAAATTCACAATGCGCAAAAAATCTGCAATGCAATAACAGTTTAAGGAACAATATTACATTGTGAGATGTGCAATTTTATTGTTATTGGTGCAAATTGTTTTTCTCTTTGCGACTTTAATTACATTTCCCCCATAGAGGGACAAAATAATCTTTGTTTTTAGGATAGTAATATGAATATTAAATGGATGGTGAAAAGTGAGGAGGAGGTGTAACTCTTTTCTAAATCAGAATGAATTAATTCTGAGAAACTGTAGGTAACTGGGACTGGCAGACACATCCTTCTCAGCACTTTAACATTTTTATTGGTCAATGTAATATTTACATACTGAGCAAGTGTGCACAGCTTTCAGTTTAAATAAAGAAAGTTGCTCTTGCTCATCCTTTAATGACATGACTTATTGTACGTGACATCGGGTGCGCTGGAATTATTGTGTCTGTGCCTGGGTTAACAGGTCAGTTATAGAGGACCAGCTTCACTAAGTACATTCTTAAAGCACAAATATAAAACTTTCTCTGTTTCTAAAGATGATCCACAGAGAGCGTGCTTTTATGGATGCACCAAATCCAGGATTTGTTTGAATTCTAGGAGTTTTAATTACTTTTAATTAATTTACCTTAAAGGGCTTGTTCACCTTAAGTTAACTTATAGTATGATGTAGAGAATGATATTAGGAGACCATTTGTAATTTGTTTTCATTATTTATTATTTGTGGTTGTTACGTTATTTAGCCTTTTATGAAGCAGTTTTCAGTTTCAGCAATCTGGTTACTAGGGTCCAAATTACCCTAGCAACCATGCACTTATTTGAAAAAGAGACTGGAATATGAATACAAGAGGCCCTGAAAGATGAGTGATAAAAAGGTAGCAATAATAATAAATTTGTAGCCTTACAGAGCATTTGTTTTGTGGATGCTGGAAAGAGTCTTCTGCTCTCTCCTAAAAGGGAACCTGCTCAACCCCAACAAAAATCTTTGGTGTGGCTGCCTGTTAAGCAAAGGATAACAAATAAAACCCTTCTACTAACATTCAAAGCCCTTCACTCCTCTGCTCCTCACTACATTTCTTCTCTTGTCTCGCTATACGTTCCTGGACATCTTCTCCGCTCTTCTCAGAGTCACCTTCTCTTCACACCATCCACATCTACTGCCACTTTTGTCTCAAACCCTTCTAACTTGCTGCTCCTTACCTCTGGAATTCCATCCCTGAATTCCTCTGTAAGGAATCCTCTCAATCTTCAAGAAAAAACGAAGACCCTGCCATTTGGAGCACAAGAATATTAGCCAAGTCCTGTGCCTACTGACTATGCCTTACCTTGTGCGCTTTTTCATCTCCAATTTGTGCCTGTATGTTAGCCTCCCATCCATACTATTTTTTCACTGTACAGTGATGGGGGCCCTTAACAGCTCTTTACATATAAAGTTATATATACATACAAAAAGACAAAATGAAAAGTTGGTTATAATCGGCCATACTAAAGGGGTTATTGACTAAACTTTGAATTTATCTGGTTGCATGATTCGGGTTTTGGCACAGTTTAATTGTTTTTTTTCCCCTAATTTGCTTTATTCTAGTAATATTATTAATAAATAAGGCAAAATCAGCCTTGGGCATTAGGTGAAGCTTTTTATTTTAATTATGAGATCATTTTAGGATTCAGATTTTAGGAAATACCCCACATTAAGGCTTAGATTTAGCTTAGTGTTGAGACAAATCTTTTGTTCATGATTCAGTGTTTGCCCAGATTGCTATGATATACAATAAGCCATTTTTAGCTTTATGAATTTATTTGATAATTGCAAGGCTGATGAGATGGATTCTGCACTTTATGATGAACTGCTATATAAATGTGTTTATGATTTACTAGGCTTTTTAAGAACACAATTTCGATCAGTACTTACTTCAACTGTAAAGATAAAAAATGGCCAAAGTACTAAATTCATTTCAGTAGTGTATGAATAGCTGTGTGTCCTGTTGATATTTTACAGTTATAGTCATGTTTATTATATCGTAACAAGTGCAATCTTCACCAGAAACACATGATGTAGGGTCGTTTTACTTGGAGAAAAAATAACATTGCTTGTAAAGATAGGCTTTGTTGTCATGTGGTTCAGGACCCAAGAAAATCTATTTGTCTGGTGCATTGCTTTACATATTGATATCTGCAGACTTAGGCTAAGGCCAGACCGGGAGATTCGGGGGAGATCTGTCGCCAGGCAATTCTGAGCGACTTTAAAAATTGCGCCGCTCCATGTGAACAAGCGCAGGCGACTTTAAGCCTCGCCGGTGCGCAGCGGTGCCTAACTGTTCGGGGAGATTCGGGGGCGAGAACTCGCAGCTAGAAGTCGCCAGGCGACAGATCTCCCCCGAATCTCCCCGTCTGGCCTTAGCCTAACCCCTTCCAGAAGCCTAATCACCCATTCATATTATTCTGCTGAGGGACAGCAGTGACCTCAGTTACAGTATCTGTTGTCCCTTTGGTGTTAAAGTTCCAGTATGCTATTTTCAGTCTTTTATGAGTAGGTACTGTAGCTTCTCTTTGTTCCTTTTGGTCAAAGAATGTTATAACATGTTATTTGAAACTTCAAACCTTTCCTTGCAGCTTCCAGACAACTCCCCTCTGTTAATGACCATTGTAAGAACACATGGACTGTGCAATATATCTTCAGTTTCAATATTGACATATACTTACATACAGTATGGGGCCGATTTACTAAATTCACGTGAAGGATTCGAAGTTCGAACGAATTCGATCGAATTTCGAACGTAGGATTTATTAGTTTGGTCCAATATGTGAATTTTGGCATATTCGATCATCGAATAGGGAATGGTCGAACAATTGAATAAATTGGAATAAATTGGAATAGAGTCGAATGAACGAATATTCGATCATTCGACCAGCAAAGGATTTTAATTTTAAAGTTTATTTGATTGGACCTACAGAATTGCAATAGAAGCCTATGGGAGTGCTCCCATAGGCTTTTGAGACTAAGTCCTGATCGAATAGGATTCGTATGATCGAAGTCTTTGATCGTTCGAATCATACAAATCATTCGAATGATCGAATGATTTATTCGTTCAGTCGAATGATTTATTCGACTGATCGAATAGATTTGTATTCGATCGTCGAATGATCGAATATGAAATAAAAGGTAGCCTAGAACTACTTGATTAACATTCGAAAATCGAATGCTAATCGAATATCTAGTAGAAACGAATTTTGTTTGGGGAATAATAGTAAATTTGCCCCTATGTGTGAGATATAACAGCATAAGAACAGAAATACAATAATTAGATGCAGAGTAGGATATTAAATGCTTAGCCACATCAGCAATTCAAGGGTATCCATTTAACACTGCTTTCTGTTGTACTGCTCTTACCAATTTTAACATATTCTATGCCTAACAGTAATTGTTTCGATCCCCACTGTGATAATGTAATTTAAACATTTTTTTGTACTTCCCATATTTGAAATGGGCCAGTGCTGTTGGTTCCAAAGGTACCTGATTAAAACATACTAAATTAATTAGGGAACCTGTGTGACCAGCAGCACCAGGATCATTATCCATCTGAAGTAATTGAATTTGTATACCTGTACTAATTTGAAAAAGGTTTAAAAGTAACTTCACACCAACAGAGCTAATGCGCAGAGCGCAATAAGAAATTATAATCTTTTCTTATTTCTTGGTGTTCCTATAGTGACTGTGTATGTTTTATAAGTAATAAACTCATCCCAGTTTTACAGAACTGCAACATGTTCTCATATGGATGCTGCGTATGAACAAAATAGAATTCCTCAGCTCTATATACTTTGTATTTTAGTTTCTATGGCAATAAATGTAAAAAAAAAAAAAGTCATACCATGCTGCAGCTTGTAGATTATTGGGGTTTATTTTGCTGAAATATATCTAAATCGCACCAGTGCAATTTCCAACAGCAACCAATCAGCAACTCAGTCTAATACACAAATTGCTAAATAAAAGCAAATATTTGACTGGCTGCTACAGAACTGGATTAGTGTAATTCAGCTGCTTTATCCAACCAAATCATATACTAGTAATGGATCAGTTCAGAAAGCTCCAAATTATGGGAAGGCCACCTTCCACAGATGACATTTTTTAGGTATGGGATCTGTTATCCGGAAACTCTGTAATAATTAAACAGAACCTTTTACTTGATCCAAACTAAGTTTTTATTCATCCTTTTTGGAAGCAAAAACCAGCCTATTGGGTTTATTTCATGTTTACTTGATTTTCTAGTAGACTTAAGAGGGTAAATTTATCAAAGAGTGAAGTTCCGCCACTAGAGTGAAATTCCGCAGCTCTCAATTAATTTCTATGGGATTTTGAAAGGCGTATTTATCATTGGGTGAAGTGATAGTTCACCCTTTGATAAATATGCCTTTCAAAATCCCATAGAAATGAATGGATAGTGGCAGAATTTCACTCTAGTGGTGGAACTTCACTCTTAACTTCACTCTTTGATAAATACCCCAAGGTATGAAGATCCAAATTACGGAAAGACCATAAAGATCCATAAAGGCCCAGTCCTGAGCATTCTCCATAATAGGTCCCATACCTGTACGTGATCCTAATTAAGATTAATTAATCCTGATTGGAGGCCAAACAATCCTATTGGGCTTATTTAACATGAGATTGAGATCCAAATTACAAAAAGATCCCTTATCTGGAAAGCTCCAGGTCTCAACCATCCTGATAATCGGTTCCATACCTGTACCCATACTGTTCCCCCTGATTGCAATTGGCTTTCCTTTTTTTATTAATTATTTTCCAGCAGTTTGCAATTTCAGCCATCTCGATGCTACAGTCCAAATGACCACATTAACCATGCATTGATTTGAGACTGAAATATAAATAGGAGAGTAGAAAGATGAGTAATACAAGTAGCAATAACAATACATTTTAGCCTTACAGAGCATTCATTTTTTTTTAAATGGGGGTCAGTGTATCCCATTTGAAAGCTGGAAAGATTCAGAAGAAGAAGGCAAATAATAAAAAAAAACGTTAAAAAATAAATAGCGAAGACCAGTTTAAATGTTGCTTAGAACTGGCCTTTCTATAACATACTAAAAGTTAACCACCCCTTTAAAATATTCAGCAGAGTCCATTCTGAGTAACTATCACATATATGAGGGATATGGAATGGAGTTTTGGTGTACTAGGGACCTTAATTTGACTTTACTTCATTATGTTTCCTAACCTTAGCCTTCTACTGAGGTGGAAAGGGATTATACCCTTTATACCTGTAACTCAGCCAGGAGACCTATATATATCATATTCTTTGGCTTGGAAACCAAAGACAATAATAATAATAATTATAAATAACTGGTATTACGTAGGTTAAAGAAGGATAAAAGGGCATTAATAATAATTTATAGATACAGATAAAAGGCTAACGCTATGAATATATCTCTACATGTGTTGTATTATTGTACAATATCTCAAGTACCTTTTTGGAACTATTCTTGGACTGCCTCACACTTCTGTTTTGCATATTCATATTTATAGTTACTTAGAATAATATATTCTAACTCTAATTCTGAATTCCATAACTAATGAGACACAATTATTCTGATGCTATTTACTGACTCTCATCCAAATGTAGATGAAGGATATTTTTACCTCCTTGCAGATATATATGAACACATTTGGATAATTAAAAAAAAAAAAATCACATACATTCATTAAACCTCCTGGGGAAATTCAATTGTTAGCCATTGTGTCTCGTTAAATAATTAAAAAAAGATACTCTCATTGCTATGGTATTATAAACAAACATTGTTGGAGGTCCTTTGTTCTTTTTTAAGTACAGGTAGGAGATCTATTATGGCAGAATGCTTGGGACGTGGGGTTTTCTGGATAAGGGATGTTTCCATAATTTGGATCACATAGTAAGGGGTGTGGAGCTACTAAGTGGTATGAAGTAAAGTTTGTGTACGTTATGTTTTGCTCCTGTTCTCCCTATTTGGAATGTTTAATTATTAAGTTTGCTGTTTGCCTTGGGAGTTTGGGTCAATTATTATCATAGCGGTTTTTATTCCACCTCATGAAGATACGGGTATGACTTTGTCCGATTTGCATGATTTGCTCACTGCGACTTTATACAAATATCCAGGTGCTGCATTAATCGTTGTAGAGGATATTAATAAAACAGTGTCAAAACTAGGGATGCACCGAATCCACTATTTTGGATTTGGCCGAGCCCCCGAATCCTTCCTTCGGCCGAATACCGAACCAAATTTCGAACCCTAATTTGCATATGCAAATTAGGGGTGGGAAGGGGAAAACATCTTTTACTTTCTTGTTTTGTGACAAAAAAGTCATGCAATTTCCCTCCCCACCCCTAATTTGCATATACAAATTAGGGTTCAGATTAATTTCAGCTGGGCAGGAGGATTCGGGCGAATCCGAATTCTGCTGAAAAAGGCCGAATCCTGGCCGAATCCCAAACCAAATTCTGGATTCGGTGCATCCCTAGTCAAAACTGTGGGGCTCCAGTAGAGAGGGTGAGTAGTTTTAAATATATTGGGGTCCAGATTTCTGAGGACCTGACATGGTCTAAAATATTTGAGTCTAAGAAGGCCAGGCAGCCCGCTCGAAAGGCACGAATGGCGCTGTGTGCATGCGCAAGTGGCGCTGCGTGAGGCGCCCAACGGAAACTCTTTTTTTTTACAATTTCGCTGGGAGAGGGGCCTGGCCTGGCGGGGGCCCATTAAGGGTTTTTTCTCTGTGTCCCGCAGGGCCAGTCCGACACTGGCAGCGTCTCTATCAATTAAGAAAATTAAGAAATTTAGATTTTCAGTAGAAATTTTTAAAACTTTTTATACACAATATCATCTCATGGTTTGGGAATTGTGCATAATGATTTACAGGTGGTGATAAGTAAGGCAGAATTTTTCATTAGATTAATGTTACCATCACTACAAGATATTTATGTAAGGAGATGTAGATTAGAGCATTCAGAATTGTTAAAGCTAGAACTCATCCTTGTAATAATCTGTTTGGAGGAAGCGTTTCAGGAAAACTTTTAGTCTTAAGGCCAGAACAGAGAAGTTTAGAAAAATTTTTATTCTCAGGCTAATAAGCTTCATAATCATTATATGCTACCACCATTTTTTAAAATTATTTTTATATTGAGGAACCTATAAATAAATGTCTTTTTCTTCTTTTTGGATATTCTAAATGCTGTTACCCTCTGGTTGCTGCGTTTTGGTTAACAATATACTTCAGTATGTATTGTTTATAATATATGCACAATGCGCTCAAATCTAGGGATAGTGTTAGTGTTTTATAGTAGGAAATATAGTTGTAGTTTCATATAATAATCATAATGTAGCTTTGTTTTCTTAAACATATGGTACTTTATTTTATTTATTCTAAATTTAGTATGCAATGTTTAATGTATTGCACCGTCATTGTTTGTTGTATTTAAGCACTATTGCTCTATTTTTATTTGCACGAGTATACTGTTATTTTGGAGTGATCAGGGTACATTTCACTACAGGTTGTACTTGTAGAACTTTGTATGTGACAAATAAAGGAATCTATCTATCTACAATGTAAACATTCAATAAAACCAGTAGGATGTTTTTCCACCATAATTGATTCATACAGATTAGTTACCATCAAGTACTGTTTTATTATAGAGAAAAAGGACATCTTTCAAATAAATATGGATTATTTGCTTAAAACTGACTTTATGGGAGATGGATATCCTGTAATTCTGAGCTTTTTCAATAACAGTGTTTCCAGATAAGAGACCCCATACCTGCAATTATAATGAAATGAAGGATGTTGCATACAACCCTTGATGGTCCAGTTTGATGGTCCATGTAATGTATATATCTAGCACAGCACACTGTATTGATGCTTTGGTGCTGGTTCTTTCAAAAAGTACAAACGTTTAGACAGGGCATTCTGTTCCCATTCTGTAGCTCATCTGTATCTGAAACTAATTGGATCAGATACCCTCTCACTGCTGCCTTATATAAGCACCAGACCGTGGTCCTTTGAAATACCTTGAGCCTAATTAACTCTGAAGTAGATAGTAGTTAGTTTAATAATATTTATCTCATCTGGATGGCACAAAAGCAAATTGTTCAATTTTTCAGGTTTCTTTGCCTTTTACATTACCCCTGGAAAGAGGGCCAGACTTGACAGAGCTGTAAAGGACATTACTCTTGCAGAATAAAATGATATATGCTTAATCATTTTTTACTGGGAAAAGAGAAATGTATAATTTTGCATGACTATATTGCAATTAGATGAAACTGTTTCAATAGGCGTTATCATCAAATCAATTAGTTAATAAGCTCATGTTCATGCAAACATAAGTATTTGGGGGCAGATTTACTATTGGTTGAATTTGGAATAGAAAAAAATGTAAAATTCGAAATTTTTTTGGTGGCTTTCGAGAGAAAACGGGCCATTTTCGATCAAATTAGAATAGTTCGAATTGTTCAATCACATCGTTTGAATCAAACGATTAGAAGGATTTTCAAAGATAAAAATTAGATTATCCAAAACTTGGAAAAAAAGCTCTGTTAAGGCTATGGGAGGTCCCCCATTGGCTAAAATGGCAATTCGGCAGATTTAAGGTGGTGAATGGTCGGATTCAAATTTTTTTTTAATTAGACAGTACTTTGAAATTCGAGTTTTTGAATTTTTTCAATTCAAATCAAATTTTGAGCTATTGGATAGTCGAAGTAGCCCAAAATTACAGTGAAATTTGAATTTTAAAAATTCTAATTTTATTTGAAAATTCACTTCGACCCTTAGTAAATGTGCCCCTTAGAATATACTGTAAGTGAGTGCAGAATAGTCCAAAAATGGAATAACTTTATGTAGAAAGCAGAAGTACTAATCAACGTTCCCTCTAATTCCTTTTTGGCTATGTTCGCAAAAAAAAAATTATTTTGTAAGCACATTTTAAACTATTGTTCTCAGTTTTTAGGAACTGTGTGCTCAAGTCAGAATTCTTTAGGTGCATCACAATTTGTTGTGTACAATTGCCGTAAAATTTGTGTGCGCATTCAGAAGCGCACACCTTATAGGGAACATTGGTACTAATTATTTAAATCATTTGGATATCTTTTTATTTTACATGCACAGATCTATAATAGTCCCTTCCATATCATCAGTTTTAATAATTATTATTTCTGTTTTTGTTTTGTTTTGTCTAATGAACAATGTATTATGTAGGCTATTTCTTTTACAAGGTTGCAAATTTTAGAAAAATCCTTTTTTTCCCCTTTTGGTGTCCTTGGTAGGTTATGAGGCATTCCGTTGTTGCTTTTGTTCTCTGGTGAAAGAGCTACATACTTATTTGGCCTTTCAATTCCATGTCAGACTTCCCCTTTATTTTTAATGAGTTCAGCCTAGGATTCTTGGCAGCACAGGCACCCAGAGCTCTGTGTCTGTGCCTAGGAAGTGAGGTTGCTGGATGCATTTGCCTATGTAGCTCTCTGCTGACTGTGTCTTCTTCTGTCAAACTTTAATGACAAAGGCTAATGGCATTTTTTCCTCCATCAGCAGAAAATATGGGTGGATAAAAAAACATGAATATTGCCTACCCCATCATCTCATACAGTATATGTCCACATTGACAGATGTGCAATTTCCCTATTACCGCAGAGCTTTTTCAGCCAGAATGTGGAAAAAAAAGTGTTTTTTTTCTCTGAATTCCAACTCCTATGAATGCACACTCCACTTCTCATAGATCTGCTCAGCAAGGCATCTAAAAATATGATCCTCTACTGACTCCCTCATAAGGCTTTAGACAGATATTGATGCCTTACTATGTTACCTGTCTCCAAACTTTATTGTGCTGTCACTAGTTGTTGTCAATGCCTCTGTGTTGTATCCACTCTCTGTATCACAAAGATCCATGAAGAGCAACAACTGACTGATGCTGTTCTCACTCTAAGTCCTGCTGGCAATGGGCTGGTGGGAAAGAAGGATGATCTCCATGTACCTGAGCAGAAGCTATGTCATTTAGTTTTTTTAAATTGCAATTAAAATATGGTATGAGCTGCTGAGGGTCCCAAGGCTTTTCTGAAACCGTACTGGCTATACCACCTATATAATCTTTATATAAGCCAAAGATAAGGAGATATTCATGATGAAGGAAATCATTATACAATGCTCTGCTTTTTATTGGGCTTTAAGGGCTGATTTATGAAACCTTGTTCTTTTTTTACAAGAGGTAATGACAGTTACAGCTCGCAAAAAACGAACGGCTCATATATACAAATTCTTTTTACTCATTCATAGTCATGCAGAAAATGATTCTTACCAGTTAGGGAAGTGCCTAGAGAAAAGCTTTATGTTTTACAAAATACCTGTTCTTTTTCTGACACTTTTCAAATTTGCAGGGTGTTAGAGTCAAACTCAACACCCATAGGAAAGATTTCAAGAAGTAAAGTTAAAACACTTGGTGGTGACAATATGCTGGACACCCGCAGGGAGTCAAAGTAATAACTGTGAATCCTCAATCTTCCATAAAAATTGCACCTATACTGGATACTTTCATGAAGAGCACACACCATGCTGTACTCAATTACTTTTATGGGAAATGCACACTACCTGGGCTGCAAGGCTAGCAGTTTGACTTACTGAGGGGCAACATATTGGCAGTCTCTGTTGTTTTAACCTTTACTTCTCCATTCATTTCAAAAGCTTAAATCATACAATTTAGTTCTGAGAATCTGACACATAGATAGACTTTGATAGACTTTCATTAAACCCTTTCCTGACAGCCAGTAAAGGGTTCCCCAGTTGGACTGTTGATAACTCTCCCCTTAGGTCTGCATCTTTAGTTGAACATTAATATATCAATGCAATTTTTCCATGAAAAATATAACCTTTATTATATTGTGACTTGCGGCTTAGAAATGCCATAGTCAGCAGTCATGACAATCATGCCCTTGTGTGAATGTTCCTTGTAAAGGTCATACATTACATGGCTGTGCCCTTCCAACACAGATAAATTATACCGGGAAGTCTGTTAAGGGATTTGCTCAGAAGGCTTATGCTGTCTCACATTACTTGCACACCTTTGCACAAAAACAGACAGGGTTTTCCTTAAATCCTGGCTATTGTATTGAAATATTATACAAAGAAGAACATTGATTTTCTGTAGCTACCAACAAATGTACCAATGTTGTTATTTACATGAGATTGTATAGCCAGATTTGCACCTCCTGAGAAAGTGATAGAGCATATTCTAAGCAAAATACATTTCACATTTAGTTTAGGGACATGGGAGCTCCAGGGAGGTTGCTGATAACAGAAAACACATTTTCTCGTTATAGAATCTTGAGGTAGATACTAGAATGGTGATCCCCAACCAGTTCACCAACCACTTGGATGTTGCTCTCAATGGCCTTAAAGCAGGTGCTTATTTTTAATTCCAGGCTTGGAGGAAGGTTTTGGTTGTATAAAAACCAGGTGTACTGCCAAACAGAGCCTCAATGTAGGTTGACAATCCACATAGGGGCTACCAAATGGCTATTCACAGCGCTTATTTGGAAACCCAAGCACATTTTTTATGCATGTGTTGCTCCCCAACTCTTTCTACTTCTGAATGTTGCTCCCGGGTTCGAAAGGTTGGGGACCCATGTACTAGAAGATAGAGTATTTTATAAGAGCCCAGTGGATTTTCATTTGACTGGTCCAGTTCACATATTGGTTCTTACTTACCATAGGAATGATGTCCTTTGTAAAAACAAAAGCTCAACAAAACATTAGTCTATACATTTTTTTTGCCCATACAGGTTGTCTAGCATTCATTCTCCAGTCTGGGATACATTGGACAATAGCAACCATATTGCTGCTGAAACTTCAAACTAAAGAGCTACTGAACAAAATGCTAAATAATCCAGAAATCACAAATAGCTAAAAATGAAGGCCAACTGCAAATTGTCTAAAAATAGCACTCTCTACATCACTAAAGGAACAGTAACACCACAAAAGAAAGTGTTTTAAAGTAAAGAAAATATCATGCAGTGTTGCCCTGTGCTGTTAAAACTGATGTGTTTGCTTCAGAAACACTACTATAGTTCATATAAACAAGCTGCTAAGTACTGTAGCAATGGCGGAAATTGAAAAACGGCTATATGGCACAGGATAAGTAATGGATAACATTTTGTTCTGCAGAGCTTATCTGCTGTGTAACTTGAGCCTTTTCTCATTTGACTAATTGCCCCCATGGCTACACAACAGCTTATTTATATAAACAATAGTAGTGCTTCTGAAGCAAACCCAGCAGTTTTACCAGTGCAGGGCAACACCATTATATTTTTATTACTTTAAAACAATTTAATTTTTTGATGTTACTGGTCCTTTAAAAAAGTTAACTCAAAGGTGAACTACCAATAGTTAATGGAAGTTACTTTGAGCCGACACAAAGAAGGGCACTTACCTGCCTCTGGATGGAACTCCTAGTGGGTGCATATATCCAGAATGAGGCAGGGAAGCTTAGAAATCCCCAGAACAATGACTAATCACAGATAGTACATGGGTGATCCCAAACTTTTAGATTTTATTTTGGTTGGTATTCTACAAGGGGCCCAGAAATGGACATTCTTATCATTTGTAAACTGTGATTAAACATACTTTATTACAGGTTTATTTCCACGTTCTTTAAATAGTGAAACATTTCTATAAGGTGACTGGAGAGGAAAGTTAGCCGCTGAATTGATACACTAAAATTTTTTTTTAAAAGTCTGACATATGGCTCAGAACTATTTATTTGGGTCAGCTCCCCGAGGAGGAGTTTTATTTTCTACACACCCTGAATTTATTTTCTGTTTTTGGCTGCTACAGATTTATGCACTACAGTCATACATTCCCATGAAACCTGTGTTTTGCTATTTTATATGGCTTCCATTCCACTCATAGGGATCATGGGATCTTGTATCCGGAGACCTGTTACCCATTAAGCTGCAAAATACAGGAACGCCATATCCTATAGACTCCATTTAAAGTAAATGATTCACATTTAAAAAAAAAAAAAAAAAGATTTTCCTTTTTCTCTGTAATAATAAAACATAAGCTTGTACTTGATTCAAACTAAGAAATAATTCATCCTTATTGGAAGCAAAACTGGCCTGTAGTGTATTTAATGTTTATATGATTATTTTAGTAGACAAAGTATTGAGATCCATATTATGGAAATATCCCTTATCTGTAAAATCCCAAGTCCCAAGCATTCTAGATAACAGGTCATGAAACAGAGAGGACAGCAATTAATATACAAGGGTTTTGCTGCAATGACTAGAGTTTGAGCTTTGGGTAGAATGGAACCTGAACTCAATACAGAATCAGATATTGTACTTTTGTTCCTCTGTGCCTGATATATTTCCTCAGCATATGACTGTCTGTGCTCACAACATGCCACAATGTGCCTCTGGGTCCCATACCATGGCTACTGTGGCTAACTCTTTTGTTTACAAGAGTTTCTGGCTATATTTCCATTTGCTAAATATTTGTTCAAAATCATCCTTAGGTCATTGGCATTCACCAAAGGTACATGGGGGGATTTTTGCCACACGATGAAATTATTTAACTGGCATATTGCTTAACACAATACTGTTGCGAGCAGCTATCTTCTTATGTTTATAATCCATAAGCCTTTCTTGTGATTTATTTGCTTCATTAAGATACAATGTTCAATTCATTCTTTGGCATATCATGTTTTGCATACTAACATCCATCTGCTAATTCCCATTTATCACTGTGCACCTCCATTAAAGCTGTGTCATTTCCAACAGCCTGAAATGTGTAATTGGCTGGTTTTTTTTAATACTTAAAAAATCAGCTATCACACATAGGCAGTATGTTATCCACAAACAAAATACACAAAAATAGGGATTGTGGGAGCACTCCAGAGCTAAATAAAATGAATAAGTACAATGGGACACTCTATTGATCTGACCAAGTTAGCTACAAACAAACAAAACAGAGGAGATTGATTGATGCATATTCCCTGGTCCAATGTTTCACTAGTCAGTTTGTATCTGTGCAAGTGCGTATACTTTCAAAAACGGGCTTTTAGTTACAAAGTTATGGCAAGCCACCATGCCACATCAAGGTAAATTTCATATGGTGGGTCCTAATTATTTACTTCTGGTCAAATCTTTTAGAGGCTGCATGGTAGCATTTCTTGGGATAAGTGTCTCCTGACCAAGGAACTGGCCCACAGGCTCAATTAACTTTTATAGGAGAGAGACTACCAAGACCAAAGATTGGTTTCACAGGCTTAATCCTCCCCCACTTGCAGTTTTTAAGAGAGAGATTGCTTGGACCACAACCCATTTTTTGTGTCTGTGCTGTGGTGGTGCTACAGCTAAATGGTAGTTTCACCATTCTTCCTGCAGAGCAGCTCTGCTAAAGTACAAAAGAACACAAAAAGGGAGGTTGTGGGAACACTCCAAGGCTAAGTAAAATACACCCACAGCACCAAGTTATTGGTACAGATATGTGGATGACACCTGGGTCAAAATTAAAGCATTAAAGAGGTTTCAGTTTTCACTCAACCAATAACATTGGCGGATAAAAAATATCAAGTTCACTAGATGAAAGATGGCAAACTGGAATTTGGACTGTGCAATGGTTATAAAAAAAAGGGGGTAAAGTGTACAGGAAACCCACTCAGTATTTGTTGTTTGAGGGGATGAGCATAGCAGGCAAAGGAACATAGTCATCCCATATGTCCCATCAGAAACTACAAATTCCTGTGTGTTTCAAACCCAGCAACACCCTAAGACAGAAGTTGGTGCACCCTAAATACCCAACACCGAAGGAAATTAAGAGCAATATGGTCTATGCTGTCCAGTGTAGTGAATATTGCTCTGATCTATACATTGGGGAGACAAAACAACCAAATGTAAGAGAATGGCCCAACAGAACGGCTAACTCCTCAGCACTAGAAAAAAACAGAGGAGGGGCCTACAACACTAATTTTCCCCCCTCTGTCATATGCCTGCCCATTTTCTGCTCCAATGACATGACTGGCCCAACCATTACCATGACATCATCAAGCAGCACCTCCCCAAGCAGATGGAAAAACAGTTCAGAAGGGTGGCAACATTAATTGTGGGTAGACAAGTGATTTGTGTTCCAAAACTGTATTTTGCACCATGTGCTAAAGTCATGAAAGAAGGCATCTGAAGTACTGTATATAATACAGGTGCAAAAGGTGGGAGCTGGGTATTTTAATTATGCAAAGATGCATGGTGTAAATGGACCCCTGTAGTTATTGCCTGTTCAACATCCCTTCATTTATCATAGCTCCTCATGCACAGCACAACTGGCACATTGTGTAAATACAGGTATTGGACATGTTATCCATGCTTGGTACCTGGAGTTTTCTGGCTAACGATTGTTCCATAATTTGAATCTTCATGCTTTGTCTAGTAGAAAACCATATAAACATTAATTAAACCCAACAGACTGATTTTGTTTCCAATATGATTAATTATATCTTAGTTTGGATCAAGTACAAGGTACTGTTTTATTATTACAGAGAAAAAGGAAATTGTTTTTAAAAATTTGGATTATTTGGCTAAAATGTGAAATGGCCTTTCCATAATTTGGAGCTTTCTGGATAACGTGTTTTCTGTTGTTGCATCCCATACCTGTATATGTTCACAGGTGTAATGAGAATTCTAGAGAAGAGCCTACTACTTGTGAGGTGGAGTGGGGGGACTGCAAAAAGCAGCCATTAAGAATGTCTTGCAAATTGTTACACATACAATATATCCTCTCCAACTTTATCTATATCTTACCTCCCATGTAAATGTGGGGTCCCAGGGCAGAGACCCACTCTGCTTTCCCATAAAACCAGGCCTTATAATATATTAGTCTGTATATTAGTCAGCAAACTAACAGTTTGTGTAGTGGTGAGTGGGTTCTACCTCTGGACCCCAAAGCACTGCAAGAGACTGGTAGAACAATATGTATAAATCAGGGGTTATTAAAGAACTTGCATGCTTCACTATGCTTATAATATTAATACAGATACTAAAAATTAGATAGGTGCAATGATTCAGAAGTACTTCTGTTCTTAGAAGTGGCAAAGGAATTTATTAGTTTATTAATTTTTAACACCTTTACAGATTTTGATTTGAAAGGGTTTTATATTTTCTATACTAACCTGTGCGGCATTTATGCAGTACATTTAACATTTTTACATCCCATTGTTAAAACCGAAAGGTCATATTTATAAAGCTTTGAACATTTATATGCAAAAAAAGATTTTGGTTTTTAATTCATGACATTTATAAACCTCCACTGTCCAAATTTAAATTTACGCCATATTTTTACTCCAGATGTCACAATGTCATGATGATATACTACCTGAGACCTGCTACCCACAGATCCTTGCCTAAACTTTTTGACATGATTGCAAATTTTTCTTGATCACATTTTTTTCTGTAATTTTCATATTTAAAAGAGATAAAAACATGATTGTGGATCAAAACTTGATGAAATGCAGAAGATACACTTACCATTGACTTCTGGGACATCCTGGCCCCTTTTAGGTAGCAAGGTCTATTTTTCTATCACATTTGCCTAGTCTCTACTCATAAAACAGTTGTAGCAGCCTTATGGGGTAGATTCATTAAAAAGCGAATTGTTGCCAGCAACTGATTCGCACGCTTCACACCACTTCACCAGGCGAAAATTCGTTACCACTACGCTAATTCACTAAAATGCGAAAGTTGCGTCATGGCCACTGAACACTGGTGACTTTTTGCCAGCGATACTTCTTCAGCATTTCATAGCGAACATTCCCTAGCTTTCGTTTATGCCTAGTGAAAAGTTGCTAGTGATCTTACGTTTAGGTCAATTTCAGTGGGGAGGAAACATTAAAATTGTATGGACGTCTTTATTAGAGATGGTGCAAATGCTTGAAGTGGCCACTTTTTATTACTAATGTACAAGGAAACTTAATAAAGACAAATGAGATCCTCTAACGCCCTACACATGAGCCCACCTTAAAACGAATGGTCCATGCCCGTCAAATGTCTGGAGAAAAAATTAACCCAAAAAAGTTTGTTAGGACTTTTGCAGGCAATCCCACTTAAAAGAAGGACTATTCAATAGCGTTCTGGCAGACAGGATGTGATGAAACTGACATAAGATTGAGGAAGATCTAGCTTCATTTTAGCAGTTCGCCTGGTCAGAGGTGGCAACTTTAAATCTGACAAAAGAGGTAACGTTAAGTAAAATTCTCACTTTACTGAATTTGCCGATTAACGAAAAGTCGCCTGGCGATTGAGTACGAATGCACACTGGAGATGGTCTCTTTTGCTAGCTAATTGACGTCTGCGCCCTTTTTTTTTAATCTGCCCCATACATTGAATGTTTAGCATTTGTCTTAATGGGAGAACCTAAGGAGAGAACATATTACCCCGACATGTGTCCTGTGATTTTCCATTCTGTCGAGCTGGATAGAGAAAGGAGCCAGAAAAGTTCACTGAGGCTACTTGGTGTGATGTAGGAACTCAATTACAAATTCCAACCCTGGTTTTCATACACAGGTACAATATGAGGGGTATATGAATCAAAGCATTTTAAAAAAGTAAAATTATTTCTGTGACTAATCAGTTGTAAACAATGTTGTCAAACCCCCCGTGTCACATGTCTTTTTCTTTCATAGGATTCATTTGAGTGAGAGACATGCTGATTATGTATATTTCATATGGAAGCCTAATTGCATAACACCATTGATATAATTAGCACAAGAAAGTGTCATAGCAGTTGCAAATTATGAACACATATATATATATAGATCTCTTGAAATTACATTAAGTTGTTTTGGTATGTTTCTATGAGCAATAAGTGAAAAAATATAATGTCACAATACAGTATATGTGGCTAAGCTGAAAGTTAAAGGACATCTGCAAAAAAAATATCTGAGATTTGACAAACATATTTAGAAAGAACTTAGAATGCGGTAAGAGTCTGTAAATAAACATCTGTACTTCAGCACCATTTAATCTTACAATCATTTTCAGAAACATGAAAATTGTGTGTGTTGTGCAAATAAAGCTTGGGTGTGTTATGCTGTGAAAACAAATATGTAGCATATAGGATATCGATTTTGAAACACAATCAGGTGAATAAGTACAAGTATTCCATTCAGTAACACAGATTTGGTCTAAAATGTTGACATGAAATCTCTTTGAACACAGGTTTAAGATTAGATAACATTTAATCAAGAGTCCATTGTATTGTTAAAATTGATATGGTTAAAATTGATTGGAAAAAAATATTAAATGCCAAGACTGAGAAATAATATGGTCTCAGTGGGGTATATTTACATGGGAGAATAGTCAAATATTATCCTGAAAGCTTGGGACCTGGGGTTTTCCAGATAAATCTTGGCTTGGATCTCCACACGTTAAGTCTGCAAAAAAAAACCACATAAACGCACAAGGATTGTTTTACCACTTATATGGATCCATGTAGCTTAGTGCCCATCAAGTACAAGGAATTGTTTTATTATTACAAAGATAAAGTAAATAATTAAAAATATTTAAATTGCTTGCTTTCTGGATAACAGGTTTTTGGTTAAGTCAAATACACAGGGCATTACAAGCCTGTCTAATAAGGGCAGAGACATACACTCAGATCTGGGGAGATTAGTCGCCCAGAGATAAATCTCCTCTGCTTCAGCCACTAATCTACCTGAACGGCCTTCCTCTGCCTTCCCGCCGGCTAGAATGTAAATCGCACTCGGATCGCTTTATTTTCCCAAGTCGTCCAAAGGTTCCTTGTGAGTCAACTTTGGATGAGTTCGGGAAATGCTCCGGTGGCGATTTACATTCTAGCCAGGGCGATTAGTCGCCCGAAGAAGAGGAGATTTGTTGCTAGGCAACTAATCTCCAACAATATGAGCGTGCGTTTCTGCCCTAATAGTACTAGAAGGGCTGAACTGAATAAAATATAATTAAAGAAGGTTAAGAAAAGATAAATTAGTAGCAAGTGACAGAAGTAGGAAAAAGACTACTGACATATGATATATACCAATATATAGAGATATTGTAAGCTAACTTGCACTAAACTTTATCTTTTGGTACAGTTACAGTTAGATAAAGAAACATCTTATCTTTCCCACATCACACAATGGCATGAAATCTTATGAGGCAAAATTTCAATATTTGAGAAACTCTAGCCCAGCTATGAAGCCAAGACAATGGGGCAGATTTATTAAGGGTTGAATTTCGAAGTTAAAAAACTTTGAAACCATAACATTTTTTAGAGGGCATTTTTGCTCAAAAATGGATTGAATAGATCCGTTTTCGATTGACTAAAAATCATTGGAATCCTTCTAATGCATCATTCGATTCTAACGATTCGAAAGATTTTCAAAAGAATACTTGGATTTACTAGGACTTTTAAGAAAATTTAAGTACAGGTTCCAGGAGGTCCCCCATAGGCTAAAATGGTAATTCGGCAGCTTTAAGGTGTCGAATTCTAAGGATTTTAAAGAGACAGTACTTCGAAATTGGAATTTTCACACTTTTTCAATTCAAATCTAATTTTGGCCTATTTGATATTCAAAGTAGCCCAAAATTACTTTGAAATTCAAAATTTCTAAATTGGAATCTAATTAGAATATTCACTTTGACCCTTAGTAATTGTGCCCAAATGTGTTTTGTATGAGACAGAGGCAAAGGGAGAGGGGGCATTAATGATAGCTTAACCAGTTTAAGAAAGGTAAAGTGACAGTGAGAAAAAGAGATGGAGGGATAAAAAGAAAAATAGAGAGAGGTGGATGATTAGCCAAGCCCTGGGACCAGAATGCTCAGGACTTGAGATTTTACAGATAACAGATCTTTCAGTAATTTGGATCATCATACCTTTAGGGGCAGATTTACTGTTGGTCGAATTCGAGGGTGAATTAACCCTCGAATTTGACCAATCGAATTGTGGTAGAATTTTAACCCTTCAAATTCGAATATCGAATTTGAAGGGTTTTAGTGCAATTTGATAGATCAAACGATTTTAACCATTAGATCAAATTTTTTTTATTTGAACAAAAAACGTAGAAAAACTCTATGGGAGCTTCCCATAGGGTTTAATAGCAATTCGATGGTTTAATCTGGCAAACTAGGCAGTTGAATTAAAATTTAAAAGGCAAGTAATTCGACTATCGAATATTTGAATAGAATTTGATTCTAATTATTTGAATCATTCAATTCGATCGAATTTTCAAAATTCGATGGTCGAAGTGGCCAAAAAATATATTAGAAAATTTGAATTTGAATCTTTTTGAAAATTCAATCGAATTTCGAATTCATGTGAATTTAGTAAATCTGCCCCTTAGTCTACTAGAAAATCATGTAAACATTAAATAAACTCAATAGTCTGATTTTGTTTCCAATAAGGATTCATTATTTCTTAGTTTGGAACACGTACAAGGTAGTTTTATTATTACAGAACAAAAGGTAATCATTATAAAAAATTTGGCGTACTTGGATAAAATGGAGTCTATGGGAGATGGCCTTTCAGTAATTTAGAGCTTTCTTGATAACGGGCCCCAAACCTGTAGATGAAACTAAACAGGAGAAAAAGACATTGAAATATGGAGGAAGAACTCTGGAATGAAAATTACACAACTAAGTTAAATGATAAGATCATTAAGATATGTCTGTGTGTACCTATCTCTATAAATATTGTTCTGTTGGACATAAATATAAAGTCTTGTGAGCAACACACATTTAGCAACCCAGGCAATGCAAATGCTTAAGTACATATTTAGCAACATTCTAAAATTCTCCTTTTGTCATGTTTTTGCATTCTTGCATTTTATGTATCATTTATACCTTGAATTTTCTCTATTGTGTAAACGCTCAATAAAATCTTTCTCGGTTTTACCATATTGTTCCAGTTTCCATAATGGCACAGCAATTTGAGAATAATTCAGTAAGTGTAGTTATTTCCATTTAAACTAATATTGACCGATTTGAGTGAATGCCATGAATCTCAAGGTCCTGACTTTCTTTGTCAAAACACAGGTGAAAAGACAGTAGAGAAATTGATGAATAACTTATATTCTTGAAACTACATTTTTTATGTTGAGTTTTAAATCCTTATTTTTGATAAACTGGCCCCTTAGATATAATTTGGGCAGTTCTTGTATGTTCATACACACTAAAATTAGTGGTTGATTCCCAATGTTAGCTGAAGTTATAAAACCATTCTCTCATGTAATTCATGATAACATTGGCAATATCATGTGGGTTTATAAGAATGGAGCATATATTTAATTGTGCCAGTTAGCTGAGCAGTAAGCAATGGTCTTCCATTAGAAAATGTCTGTTTCTGTTTGTTTCTTTAATGTATTCAATTTTTAAACTTGAAGAGACGTTGACTTTGCAAATGTTTTTCCTATCATGCACACCTTTACACGTGGTCTCTTTGTTCTGCTGTTATCTGTATTATTTTTTTGTCAGGGTCTAAAGTTAAGTTGGTTAGACACGTAGGGGTAAATTTATCAAAGAGTGAAGTTCCGCCACTAGAGGGAAATTCCGCAGCTCTCAATTCATTTCTATGGGATTTTGAAAGGCGTATTGTGAAATTTCACCCTTTGATAAATACGCCTTAAAAAATCCCATAGAAATTAATTGAGCTGCGGAATTTCCCTCTAGTGGTGGAACTTCACTCTTTACTTCACTCTTTGATAAATATACCCATGGGGAGGCACATTGATCAAAGACCGAATTTCTAATTCTAAAAACACCCATATACTCCCATGAACTCGAATCAAACCAATCAAAATGTATTGAAAAAAAATTGAATTCGTAAAACTCTGGTGAATAGGATCCACATAAAAACTCGAATTCAATTAAAATCGAATCAAATTTTGTCTGGAAGGCTGCAAACTAAATCCAAATGAGTCCCAGGACATCTTCCATTGACTCAAAAAGCAATGCGGCAGGTTTTAGGTGGCGAATAATTGAATTTGAGTGCTTGATGTTCCAGAGTATGATAAATCTCGAAAATCAAATTTGAATTTTAAAAAAACTCGAATCGAATTTTAACAATTCCCTAGACGAGTTTGACAGTTTTGGCCATAGAAATAATTTGAATTCAAAATTTTCAATTCGACCCTTGATAAATCTGCCTCCTAGATATGTGTGTTTGGACAATTTGGGCCTAATAGGGAAGTGGTCTATATTAGTCTTTTAGTTCCTCCTCCAGCTTTTAAGATCAAAAAAGGTCTAAATCTCACACTAATTGACCTTGAGCCACCCATCCACTGTTTTTTGGCCCCCTAGAGTAGGGTTTCCCAACCATTTTTTACCCGTGAGCAACATTCAGATGTAAAAGGAATTGGGGAGCAACGCAAGCATGATAAATGTTGGACATTTGGTATCCCCTATGTGGACTGGCAGCCTACAGGAGGCTCATTTCGGTAGTACATTTGTTTTTATGCAACCAAAACTTGACTACAAGTCAGTAATTTAAAAATAAGCACCTCCTTTTATGCCACGGGAAGCAACGTCCAAGGGGTCAGAGAGCAACATGTTGCTCACTAGCCACTGGTTGGGCATCTGTGCCCTAAAGAATGACAGCCTTGCAGTTGTAGAACCAATGCTCTATGAGCAAGTGCAGTTTAGGCCAAGTAGCCAAACAGCCTAGGTTCCATGAAGGATGATAATGGGTATAGTAGAGATGTGGGAGTAAAGTGACTTCTAAACCATCCTTGATTAAATAGTTAGAGTCCTGCCTTTTCTCAATATATAGGTAATGTTTTATTTATGGGGAAACCCATTTATGTACCCTGTACCCAGAGTATGTCTAACCTTCATCCATGTGCACTTTCCTACATACATGTTCCAAGGCTAACTTAGGGGCATGTTAAATGTGAACTTGTGTACACTGCTCTAAATCCCTGGGTAGAATTATTCTTACTGTATGTACAACTGAAAGCAACTTTTATGAGATACCAGAATGTTATTTCTTCTTTCTGAACACACTGCTTATCTTTGCCAGATTGTGTATTCTGCATTCTGTGTTCCATCAGAGGTCATGGATGGATGCTTTAAATTGACTTAAACTAAGTAACCCCATTTGTTCAGCATGGGGAAATACTAAATAACATAATAATAAGAATGAGGAAAAGATCGACAATAAAAAGAAATTGTAGAAATGTAGGAAGTGAAGTTGATCATCAGTCGGGGGCACTTGATATCATCAAAAAGTGACAGCATGCAAATTGATCAGATTTTACAACACACACATTTATTCTTTCATTGCAGGCATGTGAATCCAGCAATGCTTCATATCCAGAACTATATCAAAATGATACATTTCAGGGCATCGCTAATATTTACAGACGGGGATCCAATTCACACCTTACAAACCTCTATTATGCTGATGTTGATAAGACAGTGGAGAAGCGGGAACGCTGAATAATGCCCACATATTTCTGTTACTTCTATACAAACTGATAGTGTTATAGATCCAGGCAAAGTGTGAGCAATGAATCTAAACTAATTTAGTCAGTGACTTACACTGTTCTAAATGCCATGGATATTGTGAGGGGAAAATGAAGCAAATAGAAATGTATTTATTAGCATCAGTATGAAGAAGTTTGAGGTACACAACAGGCACTGACTAGTAGAGGAGTGTAAAAAGCCCACAATAATAATAGTCCATAATTTTATAACTCAGCTGCAAATACAGTAGAAGTTGATTTAGAAATTTCTACATTTTGTTTAGACAACAACTTTGAGTTCAGATAATTTACTGGGGGGTGCAGATATATGGAAGTTGAATCTTCATTCCATTCCCATTACTGGGGGCCCCTACACAGGAACAAAGCTTTAGTTCTACAGCAGGCTGTATGAGATATTATAACATCTTTCAAGATTAGGATCTCTTCATCCATTTCTAGTTCTAAAACCTTTTGTTCAGTCCTGCTTTGTTGACATCTTGTAATAAATATAAGAATGCCACAACTACATTTAGGTTGCTTATTTGAGGATGTTAGTGCAGAGCCTGAGCTGGAGGCCTTGGTGAATCTTGTCTAAAGTTATGGGATAGGTTTAACATAAATGTAATTTCCAACAGTGTAGTGGTTGTCCAATAAAAAAAAATCATTAAATTATGTCCCGTGATCATAGGACAAACTCCAAGATTCGTGCCCATATATTGACCCAGTATAGTGATGTTTGGGTTGGGTTTTACATGCCTTTTGATGCAGCGGGTACACTGGATGCCCAAAAGGTTCAGTTGACCATTCATTTTCAAAAATATAATTCTTTGGGTGGGATGTGAACAATGTTTAAAGTAAAAAGTGTGAATAAAGGCATTCTTCTATCTTCTTTAATCATGCAGTGTGAGGCTAACCCAAGGCCTACGATTATAGGAAGCCTAAAACATTCATCTATCTCCTCTACTGCTCAGAATTCTACAGTATGTTTACTGAGTAAGTAATGAAATGAGTGAATTTTAAGTGCACATTTCACAGGCTTCAGTTAATTATTCAATTTAAACAAATTTGATTCTTACAACACATGGCTAAAGGGGGTATTTAATTGCAAAAACCAAACCAAAATAGATTCAATTATCTTTGCTGCCATCATTTAAGATCTGTGTGGGAGAAATTAAATAAGCATTGTTGTCATTTTAAGATTGATTAGCAGCCTTTTCTTTTCTTGGGGCATCTCACTTATCCTAGGGAATGTCATCAGCTCAAGATGAGAATGCAAAACGAGCAGGGTTTCTATACCCACCATCTATTTCTATTTCACATGGCAGTTTACTCATCAAGGCATTTTCTAGATGGCTAAGAGGCAATGTAGCAATGTAATTTCTCTCTCAGATCGGAAGGAGTGGATAAAAATAGCAGAGTATTGTTGAAGCACAATAGAATTGCATGAAACAAGGAGTGTAAAGAGCTAAGTAATGTGAGGGTTCACGAACCAGAATATGTTCACTGCTTGTTTCTTTTCTCCTTTAACTGAAACTGTACAGAGATCAGGATAAAATGAGCTTCAGCAATAATCCCAACCACAAGGAAACATCTTGCTGCAAGGATTGCTCATACATAGTGCCAGTGAGGAAAGGGCTTTGCACAGTCAAGAGCTGCTGACATTTTGCTTCTTGATTAATAGACCTCTGCTTTCATGTGCTTAGCAGGCAGATGTTATATTTTGTACTGGTGATAACATGGAACCCACAAATATATTTATTACAGTCTCCTTCTTCCTGTTTTTTAAAGAATTTTATAAAATGAAAAACTTTTAATATGACAGGACATTCACATCAAAAACAGAAGCAGATTTAGTATTATGAAGGAAATTAACAAAAATCAGTGTAAAAGAAAGCAGGCCTCCTATTTTAGGGGTTCTCCTGACCACTCCTGGAGCGGAGAATCATAACATTTTTTGAGATGATTAGTTAACTTTTCCATTTATATGCAAATTCACCTGTTTTCGAGAGCAACAATAACTGCTTAACATCTGGGCCCAGAGGTTGGGTCAGAGCGTTTGATAACCATTTAACCCATACTCAAACTGATTACTGACTGACATCCATATAAGAAATAATTCCATGGAGAATGTCTATAAAAACCTATTAATGACAATAGTGATGTGACCAGCAGCCATCAAGGTCATGAGTAAAGGGGATAATCAGGGAAATGCTCTCTGTATCATAAATGGATCATATTTGCAAGCTGTGAAATTATAGATCAGTGGTTCTCAACCTGGGGGTCGGGACCCCTTTGGGCGTCGAACAACCCTTTCACAGGGGTCACTTAAGGGGTTCCAGGAGCAGGTTCATCTCTCTCCCCACTAGCCCTGGGGCAAGGTTGTAGCTCTCCGGGTGTTGGTGCTGGTAGTTGTAGTTCAGTAACCTGTGTAGGGAAGCCAGTTGCACTACAACTTTCTATATCCCCTTAGTAGGGACTGCCATACAGCTTTCCCTGCCCATTTATAATTTGTAAAATTAACATAGTAATTGGGGTGTCACGGAAAACAAACCTTTATGCAGCCACGCTGTCTCCTGTACTTTCCTAACAATCTGCTCTGGGCTGGCAATGAAAATATTTTAATATTTTATGGTTGGAGGGTCACCGCAACATGAGGAAATGTAATAAAGGGTCTCAGCATTAGGAAGGTTGAGAACCACTGTTATAGATAGTTAAAGGAATTGTTCAGTATAAAAATAAAAACTGGGTAAATAGATAGGCAGTGCAAAATAAAAAATATTTCTAATATAGTTAGTTAGCCAAAAATTTAATGTATAAAGGCTGGAGTGACCGGATGTCTAACATAATAGCCAAAATCCAACTTCCTGCTTTTCAGCTCTCTTGTATTCCACTGACTGGTTACCCTGGTGACCAATCTGTGACTTGAGGGGGGCCACACAGGCCATAACTGTTGCTTTTGAATCTGAGCTGAATGTTGAGGATCAATTGCATATTCACTGAACAGTTATGTCCCATGTGACCCCCCTTCAAGTCACTGACTAACTCATAGTTAAAGAGCTGAAAAGCAGGAGGTTGGATTTTGGCTTTTATGTTAGACATCCAGTCACTCCAGCCTTTATAGTTTGCATTTTTCCCTGACTAACTATATTGTATTTTTTTTTTATTTTGCACAGCCTATCTATTTATCCAGTTTTTATTTTTACACTGAACTGTTCCTTTAAGAACACTCTGCCTCTCTCTGCATAAGTTGCTATCTAGTTACAAACCACTGTCTTTTTCCTATTGGGATTACATCCAAATGAACTTGGTTAAAGTGGTGGCTTCTATAGGACATTGCCAAGGATAATGTACACTGATCTGTACAGTTTGGCTTTGAATCTACTAATTTTGTTTTTCTTCTATGAATGGTAGCACTTTTGATTTGACAACTATGAAACATAATTGCCATCATTGTCTTGCATTCATTCATTGTCTGCTGTGGCCTCTCTTGGACAGTTCACCATGTAACTGGCAAACATTAATTCTGTGTTATCATTTGTAAACTCAATAAGAGGTGGGGAAGGAGTGCCGACACATGCCCAATGGATGCTAAATTGATTTGCTTTCTTTGCAAAAAAATAAAAATGCTGTTGGATGCCTGGATAAATAAATGGATAAATAGCAGGACCACTGGCAAACTAGGCCACAGAGACTTTAAATACATTCCGTGCTTTATAAATATAAACAAGATAACTCCATTTCTAAAATCTCCATTACAGGCTAGAACATAATGCTGATCATCTTTAGATCAGATGAAATAACAACTCAGTGGGTTTAACCACCTGATTCCAAGCCCAAATAACTTTAATATCTAGTTTGTTAGGGACTCTTGGGATGATCTTGCTTCCTCTAGTTATAAATCATTGTGAATGCAGAATCAATAAATGCTGTGTAAGAGCAATGATTTTACCAGCTGTGTACAACATATCTACATATTCTGTGAAAGCTGTATAAATGTCCTCACATTGCTCATTCTAAAAGGACAAGGTAAGTCAGCATGTAAATGAACTTTAACACAATGGTAATTGCCTTTTTTTTTTTACTTTGGTATCCAGCTCAACTCCATGTAGAACTTTTGTGAAGTTGCACAAAAACCCATGTTGTACACCAGTTACTCTTTCTGGGAGCATACAAGTGAATTGTACATTTTGCCTCAATGTCATGTAGCTTCTCAAACTCTTAGAGGTAAATTGCAGTCAAGGTCTCACCCATAGTTAAATCTTCTCTACCGCTGGTAATAATTCTCCTACAAAAGGCCTTTGGCAAATCGAACAACATTACTATCGCCACAAGTATACCCTTTGCATTTTTGCATAATTATGCTGGATGGCTGTAAGTACTAAGTTTTACTTGTGGCAATGGTTAAGTTATTCAATGGAAAGTCTTTTTCAGCCACAGTTGTGAAGATTTAACCATGGCCTACAAATACACTTGTGTTCAGCTCATCAGGCCTCTCCCACTTAAAAAAGGGGGCCCGGCACAAACAGTCTCTCCTCCCCAAGCCCTATCCAGACAGATTTAACCCATTATATCATGACAAATGACACTATAAATACAAAGTAATTAGGAATAACGTACCAGCCCATGACACCTGCTCTTTCACACTTAACCTTCATGGACAACAACAAGCCTAATCCGATTATCGCAGGCTACCTAAACCTTTGCGGCTCATGTTTTGACATATTTATCAAAAATCACACCATCATGCACAGTTATTCAAACACAAGACTTTGATCAGAAACCCAATTTGCCCTGTGAAAAAACACCAATGATTGCTTCAGTGACTGCTTAAAAGGTCACTATGTCCTCAAGTATTCTTGTAGAATTTTGCTAATTATAGTGCAATGCATGTTTTATGGTGTTTTTCAGAGGGGATGAGAACCAAAAGAGATGCCTACACAGAGATTAATTTATGTGGCCATTTATCTGACTTGGCAATGATGTAATGTCATGCTCCCTCAGCTGGTAGTCATTTTGTGATGGTATTAAAACACAATAGGAATAATAATGTTGTTATAAGGATACCTGCCCACCTAGTTGAGATAAAATTGCAGCCAAGAAAAGTGTATACCTGCAAACAAATTATAATCACCTTTTTTAACATCAGACAGATGCATACAAAAATAAAGCATTAAGGTATTTTAGCAGTACTAACAAATTATTTTCAGGGCCTTGGTTATGAAAAGTCTTTTGCAGAAGTACTCCCTCTCACCCCAATAGCTTCCCTTGGTTAAAATGCATGTAGAGGCTCATTCTAATTAAAATATATCCTGCTTTTTCTTTTGCTTCTTCCTCGACTTTGGTCTGTCCGTTGTTATGTTTGGACCATGGGGGGGCCCCGTGGTTCTGGCATTCATCTGACAAGACTACAGTGTAGGCCTCAAACCTTTTGACATGTCTTAAGCACCCAAAATCATTGTCCTATTAGGCACCAATCTCATGTTCTGTTGTGTAAATAAAAGTTGAATGAATGCCATGTAGCAAGCTAGTCTATTTCTGACTTTGCAATATATCTGTAAATGATATGTAATTATAGATATTAAAAGAAAATGTAATCTCTGGAGCTTTTCTGTCAGCGATCAGAAAGTATACCTTTACATTTGAATGATTTGGATGTTACTTAGTGTAGAAAATACATTACTAAACTGATAAAGGCTTTATGGTTTTTGCCAAGCTTGGCTGTCATTTATAATATGATTTTCTTCCAGAGCCAGTAAATGTGTCAGTCTCTGACCTAGCAAATGTTGTCAATCCAGAGCATATAATGAACCTTTACTTGAAAGCCCATCTGTGCTTCACAATCTCCATTTGTCATATTTGCAATAAATATGCAGTGTATATGAACTGTATACTGTAGGCTTCAAGCAATGCCCAAAGTTGAAAATATAATGTAAAGGCATATTAACTAAAGCATGAATTTTCTTCTCCTCTAATTCCACCAAAGTCTACGTCAGTATGTCAGGCATATTTTCACATGGTATTCCTTATTCAATTAAAATTGCAAGTGTAATATGGCATTTTTGCGTAATTATGTGGGATATTTCATTACAATTCAAATATATGATAATATTATGTATTATTATAATAACATTATAATAGTACAAATAGAAACAGTGAAATACCTGTCAGTGACAATAAAGAGAGCAGAATAGTGCTGCTAAACAGTCCCATATTCTAATTCAGGCTATTCGTAATATATGAAATATTATGATCCGAATGTGGCCGTAATAAAAAAATAGTCATCAATATCAATAAACTAAAATAACAATCATCTTAATTCCAAGTTACAAAATAAAAATCATATACACTTAGAAGAAGCAGGACTAGCTGAGGCTCTCATTTAGGCCCATTGAGGACATTGTATTTATAATGTCAATCCACATCACCTCTTTTTGCAAGAATATCTTATTGAAGTCCCCAGCCTTTGGAGGGATGATTAAATAATTCCCCTTTAATGATACTATTACAGCATCTGTATGTTAAACATGGGACTGCACCGGGACATGTATTACCAAAAAACAGAGGTTAATTGTTGGTTAATTGTTCTTAGGTAGCAATAAGTCTACCCTTGTTGTAAATCTCCCAGATAGTGGGACTTTCTGTATAAAAACAGTGGTTTATTTTTAAATATCTGGGCACTTGTATTACCTGGTACTAGTATGGGCAGCAATGTGGCCCCATGTCATGGAGCATTTGCTATAGAGTAAGGACTTCCTTACCCCAAGAAAGGGGTAGGATACCCCCCGAAATCTTGTATGTTTGGATCTCAATAGAATGTGACATTTATTAGCACTTCTTCTGGATCTGAGTGCCATCTGTTGCAATTTTTTCATATGATTATAGTGGGATATTAGCATGGAGTAATTGCTATAGAATAAGGACAGGTGTATGTAAATTTTCTAGGGTTTAAAATCTTCCTGTTTTATCACTAGAGTTCTTGAGTTAAGGGTTAGTGCAACATGGTTTACTATTTAGTCATACTGTTTGCTGGGGGACTAATTTTATCAATAAATAAATAATTTGAATTGCGCAAGTGGATGCTAATTAAAACGCTAATGGGCAGTGTAAGACTTCGATCAGGGCCCTTGACTACAATAAGGGTCTTCGATGTGCATTGTGAGCTTACATATTTTCCCCAAAGTATGGTACTCACACCTAATTGTTTCTAATAATTATTTTTAAAGGGATGGGTCGCTGTCATGTTAACACTTAGGGGCAAATTTACTAAAATTCCCATAAAATCCCTCGAACCCCCTTGAAATTCGATAAGAAATTCGATAAGCATTTCAGAAAAATTTGTACAATCGAGGCGTTCGATCGTACGAATGGTATTCGAGCAAGTCTTTGCAAAAGAAGCCTATGGGGGGGGGGTTTCAATCTGGCGAAGTAGGCATTCCAAGGATTTGAAAATTTTAAATCCTTCGATCATCGAATGATCGAATATTCAATCATTTCATCTATTCGATAATTTGGGATTCGAGGATCGAAGATGCCAAATTTGCATATTCGATCCTTCGAAAAAAATCGCATGATCGGTATTCGATCAATCTTCGATCTCTTCACACAAATTTTGTAAATGTGCCCCTTAGTATGTTATAGAATTGCTAATTCTAAACAACTATTCAATTGGTCTTATTTTTTTCTTCATTATAGCTTCCGAATCATTTGCCTTCTGCTTCTGACTCTTTTCAGGTTTCAAATGGAGGTCTCTATCCCCATCTCAAAAACAAATACTTTGTAAGGCTACAAATGTATTGTTATTGCTACTTTTTTAATTACTCATCTTTCTATTCAGACCCTCCTGTATTCATATTACATTTTGCTAACTGGAGAACTGTTGAATAAAAAGTTAAATAACTCAAAAAACACAAATAATAAAACATTAAAACCAATTGTCTTAGACTATCACTCTCTAATCAAAAAAGTGCTTGTTCTTAGGCAATATGGAGCACTATTGCACATAAATCAGTCTGTGTACTTCTGTTAAAACTTATTCTCATTTGTGGACCCACTGACACCATTCTACTGAGCTGTCTTAATGCTGCTTGTGTACATTGCCATGTTGTTCTTGGATACATTAGGTAGCTCCATCTTACTTTGCTGCATGTCACTCTCAGGCTTCTTCAGTTAGAGAAAGAGAACAAGTCCCCTTCTCCATATATAAGTTTAATAAAAACGGTTAATGTTGATTAAAACTAAGTCCCCTCATGCTAATAGTGCTCTACATCCTATCCATATTCTTTATATATCAATATTAGGTAATAATGTTTGAACATCCTATGTTCTTGTGTCTAAGTGTGATTTCATTTCAGCGGGTACCAGGTGCTGAGTTTTGCCAGTGCAATATACTTGCTTGTTGTTTTGTCTCTGTGCAGAAATGACTAAAATGTTGTTGCCTTCTGAAGTATGAACAATAAAAGGATAATCAAGAATGGTTGGCAGTTTTCTTTGCATCTGACTGTAAATGGATTAAATGTATCATTCTTAATGATATAAAGATGTTTTAAGAAGCTTATTAATGGAAGATGTGATGAAAGCAGCATTCAGAAGTGACACATTTAAACATCCTGAAAATTAATTAATGTATTAATAAAAAAAATGGTACTTCCTGCAGTGCTTTATGAATTACATTATTTTACGGCAAATGGTGTGAAATGTATCACAGGGCATTTTTTATTTTCTAATGCAAATACCTGTCCTCATTATTATTATTTCATTAGTTAAATGTGGCCTGTTGAAGCACCATATATTGTTTTTATTCCTCAGCTTCCTGTTGAAAGAATGCAAGAATGTACATATTCAGTTCCTACTGGGTATGTGCATCTAATGTAGCACTAGTATATTCAATCATATTTAAGATACTGGGTGTGTTGTAAATAAAGCTTTTACATATTATAAGAGTCGGTTACAACTGGTGCAACTAGTGCACATACTGACTAGCATCCAAAACACTCTTTACACTTCATTGTAGTTGAGATGAACTCCATTGCTCCATACTGTACATGTTGATTATAATTTACATTTACTTTTTTTAACCCATCCATCCTGCATTGTAGTTTTCTGTCTGTGACATAATACGTAATTGGTGCAATGATTACTTTCAAAATGACGTTCCTGCTAGTATTGTAAGCCAAGAAAGAAAATGGATATTTAAACAAATACTGAAATTTATTTCTATAAAGTCCGAGCCACAGTCTTTATAGAAAAAAATGCACCAAAAAAACAGATTTCTGGATATTTGAGGACAAACATCTGAATTTTGTGTGGGAGGTGGACTACTTCTTGTTTTTCTTCCTACTCTGCCTATGCTTTCCAGTTGATTTACTCAATATAAAGTCAATGGGCATGTTATGTTATTTTGTGATTAATTATAACTGGCTGAAACATTTCTGATAATAATATACAAACAAAATACATTATATTATATTGCCAGATATTAAGGCTAACAACCTAGGACATTTTTTGATTGAGGAATGTATGTGAGGGTTTATACTGCTCTATTCCAATTAGTGAATATGAGTATTGACAAATGTCCACTGAATATTTATATCACAGTCCTTCCCCTATTATTTACCTATAATGAAGTCCAGTTTTTATAGAGATTCCAGTGAGCTTATTATCATCCGGTGTTATAGCAGACTTCATTGTCACTTATATAAAGCTTGAATTCTGTATAAAATAGGTATTCAGTGGTGGAACTGAGGGGTGGGCGATTGCATCTGGGCCCACAACCCCCTCGGGTCCTGCCGGTGGAATGTGCATGAGAAAATTTGAGGTGGAGTGGGGGGTTCTGTCTGCATACCCTGCAGCCAGGACCTGTGTTACATAGTTATGTTACTGTAGGTATAAGCACTGTATTATTTTTATTGTTGAGAATTCATGTAATAGATGTTTAGAGTACAGTATTAGTATGAGATTATTGACTTCCAGCTGTTGTTGTAGAACAGATTCAAGTTAACTGAAATTCTGGAAGAGCTGCAAGGTAAATATTCCTGTTTTAAACCATTGGTGGGGCAGAGGTGGTAGATTTGTACCATCTTAGCCTGAACTAGGGGTAGACCACAAAGGCAAATGCCTAGAGCACAATCTGTAGGGGTGCAGAGAATGGCAGCATTTAGCAGGTAATGAGCAGTGTATTTTGAGGACCAAGCAGTTGGGAATGTAATATGCAAACAGTTTCAGACAGGCAGGGCCTTGTCCCCATCTGGATAATCTACTCACAACAAAATCTTTAGAAAAGTAAGGACACTAACACCTTTTAAAGATAGTACAGTGTCAAACTAGAGCATTTCCCTAGTGTTCTCTTTCAGATGCATATTGCATTCATTACTAACTTATCACAGTTGGCCTTGCAGGATACTATCTAAGTTTTGTGTACATCAGCTAAGTATTTGTGTACATCAACTAATGTTGAAGACTGTTCTGTCCCTTTGAAACTGTCTTGTTCATATTCAAGGAAATTAATTATCATAAGCTAATAATAAATAGAATTTTCTGGACTATTGTAAAACTCACCAAACACAGGATGGGTTCCAGGGTCACCACCCTGAACCTTCAGCTGAAGGAGCAGATAACCATGTTGCAGTGGAGCAGGTACTCCAAAGACCAATCTTCCAGACATACTTGTAAAATGATTAGTAGTTTATTAAGTACATAAGTATACAGCCTTACGCTGTTTCTATCTTGCAGACACTTAATCATAGGCTTGTTCATATTGTCTCCTGTGTCTCTCTTTTATAAGGCATCTGTCATGGACTTTCAATTGCTCTTTTATTTTCATTCAGGACACTATCCACAGGGATGTCCTTACAAGAAGAGGGGTATTTATTTTTACAAAAGAACTGAGAACAGATGATCCACTGATTTCTACATGTGGAACCAATCACCAAATTGTGTGACCTTGGAAATAATGACATGGGTAGAAACACTTATTTAATCAATTGTGGTTTTCCTGTTTTAAATTGTCATATTTAATAATATTTATTTTGCTTTGATACAGAACTCTCGTAATTAGTTTCCAGTTACACAAACTCCTTACATAATAATTGTAGTACTGAGGTAAGTGCCTCATGGTGGCAGGGGGTGAAAATCGACCCTGGCGGTTTCCTAGACATATGGAATCCTCCCAAATTGCATGTAGAATAGGAGATGGAGACTGAATACACATAATGTTTTTGGCTGAGGCGTTTACCCCATTTATTTTGCCAGTGAAACTGGGACTGCCCCACTAAACTTCTCTGAACTGAAAGTTTCTTCTCTTCACTTCCATATCCATAGCAGCTTATTTGTGTTGAGTAATTATGCTGATATTGTCATTCTGTTTGATATTTGAACTGGCTATTGCTGTAGTGATGACTACAAGTCAATAGAGTTTTGGGGATAAACAGGGACCAGGAATCAAGGGGCATATTTATCAAAGAGTGAAGTTAAGAGTGAAGTTCCACCACTAGAGGGAAATTCCGCCACTCTCCATTCATTTCTATGGGATTTTGAAAGGTTTATTTATCAAAGGGTGAAGTGAAAGTTCCCCCTTTGATAAATACGCCTTTACAAATCCCATAGAAATGAATGGAGAGCAGTGGAATTTCCCTCTAGTGGCGGAACTTCACTCTTAACTTCACTCTTTGATAAATATGCCCCTTGGTTCCTGGTCCCTGTCTATAGGAGATAAGTTCACCCAGGCAATAGAATGATGTCCATGTGAACCCAATGCCTTTATGAGTGGGTTGCTTTAGGGGCAATTAAAGGGTTAATCAAATTCCCACCAGTAGATGTTCCCATTATCTCTAATTATTTTCTGGAAAAAGAAAATATGATAAGATTGTGTTTTAGATTAAGTGATCCGTTATTTGGAAACCCATAAGGAGAGCAGAATATATTACACAGATAGGACCCAATATCCACAAAGAATTAATGAAATATTTCAAAATTTGTAAAAATTACTTCCCTTTTCTCTGTAATAATAAAACAGTACAGGTATGGGACCTGTTATCCAGAATGCTCGGGACCTGGAGTTTTCCTGACTGATTATTCTGTAATTTGGATCTTCATACCTTACATATACTAGAAAATCATGTAAACATTAAATAAACCCAATAGGCTGGGTTTGCTTCCAATAAGGATTAATTATATCTTAGTTGGGATCAAGTACAAGCTACTGTTTTATTGTTACAGACAAAAAGGAAATAATTTTTAAAAATTTGGATAAAATGGAGTCTATGGAAGCCGTGCAGTAGCTTTTAATTCCTAGCTTTCTGGATAATGGGTTTCTGGAAAATTGATCCCATACCTGTACCTTGTACTTGATCATTAATAAGATATAATAAATGCTATTGAGTTTATTTAATGTTTACATTGTTTTAGTAGACTTAAAATATGGGGATGTAAAATACAGATACTATATTACCTGTATCATCTTTCTTTTTTTCTTTACCTTTCTCATACAAACATATACACCTACAACATCTTTTTTATATCTTCTTTATCTCTTGATCTACTACATTTAAAAATTAAAAAAAAAGAGTCCATCACCTGCAGTTAAGCTACAGGCCTTCAGAGCACAACCAGAATAACTAATCAGACAAACAAATGCTACACATTTGAGTTAGTCAGTTCTGCAGAATATCAGTGTATTCTTTAATGCAGGTTCCCAACTCTGCAAAACCTTTATAGGATGCTACATTTATTTGCAATACTGATTTGCTTCCAATTCTCACATCCAACCCTAGATTGCCAGGCTAAGATCCCAATGCCAGTGTTGTAAATTTCATTTCATGCTGGACTGGGGAGTGACTGGAGTATTTTTTTTATGAATTCAGCCTTCCGTGTGCCAACAATAAAATATGTCCTATATAAAGGTGCAAACATATCATGCTGTGTGTCAGCTATTCAATACAGATTGCTATTATTGGGGGGAAACATATCCAGCAAACAAATGAACTGGTTCAATCCTTCCAGTGTAATTTCCGTCTAATGCCCCAATAAATTATAATAAAGGTTTTAAACCACTGTATGAAATTTGCTTTGAATCAATCAGGGTGACCCAGTCTGATTGACTGAAGTAGAGATATTTGTAGAGCTTAGCACAGCCCCCCAGCCATAGGTGAAAAAAAGGAGCTGAAAGCCATCAGTCATAGAAATCTATGGGCTGTTGGAAGGAAAGGGACTCAGTACTGATTTGAGCCTAAGTGCATGCTGGCATCATTCCTGAATGAGATATAAATGTGTCCATATCACTTTAATGTTCCCATTTACATCTCAGAAAAAATGGATTGCATGAAATGTGTGCTAATGCTCTGAAGATTGTAAAGACACATTTCTAGTAGATAACAGGATTATCCTCCGGGCTTATTTTTTTCCACATTTTTGAATTACACTGAACCTTTCTGCAGGAGAGAGAACATCAAATCAAATTGGACATTAGCTTTAACTTATAAAAGCGAACATTCTTCCCAGAGAAATTTAGGCTTGGAACATTGAGCTGCACTAAATGCGTATTACAGAGTATGAAGTAGGGCAAGAAATGATTCCCTCGTCTCAATCAGTGTTTAGCCAAGTTCTTTGTGCTTTCGGAGGCCTTATTGCTGAAACAAAATCTTGCTTGAACTTGACAATCAAATGTGAGGGGACTGATATGATTGTAGATCATAGAGCAATATTGCAACTCTGTCTCAATACATTTTTTAATCTTCAACAGATAATACCCCTTTATGTTATAGTGCACTGGGAAACTTGGAAAGTTTTGTACTTACCAGAATAATGCTGAACCTCCCTTATTATTTGACAGCATTTATGCTTCTTGAGTATTATGTCCAATGGAAAATATATTTCAAAACTAAAGAATGAAATAATACAGATTTAATGTGGTTGTCACATGATCGCAGTTTGCCTTTGTAAAAATATATTGAAATAGGTCTGCAGAAAACTTCCAGAAACCTTACCTGTTCATTGGAGGATTATTGTCCCACCTGCAAGTACAGCGTGCAATTTTAGACACATTTACAATGTTTTTTTTTACCCACAATGCTGAGTGTTTGCCATAATTCCAGTGTTCTTGTAGTTTGCTTGAGGCAGTTATAGGCAATGCATCAAAGTTTGCGTGTTTGCAGTTTGATGAAAAGAGGATCCAATTCTGCTGTGAATTAGGGTATGTGTGGTGTTACTTATAGTGTCAGAGGCTGAGGAAGTCCCTGTGTCTGCAGGGGGGGGGCTGGAGGAGGTCTGCTTCCTTGAAAGTCACCCCTAATTATGTGTATGGAGAATGGGGCCATGGGTGAGTGGTGATGAGAGTAAAACCACAAGCAACCAAAACCCCCGGCAGTGGGACCTGGATGGCACTGTCTTGTGCTGGCCATCAAAATAATGTGTGGTCTCGATTAGGCACTAGTGTTGTCTATTGATCAAGGCTTCTGAAGATACTCCAGAGCCACCACCCCCTTCTGATATGCTGAAATTTCGGGGTTCCTCTGCTTCAACAGACACGTGTTAAGGAGGATGGACAAAGTGGTGACAAGCCCAACTATAAGGAGCTGTGAGAAGGATCTTTTAATACAAGTATTATTAATTATTTTTTCATGAGATGATTGTGGGAAAATTTGGGTGACATAAACTATACTTACTTGCATAACTTACCTCCTAGGATCACTTGCTTTCACTACTCAAATTTCACCTGAGATTTGAGGTACACTTTATATGCTTATTTTCTATAAAGTATATGGCTCATACAGGTATGGTTTCATATACTGTATCAGTAAATAACACTGATTTAGCAGAAACATGATGAGTTAACAGCCAGTAATGGCTCAAAGCCTGTACTGAAAGGTATTGTAAAACCTTTCTGGCATAGTTTTCACCCTGTACTAAACACAATTCATAAATAAAGTATTTCAGAAATTTCAGTGCAGAAGTTGTCCTTCAGTTTTTGATATTCCTTGTTATGGAAAAAAAATATCATTCTGATCATTTAATTCTCATCTATTGTTATGGTCATAAAACCCCTTCACACACCCCTGTAAGAGCAGATGATCTCTGCCAATGTACTGAACAGCTAATGAGCAAATGCATTAAGATTGTTATTTTAATTGGCAAGCAGACACATTTTGCTATCTTATTTCCTTTTTTTTTCTTCAAAGTTCAAAAAGAAGTTGTGGAAAGTAAGGATAAATGTCCTTGTCTACTACCAATACACAATCATTATCTGTATAATGTTTCGGTTATAGATTGCATATGTAATGTACATTTAGTGCTGTGCTTACCATGAACTCTTGCTTAGTTAGTGTCCGGAACCTATCACAGGGAAAACAGCTGCAATAGTAGATTGAGACAGGAGTGGAGAATGGACACATGGATTTTATATGTCACCATACAGGACCAAAAACACTTTACTACTTTACTGCAGTTCTACAACATACAAAAGTGCAATAAATTATTTGCTAACACATCCTAGACATTTGTCATTTTGTCTTGAGTTCCACTGCATATTTCCCTACTTATGGTGGAATATTTTATTCTAACTCCTTAGGCAAATTATTATAAATAACATTTTTATCTCCATGGCTCCCAAGGATGTTATCCTTTAATGTGATTGTGTGACTTTCAAGTTATCCCTTGAGAATGTACCGTCATTCTATTGTCATGGAATTACAAGACATTATCCATGGGGGTGGAACTCACTGGGTCCCATACTTTGCTGTTATTATCCTTTATGGCCTTTAAAATAAATGCTTTGCTTTTATGGGTATTTCATCAGTTACTCTGTTTTTCTTATCTATAATTTTTACTCCAACAGAACAAATCATTATATATGTGTCTAGTAGCAAAAATCCAATGATACAGCTTAAGATCCAGGATATTATTTCAACATACAGATATTGTCATTGTTACATCTTTCAGTTCCAAAAAACACATTTGGCCATGAATCTCCATCTCTGTGGCATTTTCAGTTTCACCATATGGAATTTCCAACATTAGGTCTGATAGTAGATCAAGCGATGCAATGCGCCAACAATGAAGACACAAGGGTAGTTAGATGAGCTCTTAGTTTGAGGCAAGCAGTACAGATTCAGAAGCAAAAGTCAGGCAGACAAGTAGCAGAAGTCATAATTAGTAGAAGTCGGAAACAAGCATTGGGCTGCAGACGATGATCAGAAGCCTAGCAATTAATTCAAGGCTGGTTGACTTTTTCTAAAGCCCTTAAATAACAATCAAAGTGTGAACATGCAAAGAACAAAACAAATGAATGTGAACATAAACAGGCATCAAGACAGCTCAACATCTCATGTGCAAACCCAGCTGTCTGTAGCTCATCCTCACATCCAGGTTCTGGTTTCAAGGTACCCTTCAGGCATTCCACTGCCCATTGAGGCACACTACACAGAACAAATAGTGTCAATGTTGCACCTTTTAAAGCCAAAAAATTATGCTGCAACACATTCACCAGCACTATCCTATTCCTATCATTTTGTGCACTTGGCAGATCAACATTAGAAGAGAACATAACAAAATTAGGGCTATAAACACAGGGTTTCCAGCCATAAAAATGCTCGTAGAAAGACAATAAGCAGAATTGTAGAATGTTTCAATTAACAGGGCAATTTCTAGAAGGGCTTGTGCTTATGTAGAGTTCTTCAGAGCCTTGTACTGGGGCTACTTATTTTAATTCAATCACTGAAGTGAATTGTAGCGTTTGGCATAGACACAAAATGATATGTGGCAATAAGATTAATAAGATGTATTTATATTCTATAGAGGGTACAAGATGGATGATTGAAGGCTAGATAAAAATCAGTATTGATAAATGCCAGGCTATTACACTACTGAAGACATATTATTGAATATTGCAAATAGAAATAGATTGTACTCTAAAAATTAGATTATGTTGGGTTAGGACTTTATTGCATGTATATTGTATTGAAAATACTATCGACTCCATTTAACTCATTATTTACTGACTGAGCAAAGAATATGCAATGCAGTTTGGGCTGTTTTCAAAATAACTTGAAAAGATACAAATAATAAAGAAACTATATAACAATATATATATATATATATATATATATATATATTTATAGAAACAATATATATATATATATATATATATATATATATTTATATTTACAGTATAATTTAGATTACATCATTGTGTCACAAATGCACTATAATGCCTGGTTTGAAAGTAGCCTTGGAAATGTTCCCAGTGTTTTACTCCAAGAACATCACATGACACTCCTGGAGACTTTCAAATTGGATTTTTGTTGCCAAGAGGAAATATTACATCTACAACCAACCTAAAAGATAAATGGTTGAACTTAGTATATTGTATGCACAACATTTATGTCTAAATAATGTAGCTATAACAGGCATTGACGTTCCACAAATAATGTTAATATATGGGTTAGAATATGACTGTATGATAGAAATGTGATGCAAGTGCCCAGTGGGAATCCTGCTGGATAGGCAGGAAAAGCAGATTATTTTTCAAAGGTTTGGGGGATAAATGAGTTCCTATATAGGTTTAGCTGGTGGGCTTGTTAGTTATAGTTAACTGACAGGTGATGGCTAATGGAGCAATACTGTACTTTATTTGCATAGATAAGAGCAAGCAATTGTATGCATTAAAATGTGAAATATATAATGTTTCATACATAATGAAGGGAAATGTCTGATGTTGTCTTAGAATAGCCGTTAAATGCAGACAAATCAAAACCAAAAGCATAAAATGATTTAGAAAATGGTGAAAATAGAGCTCATCACCTATAAACAGCAATGATGATAAAGATTATACTATTAAGAGCTATGGAATACTTATTCAATAATATCTGCCTAATATACTAAATGGAAATAATGCATCCAAACAAGTCTTATGCCTATAACAATTACTGAATGAAATGATCAGAAACATTGTATGTAACAGGAATAATGTTCCAGGCACCAAAATTTTCCAGAAAGTCTGATGCAAAAAAATTGTGTTGGCCAGGGTGCAGGCAATTGTGGCGGATTTCGGTGCCAGAATGCAAATTTCAAGTTCAAAAACAGCTGTGTGCAGTAGCGCAACTAGAGAAGGGCAGGCCCTGGTGCAGGACATGCAGCCAGGCCCCCCGCCCCCCTCTGTACGCGATTTTCCACCTGCATGTCAGTGACGCGCGAGCTGCCGAGGGGCCCTGAGGGGGCCCACTAGCCCCGCCTCACCCCGGTAATTCCACCACTGGTTCTATGTGCAAGCAGGACCGGAGGCCAGCATAGGGGCTGATTCTCAGCCTGTATGTTTTCAGCTCCATGTGGCATTAGCCTAATGTTGAGACAGTTATCAGGGCTGGTTTCAGGGTGGAGCAGAAAGGTGGAGCACTGCATAATCTATCTCTCTCTCAGCTGGGTCCTCACAGAAAAACAGAAGTTAAAGAGGAACTATCATGAAAATCAAAATGTAATATACAGTAAGCTTCATCATACTTTCTAAATACAATCAATTAAAAATTCTGAATTGTTTCTAAAATAATCAAGTTTATCTTCACTATCCCTCTCTCAGCAGGAGTATTCATTGTATTCATTGACAGTTAGATCCACTATAATAAAGGGGACCCGTCACCCAAAAGAAATATTAAAAATCCTATTTTATCACATTAGTCAAGCATAATGAACTTTATCTACACTATATAAATTATTTGATTCTTGTTTCCTTCAGTCTGGGAATTCATAATTATAGCAAGCAGGCAGGAGCCATTTTGTGGACACTGTTATTAAGGCAAGCCTTGCATCATCTCAGAATCTTGTTTGTGCACCAGTTTGGGGGTCCCAATGTCTATCCCCATGTCCTGGCTATGCAATTAAACAGTGAAGAGAATGGGAGAATGTGTGGAGAGCAGTGACATCTAGGAAGTGCTGAATGGAAAGTGAAAGTAATTGTCTGCCCTGCCTCCATGGGCATAGAGGGGCAGACAATATTTGATTGACAGCTGATATTTTTAAATGAGCGTACAGCAGCTATGAATGATTTAATAAAAAATAGAAATTGGATTTCATGTTTAATTTGAAAAGGACTTTTATTATACAGATTTTTGTGTCTGGGTGACAGGTCCACTTTAATTTAGTTTTGAAATCTGACATGGGGCTAGACATTTTGTCAATTTCCCAGCTGCCCCATGTCATGTGACTTGTTCCAGCACTTTAGGAGGGAACTGCTTTCTTGCAGGCTGTTGTTTTTCCTTCTCAATGTTACTGAAGGAGTCACAGTGGGACATGGGTTTTTACTATTGAGTGCTGTTCTTAGCTCTACCAGGCAGCTGTTGTCTTGTGTTAGGGAGCAGTTATCTCATTACCTTCCCATTGTTCTGTTGTTAGGCTGTTGGGGGGAGGACAGAACTGCTCCTTCTAGCTGTTAGTCTGGCACTCCTAAAGCTTGCTATAACCGATTTTATCCTGAGGGGCAATTCTAGCCCCTTTGCTAGAGACTGTAATTTGGATCTCTGTACTAGAAGAGCCAAATGATGGGTTTTACAACTAGATGCTTGGCTCTTAAAGTAGCTTTTGTCCTCCTCTGGGGGCAGTGCCTCCTGAGGTGAGTTTCTTTACTTTACTCATTGGTGCAGCACCCCTAACTATCATATCAATCACTACAAGCCCCCATTCATGACAGATAATGAGGGCTCTGTAATTTTGCAGCTGCTGCAGAACTGGAATTTGGGAGAGATCCTAGGATGTCATCACTTCTTTATTTCTGTGAAATAGCATCCCCTCAGGGTAGGGTTGCCACCTTTGAAAAAATGTTTACCGGCAGTGGTGGGGGAGGGAAGAAAGGGGGCGTGCTGTGACATCAAAGGAGGTGTGTCATGACATAAAAGGGTGCGGAGCCACGACTTGCGATTGGCCCGACCCCAAAAAACGTATGTTTTCAGCAGATTGGGGGCTGGCCTTGAGCCTTTAATATTTTATTGTTATCCTGGAATTTCTTTTGCTCCTCCCTACTTCTGCATAAAATAGAGGTCAAAAGCACAAGTTAAATGGAGAGAAATGATTGATGGGAGAGAATTAGAGAAGAGATGAAGAGTGTTAAACACATAAGGAAGATGAACACAGAGGGTTATAGAAAAGAAGGAGAAAATAAAGACACCAAAAAAAAAGAAAAAGAAAACAAAGGCATAGCATAGTAGACTAGTGAGAAATGGTAAGTGAATTATATATATACTGTATATATAAATAATGTAGGGTAATACAGAATATGTTGTGGTTCTGCTGTGTTATGACACTGAATACACAGGTCTTTGCAAAATCAGAATTGGCAAATAAGAAAAGGCATATGTAAAATCTTCATTCTGGGGTCTCAACAGGCTATATACGTAGGTAAATCTATGAAATACTGGACATCAAACTGTTCATAAGAATGAAAAACCAAAATTAAAATAGCACAATATCATTGCTTTAAAGTGGTTGAAGCCATAAAAGTGTTGGTGGAAGAAGTTTCTTATAACAGTAGGTGTGGTTTACAGTTGTGGGAGTGGCATATTTTTAGCACACTGCACTGCACAACATCCATCTGCTTTTTTAAAACCCAATTCAAGCACTGCTGCTGTATTGCTTTCTTTTATATTTAGATGTCTGTACATGGCTCATTAACCTTTGAAACAATTGTCTGTTTTTACATGTGAGTTGCATACTAGAGAGGCCATTTCTATCTCCCATATTCTAGTTTCTCATGCACATAATGACACACAGGGATTTGGTATGTTCTCAGCTGAAGAGAACATGAAAGACATACTTATATGAGCTTATCAGGAGAATTACCCACATAACTCTGCTTGAGGATCACAGGCTCCAATAATTGAAATCAGGTTTACTGTTTTTGTTTGGATCATTGACAATTTTGGCCTGTGCTGATACTGGAAACAAATGGTCAAGGTTGATAGTTGCATCACTTTATTGTGACCTTTCCTCAGACATAGTTTCTCATGCCATTAACACCCTGCCAGCATCTTTGTTTTATTGTCTATTAACATCCTATTTTTCTCCATTATCACTGAATTCCACACCTACATAGCTAATTAGGCACTAATGAGAAAAGGAATGCCCTGTCGTCCCTGTCATAATCTACTTTCTCTCATTTAACATTGCATTTGTTATCCTGCCATAAAGTGCCCTTTGATAAGCCAAATGCATTTGTATGATTTAAATATGGGGTAATTAATGTTATAATATCTTGACATGTTCCTCCCTTGTTCAAAGGCTCGTCACACTTGATTAGTTTCTCTAATGTATGGGGATTTTTTTGCATCAAAGTGGGTTATTCATGAAGGGATTTGGTTACAGAAACACATGAATCCATCCTGATATATCTGTATATAGCTTAAAAATGATAAAATGATAAAAAATAAAGCTTTTACAATATTATGATATTTAAACTATTAACATCTTTAAACTATGGGGGATGCTCGAATCAAACTGAAAAAGCTGCATTTGTGCTTTGAACTCTCACGTAAGGTAACACTGTAGAATATTATTTTCCTATTATATTTTCCTATATGACAGCTACAGGGATGTTTACCCTTTGTATATTTATTCCTTGTTTGCATGTTTATCATACAAGATACGGCATAACAGAGTTACAACAAGATACATTGAAGATATTTACTATTGGCAGAGAATAAACCTTTTATTCATATTTGCATTTAGACTAGACTGGGAGATGCCATAAAGCTTTTAAAGTAGAACTAAACATTAAAAACAAATATGGGCAAAAATGTCTTATTTTATAAATTGAACTTATTGCACCAGAGCAAAGTTTTAGCTTCTCATTAGCAGCAATGATCTAGTACTTCAAACTTGTCACAGGGGGTCACCATCTTGGAAAGTGTCTGTGACACTCACATGCTCAGTGGGCTCTGAGCAGCTGTTGAGAAGCTAAGCTTAGGGGTCGTCACTAATTATCCAGCAGAAAATGAGGTTTGTCTGTAATATAAGCTGATGCTAAATTATGATGCTAGCTGTACTGTTTCTGTGCTGCCATGTAGTAATTATCTGTATTAATTACTAATCAGCTTTATACTGTGACATTTCTATTCTATGTGTGCTGTATATTGTGAGTGGGTCCCTTAGCTCAGTAAGTGACAGCAGCACAGAACATGTGAATCAGTGAATCAGCAGAAAAGAAGATGAGGAACTACTGGGGCATCTTTGGAGACACAGATCTTTACTGCTAAAGGGCTGTGGTTGCCTTGGGCTGGTAAAGAAACCCAAAACATAATGTACAACATTTCTAGCTACTGCTTAAGTTCAGCTTCAGTTCTCCTTTAAAGGTGTTGTTCACCTTTGAATTAACTTTTAGCATGATCTAAAGTGATATTCTGACACAATTTACTGAAACTGGTTTTCATTCTTGTATTATTTATCATTTTTGGATTATTTAGCCTTTTATTCAGCAGCTCTCTTGTTTGCCATGTCAGCAGTCTGGTTGCTAGTAATGATGGGCGAATTTATTCACCAGGGGCGAATTCACGGCGGATTCCCGCGATTCGCCGCTGGCGAATAAATTTGCGAAACGCCAGCAAAAATTCGCCAAAAAAAATGAGTGGCACGTAGTTTTTGGCGCGACACGGCGGAAACGACGCGGCGCGCCGAAAATGACGCGACCAAAGTGACGCACGTCGGAGACGACGCGTCGCGCGTCAAAAATTAAGCGCGACTTGTTTCGCAAATTTTTTCGCCAATTCAAGAATTTCGCTGGAAATTCGCAAATTTTTCGGCGAAGCGAAACGGGTGAGATTCGCCCATCACTAGTTGCTAGGGTCCACATTACCCTAGCAGACCATGCACTGATTTGAATAGGGAGAGAAATATGAACAGGAGAGGGCCTAAATAGAAACATTAGCAAGAAATAGGAGCAATAACAATACAGTCATAGCTTTACTAGCCACTAGTAAAGAGAGAACAGGAGAGGATGAATGCTCCACTAAAATGTAAGGCTAAATTGATATATAGCCCCATTATAAATACAATAACTGCTTAATTGCTTAATACAGTACTACTTGATACATTAATGGAATTGATAGGATGTTGGATTTCACTGGTTTAGCACTATTTTAATGGGCGGACTGTATGTATTAAAAGGCACTTAATTTACCTAGCTGCTGTAACCAATAGCAAACAATTACAGGTAAGGCAGGGCATTGTTTCACCCCCATACAATGACCAATATGTTGTCTCCTTGACGTTGACCTCTTGTTTTTGTCTATATGTTCTCACCTTGGCGGGCAATTATTATTGGTCCATGTAGGACTGTCTCAGTCTTAAAAAGAAAAGCAATTTAAAGTGAGACTGACACATTCCTATGTATCAGCCCGGCAAACCTTAGCAACAGCGGCCCTCCAACACCATTAAATCATCTTACGGAATTGTTTCAGTTACGCTGGGCTGGTAGCGGTGCGATCCCTCCATAGGCTGGAGTCTGTTTCCATTTGTAATTAGCCTATTTTTATAGGAACGTGTCAGTAGCACTTTAAGGCAGTGCCACACCCAACCCTGGAAGGTACCATATACATTTATAGATCCTTATTTTGATTACATTCTCAGGGAAACCTGTTGATTGAAATGCTTTGAACCACTGACACCTGCTTTGCAATCTAGTGCATATGTGGGAAACGTATGAGAACTATGTGCCACCCTTCCTGCAGTAAATAATGTTAGTTCTGTGTTTTGTTCCTCCATATTTACTTATCAAGCTGTACTACCCACATTTGTGTAACTAAAATAGGTAGAGATAAAATGGGATACTTTAACTCTTTTCCTTCTTCAATCCGCAAAGGCTATGATTCCAAAGAAATGGAAAACAGAATTAGCTCCAACATTAAAAGACTGGATTATAAACACAGAAGACATTAGACAAATGGAAGAATTAACGCATACTGTATTATTCACAATCAAAGCAACAAATTCTGGAAAATATGTTCTCCCTGGATAAAGTATATCAAATCCCTCTGATCACTATTATAAAAACAAGGATTTTACATTTCTTACAGGATTAGACTACTATCATATCTGTATTCATAAAATTATTACTACGATAATAGCGAAGATATTGTTAAATGTCTAGATAAACAGATTATAATTGGTGAAATTAAGTATTACAAGTTGTCAGTATCTGATGTATATATGTTGTTACAATATATGTAAAACTTACCCTAACCTCCCCCTTCTTTCCTTTCTGTATCCTCCCCCCCACCCCTGATTTTGAAAATACTTAAAAAATAACGAATTACAAAAAAAAAAAAATAGGTAGAGATATTGGATCAGTTATTTGAAAACCCATTATCAAAAACATCTGCTGCATTATGGGAAGTCTGTCTCCCATAGACTCCATTTTAATCAAATAATTAACATTATAAAAAAATGACCTATTTCTCTGCCATAATAAAACAGGTGATCCTAACTAAGACATAATTAATTAATATTGGAGGCAAAAATATCCAATTGTGCGTAATTAATGTATGAATGATTTTGTAGTAGACAAAGATCCAAATTACGGAAAGACTCCTTATCCGGAAAACCCAGGTGCCAAGCATTCGGGAAAACAAGTCCTATACCTGTCCTATACCTGTAATATAAATAAAATATATACAGTGGTGTGAAAAACTATTTGCCCCCTTCCTGATTTCTTATTCTTTT
>CM044431.1:57235971-57267158 GCA_024363595.1 Xenopus borealis
GCGTTGTTAGAAGCGAGACCCGCTTACTCAGCGCATGTCCCTGACGTTGCTACGGCAACAAGGATGCTGAGTTGAAAAAGTCAGGCGGCTCTTTTTCTGTAGGACAAACATTTTTTTGTGGAAAAAAAACACTGGTGTGATCTATACCATAAACAAACATTGCCCAAACTCTTTAGGAAGCAGTAGTATTTTTAAAACTACTGAGAAGCACTCTAGGTGTCCACCATGGTTGTCCACTTTTTTTGGACTGGAACAAGTCTGTTTTTATAAATGTTTGACTACATATGTTCTAGCGTCCGTTAATTTAACGGGCTTAATGTCTAGTATATTTTATAACTTGCTAAGCAAATCCAAAACCTGTCCCTCTACCTCCTTACCATACAGACAGCCATATAGTGGTTTTATGGTGGAACTGGAAGATAAAAATTACACATCCCTTTAATGTTCCCTGGCAAGACAGATATCACCACTACTAGGCAACTAGCTGCCAATACTATATTATAATAATATAAAGTGTCAGCATTAGGTGGTTATACTGAGGAGTTCTTAGTCATTTTGTGGTGCAATTTATATACATAAATTAATGAATCTCTTGAAATCGAAGTGGGAAAATTGATCAGTTTAGCAATTAAATAATTTAATGAGTTTCTCATTTGTCAACATACTTTAAGAAGGAAGTTTATTCTCAAACTCAGATATGGTGAAATCTCCTAGCTTCATTTGAAATTCATATTTTCTAAATTGTTTCACTACTCTCTATAAATGCCTTATGAAGCACAGGTCTGATTCATTTGGCATGTATGTATGTATGTATGTATGTATGTATGTATATGTTCATTTATTTTGCAGTGCTTATATACACAGTACTGTACTTTTTTAAAAAAAATACACTGATTTTACAGGCAGGAAGAACAAACAGCAGAATGTACTGTATATATATACTGTATATATATCATCATCATCATCATTTATTTGTATAGCGCTGACAAGATACGCAGTGCTTTCCTTAGTTATAACAAACAGGGAATAAAAGTGGATAACAATCAAGGATTTACAGATACAATAGGATTAGAGGGCCCTACACATTAGAGTTTACAACTAAAGGTTAGGGTACAATTGAGACATTAGGGTTTCAGACACAATTTGTGATTTATGCTACAGCAGTGATTATTTAAGGTACATTGAATAAGCTTCTCTAAACAGGAGGGTCTTTAAGGAGCGTTTGAAAGTTTGGAAAGAAGGAGAAAGTCTGACAGCTCGAGGCAGAGAGTTCCAGAGAAAAGCAGAAGCCCGAGAGAAGTCTTGTAGACGAGAATGGGCAGAAGTGATTAGAGGAGAAGCGAGGCGAAGGTCAGAAGCAGAGCGAAGGTTGCGTGTAGGAGTGTATTTGGAGATCAGAGATGAAATATAGGGAGGGGCTTCATTGTTAAGGGCCTTGAATGTGAGGGTTAGTAATTTGAATTTGATTCTGAAGGAGATTGGGAGCCAGTGAAGGGACATGCATATGGGAGCAGCGGATGCTGAGCGGTTAGATAGATGAATAAGTCTAGCAGCAGCATTTAGAACAGATTGGAGTAGTGAAAGTCGACTTGTTGGAATTCCTGCAAGGAGTAGGTTGCAGTAATCAAGTCGGGAGATGATAAGAGAATGAATAAGTGTTTTGGTTGATTCTGAGCTGAGATATGATCGTATCCAGGCAATGTTGCGTAGTTGAATACGACAAGATTTTGCAAGTGTTTGAATATGTGGTGAAAAAGACAGATGTGAGTCTAGTATAACTCCTAGGCAGCGTGCCTGTGAGGTGGAATGAAAGGTAGTGTTGTTTACTGTGAGTGAAATCTGAGGGACAGGGGAAGATCTTGGAGGAAAAATAATGAGTTCAGTATATATATATATATATATATATATATACCGTGGATGTACAAATTCTTTACCTTTAAGGACAAAGGGACACTGTGCACATCCCAGGGAAACATTCCCCTAGATTTACATCCACAAAACGGCTTATTGGTAGGGGAAGACTATTGGAGCACAGGTGACCTCTGCCCAGATAAAAGCCAAGACTAAAGATACCAATAAACCGTTTTGGGGGTGTAACTAATAGACTGGAAGGGTAATGGCTAGTTACAGAACTTGTAGTGTCCCTCAAACTGGCAAAACAAGGGTTAAAAACAACTCAAAATCACACTGGCTGCCGAGGGTCGGAATTCACGTGAATCGTTAATTTCAGGCTAGGCTCAGTGGCCAAGTTCAGGAATGTCCGTGGCCCATTACCTGCCCCGCGATAGAGGACCTCTGAAATAGTGTCATATTGATTCCACACCTTTACATATATTCATACATATTGCAAGTTTTGAGTAAATATACAGGATACCATGGTCATGCAGAGGTGAATATTTTGTAAGTTCTATTGTAAGGGGGTCACTAACCATGACGTGCTCTCTATTAAGCATCTTAATGTTTTACATAAATGTTCTGTTGTTTTGTTTCTTCTTTTACTTTGCTTTGTTTTCTGATCTCAAGAAGAAAAGGCTCTGGGGATATGGAACATGCATCAGTAAGGGGCAGATTAACTAAATTCGTGTGAAGGATAGAAATTCGATTGAATTTTCAAAATGATTCGAATTTCCATTCAAACGATTTAATAGTTTGATCGAATTCTTTATATTCGATCGTTCAATTAATCGAATTGTGCTAAAATTCGATTCGAATATCGAATTCGAAGGATTGCATTTCAATCAAAATTTTAATGGTCGAATTTGAGAGTTTTTTAACCCTTGAATTTGACACTTGATAAATCTTCCCCTAAGTGTCTTCTAAAAAAACCCCAGCCATTGCTCATATATAAATCCTGAGGGATTTCTGTTCTGGAAATAAATTTTGTGTGACCTTATGATGACAGGTTTCACATAATATTGATTTAGAAGCATCTTGGTTGTTTCTTAAGCTTACTGTTTTCTGAAGCTATATATATATTTTGCACACCAATAGTGCTATTTAATGACAGAATACATGCAGAAATACAGAAAATAACATTGTGCAAGTCAGTATACCAGTATAAAGGGTTGGGACCCCCTTAAAAAGACGCCATGTTTTAGCTAGTTTTATTACTGTCCTGCTAAAGGACGTCACAGTTGGAATGTTTAGATGGCTGTACCAATAAAATAATATTTTATAGTAATAACTTGCTAATCCCACCATGCCATGTAATTGGAAAACTGTTATCTGAAATGTGTTACTGTTCAGGAAGTAATTTTCTAATTTTTGTCCTTGCCTTTCATTTTGCTCTGTGCAAAATGACCCAAGTAGGTCCAATTTAAATTGATGCTGAAAATGTTTCTTTAATTGCAAGCTAGCCATGCAGTGAGATTGGAAAATCACTCTCAAGTGATGATCTAAATGTCTTTGTAAGATTATGGGTTCTTACAACTGAACCACACTCCAAAGCCTTATCTTTGTATTTATAACTGGGGTGCTCAGTAATAATTTTATATATCCACGAAAATATAGGACTGGCACACCCAAATAAAAACTCCATTTATTCGCATTATATTTGAGTCCAACATTTCGGTCCTACTTCGGACCTTTCTCAATGTTTTGGCTAAACGTTTTGGCTCAACCTAAGGCATTTCCTTGAGAAAAGCCTTATGCTGGGCCTAAACGTCAGTCTTTTGCTTTGTGATAAAAAATTTTTTTCATTTTTAAGTCCTGTGAGTACGGATCTTTCTAAAGGGATGTATATATAATAAGAAATAAACTTCCTGTGAGTGCCTTGCTTTACATGGTGCACCCAGGCATTTTCTCCAGTAAGTGAGCGCAGCTATTTTTTTTTATTAACATGTATTTCTATAGAGCCAACATATTGCGTAGTGCTTTAAAGTAAATATGTTTCTACAACTAAATCACATGAATTACATACATATGGAGTTACATGCAATCACAATCAATGCCAGTAAAAAGGTGAGGAAGGCGAGCTTACAAGCAAGGTAAGGGAGTTATACATAAGATGTGGGAATGGGCAAGATCGAATTAAGTGGATGAGAAATGTGGTACTGTATGTATTGTTGCATTTGGTAGTTCAAAGTGAAGGTAGGCTTATCGAAAGAAGTGGGTTTTCAGAGATTTCTTGAAAGAGAGAAAGTCAGACAGACTGTGGGAGAGAATTCCAGAGGAGGGGTGCAGCTCTTGCAAAATTTTGAATCCGAGCAGGTGAGGAGGTAATGAGAGAAGAGTTGAATAGCAGGTTAGTAGAGGAGCGTAGTAAGCGGTTGAGTGCGTATATAGAGATGAGTTCAGAGATGTAGGGAGGGGCAGAGTTATGAATGTCAGGGTCATTAATTTGAATTTAATTCTGAAGGGTAGTGGAAGCCAGTGGAAGGATTGGCAGAATGGTGTGGCAGAGGAGGAGCGGTATATGAGCCTCTCGGTGGTGTTCATTAAGGACTGGAGAGGTGACAGTCTCGGGCAGGGAAGGCCAATTAAAAGAGAGTTACAATAGTCTAGACGTGATAGTTACAATAGTCTAGATGTGATATATATATATTTATATTTATATATTTCCCTTTCCCTTAAATGCTTGCTCTCACTCTAAACACAGTCCTACAGATTACTTAAAAGCCCATAATGTTGAATGTTTCTTTGGAAGAGGTCATGCCAAATAAAGAGAGAAGCAGGTATGGTCTTTCTCGTCCCATACAAATACCCTTTTTCACTTAGGTAGGACTGATGCATGGACACTGCCTTATCAATTTATACATACTTTGTACAAACCATGTAACTAAAAGTATCTCTTTTTACTAAGTACATACAAGTTCCCTTTAATCCAATTGTTCCTTGAAGTTGTATAATGAGAGTGCTGGAATAATTTGTTTAATTTCAGTATATGATATAAGCCACACACCCATGCACCAGATTGCAACCCATGGATGAGCTGCATTTTTTGTTTATATATATATATATATATGTTTATATAAAAAGCAGGGCTTTATTTAGGATTGTAATTACTATCCAAGCATTTATGTGTTCATTGTATTTTGATTGTTATTGTATTCAGTGGAAATCATTTATATCATGCTGCTGTTTATCTTCCCAATGGCTAATCCATCAATTCCCTTGATGTAAATTTAAAGGGAGAAATTACAAATTATATATCTTCTCCCCAGGCAAAGCATGTTCAGCTCTAGAACATCCTCTGCTATTTTGTGTTGTATGAGTTGTGCTGAAACAATAGATATTTTAGCTCTACTGTCCAAGATTAAAAAGCAGAGGGAAAACAGACATATTGCTGAAGATTAAGTAGAAGACAAATAAATAAGTCTGTAATGGATGCAGGCATACTGATGAGCCAGAAGAAAAATACCTTGGAAAATTGTAATGAAACTTAGAAAATCACATAACGAATTTGCAAAAAAAAAAAAATCACTTATTGCAATGTGATATTGTTCCCTAGACAATAACATTATATATTGCAATTATTACCTAAAACACAACACAGCAAGAGCCCTCATATAGAATAATAAGGTTAAAGTTCAATAACAATAAATGTTTCTCTGAGTTGCTCAGGTCGTAACAGGGCATCGTCTGTTTTGAGAATTGTAAGGTATGGTGCGCAGGAGCACTAATGACTCTTAAAGGAGAATTCAACCTGTACATGAAAAAACCCTCCCCCCCCTCCCCTGTGTAGGCCCCCTCTCTCCTCCCCCCCATCCTAACTGCCCCCAAGCAAATGCCCCTGTCTTGTTACTTACACCTCCTTCCAGGTCCTGTCCAGTGGAGTTCACAGGTGCCATCTTGTCTCGATCGCTTTTCATCCTGTACTGATGGTGTGTAGCTACTGCGCATGTGCCTGAAACAAATTGAAAAAACTTTCTGAAAAAAATGATCGGAAACTTTGTGACTTTTGGCCATGCGCAGTAGTAGATTCCTTGTACTGCGCATGTGCCGGACAATGCCGGTCAGTACAGGATGAAGAGCGATCGAGACAAGATGGTGCCTGTGAACTCCACTGGACAGGACATGGAAGGAGGGGTAAGTAACAAGATAGAGGCATTTGCCCTGGGGACAGGTAGGCCAGAGGGGGCCTACACAGGGGAGAGGGGATGGGTTTTATTCACGTACAGGTTGAATTCTCCTGTAAGGCCTAGTGTACAGAGAACTTGGTGTCGTAATATTGCAAGATACTCTTTGCATTTATAATCTGGATTATAAAGCCAACATAAGGTGCACTGACAGCTCATATGGGTGTAAGGGAACACTGCAATAGACAGGTGTGAAATCCATTATCCAGAAACCCTTTGTCCAGAAAGCTCAAATTACTGAAAGGCTGTCTCCCATAGGGGCAAATTCACTAAGTTCCGAAAATTCGCTAGCGTTGGCTTCGCTAGCGTTGGCTTCGCTAGCGTTCACCGCACTTCGCCAGGTGAATTTTCGCCAGCGATACGCAAATTCACTAAAGTGCGAAGTTACACTCAGGTCGGCGAACGGTAGTGTAGTTGCGCTAGTGTTACTTCGCCAGGAAAAGCGCAGTTACGCTAGCGATGCCTAGTTTACATACGGTGGGAACTTTAACGTATAATAGAAGTATATGTTACAGTCACTACATTCCACTACACAAGCCCAGGAAACCTTTAATAAATTAAATAAAGTTGTCCTATAGCTCTACATGTGCCCCCTGTATAGTTGTGTTGCCGTATGTTAGGAAATGTAGGAGGGAAGGAGGGTAACCCCCACAAAAAAATCGATCTTTTTCAGACTCTCACCCTACAATAGTAAAACATGCCAGCGTTTTTTTGGGACTTAGAAATTTTTTTTTTCAAACTCCTATCTAATGTATTGAACTTCGCCAGGTCTGACTAGGTGAAGTAACGTCTAACGTAAGTGGTAACGTTAAGTAAAATTTGATTTATGTAGGCCCCAGGTAAAGAAATGGAAGCCTTACTTAAATGTAAATGGCAATAAGATGCCAATAAGACAGTGTTAATTATTTTACACAATATGGTGTGTCCTTCTTTTGTGTATTTTAGAGCTTGCTTTTCAATTTCCCTGCCACAAATGCTAGAGCACTAAGGGGTGTAAAATATTGTACTATGTAAACAATATCTTTCTAGTTAATTAGCTACAAATTTTTTTGGGGGATCGAAGAAACACCAATTTCATGAATGAAGGCAGGACAACAAGGCAGGACAATAATTAAAACACATTGATTTTGCAAAACCAATTGCAAATTGTCTCAGAATATCCCTCTCTACATTATACTAAAAGTTAACTCAAAGGTGAACAACCCCTTTAAGACCTGCACATTGATCAAATTTGAAAAATGTGCATTCTTCTTTCTTGCAGCAAGTGAGTTGCTATTAAATATATCAATGCATTATGTTAATCTGCATTATGTATGTTATAATAAATGCTAATATACTCAAATAAATTTTCACATGTGCATATTCTATTCATGACATGCTTTTTAATCATTCCACTTTGAATATTTGAATAATTTTATTAAACATTTTATTCAATAATACCATGAACAGTTATTCTGACCACAGAGCAACATAATGTAATGCAGATTACAATCTTCCACCAATATTAACGTAAACTGTAAGTTTGTATTATTTTTCCTTACTTTTGGATCTCTTGCCCTTGGACTATATGTGACCTGTTTCCTCTGATTCCATCAATTACCTGGCCTCGCTGACAAATTAATGGAGCTTGACTGATTCAATCTGCAGCATCAATGGTTGTTTGCAATGTGACCCTGAAGCAAGACATTACAAATAACACAAAAGTCAATATAACCAGTGATATTGCAACTTCTTCTAATTACATGATAAAAGAGATATAATGATATATCTGGGTATATAGTAAATATCTGATTGCATCTACTCATTTCTACTCTTTATCAATGCTTTTGTGTGTTAATACATTTCTGCCAGTTGTTTGGCAGGTTCTGCCCCCTTGCTGTACCATGTGACTTCAAATGTGACCCCAGCTGGTAAGGCAAAGTGATCCCTATAAATAAATTGTAGCATAATATAAGGGGTGTATATATACGAGACAGAATATATATAAATGCTGACAGACCCAGGCGTCAGAGACAGAGGTCCTATTCATTCGAGTTTACAATCTGGTATGGATTTTAGATGTCGGACAGTTTGCAGGGAATGAATTCCACTTTGGGTAGATAGCGACCATTCTTAGTAATGCTGAAATTTTCACAGCAACTTGTTAATACAAGTATGGGATCTCTCATCTGGAAACCCAATATCAAGAACTCCAAATAACATGATGGTCAGCTCCCAGAGAGTCCGAAAGAATTAATTCTCTGTAGTAAATAAACAACAGTATTTAGTTTAATTAATTGTATTTATTTAAAGGGGTTGTTCACATTTGTAACAAATGGAAAAAGCTAACAATTCACATTAATAGAACAAACTTTGCCATAGAAATAGTAAGCAGGAAAAGTACAGTTGAAGAGAGATTCACCTCAAAAGTTTCCCTGTACTATTCCTTCAGTTCCACATGGACCCTGTGCTGGAAGGGGATCACTGACCCCCAAAAACACTACAGTCGCTACTTCACTTCCTTATATGACATCACACATTGTACTGGCAGCTAACTTAACTCCTATTGGCCATGTCTGCTGTCAATTTGCCACTGCTTCCTGTGCTGGGGAACGTGAGCAGCATTCAGGTACTGAAGATGGGCCTGCGGCGAATTCACGTTGAATTTCCGCGATTCACGAAATGCCGGCGAAATTTCGCCAGCGTCTCGTTTTGGAACAAAAATTCACGCCCGCGTCCAAAACAAGGCACTGTGGTGTTTTGCAAATTTTTCGTAAAGATTTTTTACATCTATCATAATATTGGCTTTGCGTGCTACTTATAATTTTGCCATAAAGTATTTGCCCAATGCTTTTACATTACCTATCTGACTCCCTGTGTTTCTGTATGAGGGGGCTGCCATATTTGTGCATCAGGAGTCTGTTAGTATTAGAAACTGTAACTAAAAGGCTGAGATGGGACAGTCAGGTTGGCAAAACAGTCCGGTTTAGGAAATTCAAATAGCAATTACTTACAAAAACAAACCTCTCAGCAAAAAACAATAAAAACATGAAATAAACCCAACAGACTGGTTTTGCTTCCAACAAGGATTAATTACATCTTAGTAGAGAGTAAGTACAGGCTACTGTTTTATTATTACAGAGAAAAAGGAAATTATTTTTAAAATTTTTAATTATTGGATTAAAATGGAGCCTATGGGAGATGGCACTTGTATTTTCCAGAAATATATTTTTTTGTAGGGGGGGGGTGTCAATGTATTATTTTGTGTTTTTACCCCATAAAAAAAATCATTATTCAGCAGCTGACGTGATGTCCGGGGCTATTTATATGCGCTTAAGGCTTTCCAAATGAGTTGAAATTTTGTGCATAAAGTAAAATATTTTTCTCATATAAATCAGGCTCAGGATGGATATGAATGCGGCCCAGCTAGAAATGCTTGATTTCCGAGGAAACGTGATATTGCAAAGGATATAGGAGTAGGCAGGAGGGGGGACTCTGCACATTGCCCAGTTAGTAGTAATAATAATAATAAGTCTATTTAGGTGTCCCAAAAGTGTTTGTGTATTTCATGTGTGGCCCCTGACAATTTTTCTTTTTCCAATGTAGACCATGGAAGCCACAAGGTTGGACACCCCTGCTTTAAATGAGGTAAACATTTGTGGTACATAGTTCATTATATGAATGGATACAGTAGGGAAAAAATGATGGGCAGAGAATGAAAGGTCTAGGTTTTAGCAACATTAAAACCACATGGTAATTGGCAAGATTATATTAAAATTGAAAAGATTCAAACATGCAGTATGTAGTCTCTGCATCATGCCTAAACTAGCATTTAGGACCAATAACATTCATAGCAACACAATAATAAAAAGCATGTTGAGGGTTACAAAATTCTGCTATACATATCCTTGGACTAAAAGCCAAAGATACATTTTGCATTTTATTTCGTTAAAGGATACACATTCGATTTATTGGGGTCTGGTATCCTTTGCTTTTCTTTCTAATAGACACAATTATTTTTGGATGGGTTTCAGCCATTTCCTTATCTGTCTCATCCTTTTCTCTTGCATTGCATGATACTGCCATCTCATATATTTGCAACCTTGCCTATTAGCCTGGTCAAAAAAAGGAAGAGGCGTTTAGTGAATCTTGAAATATGCCATCTGCCAGCATCTCCTGAGACTCGCATCTTTCATATTGCTTGTCTGCAAACTATTAAATTTTTCTTAAAAATTGAGAAGGTACGCAGATATCCTGTGTTCTCTTGTCTATTATTCTGCAGCACAACTACTCTAGCTTTCTGTACAAAATGTAATTATGTTTTCCCTCCAGTCACCGAATACCTATGCATTGTACTGTAGCTGTATCTTCAGAAAGGCTTTGTATATAAAGCAATCATGTAACCTTAAACATAAAAAAAGCAATTCAATATATTTCTAAAATTTTAAACATTTAAGGTAACTTTTGAAAACCGTATGAACTTATATATATATAGTGAATAAAGTATAAGGATGTTATAAGTTACCGAGGAGTTTCATGACCATATAAAAACACGAGGCCGAGCCATGGAACTCAGAGGTAACTTATAAAATACTCATATTTTGCAACTGGGGTACTTTTATTTATTATACTACAAGTTTCAGTGAGTCATGTGACAGTAATGACATCAGAACTCACTGTTTATAACTGATGACATCAGAACTCGTTTATAAGGATATAATTTAAAAGATATTCACGGCTTTTGTGTATTATTTATATACAAATTATATATAAATATATATATATCATTATGGTATCATTATGGTATATACCATTACGGTATATACTGAAGCCTGCTATAACCATAGGGATGAGAGAGCTTTGTATTGGCGAAGGGTGAAATTACCAATAGGGCATCTTAACTATGTCCTCCGGTGGTGTGAGAGGTACATGTAGCATGCTATGAGCTCTAAAGTGAGAGTATGTGCATATCCAACAATTAGAAATGTTAATATTTTAACAAGAGCATTATCATTAGGCTCAAACCGCTGAACATATAAGTCTCTTCTGGCAACTTGTCATTTAGGCTTTGACAGAAGTACCAGGAGCGGCTGGAGTGGCTGATGTTGTCAGCACCAGTGATTCATCCCTGGAGTGTAACTGGAAGATAGGAAAGAGATGCACAACAAGAGCAGAGTAAATCACATAAAAAAAAATCATAAGACAGAACATCCAGGCCATACAAAGCAACAGTGTAATGCCCTGTCTGGGTCCAAAGCATCTAGCCCACAGTGACTTCTTGATGTGAAGGTGTTCTCTTTAAGCTTTGTCCTGAAGTGTGATCTTCACTGACATGGACCTAACGGCCTTAAGACTGGATATTGAGATCCCTGGGAAAAGAGGTGTTATTGTGTCTCACAATTCTTACACTTCGTTTGAAGCTGACTTTTCTTACAGTGTGATGAGTGGATCCAAATGGGGTTCCCCTTCACTTTCACTGGAGTATCTGTAGTGAGAAGCACTTGGTGGTCTGTCCGAGCATGGCTGGAGGACCTTGGTAATGTGCCTTTTGACGAGGACCCAATCTCCTGGAACATTTACTGGATCTGGCAATGAAGAATAAACTTGAGAATGCAGTTGGTCAGTTCCTTAAGTAACTGAGTCTGACCTGGACTGAGAGTCAAAATAGGCCCTGCCATTTCAGGTACAAAGACGCCCAATCAGCCCAAACAAAGGCCCAAACAGCCCCCACCAGCCCACTAAATACTGATTTTCTATGACACATTATAGCAGCCCCTCTGGCATTTGCCAGAACCCACAGATTGCCAGTCTAGGCCTAACATACTAAGTCAAGCTTCCATAGTTCATGCAAAGCAAAACAGCAGGAGGAGAGTATTGGGCCATGTGTGCTTGCCTCCCAAAAATTATTTCAGTTTTAGCTTAGTTAGGCTTTGTGAAGTGTGCCTAATAGACATGAGAACTAGTCCCAAAGCATCAGGCCATACAAGTTTGGTTTCTGCACACACTTTGCAAAGTCTGTTTTTAGTGATGCCATTTAACCTTTCAACTTTCACACTAGCTTGTGGATGGTGTGGTGTATATAGATCTTGGTGTATCAAACATAAAATTTCCTAAATATGAACAGCATTCGTTTTTTCAATCAGACTTCCAGAGCTACACATCTGCCCTGCTTTCCTATAACCAGCCATTCCCTTGCCGAACAAACATAGGTCACTGCACTCATTAACTCCCTTTCTAAGAACCTGCACAACTTTTCTCTTCACTCTTTCTTTCTCCTACCCACCCTGCCGTGCGCATCTGTCTGTGTGTCTTGTCTGAATGCTGGTGAATGTCCAGCAGTTTGAAGCCTATATGCTGGGTAACCCAGATAACACCTATTTACTGCAGGATTAACAGCAGAAGCCATGGTAAAGTGAAGGATGTTTAATGGTTAGAATGAAAACAACAATAAACAGGAGTACAAACTGAAAAACCAGATCCAGGCCTGGGCAGGGCAGAAGACTGAGCAAATCCATTAATGGGCTGAGAAGGTCAGGGCTGGAGGAAGACTTAGCAATGTATGAATGGCAGGCAACCTGTCACCTGTAAAGTATCTATCATATCTATCTATCATAGTTAACATTTCCACAATCCTGTCTCTCCAGTCCATAATGAACACTGCTGCCAGGCTTATATACCTCAGCAACCGCTCTTCCTCTGTCCTACCACTTTGCCAATCCCTGCACTGGTTTCCACTACCTTTCAGAATAAAATTCAAACTAATGACCCTGACATTAAAAGCAGTTCATAACTCTGTCCCACCCTGCATCTCTCGATACTCACCCAATCGCTTTCTTCTCTCCTCTACTGACCTGCTCCTCAACTCTTCTCTCATTACCTCCTCACATGCTCACATTCAAGACTTTGCAAGGACTGCACCCCCTTCTCTGGAATTTTCTCCTATGGTCTGTCTGACTTTCTTCTAATATTTCTGCTTTCAAAAGATCTCATTTAGAAATGCTGCTTAGCTGCCGAATGCAATACCATATGCTACATCTCTCACATTTCCCTCTCCCACGCCTTGTGTCTCATTCCCTTCCCCTTTTAGATTGTAAGCTCTTTTGCACAGAACTTTGCTCTTTTTTTTATAAGAGCAAAGCTCTTGTAACGTCAGCAGTAAAATGTGATGGCTGATTGACTACTAGCTTTGCTGCAAATGTATTTTCGAAGTGTTCAATCAATATCTAAAGGTATGTTTTTGAAACCCAGTGCTTTTAAAATCCTGCACAAGCATAACATTTAAATACAGCAGGGCTAATTAGTAAACAGTTGAGATTTGCTTTTGATAGCTGCACAGAAACCAATGCAGTCTAATGTATGCATTAGAACTGATTAATTAGTCATGCAGCATTGAACTTATGCTGAGTTTGCTTCCAAGCAGATCAAAAATTGACCCATTATTTAACTTTATTTGGTTTAAACTGTTAAGTCCCATTGCCAGCTCCAAAAGTATTCTTTTAGGGATAAAGAGAATCCATCAAGACAGAGTTTTGCTGCCACACTGGTATTTCCCCTTCCAGGGCTGTATATTGTAAGGTACTTAGGGGTTAAAAGATAAAATTAACAAATTTAGAGTAACGTTCTATTAAAGATGATGTTTAGATTAAGCTTAAATATAGACTGTGCACTGAAGATCTTTCTATTACCTGCAGATTTGCAGCATGCTGATCAGATCATTTATTACTCCAAAAGATTACGCCACCTTCAAGTATATATTAAAGTTCACAACATAATAACAATCTAATGAAAAATATTACGTTGTGAAATATGAACTTTTATTCTTATTTGTGCAAATTGTTTTTCTCTTTGTGACTTTTATTACATTTCCCCCTTAGTCTCTTCACCAAAGAGAGCACCCCTCCTTTACCTAATGCTTCTAACAGCAGACTTATTATACACTCAGTAAACTACACCAATTCTTTATAATTAGTCAGTATAGACACACATTTAACTTCTTGAGCATAATATGGATAGATTGCCCTTTGGAAATTGCAATAAATTGGACAATTAATGATGCAAGATACTTGTACTATTTTATGAGCCTATCATAATAAATCTTAATTGTTTGCAAGTTTATGCCCACGTATGTAGCAAAGCTTAGACAATATTTTAGATTTTAGTTCTTAATATTTGGATATTATAGTAGATATAAATTAAAGTATAATGATTACACAGGTAAATCATTCTTTGGCTATGACCATTGCTTCCATGATTAATACAATCTTATTTATTCTCTTGCTCTTATTGACTCTTTCTTTTCCTCCTTCTTTCCTTATGAATACATTTTATTTACAATATGTGCCCTTTTTTCTGCATTTTTTTGTGTTTGGCACGTTGTTTACTCTCCTTCTGCATTTCAATGTTTTGTGCTTTTGTTTAGATCAACTTTCTTTTATTTTGCTTTGGTTCTTTACTTTTAGCTTTGTAAAAAAAGGTCTAACGTTTTGACTACAACTAATAACCCAGAGCAACCAGTCAGATGTTTGTTTTTAAACAGCTGACCAGTAAATGCTGTTTGGTTATTGGTTGCTGTGGGATACTAAACAAGTAGACTATTTGTTACATTACCTCCAGTGCCCTTCTCTGTTTCCTTTCTTGAATTCATCCATATCTTTTTTTTGTACTTGCTGTGTGTATTGAAACTTTCTGCCTCCTTGGTCTCATCACAAATTTACCCCTTTCCATAGAGTAGCAAAAGCACAATTTTCTTTTTATAGACTGTCTTACAGAATGATGGTTCACGACACCTAGCAAGGTTGTATAAGCCAAATAAAATTGCCCAGTGCTATTTGGTCCTACCCCTTGACCAGGGTTGACCCTTTCATGTTCTTTTTCATTTTTTTAGAATGTGGCTCTTCTAGTGTAGTAAGTGAAGTTGCATATTGTCCCTCTTAACCCACCTCCAACGTGAAGGATGTAAGCATTGGATAGGTGAGGATGGAAGAATCCTGGCTGCTACTGTATCTCAAGCGGTGGTAGCTCTTGGAGTGCATATGATCAACCATTTATAGTAGCAAACTGGATGCCCAGACTATCCTTTACTATAAAGTCAATTTTTCACCAGTGAACCACTGATGAAAAATACACAAAAACATGATAATTTCAAGCAAATCTCTTACAATATATACAGCCCTTAAAAAGGCCATAAATGCATTTTCAAAATTATTTCAGAGAATAGGGCTTGTGTTCCCTATTGATTTAATTTATTTGTAAATAAAATTTATTTTACATTTGAGCAATTGTGGTATTGGGAGTAGGTAGTTAATCAAATTATCAGTAGGTGGGAATGTTTGATATAAATATGTTTAGGAGGCCAAACTGTAACAATGCAGTAGCCACGGCAAACATTCAGCATTTATACTTTGACAATGAAACTTAGCTACGCAAATGGGGTTATTTATCAAAATCCGAATTTATGTCTACGAAATAAGTTGGCGCTATAGAAATACATGTTAATAATATGTCATTATTTAATGAAATATTCTCTGACCAAATCTACATTGAGTTATTCCCTTTATTTATAAATAACATTTCCCCAAAAAAATCCAGTTTGGGGAAAAAATCGAAAGAATCATGAAAATTTTTAGATTTTCTGCCTGAAAAATCTTTTTTTTTTATAATTTTTACCTGAAAACCACAAAATCTTTGGATTTTTTTTTAATCTTCTTCCATTGACTTATATACAACCTAAGCATATCTGAGAAGCCAGATTTTCTGACTGATGTTTTCCATCCTCAGGGTATAATAATTCAATAAAATGTTGAGGTTTTTTTTAAGGAAAATTTGGATTTTATAGTAAAAAAACTAAAATATTTTGAGTTTTTAGCATTTGGACTTAAATAAATAACCCCCTAATGTTACAAAGTGGGTCACTACACTTGTTCAGTGCTTTCAACAATGACAAGATTTAGGAGAGAGTTGGGATTGTTGAAATTCTTCAACTTTATAGGCCCATTTAGTAAAGATCAGATTTAATAGTATTCAAGCTTTTTGAAATCACCATTAAACTAGGCGTATAAGGGAAGGTGAGACAGATCAGTGGTGCACCTTGAAAATATTTCCTTGGCTTGGACTCTTATAAAATCATAGTTTGTTATTATAATTTTTATCTTGTTTGCTGTTTCACAACAAAGATGTAATAATTTAACACATTAAGGGGCCGATTTACAAAATTCACATGTATTCATGTGAATAAAATCGAATTTGATCGAATTCGATGGAATATTTGATCGTAAGATCTATTTGATTGGTCAAATATGCAAATTAGGCATATTCGATCATCAAATAGCGAACGATCGGATGATCGAATAGATTCAAATGATCGAATATTCGATCATTCGATCAGAGAAGGATTCCAAATTTAAAATTTTTTAATCTACTTCGCCAGATTGGACCTACCGAATTGTAATAGAAGCCTATGGGAGCCCTGATCGAGTAGGATTCGTACGATCGAAATCTTCGATCGTTCGAATCGTATGAATCATTCGAATGATTGAACGATCGTTATTCGATCGTCGAATGATCAAAGATCGAATAAAAGGGTAGCCTAAAACTATTCGATTAGCATTCGAAAATCGAATGCTAATCGAATATCGAGGATAATAGAATTTTTTGGGGAATAATAGTAAATTTGCCCCTAACTATAATCTGTTCTAAAGATTTAATGCATCATAACTAAATGACACTTACACACGTCTTTCACTGGTGTGATGATATTTTTGTTATTTACTTAAGGCTTTGGGGAATCTGAGTCCCTAATGAGTGTTTTGGCATAATTACAGATTCTCTATCATCCTCATAGCTTAATGAAGCCCTCTATCAGTCTATCACGAATACTTTCTTCTTATTTATTTTAACCTTATTTAGAAGTTCATTGAACGTTACCACAGCCCTAGTTGTTATTGCTTATCTCAATAATTTGCAGCGAGAGCTGCAGCATAGATTTTAGATAATAAACTTCTCTGGTAGGTACAGTTGATGTATTTTTAAACCAAGTGACAAACAAGTGCAATCCTAGTTCAACTGTAGCTTAATTTCAGATAGCTAAGTTAATATTTTTGTGATTTTCAGTTTTTTTAGTCCTTCTTTATCCAAAAGCCTAACATGTAATCAATAAAATATTACCACTTGTCAATACATTTTATCCATTCAGGGTTATAGTATCAAAATATCATGTCTGGATCACAAATAAATCTTAGCTGTTATCCATGTAAATTTAAAATATAAAATATTCAAAATACTGATTAGCAATACAATTAGCAAAAAATTTTGCTGCACCTTTTTTTGGCAAGTGACACCTGGCACTGATATTTTTGCTGAAGAAGATTTTACCTATTATTTCAGACATTTAAGGTGGCCAAACATGGGCAGATCTGCTCACCTTGGGTGTGTGATTTTTGCTGATTCGATCGTGGTTTAGGAATGCAGTCCTCGAACCAAATGAATTTTTTAGTCTACCTGATCGACATATGGCCGATAGGGATGTCGCGGACTGTTCGCCGGCGAACTTGTTCGTGCGAACATCGGCTGTTCGCGCTCGCCAAATGTTCGCGAACGTCGCGCGACGTTCGCCAATTTGGGTTCGCCTTAGCTGGCGCTTTTTTTTGCCATTTCTCCCCCAGACCAGCAGATACATGGCAGCCAATCAGGAAGCTCTCCCTCCTGGACCACCCCCACACCCCCTGGACCACTCCCCTTCCATATATAAACTGAAGCCCTGCAGCGTTTTTTCATTCTGCCTGTGTGTGCTTGGAAGAGCTAGTGTAGGGAGAGAGCTGTTAGTGATTTGAGGGACAGTTGATAGTAAGTTTGCTGGCTAGTAATCTACTGTTCTTCAAACAACTGCCATCTAGCTGTGTGAGCTTGTTTACATTCTGTCTAAATATCAATAATAATACCGTTTCCAGAAACACCATCCTGAGTGACGTTTTTCAAGCAGCAATAATATTTTCCGTAATCCGTATCCACTGCTGTAGTAGTGTATACGTTGACCTTGTAGGCATTGTTTGCCCAGTCTTTAACCAAGTGCCACGTAGCTGTGTGAGCTTTTTCACATTCCGTGTCCAGAAACATCACCTGAGTGAAGTAGTGTGATTTCTGCCCTTTACAGCACAAAACGCAGCGCTGTGTCAACAATGTATTTTTTAGAAACATTTTTGCCCTTGACCCCCCTCTGGCATGCCACTGTCCAGGTCGTTGCACCCTTTAAACAACTTTAAAATAATTTTTCTGGCCAGAAATGTCTTTTCTAGCTTTTAATTCGCTAACCATTCGCATTTTTGTCCAGAAGTTCGCGAACATGTTCGCGAACATTTTTTCCGACGTTCGCTACATCCCTAATGGCCAAATATTGTCTGGGGAAGCCCATCAGAGGGCTCCATACACTAGCCAATAAGCTGCAGACTTTGTATGGAGGGCTGTGTGTGGGTTTTTTTTTTTTCAACCCAGTTTAACTATGTAACTATCTCTAGCTCCATGCTAGTGTATAATATTCTACTTGACAGGTGACAATAAGTACATCCTCTATGTTACATCTGACATTTTTAAATTAACAAAGGTTATAGTATTTAACAGCTAAGTTTTTGGTAGGTGCTTTCCAAACATTCTTTGTAGTTATATAGATATGCAGAATATCAAAGTCTGTGTGGGTTTATTAAAAATATTTTTGTTTTGAAACAGTTTTTATTGGCCTGTGTATGGCTACCCTTTGTGGTGGCCCTGTAAAAGTTCCTGACTTAGAAAGAATTTGGCAGATCAGATTTTTAACATTCATCAATTTTCCATCAAAATCACTCCAACTTGCAGTACAGCAGTAAAGAGTGACTGAAGTTTATCAGAGCACAAGTCTCATGACTGGGGGCACCTGGGAAACTGACAATATTTCTAACCCCATGTCAGATTTCAAAATTAAATATAAAAAAATCTGTTTGCTCTTTTGAAAAATGAATTTCAGTGCAGAAGTCTACTGGAGCAGCACTATTAACTGATACATTTTGAAAAAAAAACATGTTTTCCCATGACAGTTTCCCTTTAACTTGAGGTGGATGCAGGCTGGAACAGTGCCCCTTACTTAATGCCTGCTCTGTGACAGGCAGTTTTTTTTACCCAGTTTGAGGTGTAGTACATGGGAAAAGTATGTCCCTAAATGCCCCTAATTAGTTAGTTAAAAAAATATAATAGCATTTACTGTCTCTATCTAACTGATTAACTAACATCACTCTTTATTTTTCCAAGTTAAATGAGTGCAAATGGTGTATAAAATTAACTATTAAAATCAATTTACACACTTTTTTTCCTCACTTCCCTGCATCATTTATTAACAGATGGGCTTTGTGTCAAGACTTGTAAAGGCCAACCAGTTGGCATTGTTTATTAGTATCATTATCTTGTTAGAGTATAATTTCTGTCTAATTGCTAATCATTCTTTGTAGAACATTTGGCAAAATCTGTGTCTCCGCAGAAGAAAAAGCCTTGTTTCGAACTGGACATATTTAAGTAACTGTCCCATTGATTGCATAGGCTGGCACAAACCAGACCAACAAAAAGAGTGGTACAATTATTAAGCATCTGTGTGAATGATCAGCAAGTGCCCATCTAAGTGGCTTGTGTGCTGTCCACTTGAGTGTAGGGTGGCTTCAGAATAGCATTACATACATATTAGGTGAATAGCTGATGCCATTACTACCCCTCTTGTCTTTTTTACTACCCTTATTTTGTTACTATGTACAGTATAACCATTTATTTATTGACATTCTGATTCAGTCACCACTGCCCCAGTAATTTATAATGGCATATGGCACAAATGTGAACAAATAAGTACCAAAAACCATCCCTACAGTCTGTTTTGTTTCAATTTTTATGTGGGGGAATCCATTTTGAAATGTGTAAAACATGAGCCCTTTCGCTTACCTGCCCTTGAATTCACAACGGTTTATAAGGCTTTCAGAAATTATCACTTGAAAATTATTATTTTGGCTGTAAAATGATACTACACAGTTGGCCAGAGAAAACCATCTTGGGTCTGCGTGGAATGTTGGGACAACATGTTAATAACAATGATGATAATAATAACCTAAGATGAAGTACAGTTTCCCAAAAAAAAGTAACACCCTATATATTTATTCAATGTGAAAAATGACTGTTGCTTTATGTCCCTTTTTTCTGAAATATCTTGTTATCATTGCTCTGGAAAAAAATGACTGAATTATAAAGTGATAAAGGGAAATGTCAGGTTTTATTGGTGGATTTTTGTTAAATGTCTCTTGCTGTGCCTTTCATCTGAAAATATGCAATTACATGGTGCCTGACACACAGTGCACCGCTAATAATCACAGTAGCTTGTAAGATGAAAACGGGATGGGAAAATGTCCTTTAGAAATGAAAACATTCATATAAGGTTATGTATCCTTATCAAAGCAAAACAAAGAGAAAATAGATTCCAACATCAGCCAAAAAAACAAAACAGTAAAAACATTAGCATATTTAATGGCAAGTAATAGTATCATATTTATTCAGTCACTTTGATTTACTTTTAACCATATGGTTAAGTCTTCGTTCCTTTTACGAAGCAGCAGTTTTGTGCTACTTTATTGCTGAGATTCTTGCTGTCTTTATAAACAACATTCATCCAATCTGAAACCTTTTTTGCATAATTGCTGGCATACAAAGTGGTTACAGATAAGAAAGCTAAGCAAGGCAAAACAAACAGCTGCATAACATTGTTACAATATGTAGCTTTATGAAAACATTGCATATTTATTAGAATGCTGTGCCATGTACTAATTACAAGTTTAGAAACACTAAATAATTAGGAAATATCTCCTTGCAAAACTTTATTCTTTCCATTTTCTTCCTCTTCCCCCCATCGCTTGTGTTGTCTGTTGTCTGCTTATTATTCTTACATCCCATTTTCTGTTGCAGATGCCCTTTTATTTTGCTATTCTGTTCCATGTGCCCTAAAGTCTAACTCTGTGGAGAGATGCTGTAATGTATAAACACTTTTGAAGAATAGGATATCCTCATCTTTCATTACATTGGAAGCATTGTCTACTGGTATCATTAAACCTGACATAGCATATCTATATGTAGTAATTGACGGCACCAAAAAAAAGACCAAGAGAGGTCTGAAACGTTGCTGGGTTGTTTGAAGGTCAGAGCCTTATGTCTCAATAAAGGCATTTTAAGAGAATACATTGCTGAATGGTGCCGTCAATTACTACATTTTGAATGCAACGGATTGAAGTGGGGAACCGCTGGACGGGCATCATACTAAAGTAACTTGGAGGTGAGGGTGCTGACTGTGAAAACCTTTGAAATTGATAGCATATCTATAGAAATAAGTCAAATCAACTGGACTTGCTGCGTTCTTTTCCTTGAAGATGTTTCACCAGTCATCCATCTGGCTTTCTCAATTCAGAATAACTTAACTTGTAGCTTAATAATAGGTTCTTCCTTCTTCCAGAGGATATATTCTCGAAGGAAGATCCTAAGTTATTCTGAATTGGGAAACGTCTTCAAGGAAAAAAAACCAGCAAGTCCAGTTGATTTTACTTATTTCTATAGATATACTATTACTTTGATGAATGAGAATCTTCCCCTGACATAGCACCTTTTCTCACAGTTATGCGTATCATTTCCATGGTAAAAATCACAACATAGTCTGAGAAAAAAAGGATCTATTATCCAGAATTCTTAGAGCTTTCCTAAGATTTTTCTGGATAGTATATTTTTTGGATAATGGATTCCATACCTGTATGTATAACTTTATATGTAAAGCGCTGTTAAGGAGGCACAACGCTGTTCCGTGTATAAAAGTACAATCTATATAAAAGTATACACTCTGGGACAAAACACATAATAAATATAATATCAAAAAGGGGGATTGTGGGAGCACTCTAAAGGCTAAGTTAAAGTATATTTAAGTATAATGGAAGTGCTACTTACAAAGCACATTACCTGGGCCCCCGTGTCAATAAATCAGTATAAATGCAAGTACATATTGTTTAAAAACAGGGGTTGTTTTGTACAAAGTTATGATCATAAAGTTGATAAACCACCATCCTACGTCAAGGTAAACCCCATATGGTGGTCCCTACTAGTATACAAAGTCTTTTATTTCTCTGCATAATAGCATTACCTGTAGTCAGTGTTTTGAGTCTTGATTTCAATTTGAGGGCTAAATCCTCGCCCGCCAGTATGTGGCTTTTAAGAGAGAGAGATTCCCAAACCAACTCCCATACCCATAATAAATATATACAGAATCACAGGACAAAGAGCTTAAGTGCTATGTGGTAAGAGATTAGTGGTAAAGACGTCCCTGCCCTGTAGAGCTTACAGTCTAAGTCAGGGATCCCCAACCTTTTGAACCCGTGAGCAACATTCAGAAGTAAAAGGAGTTGGGGAGCAACAGATGCCAGAAAAATGTTCTTGGGGTGTCAAATAAGTGCTGTGATTGACCATTTAGTATGCCCCATGTGGATTGTCAACCTGCATTGAGGGTCTGTTTGGCAGTACATCTGATTTTATGCAGCCAACACTTGCCTCCAAGCCTGAAATTCAAAAATAAGCACCTGCTTTGAAGCCACTGGGAGCAACATCCAAGGGGTTGGAGAGCAAAATGTTGCTCACGAGCTACTGTTTGGGGATCACTGCTCTAAGTAATATTTATGTCCTTTTTTATATAGTAGTAGCAGTTCCCAGACTGCTAAGTCTCCCAGGCAAGTACAGGATGCCTTAATGACAATAGGGATCAATTAAAAATGCAAATGCAGTGTGCAATTTTGGAGTCAAACTCTATTAGTTAAACAATTCCAAGCTGTTGTGCCAGATGCATTAAAATGAATTTGACACTAAGGGGCAGATTTGCTAAGGATTGAAGTGAATTTTGGGCTACTTCGACTATCGAATAGCCCAAAATTCGAGTAAAATTGAAAAAATTCAAATTCAAATTTCGATGTACTGTTTCTTTAAAATCCTTTGAATTCGACACTTCACCACCTTAAAGCTGCCAAATTGCCATTTTAGCCTATTGGGGACCTCCTGGAACCTGTCTTGAAAATTTTTCTAAGTTCTTGGAATCAAAGGATTTTGGCTAAAAATTGTTCCAATTCTGCGAATTGAATGATGCATTTGAACGATTGGAACGATTTCAATTTGATCAAAAACAGACCTATTTGGTCCATTTTTGATCAAAAATGGCCCCCCAAAAAAATTTGATGGTCGAATTTCACTGTTTTTTAACTTTGAAATTCGACCCTGAGTAAATCTGCCCCTTAGTCCAAGTTGCATCTAACATTTTCAGAGTGGACTTGCTTTTAGTGATGTGAGGGGCCAGACCGACACTGGGGGGTCAAACAGGTTTGGGCTGACTCCAACCCACATTCTGTGGTCACAGGCAGAACTTTATTCTTCCATTCTTTTATTCAGTCCCCACCCCCTGGCATCAGAGATAGGTTGGTCAGATGCAGGCCTATAAATAGAGTTGCTGGCTGGGTTCAAATCTGGTGCAGATTGGGAGCTTGCTGCCATTCTGCATCATGCATTAAAAACAACATTTGCATCTAGTTCCTTGGCCTCAAATGTGGTACAACCCTGCAGCTACCACCAGGTCAAGAGTGGCTGAGAAATAGGTTTCCATGCTTCAAAAGGTGCTATTGAATACCATTTATCAGAAGAGACATGATGGATAAATAGACAACCACGTGGACAGGTATAAGAGTGTTTCTTGCAAGTACCTTAATAAATTGGTTCATTAAGTGCTATTCTCAGTTTAAATTTAGGGGTCTATTTATCATTCTGTGTTAAAACATAGTGAAACATAGTGAATCCAGTGATGTTGCTCATAGCAATCAATCAGATCTTTGCTTTTGTTTTCATCCTGTTGAAATCTAATTTCTGATTTGTTGTTCTGGGCAATATCACCTGTAATGCTTCACTCCACTTTTTACACAGCATAATAAATAGGCCCCTTAGGCTGGGGACAGACAGGGAGATTCGGGGAGATTCTGTCGTCTGGCGTTTAATAGCAGGCGACAATCTCCCCGAACGTCCTTCTCCCTGTCCGTCGCTAGTTTAAATGACAAAGCGCCAGCGCTGTGCACACGCGGCGCGGCGATTTCCGGAATCGCCCGAAGTTACTTCGTGAGGAAACTTCGGGCCATTCCGGAAATCGCCGCGCTGCGTGTGCACAGCGCTCGTGCTTTGTCATTTAAACTAGCGACAGACAGGGAGAAGGAAGTTCGGGGAGATTGTCGCCTGCTATTAAACGCCAGGCAACAGAATCTCCCCGAATCTCCCTGTCTGTCCCCAGCCTTAGAGTACCCACACTTGTGTCTGTATCACACAATTCAGTCCCACCACAAATTCACTGTCTGCCAGTACTTTTACAATTTAAATTACAGTTAAAAATAATTCTGAAGTACACCATGCACCCAAAATTTACTGAACAGTCCCCAACGTCCCTGGTTTATGCTGCCCAAGTGCCCCTATAATAAATTGCATTTTGCCCCTACTATATATTACATAACCTCTAGTGCCCATGAATCTTGCACAGTCCAGCCCAGTGACCTTGCAGCACATTCTTATACCCAATATTTCATCAGAACTTATTACATTTATTTATTGCATTTTACATAGCCTGCACGCCATATTTCAGAAGCCCATATCAAGTAATATTCCTTATTGCCAATAAACTTACTATCGACAACAAACTGACACACAGACACACAGATAAAGGGGACTTTTCCCACAGACATGATTCACTAGGATGCATAACTAGAACATGCTGTATAATATTGTACACAAATGTTTCATTATGCATTAATAAACTGCACATAAGCTATCTATGCACGTTTATCTCCCAAGCCTTTCATATGTTTTTATATCCAGAGGTAAATAACATTAACATTGCACCAAAAGTTACTGTTGTTGCCTGAGGGTAACATTTGCTATAAATTTGCTATAAAGCCTCTATCAAACACAGCAAGCATCTGACTTTAATAGTAGACTCATCATTAATGGTGCTTAAGCAAATTGTCTTATATTGTTGTCTTCAATCAGCAGATCATTTGCAACAATAACATCATCATTTTTAACTTATGTTCCATGCTCTGCGCTGTCCCATGTGCAAGGTAAGTGTTAAAGGAGGGAGACTGCAGTACGAGTTTTCTCCATAGCCGAGTTTTTTAGAAATAAAAGTGAAAGATAGAGCCATTTGTTCCTCAATTACTCCGTCACTGTCTGCTTTTGCTGAAGGGGGCATTATCAGCACCTTGTCACTTTTTCAAACTTATTTCTGCCTGGTCACATCTCTCTTCCATTTCCCAGTTAGGTTCCCTTCCTTCAATTCAGTCTCACACTGCAACGATCATTAAAAACAATGAGTGTGGCTGGCGCAAGTGAACGTGCCCAGACTATCAATTAGTCATTAAGTAGCTGGCACTGGATCCATAATATGGGATTCTGACACAGAGAAAGAAAAGACTTCACAGCTTACTTGATCTATAGGGGAGTTCAACTACCCACCTTGGCTTCACAAACAAAAGCAGCCACAGCTTTTGTGTTATTTTTGAGGCATTTTGCCAAACGGGAACAAACAAAACCAATATGAAACAATTTTTTAACATCACAGATAAATAAATGAATCTTTAGTTAATGTGCTAATGATTTATTGTGAGAGCCACATATTCAGCAGTAATTATGCATGAATTGATGTGTGATTTCTTAAGGAGCCTAACCCTCAAAATAATTTCCTGCTTTATTTCTTAATTGAAAATACAAGTAACATATTTCTAATAACTGGGGGGGTTGAGCTATTTTCATTCTTAAAACAAATGACAGTTATTGTTCATTATTAGGCACTTTCACCCCATATAAGCAGACTGCAAAATTGCAGTATCATGCTGCTGCTATTTAATGGTTCTTGGATATATTTCTAATGATTTTTTTCAATTTGAACTTCATTTTCATTTAACTTTATCAGTGTGCATTGTATGTAGAAGGAGTACATTTTCATTTGCCGCAAATGCCTTTGGAATTAGTATCTGATTGAATTTGCTTTTCAACTTCTGCCTATCAGGCCTGCCATTGTCCCACGTTTTTGAGTATAAAGAATGAGAGAAGGGAGATTTCATTCAATCGTCCTGCTAATTATACTTAACCCACTTTATGCTACACTATATTGAGCATAGTCCAAAGCATGTAACATTCAATACTGCTTTGAATAAACCAACACCAATATTTACCATTGTTTTGCAAAAAGCATATTTAAATTGTATTTTTTATAATAAAAATTGTCAAACTAATCTGTCAGGTTATAGGCCTAGCTCCCTACATCTAGTCATTTTTAACCCCACTTGAACACCACCTGTCTTGACCTATGGCCTGTTTATCGACTACGCTTATTCTTCACAACTCTAACTCTGATCACTATTCGAGCTACACCTTGCTGCCTGTTTCCACTACATTTAGCTCCTCAGAGACTCGTCACCTTATTGCCTTCACCTACCAGGTGCGCATTACAGTAGAGTCCTGCATTGGTTATGGTACCTGCAAATAAACAGCTAAAAGTGTCCTAATGGTTAAAAATGCCCACGTGACATCACTTCTGGTCGGTGGGATCAACACTACCAGAAGCGGGTCGGGTGAAAATTTGTGAAGTTGCTAATTTGGTGAGCAGTTCGGGGTTGAGTGTGGGTTTTAAAAAACAGTCCACTGCAGGTCTCTATGTTACAGCATATCCAAACCACAGAATGGAGTCTACAGAAGAGTTGTCATCCATTCAAGGTTTGTCGCAGTAGATTGCTGCCCTTACCTAAGCGGTACGAGATTTACAAGGAGTCTACCAGATGATGCAAGGGCGGTTACAAGAACTCAGCAGCTCTTTCTGCTTCTGCTTCCTCTCCAGGGTGTATAATTTCATCCTCAGCAGAATGAGCTTTTTCCAATCCTGAGCAAAGGTGGGAATGCCTGACAAGTTCTCTGGGGCCCGTGCGACGTTCAGAACTTTAATTGATAGCTACAGACTCTCATTTATGCTAAGACCTCACTCTTACCCAACAGATCAGGTCAGAGTTGGAACAATGATTTCTCTGTTTCAGGGGCAACCTCATATTTGGGCACAGACATCACCTATTGGAGCAGAAAAGCCCTCTACTGGCTAACACAGAAACCTGCTGAGAAGATCTGGGGAGGAATATATTTCAGAGTTTTGTCTTTGGACTCCTGATCAGGCTCTAAATCATTAATTTAGTTTTGGTCTGATGGAACTCTGTAAAGATGAACTTGCTCATGTCGGAGTACCTGAAGCTTTGGAGGAGCTCATTCAGTTGTCTATTCAGATTGATAGAAGGCTTAGAGAAAGGCGTTTAGAGAAAGGTTCATCTTCTATTTCCTTGACTCCTACCAAAATCTCCTCCATGGGTTAATCCTTCATCGTCTCCTGAACTCATGAAAATCACGGTTGTCCAGAGGTCATTGTCTGCTGAAGAAAGGCTCCACTGCAGGTGTTTAAATCTATGCCTTTAATGTGGACAGTCAGGTCATCTTTTGAAGAATTGTCCTACCCATCCTGATGGTAAATTGAGTCTTGGTTCATCACCTATTGCTCCTTCCTCAACTTAAAATTCTATGGGTATAAAGGAATTTGAAGTGGAAGCTCTTGTGTGGCTTTTGATTGTTTCATGAATAACACTTTTGCCCATAACAACAACATCCCTTTATCTAAAAAAAAAAACGCAATTGTACCCTAATTTTCTCAGGTTCAATCTTTTTTTATACTTCTTTGCCTAGCATCAGAATTCTCCAGAAGAATAGAGAATTAATAAAAATTGATGTTATGGAATCTCTACTTTTTCCTGTTATTCTTGGTATCCCATGGCTAAAGTGCCATGATCCTGCAATTGACTGGTCTCAGGGAACTGTTACATTCATCTAATTTCTGTGAACAAAATTGTCTTCCTTTTACTCACTTGTCTAATCTATCTTTTTAGAAGATGAAAGATTATATAGGGCCCTAAAGTCTATCATGATTTCTTAGACATGTTTAACTAAAGTAGCAGATTCACTTCCCCCATATGACTGCCCTATATACTTATTCCATGGGCAAGCATCCACTTGGAAAGGCCTATTCTTTATCTGAACCCAAACTGGCTATTTTAAAGAATTTTAAAGAAAATCTTGAGAAAGGATACATCAGACCTTCCACCTACCCTGCTGGGGTCTTTTCATACCTTAAGGCCATGTAGAGTATAGATTAAAGAGATTTAAATAATATAACCATTAAAAAACGTTACCCTTTCCCCCCTCACCCCAGAACTTTTCCAAAGACTTAGCAATGCTACAATCTTTTCCAAATTGAATCTGAGGGGAGTTTACAATCTAACTGAAATTTGTGAGCGGGACAGGTGGTAGACAGCTTTTCCTTCTCACTATGGACACGTTGAGTATACAGTCATGCAGTTTGGTTTATGCTACGCCCTTGTCACGTTAATGATATTTTCCGTGATCTCCTAGATCAATACTTTATTGTTTACCTCAAAAACATTCTATTTTTTTCTTCTTAGCTTGAACTTCATTGAAGATGAAGACATGTTAAAGATTTTCTCTGTAGGCTTAGGAAACATCATATTTGCGTCAAGGCTTCTAAATGTAAATTTGAAAATTCTTTTGTTGAGTTTCTTGGATTCATGGTTTCCACTAACAGGTTTAAGATGGACAGTAAAAAGGTATAAGCTATTCTGAATTGGCCTCCGTCTAATGACTGGAAAAGTTTACAAAAATAAAATGGTTTTGTGAACTTTTATAGAAAATCTATAAAGAAATTTTTAGCTATTATAACATCAATTACAGATTTAACCAGCAAAATGTCAAAATTTGTCTGGTCTTCTGCTGCTCAAGGGGCCTTTGATAAACTTAAGGCCTTGTTTATGTCTGCTCCCAATTTAATTCATCCTAATTTCTCTAAGCCATATTTACTGGAAGGTGATGCTTTTAAAGATGCAATGGGGGCAATTCATTCACACAGATTTGGTATTAAAGAGGGAATTCATCCAGTTGCCTTTTACTCTAAGAAGCTCAGTACTACCGAAAAGAATTATGAAGTGGGGTAACGTGGACTATTTAAATAGTAAATGTGCTCTTGATGAATGTTGGCATTTTCTTGAAAAAAGTCTTCATTCCATTCTCATATGGTCAGGCGTTTCTTTTGGTGGCCATCTATTGTTAAGGACTGCATTGGTTACGTATGTTATTGTGTCACATCTAAAACCTCTCACTTAAAACCATTAGGTTTACTAAGACTTTTGCCTCCTCCAGAAAGACCCTGGAGCTCAATTTCCATGGATTAAATTTTTTATATTTAAAAGTCTGACATGGTCACATATTGTCAGTTTCCCAGCTGCCCCAGTCATGTGACTTGTGCTCTGATAAACATCAGTCACTCTTTACAGCTGTACTGCAAGTTGGAGTGATATCACCCAGCCAGCAGCCTAACTACAGAACAATTGGATTATAACCAGATAGCAGCTCCCTAAGGGCCCCTACACAAGGGCGTTTTTTCCTGCGCTCCCCTGCATTCCATTTTGCTGCGTTCAGCCGCAGGGGAGCGCAGGTATAGACGCACTCAATTATTTCCAATGGAGATGTACTCACACGAACGCATGTAGGCGCCAAACGCAGGAAAAATGCAGCATGTTGCGTCTGAACCTGCGTTCGGCGCTTACACGCGTCTCGTGGGTACCACCTCATTGAAAAGAATGAGGTGCCTCTAGACCTGCGCTCTCCTGCGGCTGAACGCAGCCAAACGCAACGCAGGGGAGCGCAGGACCAAAATGCCCGTGTGAAAGTGCCCTAACACAAGATAACAGCTCCGTGGTAGATCTAAGAACAGCAATCAATAGTAAGAGCCAAGTCCCACTGAGACTGATTCAGTTACATTGAGTAGGAGAAATAACAACCTGCCAGAAAGTAGTTCCATCCTAAAGTGCAGGCACAAGTCACATAACTGGGGCAGCTTGGAAACTGACAATATGTCTAGCCCCCTAGCCGGTATTTTACTGGCCTGGCCGGTATTTTTGATGGTTGATCCCAATGTTATTAAAGGGGTTGTTCACCTTCAAACAACTAGTTGTTTTCAGATAGATCACCAGAAATAATGACTTTTTCCAATGACTGTCTATTTTCTATTTGTAACCGTTTTTCTAATATTGAAGTGTATAGTGTCATTTTTCACCTTCTAAAGCAGCTCTGGGAGGGGGGTCGCCGACCCCACCAACTGTTCTAAACTGATACATTTAATGGATACATTTCTTATCTTTGTCCTTGCTGAGCAGACTCTCTGGGTTTCATTACAGACAGCTGTTAGAATTGATACAATAGTTGCCAATACTGCAGAGATGTTGCTGTGAAATGTATCAATTAAATGTTGCAAAATTGTATCAGTATAGAGTCTGTACCTGAATTACTGAGCTGCCAGGCACAAACACCAGAGACACCAACATTCAACTTTAAACTTAGATTTTGGAAAAACAGTAAAAGATAAATAATGGAAAGTAGTTGAAAAAAGGCTTTATTTCTGGGGAACAATTTGAAAACAACTGAACAGAAAAAAAGTGTTTGGAAGGTGAAAAACCCCTTTAATAGGAAAAAAAGATAAACATATAAGAAGGTCGGTATTTTTTTTCAAGAAAAGGTGGCAACCCTAGCCCCATGTCAGATTTGAAAACTGAATATAAAAAAATCTTTTTGCTCTTTTGAGAATTGGATTTCAGTGCAGAAGTCTACTGGAGCAGCACTATTAACTGATGGGTTTTGGAATAAAAAACATGTTTTCCCATGACAGTATCCCTTTAAGGAAATTATGAAGCTTCATGGGTTACCTAGAGAAATTATTTCTGACAGTGAAACACAATCAACTTATCAATTTTGTCCTACTCTGTGAAATTTTCTCAGTATCTCCTTGGCCAATTCATCTGCTTATCATCCACAGACCAAAGGTCAGAGTGAGCAAATAAATCAGACCAATATATTTGTATCTGTAGGACAATTTGCTTTCACTTCTTCCTTTTGCTGAGTTTAAGGGTAGGGACAGACAGGGAG
>CM044431.1:57268653-57360718 GCA_024363595.1 Xenopus borealis
TTCCGGAAGTTCGCGAACATGTTCGCGAACTTTTTTTCGGCGGTTCGCGCCATCCCTATGGGTCGGCAGGGCCAATGAGAGCCGGGGCCCACCAGATTTTTTCCTGGTTCAGTCCAACCCTGGCTTCAATGTCTTTTCAAATGCAAAGGTATCTAGACAAAGAAAACATATGGGCACCTGCAAAAAATGTTCATGGTTAAAGTTTTTCACAGGATTCATCTAGAGACCAGCCAAGGGTGTCTGGAGGCCACCCCTTTGGGAGGAGGCAATGTAAGGTGCTGCCTGGTGATGCTGTGTGGTGCATGGACCAAACTACTCTGTGTACTACTAGGAGAATGTTAATTTGTGTGCAAGCATCAGAGCTTTTGTTGATGAGTGTGTCACTACACAAGGGTGCATCACCACGCAGACATTCATTCAAATGCATGCCGATAAGGATGTTTTGGCACCAAAGACTTCCACTTTTAAGTTGCAGAAGTAATCAGTCAGTACTTGGTTATAGGCCTAGCTCCCTACTACTAGTAATCTCTCCTGTGTTTTGACTATTTGCTTGACTTCGGATTTGCTTGACTCTTGCCAGAATTGGACTCTGCCTGCGCCGATCCTTTGGTCTTCACCTTAATGGCTGCTCATTACAGCTTCCAGTATAGCACTTGTCACTGGACAGTAGTAAAGGAGTAACTCTTAGTATTTAACAGATTGGATTGTTTCTGTAGATTTTCAGTTTGTATTCATTTTGTATAGTTTTTTAATTATTGTATCTTTTCTTTTTCTGACACTTTCCAGCTTTCAAACTGCAAGACAAAAAACTATTGCTCTGCAAGGCTACAATTTATTTTTTATATTTTATCTTTCTTTTCATGCCTCTCCTATACATATTCCAATCTTTCACTCACACCACTGCTTGGTTGCTAGGCTAATTTATACCCTACCATTCCTGCTATACAATTTGCTATTGCTATTTGCTGCTGCCACAAGACTCCCCCCTCCTTTCAATTGCACAGCTAATCAGTCTACTCTGATTTTAGTTCCTGATCTAGTAGTTCAGATTATCTGTGACTCAACTGACATAAAAACCATCTACCCTTTTGGACTAATGCTTTGATATTTCATACTGACTGAGTTGCCCTATTGGGCATGAGTATTCCCCTTCAGCCCTCCATGCTCACATTTTCCCTTACCCCAAGTACAAATTCTGCTTTTTTGTGTACAGTTGCATCTGCTGTCTTCCTTCCCCTCACCTGACTCCAGTTAGTTTCATACTGCTGTCAACTGTTGTCAGCTAAGTAATAACACCAGTTCTTTCCACAGCTTACACTTTCAGCCTGCTTATCTGCATTAGCTCAACACTCATTCTGCTTTACCTGCTGCCTGCCAAGAATTGAATCAGCCATTTCTTGCTCAGCCTTCACTTAGCTTTTTCTTGTTAACACTACTGCTGTATACAATACCTGCTAAAGCTCCAGTTTCATTTTCAGTTTTTCTCCTGTTACACATGTCCAGCAAGCCACATGGATTGTTCATTTAACATATCTAAACATTTCTCCTTAATTAATTACAGAGACTTGGATGTCAATGGACTCAACTTACCTTCAGCTTGCTGGGAATTATTAATTGCATCCTCTTATTTGGGTTAGGTAATTTTGAGAGAAATAAAATAGCTAAACAAGGGAAAGTTGTGCTCACCACTAATTTTTAAAACCTTTAGGCGGGGGTGCAATGAGGCTGTGACCACAAAATACATATAGACAAATACAAGAGGTCCTCTGCACTCAACCCATTATCAATATATTAAAGACATTGAGACATTTTGTGCATACAGCTACTAAAAAATGCCTTACCCTTTAAACAAAACAGGGATTGTTTGTCCATATATTGCAATATATTTAAGCTGGCCAACTATGTCAAAGTCATCCCATCTCTGGCCAGTCCTACGCTTTCCTAGCATTCCATTGCAAAGGATTTAGTTCCATTGCCTCCTGCTGCTGGGATTGGTGCTTCTTGGTTACTCCTGCAACACTCAACTCTCAGCTGTGTTCATGATGCTTGGCCCCATCTAATAGAATGTAAATGTGGGACTTTGGGTTGGCTGTATACATGGCTGGCTGCCTTCAGCCTCACTGCCTGAAATGTATAATTTATGTGCAGGCTCAGTGAGGACAGCCCCCCATAGCAGGGTCCTCAGCAGTTCAGCTCCAAAGAATTACTGCAGACACCTTTCAGCAGAAGAATTTGAAGTGCTAGATACAGGAAGCATGAGGTGGGCCCACTGTCAATAACATGGCGGTAACCATTGCGATTCTAAGTTCAGTGGGACCCACCGCCTGCACTAACCCTGACGGACCCCTCAGTACAAATTTAATTTTTTATTATGCCCTTGGAAATTAACTAAACCAAGGGCCTGAGGGCCCAACACGGCTATTTAAAGCCATTTAAAGAATCGCTGCCATCTTAGGTCTTAAATTTTCACAAATTTTCAGATAGCAAAAATATTTTTTAAGGTGCACAGAAATTAATTAAAGTACATACCAAAGGGACAAAGGATGAAGCACCCAATGGTTTAAAACAAGTATGTTTGATAAACATACTATACATATATTGTACAGTGTAGTGGAATGTGGTGGTGCCCTATAACTACTTGTTAAAAATGATCAGTCATTGGGTTTCCTAGTTACAAACTAGCACAGAACAGGCACACTGAGCAAAGCATATTGTAACAAAATTATTGTTATACAGAAAATATTACAACATTAAAAATGCATGAACCCTGGATCAAATGATAAAAATAATAGTCATTCATTCATTTATATTATGTCAAATATATTCCTAAATATTTTACATATCAGAGATAATGGCAGGAGAATTGTTGGCTAACAGTGATTGACTAGTTTCTTCAGTTCTCTGACACACGCAGTGTAAAGGAGATTGATGGACAGCTTACACAAGTATGCTCACATATAGCACATCCTGAGACAAATGGGAGTCATGGGTAAATGCAATCAAAAAATTTGTATTAAAGCTACAGCTGAGCACATAATATAAGCTGCTCAGGACCTCTGGGGACACATGGAAAACTCATTCTTCAGCAAAGCAGGTACTGACAGTGCTATCAGCAGCTCTTTTCTAAGACTGACGACTGAGATCTGTCAGAGAGAGAGATACCAATTCAGCATGGACTACTCTAATCCTGCTGTATCAACCAATAACCATCTCATGAAAAGGCATTGTGCGCTGGGCAGCAGTCACATCATCAAGGACTTAGGAGGTGAACATCATAAATTTCAATCTCTCCGATCTTCAAAAGACTCTTTAGATCCCTGCTCCAACATGGGAGCCTTAAATTATTTGTTATTTTTCAAGGTGAAAAACAATAGGCTGCAAACAATAAGTTATAGTCTCATCAAAACCTCATCAAATATAAATATAATTTTACTTGTGTTTAGTATACCCACACATGTATACAGCATTAAGTTAAAATTTTGATGAAATTGATTATATAATTTTACATAAATGCTAGAATTTGTAGCAGGATCTGTTACTATGTGAAGGATGAGTATTTTGGGAGGTGTAGTTTACAAATATATGTAGTCCCTATGGAATGTAGTTATCACTACAAAAGCTGTGCTGCCTGGAGAACTAAAGGGACATAAAATTTCACTGATATTTTCGTTTTTTTTTTCTCATTTCATTACTGGTCTTGACTGTCCTTACTCGGAATAATCACATCTAATGTAATAAATTATTTCCATTCAGCATCAAATTAAACATTACGAAATTAAATGTGAAAAAGCCACAGAGTAAGTTGATTTAATAATGTCTATTATATTGCATGTATTCATGCACATGAACATTTAATTTAGCACATTTCATCTTGTTTTTTATGCATCTTAATATGGGTTGGGCATTCTTAGCCATGTTTATTATTCCTTAGGGATGAGAGGGTCAGGAAAAAAACAACTAGTGCCCCAGTCCAACCTGCCATTTTTAAGTGAATATAAAGTTTGTGCGGTTATTAATATGAAGTCTGGGTTATTAGAGGAGCCTCAGTTCATCCCTAAGGGGGGAAAATTTGTACTCTACAAGAAACCTTTACCGTTTTCTGGAAACCTGCCCTAAACCTGCCCCCAACCCGTCCTTGTCTCTGGATGTTGTTTTATAGTAACCACCATTATTTTCAGGGATAAACTTGGCTTTGAATCTTTGCAACATGCAAGAAAGAATCTAAAAATAGCACATTATGCTGCTGATGTTTTACATGAAATGCCTAATGATCATCGTTATATAGGTGTTGCCCTTACCTTTAAGTCACCACGGTGGTAACATATGCCCTGTGGGAGGGTAATATTCCTATTACCCCTGGTTTATAATGAGTATTTCCTAGTTCCTTGGTGTATGGGGGCATAGCTATTTCTTAGCAGGGGTTGGATGTTGTGGAGGGCCTGGGACAAGAGGAAGCCTCAATACAGAAGGATTATGTAAGAACCCTAAGCTAAGCCTTAGTGAAGTTGGGGAACTGGGGTCTGTGAATAAAGAGATAGGGACCCTGGTTAGTGTTCTTATCCCAGGGAAACATCCACTAAGGTAGAATGAGGTGCCATAGATGTGGAGACTGTACTGTCACATGATTTTCTTTCTTCTACTTATTGAGGACTTTGAATCTGCATGCCACATCAGATTCTACTTGGACTATCTGTACTATTAAAATACTAGGTTACTATTTGGATGTTCAGTATTTCTGCCATTCATGCTTAAAAATCACTAGATTTATTCAATATTTCATCTGACTTTGCAAATGAGAGTTACAATTTAGCTACAACCAACTTTCTACCTCGACTTCAATGAGAGCTCAGCTGTGAAAAAGGATGCTAAGTAACAGATATTCTTTTTAAAAGGGAGATGTGAAAGGGATTTCACTTGACCCCTTTACCACTTCACACATAAGCCCAAGACATAATGGACTCCTGCTAACAAAACAGTCACAACAAAGAGTGAAGTGGGGGGGTTGTCTACTGGTAATGTAATTTGCTTCTATGGAAGGAACAAATATGGAGTGGATGAAAAATGTTCAACATTTATTCAAGCTCATGTTGAACGTGGCACCTTTCAACCAGGTTTTGTGACCCTAGAGACAATAGAGCTGTTTGAATAGAATAGAAGTTTCTAAATAAAAGTGTTAAATCACAGCCACAAATATAAATATATAAGGCCAGTAGCAAGTTGTCTTAGTGGGAAAACCTCATAGACCAATTTAAAATACATTTTAAAGTTTGTTTCTACTTTATAGGGTTGAAAGAACATTTTGTAATCTTTGTAAGGCTTTTAAAGTTTATATTTGTAATAAAAAATATAATTTTGAGCATGACAGCTAAATAGATATGAAGCAGTAAAAGAGGAAATTAAAATAAGAGATAGTAATGAATTTGTGGCAACAAATAGATAACCTTGAGATCTGTAGCAGTCATACCCACCTACACAAAACATAGACACAGATTCTTTTGTAACAGATGGTTATCAATGTTGTGAAATGAAATAAGCATTCACAATTAGCAAAGGCAAATAAATGGATTCCAATAATAATTTTGAGGTCTGAGAAAAAAAACACTAGCCTTGAGTTAAGAAATAGCAGCAAGAACAGAGTTCATCTATGATTTGAGAGGAGATTCAGAAAGCATTTATGTTGTGTATTACATTTGTCAGTGTCCCTGCGCCATCGCCACATCTGACAGTTAAGGTGCATGAGCATTGCTCATTCATTCCAATGATTTATAAAGAAGATTCAGTACTTGGGATAAATATTGAAAACACCCCCTACAGAATGACAAAATTGTGTACTTTATTTTTTGTGATACTGCAATTTTCTCTCTCTCTCTCTCTTAGTTTAGTATTTTCATTTTTTACAAACTGCTGGTTCATAGAAAAGGAACAAAGAAATTATAGTTACTGGGTTGGTGTTGTAATTGTTTTCATACAGAGTTTATGATTAAGGGGCAAATTTACGAAATTCACATGAAATGATCGAAGTTTGATCGAATTCAATCGAATACCGATCGTACGAATTTTTCGTGAAATCGTATATGCAAATTTGGCCTCTTCGATCATCGAATATCGAATAGATCGAATGATCGGATATTCGATAATTCAATCGTTTGATGATCGAAGGAATCACATTTTTAAAGTTATTTGACTGCCGACTTCGCCAGATTGAACCTACAGAATTGTAATAGAAGCCCATAGGCTTCTGAGTACTGCTCGAATAGCATTCGTGCGGTCAGAGAAATTTTTGTGAAATTGAACAATTTGTATCCAATCGTACGAATTCATCGAGAAATCGGATAACGAGCAAAATGATAGCCTAAAACAATTCGATAAGCATTCGATGGTCGAATGCTTATCGAATTGCGAATTTGGTCGAGCTAATTTCCGGGAATAATAGTAAATTTGCCCCTTTAAGTGTCTACCTTTCATAGCATACACAGAGCTTTCTGATTTGGTATCAGATGCATATATCTACTCTTAAAGGAATTGCTCAGAGAAAAAATAAAAACTAGGTATAAATAGGCTGTGCAAAATAAAAAATGTTTCTAATATAGTTAGCCAAAAATGTATCAGTTAATAGTGCTGCTCCAGCAGAATTCTGCATTGAAATCCATTTCTCAAATGAGCAAACAGATTTTTTTATATTTCATTTTGAAATCTGACATTATATTAGACATCCAGTCACTCCAGCCTTTATACATTACATTTTGGCTAACTAACTATATTAGAAACATTTTTGTATTTTGCACAGCCTATCTACCCAGTTTTTATTTTCACACTGAACTTTTCCTATAAAGGCTGAAAGATCTTTGTTTGGAGGTGTCTTTAGGTGCAGTGTGCTGACCTTTCTGCTCATTATAGGCTCTTTAGCATTGATGACTGTGGTTGAATGATCAATAACATGTTTATTAATGCAAGAAGTCTGTATTAGGCACTAGATCACAAACAGAGTTGGTATTTGAAAAGAAAAAAACTTTTCTCCTTCATTAGTTCTTCTAGACTTCAACAGAGTTTTCATGTGAGAAACAGTGAGATACTGAATTGCATCTGACAAGGTGCTGTATTTAAGACCAGAATTAGTGTATCTGTTTACCTTTGGAAGGGCATTGAAAGCAATGTATTCATGTCAGACACATCCATGATGCATCTTGCTCTGTGCTAGCTTTGGGGGCTAATTGGCATATGGGAATTTAAAATTTAAGTGCTGGAATTAAAAAATATGCATCTCAATTCCTTGATGGAGATGCTCCTGAGGGTACCTGCAGTTAATAAGCTTATCTTTCCTAAGAAATGGCAGTAGCAGGAAGGGCACCAGGAAGAGCCAGCAAGGTATTGTCTTGTAGTAAAATGGGTATTGATTAATTGGAATAGAAGGTCATTTTACTAAGGCCCCATCTACAATATGCAGTGAAGTTTTAGTCTCAGTACTAAAAATAGCTTAAAGAACTGGCAACTTTGTTTTTTCCTGAAATATAGTGGGGCTAATATGTAAGCGTAGGTACTGCATTGCACAAATTCGTTGCCAATAGCAACCAATAAGCAATTCGTTTTGAAGAGTCTACTACAAGTTGAGGAAAAAGGACACACAATGTCTCCTAAACACAGAACGTATCATTAAGGACACAGAGTATTTTCATCTGTGCTTTTTAGATTTAGATCTTTTAATACTTACACAGAATTTGTGGTTTTACAGAAAAATTGTTTATTAGTGCTGTCAAAAACCTCTAAAACCACTAAACTGACATTGTTGATAACGGGGCCTCTAAAGTAGAAATGATTGTTATTTGTGTTAACCAGTAGAGACAGGAACACTGTACAATTCCCAGCTGTGAGAGTACCCTGATCTTCACATTACTTCACATTTGTTTCTTCACTCCTGGGTAATGCAATGCAAGAAGACTCGGAGACTTCAGCTTGAGGTGAAAGTGGGGACTTATTTGTTTGTGAATTTTTTATATGAGGCTTTTTCTGGAGTAAGAACCCACAAGTTCCATAGATCGTTTTTTTAGCCATTATATTGCACATCCAATATTACAATGCTATAAAACTACAGCTGCAAATCTGATATGTTTTATCAGACATTCTTAACAAAACTTTATTTTATATCCAACTTTCTCTTGACCTTTGGTGAAATTGTGCAAGAGTTACAGTATTGACTGTTATAACTGGGTTTGTATTACTCACTCTGTGTGATATTGATTGCATTTATTCAATTGTACTTAAAGACCAGGCTGAAAGAACATTCCCTGATGCCAGTTCCTTTTTGGCATAGCACTAAAACATAGACTGAACAAATTACATTTAACAGTGAAACTGAAAATGGCATAGAATTCAGGGAAGGCATACCTGGAACAAGAGTGAATACAGATAAGCTACAGCACATGATATCAGCTATTATGTAGATATTATTTAGGTCATATACTGTTTTAAGGAACTTAGGGAGAATAAAGCAATGCTACAATATTACTATAAGGAGTAGAGATTTTTTGGATGTGCTCTTGGGTGTTCTTTTGCACATAAATAAACTGAAATAATGGTACTACCAACACACTGGAATGATGCTGTGTTTAATTTAGGCATGCACCGTATCCAAATCTATTTTGGATTCAGTCAAACCCCCTGAATCCTTTTTGATTGATTTGGCTAAACACCAAACTGAGTCCTAATTTTCATATGCAAATTAAGGGAGGGAAAATTTGGGGAGTGGAATTTTTTTCCACTTCCTTGTTTTGTGACATAAAGTCACATGATTTTCCTACCTGCCCCTAATTTGCATATACAAATTAGGATTTGGATTCAGTTCCGAATCCTGATGAAAAAGGCCCAATCCTGGCCAAACGCCGAACCGAATCCTGGATTCTGTGCATTCCTAATTTAATTCAATGCTCTTTAAACCAAAACACATTACAGTAGCACAGGATATAGAATTATCAAGCACTTGGATAGCATTGACCCACACCATGTCACTGAACTTTTTGACACTTATTATTAGGATTATTACTTCACTGCATGGTTTTGAGTGATACCATGGATTTTTCTAAGGACAAATGGTAGTGAAAATTTACAGTGCAAATCAATACACAATACCAGTGGAAATTACCATATGTATATCCCGCTGCAAACTGTGTTATGAAGTATCTTTACCTCTATGGATTTTCCACTTTTCTTCCAGACTACCAAAGCAGGTATTAATGGGGAAATTGTTCACATTATATTTGAGTTTTTTTTTTTTTTTTAAATTTGATTTTTGAGATTTATCTTTATCTTTAAGAACTCAAATTCGACTATATGCCACCTAAAACCTGCAGAATTGCTGTTTATGTCAATGGAAGACATCCTGGGATCAATCTGAAGTTGTTTGCAGCCTTCCAGACATTCAACTTTTAAATTTTTTTTTTAAAACACGAATCAAATGAGATTCAAATTCAATTCGAGTTTTTGGGTCTATCCCATTCACCCGAGTTTAGGAAATTAGATTTTCAAAATAAATTTCGATTGGTCAAATTTTGAGTTCATGGGAGTACTCACATGAATTCCAAATTCAACATTTGATAAATGTGCCTCCCCATTTTATTTTTTTCTTCTTTTATTATCCAACTGCATTTTTTTTTTGTTCACTTCATACCATCAATTTATCCCCGTCGAGACCTGCTTTGGTAGTCTGGAAGTGGAGTACTCCATAAAATAAAAAAAACAATTTACATTCCTTTGTGACATAGCAAATAGTGATGTTGTTTACAAGATATTTGCATTTTGTTTGTTTTCTAAATTAAGGTATTTTGTTCTCAATGTGCTATTTGTGCAGGGTCAGGAAACTAACTGAAAGACCTTGTATAGAAAGTAGTTCATTCTCCAACTGATTCTAATTGGTGTGCTAGATGGAGTTTTGTACTGGGTCTAGTAGTATTTAAGCCATTGGAGGAGGGTATTAAAAGCAATACATATCTGTTTGCTGATGATGAACCACAATGATGCATAGTCCTTAAGCTGGCCATAGACGTGCAGATTTACCTGCAAAATCTGACAAATGATTGGACATCCCCATCTCCCGATCTGCCACTAACCTGATCGCCATGGCACGAAAATTGTAGGGACACCCCACACATGGTCTGAATATCGTATGAAACGGAGAGTCATACGATCAGATCTTTGCGTCTAAGGCCAGCTTAAGACAACTCCAGGATTTCTCATTGTATTTGTCCAAACATGCAGCAAGAGCTAGTAAAATGTTGTCCTGTGTTAAAAGTGGATATAGTGTAGATTCTAAGGCCCCCATCTCAAAAAGTGAAGTGCAGGTTTGATCTCCGGTACCTTTATTGAAGAATAGAGAGTCCAGAGATAAAGATGGATTCATCTTAAATTGTAAGCTTTGATCACAAGTCATATGGAAACCACCTAGATGGTTCTTTCATTTTAAACCATAACATGACTTGCAGGTCCGGACTGGCAATCTGTGAGTTCTGGCAAATGCCAGAGGGGCTGCTATAATGTGCCATGGATATTCAGTGTTTAGTGGGCTTGTGGGGCCTATTTAGGCCTCTCTGTACTTGAAATGCCAGGGCCTATTTTGACTCTCAGTCCAGGCCTGATGACTTGTTTTTCTAAATTCCCAGGATTCTTCTTGCTCATTATTTTGCAAATGGCATTATTTCAGTTTAAACTCAGCCACATTATCCTTAATATTTTAGTGAATATACAAATTACTTTAAACAGTAGCTGTTAATATTCATGTTTTTTGTTGCTTTTCTGGACTTTTTATTATGTAGAAATGGGTTAGGAAATAAAATGCCAACAGTCTTTGTTTATCTGTGTTAAGCTGAGCTCATATAATTATATTTGTTCTGTAATGGCACCGTACTAATCATTAGTTGCAATTATTTTACTATAGTTACTGTCTCATTGTCTTTTAGTATACTGTGGTCCCTGTTCTTTATGGATAAACAGACCCTAAACAGAACAATGCGTGCCATTCTTGTGACCCCAGTCATTAGCAGCAATTAGGAAAAGCTTTATTTAACAATGTATTAGAAAGAACTTTAATGAGCCATTTGCTTTAAAATCTCATAAACCAGTGGACGCCACTAAGTTTGAAGGTATGAGATAACTTGTTCACCCTACATTTTTTATTAATATTTTGTTCTATCAGTATGTGCTAATATTAAGTCATTAAATAAAGTAAAACATGCAGTTTTGAGTGAGTCAGGAATGGGAGTAATGAACTGAAGACCTTGGATCATTAATTGTATAATAGTGTGGATTTGAAAACAAGGCTATAAATATCATAGTGTAGTTGTAAAGAGCCATGGCAAGCAATTACTTTTTACTTAAGTTTTTTGTATTTACCCATAAATAGTACATGTAGCTATAAATATTCCCTCATATTTAAAATATCCTTTACCACAGGGACAAATTGCAACTGGTCTTCATTGTTAATTTTTAAAATAAATTAAAATGGATCAACCTGCAAACTCAATCAATCAAATTCAAATCAAATTTTTTTTGAAGTTCAAAAATTTTTCATACCAAAAAGCAAAAAAAAAAAAAAAGTCAAAAGTCAATCAAACGACTCCAAATTCATTGTAGGAGGTCCCCCATAGGCTAAAACACCAAATTCAGCCACATTTAGATAGCAAATAGTCGATTTTGAATTCTTAAAGGGACAGTATGTGATATACCTCTAAATTTCCTAGTTGAATTACAAACTAATAAAGTCGAAATTCAAATTTTTAATTTGATCCTTGATAAATGTGCCCTTTAATGTTGTCAGTCTTGCAGTTGCCTAGTTGGACATTATAACAGCTACTATGGTTACTAGGGCTTACATAATATCAATTTTTCATAGTAGGCAACTTGGTTTTTAGGTACTGGAAAATTTTTTTTATTTATATTTGTGCATTGCAACCTAAACCGAGGTGGAACAGGAGATGACATCAGTCAAATTTCCAGGCAAAAAAGATTAAGCGCTTCTTAGAATCAGTAGATTTTGACAAAAATGCTATTGTTTTTGGCACTTAGAGCGATAGTAAGGACTACTGCTTGAAAAAAATACCGGTAATTTTCAATTTACACATCATTTTCTGCAGTGTTACCAATTTGTTGTAACACAGAAAATTACTGTATTGTTTCCTAAAGTCCCCAAAAAAAAGACTTGCACCAAAATGAACACAAATAACTGGACTCAACTTCCCAAAACTGTCAAATCAATTCTTCAGATTTTCACATTTCAAATAACCAAATACATCTGCCAACTGTCCATTGGGAATCCCTAGTTTGAATTAATGTTTCATTCTTTCACCAGAAGAGCTGCTAAGACTAGATAAAACAATGTCAGACAAAGGGTATTTATCTTGTGGAAAAATGATTTCATGTAAGAAAGCCTTTTCAATCAAGTAGTAGTAGTACTGGCACGTGTCTTTAAAGTATTCTGGATACACTGCTTGAAGTGTGTCAGAAAAGTGGCCAAAAATTAAGCCCCATCCATCACTGGGCAAGGCCTATCCACTAACAAACCAGTGTGCCTTTAATTGAGAAAAAACACATTAAAACTTTAGCATATTAATTCAAATTGAGATCATGGCTCCAGGATTTCATAATTCACATTGTAGCACCCAAATTATCTGGTGTCACAGCCTACCTCTAGCAATTTCATGGTATGGTTTGGACTCCCAGAAATTTCATGGCATATTGAGGACCTCCAGGACTTTCATTGTGAAAATTCCCACATAAAATTCATGGCACAGTGTGCCCCCGGAAATATTATTAATAGACAATGTGAACCCCAACAATTCTGTGGCACCCAACAGGTTCAGACTGAGAATTAAAATAGCCCCTGGCATTTCAGGTACACAGAGACCCAATCAGCCCACATAAAGGCCCAATCAGCCCACACAGAGGCACAAACAGCTCCGACCAGTCCACTAAATATTGACTTTCTTTGGGACCTTATAGTAGCCCATCTGGCATTTGCCAGAACAAATTGAATGGAATTATAAACCAACAATACATTTATAACTGCTCAGAATGCTGTTTTGAGTACCAAGGGGCATGTTTGCTAATACTGGGGATACATATCTGGAGAGATTTCTGGAGATGTTGCCCCTTAATGAGTTACTCATTTTACAGTTTTCAAGATATTAGTAGTTTTTATGCTGCTTCTGTAATGAATTGAAAACAACAGCATAACCTGCTGTTCAGTTCTGTCAACCCTCATCTAGCAGAAACTTAAAGGGGAACTCCAAAACAAAATTTGATAAAGAGGCCCATAAACCCCTAATATACCCATCACAGTTTCCTGTTTCTTTAAAAAGTATGAATAAAAGCCATTTTCAATGCTGAAACCCAGCTGTTTAACAGTTCTCTTTCTGCATAATTTTAAATCCTGCCAGGGAAGGAGGGACTAAACACCAATGTTACAAATTATTACAACTTCTCTACAGCTTACAGACAGCATGCAGGAACTACATAACCCACAATGCATTGAACTGTGATGTTCTGTTACTTATTGAAATCACATGTGCAGGGAATTGTGGGGTTTGGAGGATGCAAGCTAAGGACAGCTGGCTGCTGATACAAAGTAACAGTAGTCAGCCAGCTCAGCAAAGTAGTCAGAAAGATCAGCAGGAGAGCAGGGGACTAGGCTTAGGGAACTGTAAAAAACCATTAAAACCATGAAAAAGCTGCATATTTTTTAATTCATGTATTTTGAAAAGTTGCTTGAAATTGTGTTTACTTTTCGAAAATATTAAGTTATGTTTTTGTGGAGTTCCCCTTTAAGTTTGTGAACAGAAGAAAGAATTATAATATAATCTTCTTAGAGCAATTTTATATTAAATTGTTTAAAGTATTTATATTTACTTCAAACCAATGTCTGTTTTTAACCTACCTTGGTCAAAGTGAATTCAGCCTCAAATAAGGGAATAAAGTTTGGGCACACTTCAACTGAAAAAGGAGTCTGTAGTGCCATTTTTTGTAGTTAAGCCTTATGTACTGTACTTGTTTGTGGCTTAAAATATAATGGGTAGAGCCCATGGTCATAAATTACTTAGGCTACTATGAGTATCCTCCAGATGCATTAGTAGAGGATTTCCAGTCCTTCAAAAAAAAGAGTTAACGCTTTACCCAGCAGCAACATTTTACAAGCTGACATCTACCTATGACATCAGCAGTATAAAACATCATACAGGCAAACCTTCATTTCTTTCAGTTTAAGTTTTTCTTCATTTTCCCAGATTTCATACCACATTTTACACCACAATTGTATTCTAGTATTCCTATAAATTGTTTATAGTGAGTTAATATGATTTTCAGTTGGGCTTCCTGTTGACATGTTTTTGTTATTTTTTAATTATTTAACATTTTGTTCAGTGCCTCTTTACTCCAGAATTTCAGCAGCTATCTGGGACCAATTTACCCTAGCAACCAGACATACTGTAAAATGAATAGGCAATGGCCTGAATAGAAATAAAAAAAAAATATCAAGACCATTAAAAATGTAGCCTCACAACAATAGCTTTTGGCTTCTGGGGTGGGTGAGCATGATATGAAAGTTGGAAAGAGATAGAAGGCAATTAAATTGAAAACTGTAAAGAATGAAGACCGACTGACCGACTGAAACATTTATTCGATTGCCTACTTCGCAAGTTATTTGATTGCCTACTTCGCAAGATTGAACCTACCGAATTTTAATAGAAGCCTATGGGAAGCTCCCCATAGGCTTCTGAGGCTAAGTCCTGCTCAAATACCATTCCTACGATCAGAGCGTTCAATTGTTCAAATCGTAATTTTTTGGACGCTCGATCGGTATCCGATCGTACGAATTTATTGAGAAATTGTATTGCGAGCAAAATTATAACCTAAAACAATTCAATAAGCATTCAGTGGTCGAATCATTATCGAATTGCGAATTTGGTCGAGCTAATTATGGGGAATAATAGTAAATTTGCCCCTTAATGTTGCTAGATGCATGAATTGACTTTTTTGTATTTTAACTTCATACATTTTAGATCTGTTTATTACATTCAGTAACAGCAGGTCTAAAATAACTAGGGATGTACCAGACATTTTAAAGTTGGAAAATATATTGCAGTACATACAATGTGCCAAGGAAAAAATATGATTGGCGGAAAATGGGCATGAGCACGTGAATCGTGAATGATCAAGAGGCGGGGGCGGTGCCAACTGTTCCTATCTTTAATCTCGCGTTGTTAGAAGCGAGACCCGATCATTCAGCGCATGTCCCCGACGTTGCTACGGCAACAGGGATGCTGAGCTGACAAAGTCAGGCGGCTCTTTTTCTAAAAGTAACATTGAGGCAGAGTCGCCTCTGAAATTCTGTAGGACAAACATTTTTTTGTGGAAAAAAAACACTGGTGTGATCTATACCATAAACAAACATTGCCCAAACTCTTGGAATCTAATTTTCGTTTAGTTGCTTCACTCCACCTTATACAAAGCATGATAAATAAGCCCCTTAGAGTGCATACAGTAATATGTAACCAATGCAACCAATCATTCAGAAGTTTGCTTTTACTGGTGCAACACAATTCTAATAACAACTGATTCCTGCTATAGACTTGTAGAGAGCCATGAATCTAATCTGATATGTTGCTTTTGCCCACTTCAACTTCTATGGCTGCCATATTATAATAAACTAGTAGCACTTTCTAAGCAAACATGCATTAGCGCAGAGTTAGAGTACCTTGGGTACAATACATTGAATTTAAATGCATTAACACAACAATTTTTGGTTTTACTGGCCCTTTAATTAAATATATTTTTTTTTAAATGAGGCAGCTTGCTTTAAGAATACACGTGCCTGTAATATAGATACAGTTCCATTAACTTCTAACTATATGATAAAGATTACACCATGGATAAATGAATCATGGTAAAATGAAAGCATTATGAATGTACAGTTGGAGAGCTATCATACAAAAAATCCTATGAATACCCACGGGTTCACATTGGACTTTTGGTATTTCAACTTCATGCATTTTAAATCTGCTTGCTAAATTCAGTAAGAACAGGTAGGCACAGCAATAAATCTGTATTGAATTCTCTTAGTTCAGAGACAGAAGCAAAAATTGATTTATGATAAAATGCAGCTCCTATTTTTTCCATTGTTAATTAATTTTATTTACACAGGTCTTTTATTTTCTACACTTATATACAACCAGGGGATATCCCCCTGTATTAGCAGTTAATTATAATGAGTGAATTCAATTGCTAAAAAATGTGCATTTTCCCATATAATGTAGGAAAAACTGTAAATGGAAAATGATTCATATGCTTATTTTAAAACAAAGGCCAGGAAATATTATATATTATTTGCTTTCTCTGGGTTACAAGGGAACATATTCCACCTATAATTAAATAAGCCAAAGGGAGGAACAGCTTGAAAAAGTGCAGTAAATAACATCATTTGTAGATACTTACCCTTAACTGAAACTGAACGTCAATGATATCTCTACAGATTGGCTCCTGCTAGTAGGATCTTGGTGTTCTATATGGGCACAATACAAAAAAAAAAAAACACAAGTTATGGAATAAGTCCCGTTTGCTTCATATAGTACATACTGTACATGACTTTTATCTTTCTCTTAAACATATTTAAAGGGATTGCTTGCATTGAAGTTCACTTTTAGTATGTAATAGAAAAGCCTATTCCTAGCAACTTTTCAATTGTCTTTTTTTTATGTTGTATAGTTTTTTAATTATTCGCCTTCTTTTAAAAATATTTTATTAGTTTTCAAACCACATCAAACACATATATCCACATTATTTCTTAGGATAGCAAGTAGCCCAAATATACTTCTTTCGGGATTCCACATATTTCTACTCTCAGATAGCTCATGTTATGGGCTTTATACAATACTCTAATACATATAACACCAACAAACCCCCCAGATAAAAAAAATAAAATAAATAAACCCAAGTATCCCTAATCGGTGGCTGTGTTTCCCTTAGTTGTCCCTCTCAATCTCTGCTCATATCCACTTTCCCCTCATTCCACCTTTTCTTTTAGGCATGTAGTGATGACGCCAAAAGAGCATCTTTTTCATATGCCAACCAAGGCATACAAATATTGTCATAAGCTTCCATATCATTCTGTAACCTGTGGCTAAGCTTCTCATTGGTCGCTATGTAAATTATTTTTACTTTCAGAGACATCAAAGATAATGTTCTCTTCTTCCAATTGCACGCAATTATCCACCTAGCTGCCATTAATATATTGGCTCAGTTTATAAGCTGCATTCGAAAGATTTTTTGGTTTGTTTCCCAATAGCATAACCATTGGGTTTTTCTCAAACTTAGTATACAATATTTTCGAGAGAAGCTTAACCACCTTCTCCTTCTACGTCTTTTCAGCTGTCAGATGGGGGTATTTACAGTACAATGTGATTTGTTATTTTTATGTCCACATGAACAATAAACTTGTCACATTCTATTATAAATTGCCGATTGGCACTTGTTACTGTTATATAGTTAAGTATAGTATACAGTATATACAGTGCATATGTAGATACGTATAACACTCTAGAGCCATGAATATTGTGTAAAATACATGCCTTGAAATGGTACTTTATGGTGATTTAATTTGTGTCATATGCAGGAAACTAATAATGTAACCTCTTTTGTAGATATCAATTGCATTACCTGTGTATTGCCTGTGGCCTCATGTCTTTATATGGTCATAGAACTTCTTGATGACTTATATCCATATATACAATGATATCAGTATATGTTATCCATCATAGCTATACAGTTGTGGAACATGTTATCCAGAATGCTTGGGACCTGGAGGGATATTTCCATTATTTGGATCTTCATACATTTAGAGGCCCATTTATCAAAGTCAGAATTTATATCATTATTTTCTGAAAAATACTCCGACCAAATCCACACAAGTTTTTCCCCCGGGGGTTTTATTTATCAGTAAATTTATCAATAAATTTTCCTGAAAGTTTCTGCCAGAAAACTCTTTTTAAAGATTTTTGCCCAAAAACAACGAAATCTTTTGGATTATTGCACGAAATCCAGCTCAGATTAAGATATCTTTGGGGCTTCTCCCGTTGATTTATTTGCATCCATGGCAGGTCTGAGATGCCTGGTTTCTAGATTTGGACTTTTTCCATCCTCGGAGTATAGTAAATCCCGAAAAAAAAAATCATGTTTTTTCCACTAAAAATTTGGATTTTATAGTAAAAAAACATTAAATCCAATAGGTTGGTTTTGCCTCCAATAAGGATTAATTATATAGTAGTTTGGATTAAGTACAAGGTACTGTTTTATTGTTACAGAGAAAAATAAATAATTTTTTAAAATTTGGATAAAATATATTCTATGGGAGACAATCTTTCCATAATTTGGAACCTTCTGGATAACATATTTCCAGAAAGCAGATCTAATACATTTATATGAAAAATCATACACACAAAGAATAATAGGAGCTAGATTACTACTGATATTTTTATTAGGCAAAAATGGTCTTCCTAAAGTTTCATCTATATATGCATATATATATCTTAAACCATGGTCCTTTATACACATGGAAAAATCTGTCCTTTCATTTTCAAATTCTTAATTGTAAAATTAGCTTTCACACCTTTAAGCTTTGTTGTGAATCCAGACTTGATACATAACATAAATGCTTCACTTAGAAATGCCCTCATCTTTCTGCTGTTGTAAATGATCCTACAAGTAGACTCCATCAGAGAGGTGCAGTAGAGTCAATCCATCTTAAGCACAAGGATCCTGATTTACATGCCGTATAAAGAAATCAGCATGTGAGCTGAGAAAACGTCAGTCGCTTGTTTCATTCCTAATTCATGTGGGATTTGATTCTGGACAGCTAGAAGCTACAACACTGGCAAACATAAAACATTTTTATTAATATTTAAAAATTCATGAAACTGCTGAATCTGTCATTGGTAGAAACATTGGAAATGCATTTCATTAAAACAGCAGACCTGCCTGATAACAATCAAATGTACCAGTGTTGGAAGCAACTGTGCTTCATGAGTTTGAACAATGGTTTCAGAAGGACTTTACTGTCTTCTTCTACCCAACTACCCAACTACCATGTCTCATGTATCGGAAATGAATGACATTGCAATTAAAGTTACCGGTTACCGGTTGTCTGTTATATATACATGTCTCTGCACTGGCCCAAAGAAACAGTGGTAACCAGGACAATATGAATGCAATGATTCCTCTTACAAATGCAACATATTTTATATTTGAAAGAGGCTGTTCACATTTAAATTAACTTTTAGTGTGATTTAGAGAGTGATATTCAGAGACAAGTTGCAATTGATTTTTTATTTTTTATTATTTGTGGTTTTCGAGCTGTATAGCTTTTTATTCAGAAGCTTTGCAGTTTGAAAGCAATCTTGTTGCTAAAGTCAAAATTGCCCTAAAGCTGGCCATACATGTAAAAATCTCTCCCCGATATGCCAACATTGAGGTGGGCAATATTGGGCTGATCCAATCATTGGGCCCTAGGGAAGCTATAAGGGCAGCCTGATCACAATTAGGGTTGCCGGCCTTCCTTTATATTTATCTTTTTTTTTTTTTGCTATTAATAACATTGGGATCAACTATCAAAAATACCGGCCAGGCCGGTAAAATACCGGCCAAGTGGCAACCCTAATTACAATACCGCATCAACAAACACATGTGGCCATGATCTGACGGATTTGTAACCTTGCCCGATCAACATCTGGACGACTTTCAGCCAGATATCATTCAGGGAAGCCCATCGCGGTGCCCCAAACTCGAGCCAATAAGCTGCCGACATGGTCAGTGTATGGGGATGCAGTAAAAGGAGTGAACATTTATCAATATTAATCCTTTTATTAATTAATATTAATAAAAATATTAATACAAATCAATAATTAAACCTTTTGATATACTGATATTTCCAGCGACTTAGAAAAACGTCACTCCGGTGTGGACTAGCCCTAAGGAGGTCTTCAGCCAATACAATTCTAAACGATCAGCAAGATCTTTGTATCTCTTTCACCAAGACTCAGTTTGTTACTCAATGTGGATCTTTTCTGTCTGCTGTCTTTTGTTTATTCAATCTTAAAGATATTTGCTGGGCGACCATGCCTATGTTTTCTATAGAATGTTTGGCCAGCAATATAACTACATCAGGGACATTGGACTCAAATAACTATCCCAAAATCTTCTGAGTTATACTTACTGAAACTTAAAGTTTAAATCACTATAAATCAGATATATACTGTAAATCATTTAAACAAATTAGAAAATTTCCACCATGCTACAGGGGACTAGGATTCCAAATGTACAAGTAAGGCTGGCCCCTCATTTTGAGTGGCACTACTTAACTAAATATATTCTAGATAAAGACTATATAGCAGGACTGGACTGAGAATCAAAATAGGCCCTGGCATTTCAGGTACACAGAGGCCCAATCAGCCCACATAGAGGCCCAAACAGTCCCCACCAGCCCACTAAATACTGACTTTCTATGGCACCATATAGCAGCCCATCTGGCATTTGCCCTAACCCACAGATTGCCAGTCCGGGCCTGCTATATAGAGTGCATTCACTTACTGAAGTATAGTGAGCAAATTGTAATTGCAAATCATAATGTTTTTCCCCCATAATACACTGTTTTATTCCAAAAATCTGACATCATTACAGAAGCAAATGGGTGAATGGAGGCAAGCCGAAAATTGTGGTAGGTGGAGTGCAGCTGCCTGCCTTGAATTCTGGTATTTGATTATGTCATTTCTGGTGTTTGCCGTGCTAGTAACATGTCTGACTAATTATTTTGGAGCAACTGAGCTGTGTGGATTGATGCAAGGTGAGCAATGCAGAAAAAAAGCAGGAAAAACTCAGCAGTTCTGATTGTTACTAAGTGCAAGGAGCACATTTTGACACAAAAACATTTAGTGAAAGTGGTTTTAGGTGCAACTCACTAAAGGTAAAAGCACACATTTCCCACTATGTATATGAGCCCTAACATGCCCGCAAGCACCTGTTCTGGGCCTCTGACTTTCCCCCTGCCAACTTCAGTGCCCCCATTCGGCAGCCCTCAGCAACCAGCTTCCACCCCATCTCTACCAATGCGCACCTGTGATTATCATCTATCGGTCAGGGCGAAATCACCAGGCAGGTGGTAGCAGATCAGTCCTGCCCCACTAGTAGACTTAAGGTATGAAGATCCAAATTATGAAAATATCCAGTAGCTGAAAAACCCCTGGTTCCAAGCATTCTGGATAACAGGTCCCATGCCAGTACAATAAATTCAACTAAATAATGGTTAGGAATTAGTGTTGAGTGAATCTGTCCCATTTAGTTTTGCCGAAAAATTTGAGAAACTGCAAAAAATTTTGCGAAACAGCCATTTGAGGGTCTTTCTTGTCCAGAAAGATCCATTACCTAGGCAGATCTTCTGGTAAGCCTGACCAGGCCATAATATGGATCAAGCTGAAGAACCATCTTCTCTTTCCCTGCTTACGCAGCAGTTATCCACACTTACACAAGCGGTTCGGGAACTTCAAGGGGGCTACTCCTAGTGATTCAGCTACAGCTTTATTAGTGGTTCCCTCTGCCTCTGGTAGTCACACTCCCCCAGTGGATCAACATGAACCAAAAGTTCTTCTCCCTGAGCAATTTTTAGGTGTTTGTGAACAACTGTAAACGTCTATTCACTCTGAATCCATGGATTTATCCTACGGAACAGGTCCGTGTGGGCATCCCTCTGGCTTGGGCTTCTCGTTTGATGGATAAACAAAACCAAGTACTTGTCCCTGTGGAGTCCTTTTTCCAGGCCATGTCAGTATTATATGATGACCCGCATAGAATTTCTGCAGCAGAGGCTTCTCTATGTTCACTCTGTCAAGGGTGGAGACCAATGGAGGATTATACAATGGATTATACAATGGATTTTCATAAATTTGGTGCAGATGTGGATTGGAATCAATCCACACTCAAGCATCAGTGATGTTTGGGTCTTTCAGAGAGCCTGAAGGATGAACCAGCACACACTGGAATTCCTGGATGATCTCATTCTACTTACTATACAGATTGATCAAGACTTCGGGAAGGGAGGGTGAAAGAGCTGTCCAAGCCTCCCCAGTGTGGGTTCTTCCTCATGCTTCTCCGCCAGTCCGTCGTTTGCCTTCCGTTTCATCTGCTTCAATGGATCCTGAACCTATGCAGATTGGTGTCATCAGACCAACATTGTTCCTCAGATTATGGAGGTTTAATTTATGTCTATACTGCAGACAAGCTGATCACCTGCTCCGTGACTGTCCGTCATGTTTGAAGATGTGTTTAGTGAAAAGGGAATGGACACCTTGCCTCCTCATCGCGTTTATGACTGGCAATCGATTTTGCTGCCCGGTGCTAGAGGAATAGAGATTCCTTCTTCAGACTGCCAGACACCCTATTGTTATCTACACAGATCGTAACACACATCGTAACTGGGAGTACCTCCAATCCGCTAAAAGACTTAGGCCTAGACAAGCTAGGTGGGCTTTTATGTTTTATGTGATTTAATTTCCATCTTACCTACCGGCTCTAAAAACACTAAAGCAAATGCTCTGTCTCGAATGTTCACACCGCAATCAGACATTCAAGATTCCTCTGAAACAATCCTAAGCCTGACAGATTTCTATAACATTACATTTGCAAAATCTTTCTAGATAAATCCATACAGAACATTGAAAGTCAAAGAGCTGAGCTGCAAGTTTGAATATCTGTAAATAATTAGTATCAGAATTTTGTGATCACAATGTAGGTGCAAACACAGGGTTATTCCCCGCAGTAGCACTTGCCAACTAAAAATAATTTCACAATTTATTTGTGCTTGATGATTACACGGAGTCAGATGTATTCACCACTAAATGATTAGCGTGTGCTTTAAACAATGGAAAATACATATTTGGATGAAGTGATAACGCGCAGATTGAATTCGCCCCCACAAACAACAGGCATCCTAACACTGCAATCTGCATAGTAATGAGTTTGCTAAAGTGCTGCATATTCAATCTTTCAGTGCCTAAAATAGTAAACAGTTAAATAAGCAGAAAGTACATATTTAAAAGTTGAACGCTTATTGGTCACACAACCACAAGTTCTATGTTTAAAATGAACTAAAGATGGCCATACACAGGGAGATCCGCTCTTTTGGCGATGTCGCCAAACAAGCATATTAGTCCCCGATATATACCCACACTGAGGTGGGTGATATCGGGCTGATCTAGTTGTGGGCCCTAGGACCCAACAATCAGATCAGAGTGGAGATAATACGGGTGGTCACATCCTATGGGTTATTTTACCCTGCCCGATCAACATCTGCCCGACTTTAGGCCCCACACACAGACCAATAAGCTGCCGACCCAGGCCCAAGTATGGAGGGCCTTTAGAATGTGTAAATGCAGTGCCGAAATTCACAAAAACAATTATTTTGTCTTCTGTCAGTAGAATGATAATAGCAAATGAGTTCTTAAAAATCTCAATTGACTGTCAAGCTGTGACTGTTTTAGCTTATGCCAGAAGATGTTAACCTGTCATTTAAGGGGTTTCAGACATATTTCATAGCTCAGAATTTATTTTTAAAGGGTTTATTTGCCTTCCAAACACTGTGTTTAGTTTAGTTGTGCTTGTTCAATTGCTTTCCATGTTTTATTTTAACCATTTTTCAAAAATGTAAGTTTAAAGTTGAATGTTCGTGTCTCTGGTGCTTTCATTGTAGTAGCTCAGTAATCCAGGTGCAGATTCTGAACTATTATAATTTGTTACTTTAATTGTTACATTTCTCAGCAGCATCTGTTGACTATTAGCAACTGTTGTATCATGTGAGAATATCTGGTGTTTCAGTGGGCCGACAGGGATGCCCCCTACACTCTCTTCACAGACGCCTGCAGTGCTAACTTCTGAGCACAGATGCAAGTTACTTCCTCTTGCACATACCAATCTGTAAATGACATCCAGGGCCGGCCGTACCAAGTGGAACCATTTTGGTGGGGCCCCCTAAAAGGAACTTTGCTGTCTGTTGCAGGGTTACAGAGCTGGATGGGCAAATAGTGGCTGCATTCCCCTCTGTCCAAGTGATGGTTGCCAGTTGGGGATGGGGGCAGGCTGGACAACTGGGGAATTAAGGGAATAGGAGTCAGAGCTCGCACTGGAGCGGGGCCCCCATAATTGCGGGGCCCAATTGGGCCAAATTGGTCCAATGTGCTTAAAACCGGCACTGCTGACATCATTGCAGTTGGCTCGAAATTCAACTGTTTAAAGGCGCATATCCCCTTTTCACATTGCCCAACATAGGTCTATCTCCATAGTTTAGTTCCTGGGTGTGTTTATATTGTTTGATCCTTGTCTTTGACCCTTACATGTGCCTGATTTTGCTAATCTGCTGTCTGTACTGACCACTGCCTGCTACTGACCATTCTTCAGATCCTGATTTTGTACCGCGCTACTGTTTGGTATTGACTACAGCCTATGATCTTAACTACGCTTCTGCTTTCTGATTTGGTACCACATTGCCTGTTTTGTATTGACCCGGCCTGTTCCATGACTATGCTGAATGTTTCCTTATTTATTAAAAGATCCAAATATAACAATTGTGAGCAGGGCCGCCATCAGAAATCACGGGGCCCCATACAGCAAAAACAACACACAAACACCAGTGCTAAAAACAGTAACACCCCTTACTCACAAGTTATAAAAAGCCATTGGTGGTCAGGGCTCCTCCTATAAGTTAAAAAAAAAATGGTGCTAGGGCCCCCCTTAAATTAGTAGAGTAGCTGCCTCTTCTTCACAGCTCAGTTTGGAGTCAAGGGGGTTAAAAACTTGTGTTCTTTTCCCCCTCTCTCCCTCCTTCTCCACCCCCCCATCATCAGCAGCAGGAGCACGGGGAGAATTGGGCAGAATGTAGTTGCCGCGCAGAGCTTAGTGATTGAGAATGGAGTAGCGTGAGCAGTAGCAGGTCTGAGCATGGCTTCTGGTCTTTCAGTGCAGCTTCGGGTTCAGCGGCACATAAACTTCGGTGCTACAGAGGGGCCCGGCTAATTGGAAAAATTTAACACAGTCGGGCCCCCCTTTAGGCCCAGGCCCGGTAAAACGCTCCCCCCCTGATGGCGGCCCTGATTGTGAGTGAATAAAATGGAGGATAAAACAATTATGAATAAGAATGCCTTGCATTTGTTGTCTGTAGTTTACAGGCACTCAAAAAATACAAAAAAAACCTTGAATTAGATAAATATTTTACAATTTGCTAAGAACAGATTCCACTGCTGAATGGTTTTCTTTGTGAACTATCAAAAAAGGTGTTTTTGATTTGAATGCATGTTTATTCACAATAAAAAATTTCCCAGAAAAAAATACGTGCATCGATAAATCAGCCCTTCAGAACAGAAGAAGGTATAAGGTATCTTACACTTGCGGGTTCTAAGTTATGCACCCCCAAGTGATTACTTTTCCGTACATAACACCCACAGCCGGGGCTCCTAAACTACAGCAACCCGAGGTTCTTATAGTGAACACATGTAGCAATGCTCTTCCTGCTTCTACAGTTTTTAAATTTCCCAGGGCAGATGCATGTGCAGTAGAGAGAAATAGTCAGATTTTTCATTAAAGTTCAGCTTTTCTCTACTGCGCATGAGCAGCCACGAGAAGACCCAAAGAAGCAGGAATAGAATTGCTCTGTGGTGCTTGCTAGAATAACCCGGACAAGTGCAATTTTCTGCTGACAGGAGCACTGGCCCTGGGTATCAGGTAAGTAAAAGTAATCACTTTGGGGTGCTCAACTTTTTGCACCCCCAAGTGTAAAATGTTATTCCTTCTCATTTTGCTTCTTACCAAGACTAATGCAATATGACCACTAATTTTTAAACTTGGGTCAACATGCCATCATTTTTAATAACTGAAGACTTAGGGGAACATTTTTTATTTATTTATGGCTGCTAAGCTATTGAAAAATCTTTCCAGGACCCAGATCTTGACTTCTCTTTTTCCAGGTTTACAACTCCTCTATATTTCTCTGTCTGCTCCACTAAAATGATTTATTTCTGTACAGGAGAAAAAAAGGTCTCAAGCTTTCCTGCTCTCAGTCAAAAACATTCTCTTCCCACCTGCCATTTTTTCTGAACCTTACTGGTGTTTCATAAGAATGTATACATAAAGCATGTTTGCAGTAAGAGAAATTTTCAACCACCATGCATAACTTGCAGCCACCAATATATCCAGCATATATTTTGAATTCAGTAAAGCTTTCTGTGAGGGCCATCTAATATTAAGGGCTTTCAATTTCATCTAAGCAGAAGTTAATGGGTTTCAAAACTAAAATCAATGCTACTGCTGGAATGCACAGAGCTCTAGCAGCCAAACACTGTGCTTTGCAAAAGTCTCAAGACCCTTGAACAATTCTGTCATTTTACTCGATAACAAATTATAATGTGACATGTTGTTCTCTATATTTATTTTGAAGTGCTGAAGCTCAAAATTTGTTTTTTTTATATTAGAAAAAATCTTTAGAAAAATGAAAAACTGAAATATGCTATTTGCATGAATATTCAGTCCTCAAACTGTAATAATTTGTAGGGGTATCAGTCTTTTAGTCTTTCAGTCTTTTAGGCTACGCGTGTGAACCTTTTGCACACTGTTCAGTAGCAATTCTTTCAGGCTGATTTGCCCTAAAGCTTTTATGTTAATCAGATGATCTTTGTTCATTCGAATATTCAAACAGTGTTAAAGAATCTTAATGGGTTTGAGATCAGGGTTAAACTGTGCTATCGTAGTTACAGGCCATCCATCTCAAAAGCTGTGCATAATATTGGCCTTTGTAGAACCCAAATCAAGCCTCAAAAGCTCACCAAGATCCAGTCCATGTCCTTATCCCATCACATTTGCAGTATACTATTGCAACATACTCGCTTCCACTCTTCTGCTTGTATCCGCCCTCTCTCTCCTAAGAGATCCTGTTCATCTCATGATAAACCCCTCTGCTCCTTCCTACATTTCTTCATTTTTTCCCTGTACATCCCTGGTTGTTTCCTGCTCGCAGAATTATGCTTAGGAGTAATTTATAAACAATGGGTACATTTGCACCTGGGCAGTAACCTATGGCAACCAGTTAGAAGTTTGCTTTCAGTGTTAAACCTGCAGTTGGTTGAAAAAGCTGATCACTGATTGGTTGCTATGGGTTACTGTCCAGGTTCAAATTCACCCAGTATTTATAAATGCTACCTCCAGGTCTTTTCATACCACCCCCACCCTCAACAATATCTTGTCTTACACTTTTTAATCTTGCTGCTCATCAATTTGATGAACATTAATTCAAAGCTCTCATTATCCAGAAAGCACCAAATTATGAAAAGACCGTCTCCCATAAAAGCCATTTTATCCAAATAATCAATTTTTTCCCCTTTCCTCTTGAATAATAAAACATTACCTTGTACTTGATCCAAACTAAGATAGCATTAATCCGTATTGGAAGCAAAACCAGCCTATTGGGTTTATTTAATATTTACATGATTTTCTAGTAGACTTGAAGATCCAAATTACGGAAAGATCCATTATCTGGAAAACCCCAGGTCCCAAGCATTCTGGATAACAGGTTTCATACCTGTATAATGATTGTACTCCCTGTGTGTACTGTTCTACATTGTATAACTGTAAAATATGATACAGTTACAGCATAAAAAGTGACACACAGGGGGTCATTTATAAAGTTTGTGCAGCGCATAATTGTTCACAAATGGTTTTGCCCATGCTTTTTCCTGAACGCTAAAATACTGCACTACTATGCCCGTCTTTCTGGTTTTTGTGAATTCGCATTGTGAATGAGAGAGGTCTTTGCGTCAGTACAGGCACTTTGTGAGATTTTGCGCGAAAATAGCGTTGACAGTAACTTAAATTCGCAATTTGCAAAACTGTTTTGCGAATATTTTCTCCGCCATGAAAGGTGCATAGTGTTCACATAAATATAATAAAAAAAGCTAAAAAAAAGCTCTTATAGACATTCGCAATGTGAAAAACAAATTTGCAAATCTGTTTGCACTCTCTTATTAAGCTTTATAAATATAACCAGGCGCAGGGCAAATGTATTCACTTTGCGAACCAAGCTGCCCTGCGCAAAGTTTATAAATGAGCCCCACAATGTTGATAAGGGTCTTATGGTCAGATGATCCAAGGTAAAACAATGTAACACAGTGAGTAAATATTTTTCCCCTGTCTTTCATTTAGACCAGGGGTCCCCAACCTTTTTTTGCTCGTGAGCCACATTTAAATTTAAAAAAGAGTTGGAGAGCAACACAAGCATGAAAAAGTCCATGGGGATGTCAAATAAGAGCTCTGATTGGCTTTTTGGTAACTCCTATATGGACTGGCAGCCTACAGGAGAGAATGTTTGGCAGGACATCTGTTTTTTATGCAACCAAAACTTGCCTAAAAGCCTGGAATTTAAAAATAAGCACCTGCTTTGAGGCCACTGGGAGCAACATCCAAGGGTTGGAGAGCAACATGTTGCTCGCGAGCTACTGGTTGGGGATCACTGATCTAGACTTTGCCTCTGTGCTTCAAGTTATAAAGACTCTACACATACTCACTAGTGTGTAATGGTAGCCTCCTGGGATCCTAGGATTCAACGGTGCACACAAACATACCAAACAAACTATAAAGTTAGGTCACATGAGCCAATTAACAGACAGAGTTGTTTCTTTTGCTTCCACACTTCTTCCTATTACAGTTAGAGTTGTAGTATTTCTGGTCAGGTGATCTCTGAGGCAGCACACAGACCATAATGAAATGGTGGTTCGAGGCAAAAGATGTTAAACTGCAATATTTACTTAAATATATATTCCAGTTTGGCAAGATTCTTTAATATGCCACTTACTATGATATAAACTCCCTTTTGCTCAAGTATTCATCCTTTAAAGAAATTCAATAAAATGTATTTGCAACATCAAAAATAGTCATCATCATAGTCATCAATAAATCTTCATAAAAATGAAAATATGTACCACGAGAAAAAAAAACAAATTGCGTGGCAAATCCAAATCCAAGTAAAGATTTTATATATTCAAGCCATCACAGTCAAATACAAAGCTGACAATGGTGGTTCCGTACTTGAGTGCACCTATAATTGAATGCCTACATCTCAGTTGCTGGGGAGGAACTGACATTGTTTAAACCTACTGCAATTTTTGTATCAATACACATGTAGTGTCCTGGCTTTTTGACTGGACTAGTCCATAAATGGTCAAGTTTCCTTGACATATGTAGAAATATGCATTGATGGCACAGTTATTTTTTTATTTTTATGCACAAGCAATGCCAACAGTTTATTGTGAAAGAATGCTTTGTGAGTTTTCCTCTAGGTCAAAATGACTGGCTTACAACTGGCGCCATAATGTAAATAATACATTATTACTAGGATTTCTTAGGGATTTGTGACCCAGTCAGTGGGACTACACAAAGTTTCATATGGTGGGATGTACTTTTCTTAGTAATCAGCTGAACTCCATATATTAAAATCCCTATGCAACCAACATAGCGAGCTAAGAAACATAAGATTACTATAATATATATATATAAAAAAAAATCTTAACTGCTTAAATAGACAGAGAGAATATTGACATACATGTAATTGCTATATAGTGTTTGAAGATAAATGATTGTTGTCTGAAGAATTCAACAAAACAGTTATCTGTAACTACAATCACACCTTAGCAGAGGAATTAGTACTGGAGCAATAAAGGAAGAAATTGTGTGCCCTGAAAAACCAATGCCCTGTTCATCCTCCATACAAACTGTTCTCAGCACCTTGTGTCTGATTATGAATTTTGCAAACAGGCCTGGATTTTCGGTGACACCACAAAGGCATAGGCCTAGGTGGCATAAATGAAGGGGTGGCATGCTGTCCAGGCACAGCCAAACAAGACATAACCTTGATTCCAGAGCTGCTTTGGTAGAAATAAAACATATGCATGCTTGTGATCCTGTGGAAAGGCCGGGAGCTAGGGGGCAGGGAGTACGCCGACCTCCTGACGCTCTCAGATTAAGTCTGGCCATGTTTGCAAAAATTGCAGAGCAAACCAGGAAGACTGCATGGTCACCTCCCTTGCTCCTACTGTCCTCTCAGGCTTGTGCATCCTGAATGAAATTAAGGCAGGCGTTGTGCCAGTGGACATCTAGAGACCTTGCACTCCTATTCATGTTGTACCAATTACACCAATTTGTGAGCACAAAAATATATATGCCTTTAGGTGCACTGCATACACAGAACACAGCAAAGTAGAAAAAATTGTACAGTGTTTTGTACTTTGCCACAGCATGTATTTACATTTGGGCTCTGAATGGAAATACAAAGGAAGGCAAGGGGTTAATGAGTGTACTCTATTAATTTAGTTGAGAGAAACTTTTTTAGAGTCAGGCACATATGCATATCTGTGTGCTCTTATGCATGTTTGTGTTGTCCTGAAAACATTCAGGGATATAGAATGTATGCATAGGCAGTGTGCACTGAAATTCATTACTCAAAAGAGCAAAGAAATTTTTTTAAATTCTAAGGGGGTGATTTATCAATGACCGAATAAATTTTTTTTGCCACAATTCAATTTTTTTTGCACAAAAACACAACATATTAGTCGAATTTAAAAAGTACAAAAAACTTAAAAACTCAAATGTAAAACTTCGGCAAGTTCATGTAGAAGTCAATGGGAGTTGTCTTAGGCTAAAAGACGAGCCTTTTTTGTATTTGAGTATTTTTGGACTAAAGAGCCATAACTATGAAGTAAATTCGTGTATATTCTTTTTTTTTTTTTTTAATAATTATTCCTAGCTTAAAGGGGAAGTAAAGGCAAAAAAATAAAATCTAGTTTTTACTTTCTTTAGTGAAAAAATAAATCTATCTCCAATATACTTTAATTAAAAAATATTTACTGTATTTATAAGAAACCTGACTGTATGCAGTGAAATTCCCCCTTCGCTTTACAGCTGTGGGTAGCGAACTTCAGATGGTACCTAACTGCTCTGCAGGGAAACAACCATACTTTCAACTAGTAGGGGGCCTCCCCGGACCTTACTTCCCTGACCTAGAGAAGCTTTGTTTGTTTCCCTGTAAAGCAGCTGACCACTGTTTAGAGATGTGTATCCACAGACCCAGTTAAGTCTACATATTCTGATTATTAAGTAGTCTTGCTATATCAGCAGGGCCGCCATTAGAAATCACGGGGCCCCGCACAACAAAATTGTCGGGGCCCCCTGGGCTCCACCCACCCAGGCATCTAAGCCCCGCCCCAATCCCAGCCGAATCCACATCAAAGTTAAAAAGACCAAACAGACATCAGCGCTAAAAAAGTAAACCCCCCCAGGGCTCACTTATAAGTTAAAAAAAAATTTGTGCAAGCCCCCCCCATAAAAGCATTTTTAAAGCATTGGTGCCAGAGCCCCTCATACAAGTTTAAAAAAATTGGGGCCCCAAAAATATTTTTTTTAATAAAACATTGGCGACAGGGCCCCCCTTGCAAGTTAAAAAAATTGGGGCCCCCCAAATTTTTTTTTTTAAACATTGGTGGCAGGGCCCCCGTTAACAAGTTAAAAAAAAAATTATTGGAGCCCCATAAAGTAAAGAAATTGGTGACAGGGGCCTATAGAGTATTAAAAGAAAACATTTGAGGCCAGGGGATTAAAAAAAAAAAAAAAAAACCCCACATTGGTGTTGGTAGAATTGAACTCATGGCTGCAGGACTTCGGTATACTTGCTTGACTTCAGGTATTTTCTTTAGTGCTGGCTCCTCGTGACTTTGGGTATTTCCGTGACTTCAGGACTTTAAGTGTCGGCTACCTTCGCGTCTGTTCGGCACTTCCGTATCGGCACTTCAGCAATCGGCTCGGCGCTGGTAAGGGGGGCCCGGCTCTTGGGAAAATGCAGCACTGCCGGGCCCCCCTTCAGCCCCGGGCCCGGGACACTTGTCCCCCCAGTCCCCCCCTGATGGCGGCCCTGTATATCAGCTTCTATGGCAGACATTATTTGACTTGTGCTGTTTTGATAATTCATGACAATCTCTAAACTTAACCTTTCCAACAGAAGCCCAGACCACACTGAGCATGTGTGTGGTCTTGTAAAAATGTTTAACAAAATTACAAGATGACAACCCCCTGTGGCCAACTTTGAAAGCATAAATCTTTTGTTTTAATTAGGCTCCTGGTGCAGTAAGTTTAGTATACAAAATACAGTTTGCAAACGCACTCTCTGTATAGTGGTTGAGAGTGCGGATCTTTTGTTCAAGTATTACTAAGGTTTGATTGTGCACCTCTGATCTTTTCCTCTGGATATGAGTGCAGGCACTGTGGGACTATATATATATATATAATTCTTCTCACTCTCTCGATTGTGACTCACTGAACAAAGTTGTCTCGCTAAGAGAAATATCAAAGGCCCGCATTAAACAGCAGAAGACCAGTGAGTCATTGTTTAACCATTACTTCACTGTTGCCCACCGTGGATGCAGCTATTTCCATGGCAAAGTCTGCAGTTTGCTTTGCAGAGGGACTGGCAGTTGAAGATGAGCCAGCTGCAACTAGCAATTGTAGTAACACTTTCTGACATATTTGTTACTGAAAAAGGAGGCTCAAACTATTTAAACTGAGTGAAGAAATCCCTCTTGGTGCAGGATTTCTCAGACTCTCAGGGGAACAATCAAACAACAATTCAGTGGGAAGGGGATCAATATTTACAGCTTTGGTAGTTCTAAAGGCTGCTGCAGTGTTACCAGCAGGAATTGGACTGCTTTCAGGAGTGAAACGCTGACGCTAGCTTATGGTAATTCTACCATGGACAGGATACAAAATCATCAGTGAGAAAAATAAATGTATTGCAGCACAAGGTATCAGTACATCAGGATAGAAGTGATCCCTTGTATCATGGATGTTTAGTATGTTTTACAGACACACACACTCTTATAATGGCTTCCAATTGCTGTTTAACAAGACAAAAATGATCTTCTATAATATCCCTTAATGTGGATTAGAGTGGAAGATGCATTTTGATGAAGCTGAACACATTACAGTACTGCCCCCAGCAACCATTCACCTTGTGAATATAAAATCTTTCTTATTACAGTTTTCAATTGTGCTTGATTGATGCATGCCAGGTTTCTAGAATCTCTGGGGAGTCTGTTAATTTTTACCCTGTATTTATTTTATCTTCTATTTACATAGCTCCGACTGATTTATTTAACACTTTGCTGGAATTGTTCATCATTCACATCACATCATCAAGATCTGTATTGTACCCAATATACTGCAGAGTTAAAGGTGACCAAAATAGTGTTGCACTAGCAGTTTTGGTTTTTCTACACTCTTACTTAAGGAAACACTACATAATTGTTTTCATGCACCATTTTCATGAGTAAAATATTAGTTTTTGAGATATTAGCACAGATTGCTTTTTGTTAAAAACCAGTGAAAATGCACATTATTATTCCTTTTTCGTATTACCTACTAGAAGCATGTTGTAAGTTATTCTCTCACAAAATACACATTTTTTAAATGTTATAAAGTCTTTTGTAGGTATGCAATGGGAAAAATGTGCAAAAATGTTTTCAAATGATGATGTGCTTGGTAACTGTTGTCAATCTAGGGGCAATCTATGAGAAGGCTTGGGTTTACTATGAGAAGGTTTGGGTATCCCCATTCATATCCAAATTGTCTGGCTGGAATTGTGTTTTGAGACAGAACTCACATCATTCTCCCAATGAGAATGAGAAATGTGTACACATTAACAAGCACTCAGTCACAAAATATTCAGAATATTGATTCTTGTTTAAGCTATAGTTGCATAGTATCTCAAACAATATCTAAAGTGGATTGATTTAATGCATGCTTTAAAGGAATTGTTCAGTATAAAAATGAAAAAACTGGGTAAACTGTCAGAATAAGCATCAACTAGTACAGCATGATAATGCTAGCAGAAACCCATTGAATTTTTCTTTATCTCTGTAAATGAATGCATGTCTGATAATGCCCATAATTAGCTGCTGTAGTTTGTAAGCCCAGTTTAAAATCCAACAGGGAAGGTTCCAAGATGTTTTTTTCTGCCCTCTTCTTTATAGAACATGGGCTTTTGTGGTGTCACTCAGTTACAAAGCTTTTTTTGCTTTGGACTCACCAGTCTGGGTTTACTATTTTAAACATTTACATGTAATTTCTAACTGTGTAGTTTTTACTTTCCTTTTAAACCTGTTCATGTTCTCAGATATGCTTTCTTTCTCTTTCATTTCATGATTTATTCATATACCTAATTCCATTGCTGAAATGTTGAAGGGTTTAGAACCTGGTGTATTTTTATAGGATCAGAGTAAACCTGTTGCAAAGATAAAATCAGGTGACAAGTCAAATGCATTTTAGGCTTTTGGGACTTAGAAATAAAGGTGTGCATTGAGGGAACTTGTCACAGTGTATAGATTGAAACTAATTGCTTGGATTGGGTTGTGCACATGAACTGATCTTAGGTTCCTTAAGTATAAACATGAACTGTAGAAAGCAATTTGAGTTATCCTGCACCTTGGGAGTTTATCCCTAACAACTCTATTTAACATGTAATTTGTTTGGGCCAGAAAAACATTAAGCTGGAAAAAAATTAGACATGTATAGACATAAATATACAGAAAATAAAAGACTTTAGCTGATCTAATTCTACTGAAACAAAATGGTTTAAAGAGACAAATAATCTTCACTTTGGGTCTACAAAAAAAAATTGTATGATTAATGGTTTCTTTGAAGGAAGGAAACATTTGCTAAATAAAGTTCTCCATTTATTTTTTTTATTCAAAATTATCACCAGGACTATCAAAATGTTTAAGGTTTCATAAGAGCATCTATGTGTAAGGTTTTCGGTGAAGTTAAAACTAGCTTAGTTTGGCAGGCCCACCTATTTAAAACAAGCAAAAAAATATTTTTGGGGCAGAGAATAAGATTTATCAAAATCCCAAATTTTATTTAAAAAAAGTATATAATCCTTATTTATTATTAGAAAACTAAATTCAACCTGATCAGGAAAACACAATAAAATTGAGAGAAAACCCAAAGCGTTTTTTCTCAAATCGTACGTTGTTTTCTGGATTTTTCCAGAAAAGTCTGCATTTTTCAGAGTTTTGCCTGAAAATACAGAAACCGTTGGATATTTGGGCTAATTCCAGCACAGACAACAAAAATTTCCAAACAGGATAGGGAATTCTCCCATTGACTTATATACAACCTCAGCAGGTCTGAGATGGCGGACTTTCTGATTCAGATTTTTTGCATCCTTGGCGTATAATAAATCTCAAAAAATTTTAGGTTTTTTTCCTCTAAAAATTCAGATTTTAGCATACAAAAGGTGAGTTTTTAGCATTTGGACTTTAATAAATAACTCCCTTAATATAATAATCTCAGTTTGACAAAAAAATATTATTAAATCCTAGAAATATATAGGCAGTCCCCAGGTTACGTATTTGTAAATTGGTACAGGTACATTTACGAAAGGCAACTTAGACAGATGCCTTAACAAAGTATTATTTTTACCTTTCTGTGCATTCTGATTGAAGAGTCACGACAGCAAGTGAAAGGTAGGGAACGCTCCACAGTAGACCGCACTCCAGAGGGGGTTTGTACAGGCGGTTTTTAAGATAAATGCTAATAAAAGCCAAGCAAACCACATTACATTACTGTAGTAGCCTCTGTTTGTAAGTGTGAGTCGTATGTGAGTCGGATGTTGGTTACTTGGGGACTGACTGTAAAGGTAATATTGAAGTAAATAATAAAGCAATATAAATGTTTCAAGAGTAAAGAAAGACTAGCAGTTTGTATGAGAACATGGTATTAGAAACTTGACAGCACCTGCATGCAGCGGGTTCTTTCTCCCAGCAGAACTCTACAAATGTATCCTGAAAAGTTTGCCTGAAAGTGTCTGTAATGCCTCCGCTGACAGGATGTTGTACAATTTATTTGCATTCACAGAAAATCTGTTTCTCTGATGAGAGGCACAGCTGGCAAACACACAGGAAGATAATTCTTGGGCCTAAAGGATTGCCTCGAGTTATACTGCAATATATTTTATCGTGTTAAGCAATACTTTTTCGAAATCAAGAGATTTTCCCTTTCAATGTGACCTTAAATTCCCACAGAACTTCTCTCAACAAAAACTTTTTACTTGCATGGAATATAGATCGGTAGTGTAGCAGGGATATCAAGTCTTTTTCAGTCTGATACTTAAAATTAAAACACTTGAAAATTTTTCTTTTTGTAAAATATAAAATTAAACTGGTATCTCCTGTTCTAATTTAAGATACATGGGCATATAAAATATTCACTCTCTGCTTCTCTTCCCTCTCTACCTGCAGTAGGTGTCTGTGAGCCTGCTAATTCTGGTTCTTGACAGGGGAATAACTAAAGAGGAAGCAGACCCTGCAGCTGCAGGGGGCCCAGGAGGTATAGGGCCCCCATGGGGCCCTTATTCATATACATCTTTAATAAATATTGGTAAAACAAGTCAACCTCTAGACCACGGCTGGAACTAGGTGTAGGCAGAAGAGGCACGTGCCTAGCGCAAATGTAGAGGGGCACCACGCATGTACCTCTTCTGACCCTCCACTAGTTTAAACTGTTGTCCAGAAGCCAAGGCAGCACTGTGTGCAGAGTGTGATTGCATGTGCACTTGCACGTCCTCGGTGCTGACGATCTTCCGTGCATTCACACTCCGCGCGCACATTCTTTTGTGCATGCGCACTCTCCCATACTCGGCAGGGGGTGCCTGGCTGACTTGGCCTGCCACTGCTCTAGACATTTTGGGGCCTGAAAAATAATTTGCTTTTGGCCCCAGGAATATCTAGTTACACCACTGACTCTTGAAACCCCGACGCTAGTGATGGGCGAATCTCACCCGTTTCGCTTCGCCGAAAAATTCGCGAATTTCCAGCGAAATTCACTAATCGGCGAAAAAATTTGCGAAACGAGTCTCGTTTATTTTTTTCAAATTTTTGCTGGCGTTTCGCGAATTTATTCGCCAGCGGCAAATCGCGGGAATTCACCGCGAATTCGCCCATCACTACCTGACGCCGAAATCATTAGTTGGACTTTTTTATTGGTTTAGGCCAGTTTCTTCATGTATTATTTAATGAGGAAGAGATACCAGTAATGGTATGATTTGCTTTCTAGACAGTTGGCATTATGTTCATGTGAATTCAGGTAGGATGGGCTATAGAGCCTTGCAGAGAATGACTATATTCTGGACATAGCAGCCACGTAAAATAACTGAAGATTTACTGACCTCATTTAAGCTACCCCTTAAAGGAGAAGGAAAGTAATTTGGCACTTGGAGGTGCCAAAACTGACAAGTGTCTGCATTTACTAGGGATGCACCCTGAATCCTTTGTGAAAGATTAGTCGGAATATTGAACCAAATCCAAATTTGCATATTCAAATTAGGGACAGGAAAAGAAAAAAATTTTTCACTTCCTATTTTTGTGATGAATAGTCATGTGATTTCTCTCCCTGCCCCTAATTTACATATGTAAATTAGGATTCAGTCTGGGCAGACACAAGGATTCGGGCGAATCCGAGTCCTGCTGAAAAAGGCTGAATCCCGGCTGAAACCGCAGAAAGCTGCACCAGCCCAGGGTTTCTTCCAGTGAGCACTACAGAACAATCATCTTCCTGCTTCTTCTTTCTTCTCATGACTGCACATTGGCATTAGCGCGGAAAGCTGAACTTTAATGAAAAAGTCATAAATTTGAAGAGTGAAGATGCAGGAAGAAGATCGCTCCATAGTGCATGCTGGAAGAACCCCGGGCCAGGTGGCAGGCACTGACCTCTTTTTTTATGCAGTCACGATGACCTTCAAATCATATGATGAACATTAGATTCAGCCAAATTACTTTGTTTAGCCCATAGTAAAATTATTTGTGACTTGTGTTTGGACCAGGAGGGTACTGTGTTTATTATTCTACTGCCATCATTTGTGCTGCAGTTTTATTGTGTGATCGTGCCGAGGTCAGGGCATCCACTGAAAGCCTCTGATACACTCATTATACATTTTCATTGTCAGTGGTTTCTTCGATCCTGTATTGGTATATGGATGAATGAAATCTCTAGAGTCTATTGATACCATTGTACTGTAAAGCCACACCTTGTCATATGAGCCCAATTGGTCTGTTTGCCTAAACTGAACTGAAAAGCTACACCCAGCTGTTGCATAGGACTTAAGCACTGGGAAAATAGATCCTGTTTTCTAGCCACAGGTGATATATATCAATATAATAGAACAAAATACACATACTTTTGAACACCATCAATCATACCATCACCATCAATCATACCATATGTAATTTGATCACTGGGTGGTTTGGTAAGTGGTATAATGTTTAGAATAGATCTATTAATTACTGAACCAACTATTCTAAGATTAATGGTGTTATTTATTAAAAGCTTTGTTGTGTTTTTCCTGAATATTTTGAGTTTTCTAGGGTAGTTTCAGTAAAAACTAAATTTTTTGAGTTTGGAGATTTATTATGCCACGTGAAAGCTTGAATCCAAAAATACTTTAGCTAAAACCTGTCAAGGGCATGTAGAAGTCAATGGCAGAGGTCCCTTGAACCATTTGAAGATGTTTTTAGCCTTTATGATTTTCAGTGGTTTGCACTCGAAAACTCAATCAATTAGATTTTTTTTTTGATAACTGGATCGATTTGAGTATTAAAGTCCCCCCACTGACTGCATTAATTTGAGTTTTTAAAAAAAAAATTATATTTGAGTTGTGAGTTTATTTAATGTAGAAAAAGGAGTTTATGGATTGTGGAAAAAACTTGAACAAAATACTGATTTGCTTTAATTTTTCAGTTTTTTCCCGAATCACTTTTTTTTAAAGTTTTTTTTAACAAAAACCCTGAAAAGGTCAGATTTTCAGGCCTTACCAAGGAAAAATTTGAGTTTTGCCACAAAAAGTAGATAACCCTCAAAAACTCACAATCCTCACAAACTCGACCTTTGTAAATAACCCCTTAATCTTTCATTTTACATTTGAAGATGTGGAATAATGTGACTCATAGCAGCTAATCTGCCAGTAGTATTTCATTGTTATTGCTGTAATTAATAAAACAATAATAATGAAATAAAACAAATGAGGGGTCATTTATAGTGATGGGCGAATCTATACCATTTTGTTTCGCTGAAAAATTAGTGAATTTCCAGCGAAATTCGCGAAAAATTCACGAAACGAGCCATGTCATGTGCGTGTCGCATCATTTTCGGCGCGCATCTGTTTTTTTTTTTACGCCAGTAAATTTTTGGCAGGTGACTTTTTGCTGACGTTTCAGGAATTTATTCACCGGCGGTGAATTGCGGGAATTCGCAGCTGAGGACAGGTGGCTGCTGATACAAAGTAAAAGTAGGCAGCCAGCTTTGCAAAGTAGTCAGAAAGATCAGCAGTTGGGCAGGGGGCTAGGCTTAGGGACTTGTCAGAAACCATTAAAAACCATGAAAAGTCTGCATATTTTTTAACTGATGTATATTGCAAAGATGCTTAAAATTATGTTTAATTTTCAAAAACCTTAAGTTATGTTTTTGTGGAGTTCCCCTTTAATTTACATATTTGCTACAGTATGTCTCTTTTTGTCTTTATAAAATTATTAGCATATCTGATTTCCTTCTCTCTGTATCTTTTTTCTAGGCTGTCTACCTCTCATGAGCACAAACAGCCTTCCAAGCGTCTATCAGTTTTAGTCACCTCCCTGGTGAGACCACATTAACCTGTATGAAATGAAAAAAAAGCATAAATGATATCACAGTCAATGTCATTCGACATGCATCATATTTATGCTATTCCTGGCTTCAATAACAACTCTCTATCCTTCATGGCAATTCAAATGAAAATATTTAATTTCTGCATGAGCAAATTAAGATTTCTGGGGAAAAATGATTTGTAGCTGGAAGGTTTAACTGTTAATATTCCTGAAGTTAAAATTACTATTGTCCAATCTTATGAGATAAATTATGGGCATACTTGTAAATTATTGGCATTATGCATTGTCACAGCTTAGATGGCATACAGGTATGGGACCTGTTATACAAAATACTTGGCACCTGAGATTTTCCAGATAACCGATTTTTCTGTAATTTAAATCTCCATACTTCAAGGGGAAGTTTTTAACCCTCAAAATATGACCCTTGATAAATCTGCCCCCAAGTCTACTAAAAATTATTTAAACAATAAACCCAATAGGATTGTTTTGCTTTCAATACAGATTTATTATATCTTAGTACAAGGTACTGTTTTATTATTACAGAGAAAGTGGACATTTTTAAAAATGTGAATTATTTGATTAAAATGGAGTCCATGGGGCAAATTCACTAAAGCGTGGAAATACGCTAGTGTTGCCTTCGCCGACGTTTGCCGCACTTTGCCAGGCGAATTTTTGCCAGCACTACACAAATTCACTAAGATCCGAATTTGTGCTCAGGGCGGCGAACGGTAGTGAAATATCACTACTGTTACTTCGCCAGGCAAAGCGCATTTACGCTACCGATGCCTAATTTGCATATGGCGCGAACTTAAGTGTATAATAGAGGTGTATGTATACAACCACTACATTACACTACACAAGCCCAGGAAACCTTTAATAAATAAAATAAAGTTGTCCTATTGCCCTAAACATGTGCCCACTGTATAGTTGAGTTGCCATATGTTAGGAAATGTTGCTCTTTTTCAGACTATCACCCTACAAAAGGAAAAACACGCCAGCATTTTTTGGGACTTAGAAAAATTTTTCAAACTCCTATCTATTGTATTGAACGTCGTCAGGTCTGACCTGGCAAAGTAACGTCTAACGTAAAAGGTAACGTTCACAAAAATGTTCATCTTAGTGAATAAGCGTAGTTACGTCCCTTCATCAGTGTGCAACTTCGCCTGGCGTAAGGGTGTGAAGTTGCACAAGTCGATCTCATTCACTAGCAAATTTTCGCCAGGGACACTGTTAGTGAATCGGCGAATTGACATCACGCTGGTGAATTAGTGCTAGCGTTAGACGCTTCGCACTTTAGTGAATTTGCATGCATGGGAGATGACCATCCCATATTTTGGAGATTTCTGCATAACAAGTTTCTGTTTTCAAATATGACCACACAGGGTGATATAGCCTCCTATGTGATCTTAAGCATATACACAGGTCACAGGGAATGATGACTACAGTAGGCTTATCTTCTATGGATCAAACCCTAAGTTTAGTGCCACTAAGCAATACTGCAGTCTGTATAAAGCTTGTAGAATATCACACTCATTTTCATGGGCAGAAAGCGTTAAAGGGATGGTACCCCTTTAAGTTAACTTTTAGTATGTTAAAGAATGGCCAATTCTAAGCAACCTTTCAATTGATCTTCATTATTTATATTGTATAGTTTTTGAGTTATTTGCCTTTTCCTTCTGAAAATTCGGGTCACTGACCTCATCTAAAAAACAAATGCTCAGTAAGGCAACACAGTTATGTCATTACTACTTTTTATTACTCAACTTTCTATACTGAGAAGAAGCAATCATATGAACTTATGGGTAGGAATAATGTCAAAATAAGCATTTTCTCTCAGTATGAATATTCAATAAGTGTACACAAGTTTACAGGTATTTTAGCCTATAAATGAAGCCCATACTCTTCCCTAAAAAGTAGAGCACTCTTGGTAATGTAACAAGATGTTACTTAAGCTAGTACTGTATGTGTTTACAATTTAACACAAAGAAATGCAAATAAAACTCTCTCTCACATAGGTCTCTCCACCCTCATTTTAACCAAAAAGGGTACATGTGAATGGCCTTGGTCAGGAACATACAACTCGAAAGGAACTTGGGAAATATACTTACTCCACAAGAAGGGAGTCAAATAAATACAGTTTAGTGGTTGTCTGTTTCCACAACAGATCAAATGATCAAAGGATAAATTAAATGTAATTGTTTTTGTATATACTGGAAGGTAAGTACCAAAATGTCTAAGAGGAGCGTTTTTCAAAGGAGGCATGAAGTAGCTCTACTAAAACTTGAGTTTATTTAATCTTTTTATTAAACTACGCTTGATTGTATCTTATTTATCAGTTTAATAACTTTAAAAAGTCAGGTCAGTAAAATCCTTGATAAAATCAAGCAAAAACCCCACTTCTACAAATTTTTTTGGATTTGAAGGCCAAATGCTTAATCTTTTTGGGTTATCGGATGCAAGAGATCACAATATCTTCAAATGGTAAACGGTACATCTGCCACTAACTTATACAGGTTTGAGACGGTGGATTTTCATATTTTGCAGCTTCAGGTAGAATAAATATTGAAGAAAAAACTTTTCCATCTAAAAATCTTTTGCGTTTGCCCAAAAAACCACAGTCAGAAAAACGGGGGTCATTTATCAACACTGGGCAAATTTGCCCATGGGCAGTAACCCATGGAAACCAATCAGATTGCTGCATTCATTGTTCTACTTGCAGCTGGCTTCAAAAAAGCTAATCACTGATTGGTTGCTATAGGTAACTGCCCATGGGCAAATTTGCCCAGTGTTGAACCCCATTGAGTTTAACAAAAAAAAAAAAACCCTGGGTGTTGGGTACTACAAATCACTTGATCGTTCTGGAGTCAGGTTATAAAACCAGTAAAATAAGTCTGTAATTCAAACTATAAGTGAAAAAAATCTTAGATTGAGGATTTATGGGGGATTTATGGGGAAAATCTAATTCTAAGCAAATCAATGGTTTTTAAGTTATTTATAAATGTAACTGCTATTAAAAAAGGAGCATCTGTCAGCCTCCTGCACTCCTGGTTCTTACTGAAATAATGTAGCAGAAACCAGCTGATGCTCCTCATTGTTTCAAGAGTCAGAAACAGAATAATGCTTTCAATGATTTTTTAATAAAATTTTCTTTCAATACGATAAAATAACAGTTGGTAAAACAGTTTTTGATTTGGTGGAGACTGACTTGGGTGAAATGATCTAAAATTATTTGTCAGACACCTAGTGGCAGATTTACTATTATTCCCTAAAAAAATCCTCAAATTACTTCAAAATTCAATAAACATTCGACTATCGAATGCTTATCGAATAGTTTTCGGCTATTTTTTCCCCGGTATTCGATCTCTCGATAAAATCGTACGAACGAATACCGATCCTTCGATTTCACGAAAAAATCGTTCAATTTGAACGATCGAGGAGTTCGATCGTACGAATAGTAGTTGAGCAGGTGATAGAAAAAAAAGCCTATGGGAATCCCCCCATAGGCTTTTTTTTCTATCACCTACTCAACTATTCTATTTCTATTCGGTAGGTTCAAGCTGGCGAAGTAGGCAGTCGAAGAAAACTTTAAAGTTCGAGCATCGAATGGTCGAATGATCAAATATCCGATCATTCGATCCATTCGATAATTAGAATTTTCGGTATTCGATCATCAAAGTAGCCAAATTTGCATATTCGACCATCCGATTAAATTCGCTCGAACTTCCATCTATTCACGTGAATTTCGTAAATCTGCCCCTTACTGTTACTTAAAGGGGTAGCTCACCTTAATTTGTTTTTTTTTTAATATTTAGCTTTTTGTTCAGCAGCTCTTCATTTGGTAATTTAGCAGCTGTCATGCTTACCTTAGCAACCAGGCACTGATTTGAATGAGGGATGGAAATATGAGCAGTAAAGGGCCTGCATAGCAATATATGTAATAAAAAGTATGTATAACAATAAAATTGTAGCCTCAAAGAGCATTAGTTATTGGCTGTTGGGGTCAGTGAAAGCTGGAAAGAGGTAGTAGAAAAAGAAATTAAAAAATTTAAAAACTATAAAAAAAATGCTGAAAACCAAATGCAAAGTTGCTCAGACTAGGGCATTCTATAACATACCAAAATGTAACTCAAAAGTGAAGCCCAATACGAGAATATTGTTTTCATTGCTAATGTGTGTACAGTTTTGGGGAACATAACCTTCATAGCTAATGATAGTGTTTGAGAGGTATATATTTATTCACATCATATAATATATACTGTATATATATATATATATTTATATATATATATATATATATAATATGATGTTTAACATGCTATATATATTTTGTCAATGCCAGTGCATTATGTATGATTATGCTAGGAAAAACTGTGCTGTTATGATAGAGCTGGGAGCTGTCCCCAATAAAATTATAGTGAACTCTGTGAATCCAAAAACTCTTTGACAAAGTGCTGTTCTTTCCAGCTGCTGAGAAATGTAACTGTGCCAGGAATGACATTATGTCTCCACAGATAGACTTCCATGCTATTTGAATTAACTTTAAATCATTGACAACTAACTTTCACCATGTGTAATATCTCAGTTCAAATGAATTGTGAATTCAAAGCCTTGCCATTTTCCTTTTTTCTCTGCTATGATCGAATAGGGAGTTAGGCCAATGTTCGGAGCCCTTATCTGTCTTCATAGAAACTATATGATGTTCCCAGCGGTTTTCTAGGGTCTAACACAAAGTTATGAATGGCTCATGCTGTTTTCTGTTCCTTACTGCTTAATATGGTTCTCACTAATATGATTTCTCAAGCACCTTGTAATAAACATTGCTTATTCCCTCAAGAGCCAGCAATGGAAATTAGTTTTATCAAAGGAATATAAATATGTTTACTCTTATTTTGAGTTCTGCTGGTAACTTGCCGTTAGATTATTTCCCATAAAATATATTTTTTTTAAATCTTGTTAATAATGCAATAACTTAACTTTATTCATTGCTTCTTTTGCATTCTTTCCATTGAATTAATTCTTGATTCCACATTCCTCTCTCTCTCTCTCTCAGGCACTGCTAAAGGTACCAAGTTGAACTAAATTAACTCAGAACTGTGCAACTTACAGTGGCTTTCTGTATGACTATGATACAAAGTCGTATACTATATGTGGGATTGAATGCAAATCTACTTGCATATGGTGACATACAGAAAAATTTAGCCAACGCTGGGCAAATATGTTGCCTCTTGTTATAATTATGAAGGACAATGCAATGCTTGATTCTGAAAATAAGAGTAAAGCTACATTCTAATCCTCTCTAGTGAGTTTCTGTCACAAACACCTGGAGTAACACAAGGGAGGACCACTGCTGTTTGCCAGAATGCAATAAAAAGTTAATAGCATGCACTCAAAAATGGATTCCTCAGTGCATGTTGCTTTTGGACTACAGCTGCACCTTTATATTTTAATGACATTATTTATTCACAAACATTTTACTACCATGCATTGTGTTTGGACTGTATAATTCTGGGTGGGTTCTCATCACTTTTTTGAAGATTTTATAGCACAGGTAGCAAGTATAGCAAAAGACCATATTTTATACTAAAGGCAAAGCTTTGAGATATTACATTGCAGAGCAGCATGTACAGGTATGGGACCTATTATCCAGAATCATCAGGACCAGAGGCTTTCTGGATAATGGGTCTTTCCATAATTTGGATCTTCACAGCTGAAGACTACCAGAAAATCATGTAAACATTAAATAAACCCAATCGGTGTTGCTTCCTTCTAATAGATCTTAGTTTGGATCAAGTGCAAGGTACTGTTTTATTATTACAGAGAAAAATGAATTATTTTTGTAAAATCTGGGATTATTTGATTATAATGGAGTCTAGGGGAGATAGCCTTTCCGTAATTCGGAACTTCCTGGATAACGGGTTTCCGTTCCGGATAATGGATCCCATACCTGTACTACTGATTGTGTATTGCACACAGAGCTCCTTTGACTTTCACACAGAGTTCCTTTGACTTTGACTTTTACCCTCCTTCCACCAATTTTCTCCACAAACTATGTGAAAAATGAATATATGTATATGTGTGTGTGTTTATACAGTATATTATCCAATGCACTGTTCCAACTGTTCATCTTTATTATTCTGTTGAATATGCATGGTCAGAGATGTCAAAATGAGAAATTAGAAAAACACATCTGCCAGGCTTCACGTTTGATGTCCTTGGCCTAGGACCTTCACTCAGTACGGTTTATTATATATTACGGTACTTTAATTATCCACATAGTAACACAATATAATTTGCACAATGCAATTTCGTATTTTGTAAGCAACGCAGAAACCATGTTCGCAAAATGCTTACCTGCCTAATTCATCTACTTTACTAACATTTTAATCACAAATGGACGAAATGGTAGAGAGTTTCTGAATTAATTTCCCCATGGGAGATTTGAGCCTGACTGATCAGGTTAATAATCTATTAGTCTCCATCTGCCCGACTCCTAGATAATTAGACTATTAGTCAATTCAGCCAAATCATTTATTAGCCAGTGGATTGAAGCTTGTGTTGCTGCTCTACCTCACTTAACAATCAATTGACTTCACGTTTCAAGGCTCTGAGTCGGAAATAGTTTAAGGTGAAGTGTGTTTTGCAATTATGTTATGCATCTGGATGTGGAGGCATTTGTTTGCTGGGCAATATAAAATGCTGAATATATTTTCTGATGTTTCAGTCATTAAACATATACAAACATGCATTTGGTAATGGCTGCACCACGCTCCAATACTTTTCTATTACAAAGAAACAGAAGCAACGTACCCACTGTGTTTGCCCAAAAAGAAAGAAAAATACATAATAAAGCAAGGCCCTGCGGCTGTTGTTGCACTATAAATCTAACATTGATTCCAGTTGGTCATTACTGATCTAAATGATAATTAACAACAATTATTATTGATTTCAAGATGCAGGTGCAAAGGGACTGCCCACATAAATAATACACACAGAATACTGTATATGCAGGCAAAAACAAGAAATCCTCTGCACTAACTCATTATCAATATATTAAAGACACTGATACATTCATGCCTCAAGCTACAGGTATGGGACCTGTTATCCAGAATGATCAGGGTTTTATTATATATTTCCGTAATTGGGATTGCCACACCTTAAGTCTACTATAAAACCATTTAAACATTAAATAAACAAAATAAGCTGGTCTTGCTTCCAATAAGGAGTAATTATATCTTATTTAGGATCAATAACAAGATAATGTTATATTAATACAAAGAAAAAAATATTTACAATTTTAAAAAATTTGGATTATTTAGATAAAATGGAATCCATGGGAGCTTTCGGTATAACGGGTTTCTGTATAATGGATCCCATACTAATAAAAGTGCTCCCAGTTAAACAAAATAGGTATTATTTGTCCATATATTGCAATATATATATTTATTACAAAATATGATTTTCATTTTGCCTTCATCTTTATACATTTGTATTATTATATTACTATAATATTTACAAGCTGGTATTTCAGTATAAATGTTTAATTGTATTTCCCAAATGACTTGCCTTAAATAAATAAAAAATTTACTCTGCATAATCTCAAACTACAATAATGCTATGCTAATGACAAAATGGTTAATTATATTTTTACAGCATTTTCCTGCAATTTGTAGAAATGCTCCTTATCTGGAAACCCTTAGGTTCCAAGCATTCTGATGATAGATCCAATGCCACACAGATGTATGTAAGGTAAAGAACTGAAAATGAATAGGTAGCCTGCAGTGCAGACTTTTCAGCCTTGAAGATGACAATGGACAAAGCACATCTGTCATGCAAAAAATTGCAGCCCAAACTTCAGTTGAATTAAAAAACCTTCTTTTACATTTCATCTGCAATTTGAATCTCAATTAGAAACTATTGGCCAATGAGTCAAAATGTGGGATCTTGAACTGTGCTTCTAGGGTGCTTCAGAAATGAAGCACATTATCACACAATTCTTAACTGATTCCCAGAAAAATTAATTACTAGTGATAAGTGAATTTGTCCCATTTCCGAAAATGTTGGTGTTAGTTTTTGGATGCCACCGTCCTTTCTTGGACGCTGGCACATTCATCTGTGAAAAAGCGCCGGCAAATTTTCGTCTTTGAATCTTTGCGGGTGATTCGCAATTTATTCGCTGGCGGCGAAACACAGGAATTCACCTCAAATTTGCACTTGGCGAATAAATTTGCCCATCACTAGCAATTACTACTGAACTCACAGCTGGATCCAGACTGAACTCAGGGTAACAATATGTGAAGGTCATCCTTGCAAATTTCTATTATTGTACACAGCAACAAAGGCCTGTCTTGGAATGTATAAACAGGACCAGCAAGATCGGCTGGTTGGTCTAATTTACTTGTTTATTATGATTCAGGCTATACTCCAATAGTTTATTGTCTGCAGGAATGGCTGAGAGGGGCACATATTGCTATGTAACATGGGAAAAGTAAATAACACATAGTGGTGAACAATACTTTCTTCTGTTTTTGTAAGATAATACCCTTGAGGATACAACATACTGTATATTTGAAAAAAGGTTTAATATCAAAAATGTGGTGCATGATAAATATCAGTTTGGAACACTGTGATGTTTTCAGTTAGCAGCTCTGCAATGTTCTTACAGGAATTATTTGATACCTTCTGTTAAATGCTTAATGGATTATCTCTGAGACTTGAAAACACAATTTCTTCAAAATTAAACAGACAAATAAAAGGATTAAATATCATGTCAAGCAACCTTCTTTGCTCATTGGAGTATGGATCCAATTATTTTGCTGGTACATGTGCTTAAACCCTTCGGTCTGATGTTGATGGCCTATAAAACGTTTTTTTAATGAACTTACTGGTGATGTGGCTATTAACAGGTGTAAGAGTTGCATAAATTTGATTGACAGGCTAAGCAAGAAGGTATATACCTTCTTCATTTGCATATATACATTTACTGTGTTATTGTTCCCTACACATATTTCTAATTTATAAAATAGAAATTGCAAGCCATTGGTTTAGTATGACAACTTTCTTATACTCATGTTGAAGTAGGAATATGAAGATGAGTCAGAAGACCTTGCTGTGGATTTAGTCAAAGGGTAGGCTATCACACCTTCATCATCACCATGAGAGTATCTTTTAAATCTTTCTTTCCTCTTCCCAAGGTACTAAATACAGAGATATGTCGGTTCTCCCTATAGTGACCACAGCTTGTTTCTCATTTATAGACATAAACAAAACACATTACAGTAACTCATAGCAGCTATTTTGAGATGTGAAGTCTTTATTCTTATTGCATTAGATCAGGAGTCCCCAACCTTTTTTACCAGGAGCCACATTCAAATGTAAAAAGAGTTGGGGATCAACACAAACATGAAAATGCTCTTGGATTGTCAAATAAGGGCTGTGATTGGCTATTTGGTAGCCCCTATGTGGACTGACAGCCTACAGTAGGTTCTGTTTGGCAGTACGCCTGTTTTTTATGCATCGAAAACTTGTTGTATGCAGCATGTTGCTCATGAACCACTGGTGGGGGATCACTGCAGTAGATCTATCAAAGGTCATTGCTGAGTGGCTAAAGTGTGGTCCTGTATTAGTGCAAATTTGCACCTAGTATATTAGTCAAAGTTCCTTCTTATAGATAGATTTTAAGCACTGGTATTTAATGATATATACTGTATATACATATATAACCACGATGAAAAATCCAATATTACTTGCAAGATAAGTATTATCTTCTAATTATAGTTGCTGTTTATCCTTTAGTTTTTGATTTTCATACTGGAGTCTATCTGACATGCCATTAATAAGTTTAAGGACAAACCATGAAATGCCATACTACTTTGGTAGTTACTAAGTAGCCCAATGTGCAGTTTCTACTTTTAAAGATACCCAAAGTTTGTTTTTTGTGAGAATGAGATTTATTCTGTATTAACCCTATCAATGGCCATGGGGGATTATTTCCTCTTAACAGTAAAGGATCAACTGAAACATACATGTATTCATTTTGTATCTAGTGTCCTAGAGGTGTCAGCAGATGCAGTTGGGTCAAAAGGAATATTAGTACACCCCGATTGCCTTGTTTGTTTATTTTTTCATAAACACTCTGGAATGCTGTAACAGCCAATGTTTCTTTTGGTTCTTCAGAGTGCAACACATGGTTGAGTCCTGTCAGCCAGTAATGCAGTTCCATATTTAAACTTGAAAGACTAATTTGTGTGATCAAAATTCCTATCAGAGAAATGGGACCTGCTATCCAGAATGCTCAGGATCTGGGATTTTCTGGATAAGGGGTAATTTTGGATTTGTTAAGCTTTATAACATATTATACAATGAATGCTACTTATAACTAAGTATGTATCACCAATAAAAGAAGCACTACCTCTTATCATTTTAACACACATCCCCACTCTGACCAGCTGTGCTTTAGATGGGGGCCTAGTAGTTACATAGTTACATAGTTACATAGTTATCTGAACAAGCTTCTTACAACTTGAATTTTTAGTCTTGGCTGGAGAAGATCTATAGACTGAACACAAGTTAGCAATACTCCAGCCTATAGAAGGTGCCACTCCCAGCCAGGGCTGGATTTTGTCTGCTGGCACCCCAAATAGCGCTCACTGCACTAGCGATGCAACCCCTACTCGACCGACTCCGATGGGGGGGGGCATCAAAGCTGCTGCCTCAGGCGGCAGCAGCCCCTGGAACGCCCCTGCTTTATCTGTGTCACCCTTTGTGCTGCTCTAGGCCTGGCCTTTGTCTCCTTGTCACAAATCCGGGCCTGGTCCCAGCCCATCATAACTAACAGAAAAAGTGGGGTTTTCATCTTAAAAACAAATCCCTTTATATGGTGTCAAGTCATGGGAATCTCTCACTGAAGTAGTTGTGCTAGCAGATACATGAGATTAAATGAGAAAAAACAAGGCTATGGACACTTGTCTGAATGCTGCTTTGCTACCAGGAAGGAAGTGGAATCAGTTTCAGATGGGGTTTGTTGCCTTGCTCTCTGGATTAGTTAGGGGATATTTGCCCCAGTAAAAGGTTGAATTTGATATAGGGAATGACTGTAACTGATGAAATGGGAGCAGGATCTGCCTAATACAATTTCATGTACATTACATACCATGAGTTAAAGAAAAAAGTTGCTCAGCTTGGCATTTATATTCTCTTTTGGTGGATAGCAGCAGGACATTTGCAGTAGCAGGCATTTTGTGACAGGATTTGCTGAGTTGGAGAGACCTTATCTGTACTTCCATCATAAATAAGGAAAGGATCAGAATGTTTCTCAGAAATCTCTAAACGGCATCTTACTAATAAATATTAAGCGTATTTCCAGTTCTAGAAGGTTTTTAAAGAAAAAATATGCACAGTATCCTTTTTTTTTCTTTGTGACTATAATTTTTCACTGGTTTGCAACTGCCACTTAAGCAGCAAAGTGGTATTCGATAATCTCTAAGTAAATGTTCCCAAAGAGCATTGATAAAAAGGTGTTTGCTGAGATGATTATGTTCAATGGACACTTTGGTTTCCTATATGCATCAGAAATTCACTGGTTTTGCTTCAGAGAATTTATATAAGATTATCAGACACATGAGGACTATGGCTTTGGGGCAAAATATTCAAATCTGAGAATGCATTAGGCAATCTTATGATATGAATTGCAATGTGCTTGATTCTGTCTTGACGTTTTGTTGCTCCAATTTTTTCGAGAAGAATTATTGATAAATGAGTTCAATTCATGGAAGGGAGTTAAGTTGACTGTTTAAAAAAAACAAAAAAAAAAAGAACATTTGAGTTTCAGTAAATCAGCCCCTAACTGAAACATATATATATATACACAGTATCTATAGATAGATAGATAGAGATAAATATATAACCTGATAGCTCTTAGATCTAAACCATCCTGAGAAATTGTAGATTATTGTATTACCCAATATACTGGTGATTATGTATTCCATGTTCCTACTTTTTCCTCAGTGTGGTTACAGCATTTACTTTTGTGTTCTTTTTTTTTGTAAAGGTGTAAACTCTGTTAATTGCCCCTAATCGCTTACTTACCTCATAAGTGGAGCTCACGGACGCCATCTGCCAGCTCTTAGGTAATTTTCAAGTCTTCTTCCTGAGCTTCGACAATTTCCATCAATACGATTTCTCAATGAATTTGTGCGATGGGATATCGATCATTCGATTTCACGAAAAAAATCATGAAATTTAATTCAAGTGTCCGAAAAATTCGTACGATTCGAACGATCGAACGCTCCGATCGTACGAATGGTATTCGAGAAGGACTTAGCCTCATAAGCCTATGGGGAGCTTCCCATAGGCTTCTATTACAATTCAGTAGGTTCAATCTGGCGAAGTAGGCAGTCGAATAAATTTAAAATTTTGAATCCTTCGATCATCGAATTATCGAATATCCGATCATTCGATCTATTTGATATTCGTGAATCGAAGAGGCCAAATTTGCATATCCGATTTCACGAAAAATTCGTAGGATCGGTATTCGATCGAATTAGATCGAACTTCAATCATTTCATGTGAATTTTGTAAATCGCCCCCTAAGCATGAGAAGTGTGAATACAACCCAACATCAAAGGTAAATTCGTGGACAGAGAGGGAAGATTGTCTATTGAGAATCAAGGAATAGGTTTTTAGACAGTAATGGTGCTGTGCCAAGATGTTTCATTGCAAGAGAGAGAGGGAGATATAGAGCAGAGTCAAAATGGAAATTATAATACATTTGTCAGCACTGTACAATATAACTGTAGGATCACATTGTAAAGAAAAACATATTTGACTTTGGCTTAGCAAATTTAGATTAAATTGTTTTAGTTTAAAATGCATCTTAAAAAACATGCTGTATATGGTCCAAGGGATTCTGAGAACTGAAGAGAAAAGTCAATACAGTGGAGCTAAAATTGATATTCCTTGCATATTTGCTTATATAGCAGTTTACATTTTAAATTGTGCCAGGTATTGAAGAGACATAAGCTAGCAAGACAAATATTATAAATCATTTAACAAAGAACGGTAATGTGAGAAGTCAAGGCTCAAAAAATAAACAGACAGAATCTGTAAAAGGTATGCCCTATCTTGTTTTCTGTTTCTATGTCCCTAAAAGCATGATTGCATCCAAAGTACAGTACATCTGTTGATCGTCTGTTTGATCCGGCTTCTAAGACCTCCACTTTTATTTTCCCCAAAATCTCTCTCTTAGTAGGACTTTGTGAATATAAAAATAAGTAACAATTGCTGCAGAAAATGTACTTTGTAATGAACTAAAAGGCTCCTGTTGTGAATCACAGTTTTACAGTAAATCTGAAGATAAAGTGCCTGTGACATCTGCTGATAAAACCCTGGCTGCGATGCCAGACTCCATTCAGTGCTTCTTGTAATATTCATTTAGAAATCTGCTCCAGTAACTAAATTCATATATTAAACTAACTTAATATCTGGAAAGTAGCAAAGAGAGGAGGCTGCAGTTTATGTTCTGTACTCACTGAAAACAAACACAATTTTAGCAGCAAGATAAGAATAATTATATGATTAATGTAAAGTTAATAGATTTTCAGATAATTATAATTTTCTGTAGGTAACTGGCATGGTATAGTTTTTCCTGCAGATCTGCAGGTATGGAATAGGCAACAATCCATATTTTTATATAAATGTATTCAGGGCTAAAAATTAATATTAACAACTTAATGCCAAACAAGCCCTATTGCAAGGCCATTTATTGTTAAAAGGTTGGCTCAACGAAACATGTAAAAATAAAACCAATATCAAGCTAAGAGTTTTGGAATATTCAGGAAAGTGGAATGTATGAATAGTTCAGCTACTTCAGTGGAAATGTTAAGGTAAAGGTAATGTTTATCAAAATGGAAACAGGAGGAACATTAGGCTAAGTGTGAGATGGAACATTTAGCTTAACCATATATTAAATAAAGTGAAATGATTTGCCCTGGCATGAAAAAGAATAGGCCACATTGTTTATCCCTGTAATTTGGGGCAGCACTGTACACTGACACCCATAGGAGAAGAATGTAGGCTCAACACAACCTTTCAATCCTAAAGGGTGTACTATGTTCTCTTCTACTCTCTCAGTACTGTATACGCAAAGCTAGGCCTTACTAGGGTCTATAAAGAAGAAAGATTTAGTTTTCACACCTCAAATGAATGTGCTTTTTAATAAAAGAGTGTGCCTTATTAATTTTAGGACAGACTTTAGTATTCAATGTGTTTGTATACAGCAGGTACACTAAAGTGGATTGTTTACATAACTGAAAAGTTCAAGTAAATGGAATGCAAAGGTTGTTTTGAGCAGTTGAACAATTTCTAAAGCAATGTTAATTAACTCAATGAATGGACTGTCAGTTTGTTACTTTCTTGACTATAACCTGGAATATTAGAAAACATCTCTTTTAAAGGAGTTGTTAGTCTTTTATTTAACTTTTAGTTTGATATAGAGTGTTATTCTGAGACAATTTGCAACTGCTTTCCATTCTTTATAATTTGGGATTTTTGAGGTTTTTTGTTTTTAGCTTTTTTGAGCAATTGTCGGGGTTCAGTGACCCCTATTTGAAAGTTGAAGAAGAAGGCAAATAATTCAAAAACAATAAAAAAGAAAACATGAAGGCCTGAAGGCCAACTGAGTTATCTTAAAGGTGAACTTCCCCTTTAAGACAACTTAATCACTGCATAGAATGCCTGCAGTAGGTTAATGAAGGCCATTTTTACATATACTATATGGCCATACGGTATTTAAACTTACAATTCCTGTCTATGCAAATCTCTTTGATAAAACCTAACAACTTGCTACTTGTCTCGTAGAGTTTTCCATCATGTTCTTTATGTGAACACCAATCTCGTTACAGGACACCACAAACTGAATTGGATTTATTTATTATAGGTTTATTCATACTGTTATATTTTTATTACAATGTACTTTTGACCCGCTCTAGAATAAATTCTGTGTTTACTTGATAAGTTCTATACTTTATTTGAATAAGCCAAGGCCGTCTCCCATTGACTCTATTTTATATAAATAATCCAAATTTTTTTTAAATGATTTCCTTTTTCTCTGTAGTAATAACAGTAGATTGTACTTGATCCAAATTAAGATATAATTAATCCACATTGGAAGCAAAATCAGCCCATTGGTTGCATTTAATGTTTACATGTTTAATGTTTACATGATTTGCTAGTAGACTTAAGGTATGAAGATCCAAGTTATAGAAAGATCCATCATCTGGAAAACCCCCAGCTCCCAAGCATTCTGGATAATACCTGTACAATATTTTCACTTTATGGCATTACTGCTCCTTTAACATCTCGCTTGCCATCTTAGAAACCTAGATCAGCCTTAAAATTATGGTGGAATTTCCATCACTAATACTCCAAGTTGCGTTTTGGGAATTTTACTACCTCCGTCTCTTGGAACGTGACATCAAACACACATGGGCTTATTCATCCCTATTTCGGTTGTGTAATGTTTGACTTTTTATCTACTTCAAATAAACTGTAAATAAAAAAAAAATAATGCTTGCTTGTTTATAAAAAAAACCATATATAAATAATGAAATAGAAAAAAAATCAGGCAATAAAATCGAATAGCTCGAATTTTTTTTTCTATATTCATTTTCAACAGCCAAAAAAATTGTAAAAACGCGCATTAAAATTGACTGCTTTCGTTGACTTTTACATGAACACAACAGCTTTTTGATGCTAAGTTTGAGCTTTACCAATTTTTTTATACAGTAAATATTGTACATATAAGTTTTTCAGAGCATAATTTGAATTCTCCAGTGCAAATAAAATTGATTTGTTCACCATATTTGGTTGCTGATAAATTATGTCTGTAACCACCATAGTGCTGAGTCCTCCCATTAGCTCTTAGGGGCCTATTTATCATGCTGTATAAAACATTGGAGAAAAACATCACTGGTAATGTTGCCAATAGCAACCCATCAGATCTTTGCTTTTGTTTTGTAACTTGCAGGTGACTGTTGAAATCAAATTGCTGATTAGTTACTATGGGCAACATCACTGGTGATGTTTTTCTCCATTGTTTTACACAGTATTATAAATAGATCCCTTTGTTCTAAAACAATCACTTTAGACTAACTAATAAGAGGGATGGAATACAGGGGCATGCAATTATTTTTACTTTTTAAATAATCTTGGCAGTGCTGTATTCACAAAGGGTTTTGTAGGTTCATACACAGCAGAGACCTGCACCCAAAAAACAGGCACAAGCTGTATTATTTGCACTTTGTACCCTTTCCCCCATGCAGTAAATGACCCTTTTTTCATCTGTTTTCATCAGCAGTGTCATCACAGTTTACTATAAAGCAGTTCATTAACAGCAGCATATATTGTAATATCTTAAAATGTTCCAGAGATAAATGGCAGGATATTCTTTACAAATAAATACAATTTGAAACAAATTCAAGAAAAACTGCTAAAAGAATTGCTCCATACATATACTGAAAAGTTTTAATGCAGTTAACCTGCTCTGTTGTAATAAATCAGGGGGATAATTTAGGATGAGAAAACGCTGGTAAGAGCAAGATCCCATTTGCAACAAATTACATAGCACAGCATCAAATTTGGTGTTCTGAAACTGCTATGAAAGTCTATAAATTCTACTATTTTAACAATGGGCTGACTGAAACCTATTTTTCTTGCCTATTTAGATTTTTGCAGTTATTGATTCTTTAATGTTCCAGCCTCTCCAACACAGTGTTATTGCTATATGATTAAAACGGCAAATAAGGGTCTCTTTTTAATCACACAGAAGGATGATGCTATTATGATTTCTCTATACAGATTCTAGCACACGAAATGATGTTTCCATATGCACAGCAAAGACTATCTTACACATTGCAATTCTTTTGGGGCTAAATATTCCACTTGTGTGGAGGAAGACGTATTATAGTTTTTGATTATATGTATAAAAAGCACTACTATTCTGTAGTAGTTTTTTTGCAAAATGGAAAGGAACATTTTAGTCTGTAAGAAATACTTTTCAAGTTAAGCAGTTACAGTCCATTGATGTTTTGGGGTTTCTATCAACAGATCACTTTAATTAAGTATTACAAATAATATTTTTCATTTCAGGGAAACTTGTTTTTCTATGTTCATAAATATTTTGCAAACAGGTCTAGGAACTGGTAGTTAAAGAATGCTTTAGGTGGTGAATATGTGTCTAAATAAGAACTAATACGTGTACAGTATTTAGGCTAAGTGCTGAATTTACTGTCTAAACTAAATTAACTAAATCAAGCCTACATGTGAAATTTTGTCCAATAATTGCTTCAAAAGTGAAGCAGTATAAATCTACTGTTTTTGTTATAGCAAAGTCAGACATTTCGATGAAATTCACTGCGTAGAACCATACAGTATGTGACTGGAATATTTAATAGGAATAGAGATAAATTGCTTTCAATTCTGTTCACAAAAATATTTACTTTGGAGATCAGGAATATTGCAGTTCATCCACATTTATACAGAAACATTATACTGTTTTCCACAAAAGAACATTTCACAAATAAGTCAATGCTCTTTGCAGAACATTGAGATTAGCCCATGTTTCCCCCTATTTACTTTGGAGCAAATTTGTCATTATTTACGAATTAGGCAGAAATTTGATTGTCGAATTAGAATTCGATAAAATCGAATAGTTTTAGGCCACTTTTCAAGCACTATTCGATTTCTGGAACAATTCGTACAAATGCTATTCAACCAGGTAATAGAAAAAAAGCCTACGGGGGGATTCCCATAGGCTTCTATTGCAATTTGGTAGGTTCAATCTGGTGAAGTAGGCAGTCAAAGAAAATTTTAAAGGGGAAGAACTTCGATCATCGAATGGTCGAATGAATTTTCGATAAAATGGTACGATCGGAATTCGATCGATTTTGATCGAATTTCGAATCCTTCACACGAATTTAGTTAATGGGCCCCTATGTCTTTTCTATTTTTAGGATTAAAGTTTTCAATAAACATTGAATTCATTACATTGATTCTTTATAATGCAATATAAAAGACTATTCTGGTATCAATTGTCAACTTAATCAATATTGGGTAACAATTGATTAAAGCTAGATGACTTGGATGCATTGGAACTTGCATGTTATATTTATAGATGGGGAAGTCAGAGATCCTCTTCCATTCCTGTTAGATCCAGACATTCAGGCTGTTGCCATGAATGGGAACAACAATGGCAATTTGTCAAACAGTAGCTGTTGCACCATTCAAATTATTTTAAAGAGATTCTGACACCTGAAATTAAACTATTTTTTTATATCTATTATAACATTGGCTTTGAAAGTACCCTGATCTAGCAGGTCTCCCATAGATTTGATCTGCATATTGGGCAAATAGATAAAGCCCAGGAGGTTCCTAAAGTGAGAGAGGTGAGCGTTGCCCCAGAGGGGAGAGAAAGAAGATATCAGATACGGATTAATCTTATGAATGCTTAAAGTCTCCTGCCAGGCTACACCACTGGTGGTAAAGGATTGGAGTCTTTCAGTTGACGCATAGGGCATAAGGAAAGTGATTCTAATGAACATAATGATGGAGAAGCATGTTAGGGTCTTCCTGATTAGGATTGAACTAATCATGTAAATGTGAAAGTTGCACTGCAATGTTAGTAACTCCCCAGATCCGGCAGGCCCAACCCTACTTTCTGTATGGGAGCTGTAAGAGACAATACAAAGTAGTGTTTGCTCACGCACACCTGTCTGTGTAGATAATTCCAGATTTCCTTGGTGCACAGTGATAGAGGTAACCGGCAACCTCAAATCTAATACTAGGAAAAGGCACACTGGCACACAAGATGTGAATGCAGGTGAAAACCTTGCAAAATTTTTATTACCGGAAGTGCAACGTTTCAGGGCAAGCCCCTTTGTCAAGCATGCTTGACAAAGGGGCTTGCCCCGAAACGTTGCACTTCCGGTAATAAAAATTTTGCAAGGTTTTCACCTGCATTCACATCTTGTGTGCCAGTGTGCCTTTTCCTAGCTGTAAGAGACATCCAGGAGAGTCTAGGTTGTTTTCCAGACCAGATAAAAGACAGCAGGGTAGAATTCACTTAAAATAGGATCTTGATATGGTAGTTGGGGAATTTCTGAAAAAGTAAATAAATCATTTTGAAAAGGTTAATTTCCGCCACATAGTAAGTGGTAACTGCTTCCAAGAAGCGACCACAGAATCACATTTTGCTTGCAGTGGAGTTAAGTTAAGATCCATGAACTTAAGTTGATTAGGGTTTAAATGGATCCCTATGCATTTGACTCGGGGAGCCCATAGAAGTGTAATGTTGTTTGGACGTAATTGCTTAAACTTTAACCTTGAGTATCTACCAAAGTCCTGTATGACACCCAATGCCATGTGGAGGGAAAGGCCAGGATCGGCCAAGAATAACAGAATGTCCTCGGCGTAGAGGGCTATACATTCCTCACAGGTTTTATATTGAGGCCCAAATGTTATTTGTGCTGTAAATCACGGTGGCCAATGGTTCTATTGTCGGAGCGAACAGTAGGGGGGTCAATGGGCATCCTTGGCAGGTGCCCCAGTGCAGTTTAAAGGGTTTAGATGTGGAATTATTAACCCGGACCTGAGCAACTGTACCCATGAAATAAATTTAGGTCCAAATCCAAGAGCTTTCAGGGTCTCCCACATAAAGGGTCACTCCACCATGTCAAAGGCTTTGGCAGAGTCAATTGACACCACAATCTGTGAGCCCACATTATCATGAGTAATCTGTACATTAGTGTACAGTCTGTGCAAATTAATGGAAGTGGACCTGTTGGGCATAAAGCCAGATTGATCTGCATGTACAATTGAGGTAATAACTTTGAATAATCTGGTTGCCAAAATTAGCATCGGAATTTATTAGAGAAATGGGCCAATACAAATTACACAGGTCCAGGTTCTTCCCAGATTTATGAATCATCACAATTACAGCCGAATTCAGGACGGCCGTAGTCTGCCTGTTCGAGGTGGACCTTTGGAAGTTCAAACATTATGTGCTTCCTGACAAGTACAGCCACCACTCTAGCATGTGTTGAAAAAGTGGCGTGGTAGTAATGGGTGACCCATGCTTTTTTTTAAGAGCTAGGATTTCTTGCCCTACCAAGTGTGTTTCCTGATGGACCACTATTGAGGGACCAATTGACTTGAAATTGTATTGAAAAAGTTGAGCTCTTTTAAATTTGGAGTTTAGGGCCTTGATATTCCATGAACAAATTATTAAAGCAGCCATTTACTCCACGTATGGATTATGTCAGGAGAAAAAAGAAGGGTAGTATCAATCCTAGAATGATTGTCAAGTGCTTTTTCTTGTTTCATAACAAATAACATTTTATTAACAACAATTAACACCCATTTTACTTGTTGTTCCCACCCCTGCTCATTCACATTGAATAAGCCTGTACCCAAAAACTTTGATAATAATAGAAGCAAAGATAGGTTAAGTCTCTCAACATGAGGAGGCTCCCAGACAGATCAATGTTAATATTAGCCAAACATATTAACTGAAGACAGTGTGCATAGGGAACATTTGCAGCTACTTAACTATGTTTCTGCAAGACAAACCGATAATTCACCCTGGTAATTAAGACTCTAGTCCAAGCGGCAGGTTGAATGTTCTTAGGGTCCGAGGGACGTCATTTTTACTTTTATCAGATTCTTGTTGTGATGTGTTTCTGTCCACTGAAATTGTCTACGCCACGATTGGTAGGCCAATAATGCAGAGATTAGACCTACACTGACGATTTTCGAGATTTTCAACATGTGCAATAAGTAGGTGTTCATCGTGCTGGAGTTGTTGCACTTGCCTTCACAAGAAATCGACCTCTAGGGTTTCAATCTTCCGTTCCGCCTTCCAAAGTTTCTGCACATCATGGCTCAGCAAGGAGAGGTCCACTTTAATCTCTTCCACTTTTGAGGTCATGGTAGTGGCAGTTTAGGCAATCTGTGTTGTGAGTGAAGACGTAGAGTCAGATATTGCCAGCATTAGTGAGTGCAGAGTAGTTTCAGGAGTGTGCTCACCAGAGATATCAGGCATTGATGAACCAAGCCGGCTTAGTGGTATAAGCCACGTAGGTATATGTAACGTATAGGCCATGTAGATGTGGGTGCAGCTCCACCTCCATCTTGCGAGTTTGCTATCGTGAACAGCTTCTGGAAACTGTCTTTTGTAGCCTTTCCAGAGCTTTTGTAAGGCATTTTAGCTGTGAAGAACACATTTAGCAATGCAACACAGGTAAAGAAAAGTAAAAAATTGGCACAGGATAAAAGATGCAGCAGGTGCCTCAACATGACACGTCCTCTCTGTCTCACATCCTAGCTCCACCCCGAATGAATTAATTTGTTTAAGTAAAATCTGAGCACAAATACTTCTGCTATAAAGGTTTTTTTTTACATGATATCCAGTTTAATGCTATGCTATTGTGCTCTTGAAACATTTCTTTGTAATGATATAATACATATTGAAAAAACTTTTGCTAGGCTGTTAAAATTTAATTTGGCCCTACTATAATGATATGCAAATTTAGATTAATGGGCTACTTAGGAAAGTCACTAATAGATGATAAATTCAGTCATTATCTACTAATATGGAGATGATCAAAGGTATCTTTCTGTATTAAACTGCAGGGCATTTTATTTATATATAATATATTTATATTTGCTTTTTATTTGCTTTATATTTGTTTTTTTATTAAATTAACTATAATTTTCACATTTGAAGGAAACAGGCATACACCTGTGTTGTACTTATGCCCACAGATGCAGTAAGTTGCATCTAAACATCACATCAAGGTAAGTGAATGCACCCTTAAATTTTAAAAGTGATCAAACATTCACAACACCAAGAATCAGCAAGCAAATTTCATACAACTGTAGCACTATGGTAAATTGAGTGCACTGTTCTCTCACTATGAGCTTCACCCCAATAAGTTGCTCTGGATGAGACCATAATTCTTATGGGGGTAAGCACTCACAAATGGTATGGAGGCAGGGTATAGTACAACTGTAATTATGTGCACTTCACAATAATTCGGTGGTTCTTGTCATTTAATCAGAGAATATATGTATTGAACAGGATAACCCACAAAGGAGGGTACATATAGAGCAAGCAGGATCGTAGAGCAACTGTGGATGGGCATATACTCTCAATGGTCAGTATCAGTCCCTGCAGGGAAGAGAACATACACAGCAATGAGGAAGGTATGCCCAGCTTTCAGGTAAACTCTACATCCCTAGATCTTTACACTTTGTCCTTATTCTGGGCAATTAATACCCAGGATCTTAATCCCACTCAACTCCTAGGAGGCGCCTCAAGCTACTCAGATAAATAGCTTATTCCTAGTTATTCCTAGATTGACCTCTTAAGGTGATTAGCCTATCCTGACTAGACATAACCTGTCTATGTTCCACTTTACCCTGCCGCTCTGCTCACGCTAGGGATTACACAAAATGGACCCTGAGCACATGGCTGCTTAGGACTATATACTTTAGCACAGTGCCATCCACTGGGCATTGAACTACAACCTCTGATGAAGTGCCAGAACGAGGCATGAAACACGTCAGGTGATCACTATGTCATAGAACAGGAAGCATGTTATGCTATGAAGCCCTGTACTCTTAATTTAAATGTAACCTGGAATAAAGCTTGCTGTTTTTAAAGAACCGCCTTCTGGACACACGCCTGACTTCAATCTCTATATGGAGTTATTTTTTGCTGGGTCAGAGGCCAGCCTGTTAAGGAGAAAACAGAAGTGGGAGGTGTGCCAACCAACGAGAACGGGGGGAGATACATACGTGAGTTTGCATTAAACTACAAGGGTACTTTTACATCGGTAAATGGAGGCAAGACAAACTGCCAAGGCAAAAACTTCAATGCCATAGGGCTACTGAACATGTGGACTATACATGTGCCAAAGATTTAAGGTGAGTTGTTTCAAGCAGAATATTTTTGAAATTAATTTTAGGTGTGTCTCAGTGACTACATATGAGCAACCATACATTTATTTTGTATTACATATATATACTGTATATATATAGTCAAGAAACACTGTCAGTAAAGGGCATTTTGACAGCCACTGAGACTGAGCCACTTGTTAGGAGAGTCATTTATGGGCAGTAATGCATCTGTTGGAGAATAATGTCTTTCACTTTCAGCTTGATAAATAGCACATTGTCAAATTTAAAGCGGTGTTGCTCCAAAATGACCATAGGCAGGGGCGTTCCATCAATGAGGAGAGTTGAGAAACTCGCCTCAGGCATTAGTGCCAGAGAGGTTTCCAGGGGCGTCAAGAAGCTTTGCTAGAAGCTTTACTAGTGCGAGAGAGTGCAATTGCCTCCCGAAGGGTAAGCCGGCGAGGGGGGGCGGCATTTCAGCCGCCTCAGGCTCCTTAGTCAGAATTGGCACCGACCATAAGACTCGTTTGTAGTCAATCACTGCCCCTCAAATTACAAAAAACACAACTACTACACCTCCAGTTTGCCACTTGTAGAAGCTGCAGGTCATTTGTACTGTTTATATTGTAATAGACAGACAAATGAGGATGACTGTAATTTGGCAACTGTAAGGCTGATGTCATGTGACTATGTGAGGAATGCTGTGAAGGAAGAAGAAAAGGCAGGATGGCAAGGAGAGAGCAGTGACCGATCTGGCAGCAGTTGGGAGAGAGAGAGATCCCTTGTGAGGTAAAGTTGGTAAAGTGTAGGGAAAGCTGCCCCAACTGCAGATTCCACTCAGTGTGTCAGTGAGTGTCAGTCAGGGAAGTACTTCACTCTACATTTAGGCCCCTTAGGTTCCTGTTTCAATAGGCCTCGCTGTAGCTATTGCTGATCTAGGGCCCAGTTAGGGAATTGTTCCATAAGAATCAGAAGTTTCATTAGTCAGGTCCCTTCTCTGATCAGTGCCTGTTAGGATCAGTCACCACGGCTTAGTTACTGGCCCAGTTCTATCCATAGGAGAGCCATGACTAACTATTGGACACTGCACTCTCTTGGAATACTGTATGGATAACAAATGCACTGGAATTCATGGATGCAACACCAGGGATTTCAGATAAGTGTGCACCAACGTAAAGTGTACACAACAAGCAGGCCTGAACTGTCAGTTATATGTGGTGCACCACAGGGGTTAATACCAATATTATTTTGTTCTTTACTGATATTGTTTGTATTTGTTTGTTCTTGCTTCTGATTTACATGTTCTAGTAATAGAGAGAGTTCCATATTCACTCTTATCATAAATACAGCAAGTGTGTCATGTTTACTTTATACCAGACTGTTAAAGGAATCCAAACCTTGCCAGGCTACCCAGAAGATAACAGGTAATTTGGTACAACATGTATATTCACCATCCCCACTCTGTCTATATGGAATTTGCTATCGGAACAAAAGTAACAGTATCATTTCCTCTTTATATGTAAAGCATTTTAATCATTAGGGAATCATGTCAACAACAACACGCATCCCCTTTTGACCTGCCCACCTACTATGCATTGAGAAGCATATAGGTTCACTATTATGGAACATACTCACTTTTCCCCAAGAGACACTTTTGATACAGTGCAGTAATTAGCATTTCAACTAGATTCTTTTCAGCAATAAATGTAGCAAGCATAGAATACCCACCATTCAAATGTAAACAGATGAACAGGGTAACAATTGTAGGGCTGTTACAAAAGCCCTATTAACACAAGACATTTAATAATGTAGGAAATGTTTTGACAGTGCATAAAAATATATTATTGCTACAGTTAATAGCACAATCAGAAACCATAAAAGAAAGATCTATCCCAGAAAATACAAGTAGGTAGAAAATAAAATAGTGAAGGCATCTGCAAATACAGGGGGATACGCATATGTACACTTTTTTTGCAGATAAAATGGCAGAGAGGAGATAACACGCTCTGAACTGTTTAAGAAATATGCAACGTCCAAGTCATTTTCTATCCTAGAACAGCCTGCACAGAATGCTTCCCTTGGCATGTTTACCTAGGAGATAACTCTATAGATTGGATTCTAACCAATAACTCATTAATTTTGATTGAACCAAGTCTGTAACATTGCACAATCACAAAATATTTTCTGATGAGCTCAGCTAATTTGCTCTGTCATTAGTTTAGACATTTTATCACTGGTTAGCAAAGATGTGTGAGATTAATTTATTAATACCGGTGTACCTGATTTATGTTACAATCATTTTTTATTGATGTAAACCTTTGGAAATGCAAATGCCTTAACATTTCTTTCTCACAAGCACATTTTATAGAGCAAACATTTTACAATATTAATTGTTCTGCAGGTACTACATTAACAAAGGCATAATAGGGTTGCCATTAAGAGCTTAATTAGAGGCAAACTCATTACTGAGGGGGGTTGTTTTCACATTTCAGACCGTAGATCTAAATAAATATACAGTGCAACTCCCAGCACAGTTTATTTGTACATCTTACCTTGGGTGCCCACTGCATTTGTTATTACTCAGTGGGCTTGGATACCTGCATGTTGCTGTAATAGCCGCTAGAAGTTTATAGGGATAATCTAAAATGTAATAAAAGGCATAAAGTTTGTCCAGGTGAAGTAAACTATAGCAACTTGTAAGATGTTTTTAAACAGATGATCAATTAATACAACCAGCTTATTGGTTGCTATGGATCTGACCTGTAGCAACCTTTGTAAGGCTCATTTTGAAGGTCAGTACAGGCGGCAGTCAGCAGTGTCAGTAATCAGACTGAGGTCATGACAGGCAGCAATCAGCAGTGTCAATTAGTAGGCAAACCAAAAGATCCATATCCGGTAGATTATACACAAATCAGACCACTCATCGGCTAGGCAAACACCAAGCAATGAACTGGATGTTTAGCATCATCATCGCTCATGCGTCAAAATATCAACATCAAGTTGTCTGTGGTTCCCTGGCAATCTTTGAGCAAAAACACATAATTTCCCTCTGCAGACAAACAAAAATGATGAGCCACTTTAGAGTGGCTGTGACAAACACAACTATAATGCCCTGCAAGAACACACTGACCTCAAAGCCAGTACAGTACACATTCACATGCTGTAGCAAATATGCTGGGATTATGGGTAAAAGGCATTCTGCAAAACTGCACTTTGCACACTGCACTTGCTGTTGTAAATGAGTCATTGTACAGTAACTTGCATATTTATAATTCTGTGTAAAATTAAATTAAGTGGTAATTTGTGTTTGAAATATAAGGCAGACTTGGTTAAAAATATCTAAAATCACAAGGTAATGTCTCCCCCAACTCAGTCAACAAGCTTGTTACTCATAACCCATGCCAGGACCGGAACAAATTGGTTCATAAGCAAACAGCTGCATGCAGATGCATTGATAGCTAAAAAAGAAGCAACTGAGCAGTCCCAAACATCAGTATAAAAATACCAATCTCAGAGTTTTAATCAGTCCAAACCAGTCCAGTCGGCTTGGCACAGCCCTGCTATACAGAAAGGCTAAAGCCAGTTAGTTAGAGTAATTCTTTATAAAAAGACATATGATACAGTAAGTATGAGAAAAAAAATCCTAATGAAGGTTGTGCACCATCCCTCAGCTGTCTTAAGCTGGCCATGGATGTAAAGATTTTTAAAAGATCCTATCATCATCGTGAGACCACGACTGTCTCGAAAAGATCGTACGAATGGTCCATCAACTAAAAAGACTGTTTCAGGTGATATTGCCAGCAAAAAGGGTAGCTGTCTGCAGGCCCTGCAAACATAGACAGATTGCACTGGGAACGATAAAGATTTTTTAACCTGGTCAATCAATTGTCTGACAGATGTCGGACGAAAAATCGTACAATGTATGATGGTTTGAATCCCACTAACCACATGACAATTTGACGGATTGGCAGGACTGCACTGAAATTGGTCGTCCACCAAAGAAGAATCATCCCGTCTATGGGGATAGTCGGTAGATATAACTAGGAGATAAGCAACAGTATAACAAAAATATTAATCTTATGATGGTGATTTATGGAACTGTGACTGAAAAAGAATGTGCTTGCTAAGGAATTTGGTTTATTGCTTGATCTCCAGCCTAATGTGCAAGTGCATTTCTAATGTCTAAATGTCTTAGTGTCTAAATATGGGTTCATTAGCTACATTTAAGATGTCCACTAACACACTAACACATAAATATTTATTTGGAAGCAACTTGTCCGAAGTAACAGTGAGTGGTGTAACTAATATTTTATTAGAAAAAATATTTTAGGACCTTCCAGAACTCCAGGAAGATGAGCTATTTCACAAACACATATTGCAATCCTACTTTAATCATGGGCTCTCTAATCAGTCATAATGCTGCATAGTGTACCTCACCTGCCAAATATGGGTCTTTTTTCATGTTTTACTACTGCCTACTGTTTACATGGTCCCAGTGATCTGACAATGGCCTAACTGCTATACTCCTGGTTGTGGGAAGCAAATGTGCCTTCCTGTACTTTCTGTTCCCAGGGACATTTTTGTCCTTGGCGCAATTCAGGTTATAAAAAACTGGTCATCTACATCAGTGATTTTCAACCTTGTGCCTCCAGCTGTTAAGAAACTACAAGTCCCACAATGCATTTGCCTGACTGTGGCTGTCAGACTCCTTCATTGCATTGTGGGACTTGTAGTTCCTTAACAGCTGGAGGCACAAGGTTGAAAATCACTGATCTACATAGATGGGTCTCAGTGTGTGCAATAATTTGTTTCACCATTTAAACTGTAAAACATGCTCTGCCAAGTCCTAAAATCAATTCTGCAGGCTGTACCATGAGACCTGTCAGAACCAGGCAATAAACCAACTTTTGTAAATACTTTTTTGCAGGGAAAATGTATATTTGGTACAAGATGTTTAAGAAAAAAATAAATATTCTTATAAGCTTACTATTTAACATCCACTGAGTTCTTCGGAGCAGGAGGTTATGTCTTACCATCTCTAGTAGAAGCCCTTTCCAATTATTATCTTTCTTTATATAGGTATTTATTCATATTTCAGATAGAACACTATAATCCCTTCTGCCTTTTTGATAATGATCTCTGACAGCTAGAGCACCGGATGCTTTTTTGTGCCCTTATATTGGCTAAAATATATTGCTGTATAGAAACAGAGCACTGTCCAATAAATGAGACCACTAAATTGAAAAGATAATGCTGATGGACTTTCAGTAATATAACAATGTCAGGCTGGGTGCTATAATGGAATAGGTTTACCCTATGTGTCAGCATGCAGCAATATCTCAACTGTTTGTTAAGAAAATCTTTAAAAGTGTTTATGAGTGCCAAAAATTGCTATTATTCTCTTATAGAGTTCTGACTTAGTCTCCATTGATCACATACCAGGGCAACATATTCTGTGTGATATTACAACAATGGGTTACAATAAAAGCCAGTAACCTCACAGGTAAAAATACCATTTTGTTCTGATTGTTCAGAGCATTCAGGGCAGTTCTTCACAATAGCAGTTGTCTGATCTGTTTTGTTCAGATGACAAAACATTTTTATTATCTTTTACCCAAGTAAGAGAAACCATAGAAACAATGAAATGTAATTGAAAATGTTTTCTAAAGAAAGACAAAATATATTTAATTTAACAACAAAAGTATTTAAATCAGGTATTTCAGATATTAATGTTACTAATGGGAAAAAAAGCATGTTTTTTTTTAACTTTGTTAAATTGTTTTAATTTAGTTTCCAAGCTATATGCCTAGCAATAAAACTTAAAGGCAGGGGAAGAGCAAACAATTTTTGTTGAGGAAGAAGATTAGACATTGAATAGAGAACATTATACAGCAATATATAGTAGCTGGTAGTTTTTTGGGCGAGACCAAGCCTCTCTATATTTTCATAATTCTCTACCATTGCTCAGAGGAACTGAGAACTACCAAGTCTGTGACAGCTAAAATAAGCTCCTTTTAACAAGACCAATGTGTATCAGCTATACAGCAAAATATGTGTAGCCTCCTTGTATCTGCACCTTGTAGCCTCCATCGTAGACTCCAATTCTGCAAGTAGTAGCATGATAAATTGATAGAGTGGTCCATTAAAACAAATACTCTAAGCTACATATAGCTCCCAACATCTCTACTAATACTCTGAGTGACATATTAGGTTATAACAATGTTATATAACTATGTTTATTACCCTAATATCACATCTTATAAATACATAGATGTATCATAGTTAGAGTGCTTAGAGTCACTTTGACCCTTAAAAAATCTGCCCCTAAATTGTGGCCTTAGAGAGCATTTGTTTTTTTCCCAATGGAAAGCTGGAAAAAATGACAAGAAGAAGGCAAATAATTCTAAAACTATAAAAAATAAATAATGAAAGTCAAGTGAAAAGTTGCTTTGAATTGGCTATTCTATAACATTCTAGACATTTAGTTAAAGGTAAACCACAGCTAATAGAGTCAAGCCCTGCTCTTTAAAAACTTCATCAAGAAGTACCAATATTTTCTTTTCACTGCACTACCCTAGTTACAGCTACCAAACTCTTTCCAAAATTTCTCAGTAAGATTTTCTCAGTTAGATTATTAAAGCCATTAGAAAATGTAATTTTAGAGAGGAATTTATATATTTTAGATATCTGCTCCATGCTGATATACTTAACATGCAATAACAGTTTGTTGAAAAATTAGGTAAGTAAATAGTAAATAGTGACTGATGATTTCCTTTTTTTATTCCTGAATGCTAAGTATGTGAAAACAAAATAAGAATGGTACCAATTATTCTGGAATTTTTTAAAAAAAAAAGTCAGTTTCAATTGTGTCCAATCCATACAGAAAACAATCAATTATTTCCAACCACACCCAACAAACAGCCTGCTGATTGTTGGTATATAACGGTCTTGCCAGAACATTGACAATTGACATTGACACATGAAACATTTATCCTCATGGAATGATACAAACAATTTGAAGTTCGCAAAAGGGATAGCTTCAAACTTTCAGGCCTCTTCCTTCTGCCAATCTCTTTATAGTCTCTTTGTTGTATCAAAAGCAGACTATCCAATAAAGATGAGCAGCCAAAGGCTGGTGAAGGAGTACAACAATAAAAAATGGATATATAGTGTATTTATGTTTAAACTTAATCACCACCACTTAAAGAGTTCATGGTCTGTGTGTTGCCCTTTAACACACATACCATGAACATTGGTGTATACAGATTAGTTAAACTGTTATTTCCACAAAGTGTTTTTTCTCCAGCTGGTATAGCAGGCGTACCTACTCACAGTATAACATAGTAACATAGTAAGTTAGGCTGAAAAAAGACTCACGTGCATCAAGTTCAATCTTTCTAACTTTTTTTTATTTATATTTTTGCCTAACTGCTAGTTGATCCAGAGGAGGGCAAAAAAAACCCATCCAAAGCCTCTCCAATTTGCCTCAGAGGGGGAAAAAATTCCTTCCTGACTCCAAAAAGGCAATTGAATTAGTCCCTGGATCAACTTGTTTAATGAGCTATCTTCCATAACCCTGTATTCCCTCACTTGCTAAAAAGCCATCCAACCCCTTCTTAAAGCTATCTAATGTATCAGCCAGTACAACAGTTTCAGGGAGAGTATAATTCTTTCAGAGATTAGTCTTGCTTGCTGTGAAATTACCTCTCATGGCAATCAATAATGAAGTTAAGAGGTGCATCTCCCATAGTGTAAAACCTTTTATTTGCTAAAAAGTAATGCACTTACAATTGTGCAGTTAGATGCTGGGCAGTAAGATGTCCCACTTGCGGATATTGGGTAGCTGGCAATCCTCTCACTCACTGTCAATCAGCTTCCTCAGAGGCGTGATTCCACTCCTCATAGACCTACCAACAGTGCTAATGCAACTTATTCTTATTTGGCTTCCTCTTTGTATGTGTGTAATTCTGTCAAATTCAGAAAATTAGTCATGTTCTTTATCCTGTCGATAACATAATGATAGTCCACCATTTATTGTCAATACACAGCCTACATAGCAGGTGTCCTTGTAGTTGGCAGGAGTAGACATAGCACAGAGATGTCATGAGTTAACCATTGTAGAAAAAAACAACCTTTTGAAACTCATTCAAAAGACTCAGTGTATATGTTGGTAGCTTTGAATTTCTTTGCCCAAGACTAAAATCTTCATTAATTCTCCTCTCCAGACCTATTTAGTAGGAGGACTATTGTAGCTCCTAACAGGATTACATTACTGGAGAGGCTAGAGGCTTCAGTAGTAGAGCAGAAATAGTACCCTGCCCTGCCATCATAAATAGTCTGAGGAATAGAGAGAAAGGGGCAACAGTGAAGGTCTTTTAGCCTAGAACTGAACAGAAACTCAGTACTCACTCCCATTCTCCACTTTCCATGAATAAAGAGCATTGTACTCCTATCCACAAAACTCAATATTGTAACAGTGATACATACTGCGTTCATTTGTAAAAACTCTTTTATATTTGTCTCAAAAAGTGCCATCACACATAAAGCCTTAAACATGAGGACTGGAAGAGGCAGTGAGCCATATTAGTTTTAGAATTACCAGCCATCCAATTTTTTTTTGTTTAGAAACTGCATCCAAAAATCACGAGCAACCTACAAAATCCATGCCTACAAACAACTTAGAAATGTAATCATATCCTGTAAATATAAGAGTTAGAATAATCATTTTCAAATACTGGTTGACAAAGCTAGGTGATATTTCTCAGTACAAAACTATTGATATTCAAATCCTTGCAAAAAATCCATCATGTTGTAAATAGTATATTTATTCTTATCTGCAAACTGTTATGGTCTTATTTGTTAATCAGCGCTTGCATGACCTATGGATTCTACATATATTGCTTATGTTTAATTTAGTTATGGTAAATTAATTTTTTTTCTATACCTTGGATTCAAAATTAGACAAAATTAATAAGCTTTCAGATACAGCATTTATTTTCAAAAACAATACACACACACATACACCTATGCAGACCTACAGTGGTGTGAAAAACTATTTGCCCCCTTCCTGATTTCTTATTCTTTGGCATGTTTGTCACACAAAATGTTTCTGATCATCAAACACATTTAACTATTAGTCAAAGATAACACAAGTAAACACAAGTAAACACAAAATGCAGTTTTTAAATGAGGGTTTTTATTATTTAGGGAGAGAAAAAAATCCAAACCTGTGTGAAAAAGTAATTGCCCCCTGAACCTAATAACTTGTTGGGCCACCCTTAGCAGCAATAACTGCAATCAAGCGTTTGCGATAACTTGCAACGAGTCTTTTACAGCGCTCTGGAGGAATTTTGGCCCACTCATCTTTGCAGAATTGTTGTAATTCAGCTTTATTTGAAGGTTTTCTAGCATGAACCGCCTTTTTAAGGTCATGCCACAACATCTCAATAGGATTCAGGTCAGGACTTTGACTAGGCCACTCCAAAGTCTTCATTTTGTTTTTCTTCAGCCATTCAGAGGTGGATTTGCTGGTGTGTTTTGGGTCATTGTCCTGCTGCAGCACCCAAGATCGCTTCAGCTTGAGTTGACCAACAGATGGCCGGACATTCTCCTTCAGGATTTTTTGGTAGACAGTAGAATTCATGGTTCCATCTATCACAGCAAGCCTTCCAGGTCCTGAAGCAGCAAAACAACCCCAGACCATCACACTACCACCACTGGTGTCTAATAAAAGGGCAACCAAGTTTGGGAGTTTTACTTTGAAAGCAGCAAATAAGTTGCAGGTAAAACTTAGTCCTTTTGTAAAATGTATAATGAAGTAAGTTGGGATGACTTTGACGTAGTTGGCCAGCTTAAATATATTGCAATATATGGACAAACAATCCCTGTTTTTTTAGTAGCTGTATGCACAAAATGACTCAATTTCTAAAATCAATAAAATATATTGATAATGGTTTGAGTGCAAAGGACCTTTTGTATTTGTCTATATGTATTTTGTGGTCACAGCCTCATTGCACCCCCGCCTAATGGTTTTAAATTAGTGGTGAGCACAATATGGGCAATAAAAATGTGAAGCTATCGTGATCTGTGCCTTGTTTTGTCCGATAATCCGAATATTTCAGGGGATTTGGGCAATAACCCCCCAAAAAATGGAGAGATTTGGGCGTCAGATCCGAAAACAAATCGATAAAAATTCATATGTGAAAAAAGTTTCCATGCTATAAGTAGTTGCTATTCAAGTTACATTTCTTTCACCAGTTAAATGAACACTATTTTTATTGTTTTCTTAGAACTTCTTACTGTAATAATAAGTGACTAAGCATTTGCATCTACCCAGGACATGTCTCAGTTACTTAACAGAATTGATGGAGTTACAGAGAAGTTTTGACTCTAGTGACTTATTTACAACTGAATTCACACATTAACAATGCATTATTTAACAGCCGTAAACTTAAATCAGGATGCGTCAGGATGTTTTTATGCCTACCTATTTTCCTGTGCTTGCCAAGTAATATTAATATCCCTCGGGAACTCTTCAAGCAGCCTGCAAGCTGAATATCCACACAAACTGATGGCCTATTTTATAATTAACCATGGGAACAAAAACTTTGGCATTTGAACATTTAAACATAGATCACTAGGATATTATGCAAAAAGAAAAATAACTATGTATTGAAAAAATATTAAAAAGCCACCGTATAGTAAGATTAATGATAGTAACATAAAAATAATGCATCTAATATTTCTTTGTTAAAATATCTAAACTCAAAGTAGAATCTCAATGAATTGCATATAAATCCTGTAAGAGGACCTCTTTAAACCAGAGACTTAACATAAGGAGGAGATATTTACAATGTAGGGTGCAGTGAACTTTTGACATTCATTGTCATTTTATCTTAGATCTCAGATTTCTGAACTTATTCTTTAAGGTCCTCCATCTACCATTAATTTTGCCATTAGTACCAATATATACCAAGACAGCTGTGTTTTTCTCAGCCCCACCCTAGCACCATGATGATCCAGAGGAAAGATTACCCTATTCTCTTTCCTAATAACTGAATCCCCTATAATCAATCCAGACCACTACTAGAGAAGTGGTCTCCTGGCTATTAGAAAGATCAGCTCCATCTATAAATGCCATTCCAGAGTTCACACTCTTTGCACAGTCTAACAAATTTGCTGAGATAAACAAACCCCATTTTCTCTTTAACTTTTCCCCGTACTAGGCTTTTCAAGCTTTTATCCAATTGACTGTCATTTAAAGAGGACATATAGCTTAATTTTAAAAACTCTACATTAGCCCCTTTACTTCAAAACAAACAACTTTCCCATATAAACCTATTACCACTTTAGTGCTGGATGTGCAGGCTGAATTTCATTTAGGTTAAAATAAAAAAGTAAAGTGTTTAGAAAAAAAAACATTTTTTTATAAAAGAGAATCATGTTTTGGAATATTTTCCTTAACAATGTGAATAAAGCAACCAAAATCATTGTAAAATATTCCAATAAATCTCTTTTAGGAAGAACTTATTTGAGAATTGGTCGCTATATTTCTGCCTACATGGCAGTTTGGTTGAGAATTATCTTTTTACTTTTTGATAATTATCTCCCCACCATTTATATATATATATATACAATATATATATGTGCTTGAATGATTGCACTATACAGAATATCTCAGTATATTGTTAAGAAATAAACTCATATTTATTGATATTCTTTTTTTGCTGTAGTTCTGTTGGTATAACATTATTTTGTTAATGTGACTGTTCTGGTTCTGTAGGCACAAACCTACAGATGACATTGAGAGTGGATGAAATTTTATTTTATTAAAAACCCTTAAGCAACTGTTCCTAAGACCATGAAGTATTTCAGCCTGTCTATTGGATTTCTTTTTTCGCATCTTGAGATGTTTGTGTTTGTTTGTAGTGTTGCCAGATTTACTCTTCACTAGCTGCCAAGGAGTAATGTCTGCATGAAAGTATCTAATCTTATTCATCTTTCACTTTCCGATGTTCAGAAATATACGCTCCAACATACCAGTGCTTACCACATTGAAACATTGGCTGGTTTTAAGACCCATTTTCTGATCCAAGACTGCACAGAGAGTAAATGTAATTAGCTAAGTTTGGAGCAGTGCTAACCTATTATACATTTAGTGGTCCAGTTTAAATGAACATTTTAATAAAGTTTGGTCCCAATATTTGGTAGTGCAAAAAATACTATAGTTTGCTATGGACTGCTACTGATTGTGTAAACTTTTGTTTTACTGCCCTTCTATAAAATATGTCTGTCTCCATTTTAAATTCTTTTTTTCCTTCTGATTTTCTTCTTATCTCACGCCTCTTCTCCTAACTCTCTGTCTTCTCTTCTCTTTTGTTAGGTAATATTATATTTCTTATTAATCCTTTTCCACATCTCTGGGCCCTTTATCAAGTTTAACAATAAAACAGTGGTCTTCAGACATTTATACAAAAAACAGGAAGTGAAAGATAACACCCTTAAAAGTTATCAACCAATAAAATCCATGTTAACACAGTTAATCCAATGTCCAGGTCTAAATGAGTCCCAATGAGGTAATGATAAAAATGTAAGGTTACCTTTTATTGGTAAAATAAAAAAATTACAAGCTTTCAAGATGATAGTATTACATCTCTTCTTCAGGCTTTAAGATGTTATATTATGTGAAACTGTACTAGAAGGCATTTATACATACCAAGACAGAATAGGTGGGGCTTATTGGAGTGTACAAAAATGGGAATTAGACAAGAAAAAGGGGACACAAGATAAGGGTCCATTGTGTGGGATACAAGTCCATATCATAGTGTAAAAAGTACCAATGGGAAATGTGACTTGTACAGTACAGCACTTTAATCCCAATGAAGTATAAATGCTCATGTCCATTCTTAAGTGCATGCCCCTGCCATCTAGTGGCCTACCATTGAAATGATCTGAAAAGGAACCCAACCTTATACTCCATTTATCATTCATACCTATTGGACTTAATATGTCTAAAGTTTTGATTCAAAAGGCCAACCTGTGCATTAGATATTGTCTAATGTTCCCTCAAGTCAATGACTACTAATTAAATTGCTGAAATGGTGTGTAGGGCCTCCTTTATCTTCTGTTGCTTGGATCCATAGCAGGGAGTGTCATATGAGATACTCAATGGCAAACTCAGCAGACAATGTTTAACAGAGATTTTAGTTTGATGTTTGGGGATAGTGAAAACGTGCATGTCTGTCCTACGTGGGCAATAGAAGCATCTATGCACATAAGGTCTTGCCATTTGGCAGCCTATTACCAGGACTGGGATCCTGGGATATAATATTATTGGTCTTTGGTTTTTGACATTCATAATCTCAAGATCTCTTTGAGTCTAGTTTTATTTCACAATGCAAAATAGTGAGCTTGCTCTTTTCCATGCTATGCCTTTATTTCAACATAATCTTCTAATTAGAGAGTGCAGGGGTCTGTCTGTGACTCAAAGGGGCAGATTCACTAAAGAGCGAAGTGACTAATGCAAGCAAAAATTCAGCTTGACATCATTTTGTTATTTTGCCAATTTATTAACAGGCACAGGCGTCACTTTGCTAACGAAGGACATAACCACTAGCGTTGCCTCGCACTCTAATGAACAATACTTCACAAATTCCTTAAGATGTGGATTTTCCTGAATGTTAGCTCTATCACCAGCTCAGCCATGATGAAGTGCATTGGAGTGCATAGAACATCCTCAATCTTCAGTTACATACATCATCATTGAGTGGAATATCTTCTAAGTCCAAAAAACTTCTTTTAATTTTTTCAGGGTGTAAGGCTGCAAAAGGCATAACATTTTATTTAGGTACCCGGTTTCCCCCATAAATTTTCTACCATATGGCACATTAACATTGGCTTATGTGTAGGGCATTAAAACAAATCTGTCATGTTTGGATGCTGGTGAATGTTCAGCAGTATGAAGCCTATATGCTGGATAACCCAGGTGACACACATTTACTGCAGGATAATCAGCAGAAGCCATGATATGATGAAGGTGATTTAATTGTGAGAATGAAAACAAAAATGAACAGAAGTGTAAACTGAAAATTCAAATACAAGCCTGGGTAGAGGCAAAGCAAAATCCAAGAACTGGCAAAATGGCAGGCGGAAGTCAGGCAAGGTCCAAATGGTAGGCAACGTCAGTGGCAGGCAGCAATCAAGCAGGGTCAAAATAACAGGCCGAAGGTTAAACCAGGGAATCCACAGAAAATAGGTATCAGGAACCAGGTGGGAACAGGAGCAAAGGGAACAGGCAAGTTATACAGAACCAGGCAGGGAATACTGGAACCAGGAATCAAGGGTCAGGAATCACAGAGTAAGGGGGCTGGATCGGGCTCAGATGATCAAGCCAGTATCACAGGGCAGGGACTGTTTTATAAAAGGTCATTAATTGGAAATGGGAGACACGTGTTAATGAGGCAGGACAGAAAAAACATAATAGAAAGTTTGTCCAGAGCAGTGTCCAGGAGGAGCACAAAGATCCTCCAGTGGCTCACCAGTATAATGCAGTGTGTCCAAACACTAAGCACCAGGGTTTGATTCCTGGTGAGTCCTGATACAAATCTATTGGCTTTATTAAGGTTCCCTTGGCATGTATAGTTATCAGTGTAAATATAATGTATTAGCTGCGCCATGTAACATAAATAACTCCATTCCACTTTAAATTGCCCGCCGTATGCAAATTTTGCCTGATCACAAGAACTCGAAGTTGAGCAAGGCAGAATTGAACACTAGTGCAGCTTCGCTTTGTTCTCTCTGCCGAAGTAACGCTAGAGAACATTTGCCAGCATTTGTTGTCCGTAGGGAATTAGCGTTGTCTGAGCGAATTTACATCTGGCGAAGTATTGTGATGGTTGCGAAGTCGTTGCTGGTGAAATTGCACTCTTTAGTAAGCCAAGCCAACATGGGAGCAGGTGAATATTTATTATGACATATTGATTTCCCTTTTGGAAGACATTCTCATTCGGTGTATGCCCAACAACAATAACAAATAAAACTATTTTTGTCAATTTCCCAGCTGCCCCGGTCATGTGACTTGTGCCAGCACTTTAGGAGGGAACTGCTTTCTGGCAGGCTGTTGTTTTTCCTTCTAAATGTAACTGAATAGTATGCAGTGGGACATGGGTTTTTACTATTGAGTGCTGTTCTTAGATCTACCAGGCAGCTGTTATCTTGTGTTAGGGAGCTGTTATCTGTTTACCTTCTCATTGTTCTGTTGTTAGGCTGCTGGGTGGGGGAAAGGGAGGGGGTGATATCACTCTAGCTTGCAGTACAGCAGTAAAGAGTGATTGAAATTTATCAGAGCACAAGTCACATGACTTGGGTCAGCTGGGAAATAGACAATATGTCTAGCCCCATGTCAGATTTCAAAATGAAATATAAAAAAATCTGTTTGCTCTTTTGAGAAATGGATTTCAATGCAGATTTCTTCTGGAACAGCACTATTAGCTGATACATTTTGGGGAAAATTTTTTATCCCATGACAGGATCCCTTTAAGGAATGATCAGCCAAATCCTAATCACATTCTTTTATAAAGTTGCTTCAAATAATAACGAACAGGTAGTTCTCACCTCTGCCAGCTTATTCTTTTCCTGTGAGGAATTCATATGGTGATTATACTATAATTGAAAAATATTTCCCTTAGGAGATATGAAAGAGAACAAAGTGAATCAACAGCGGTAACTTGCTGCTTGATAAAAAATATCCCATGGATGTAAGGGCCTCCAGGCAAGCACAAAATGTAATGTATGGGATTGCTGTAGAAATATTTGTAACATTAGTTGGCAGCTGTGTAGGTAATGAGATGTCCCTTAAAAAAATAGTGTTTGCCTTATATACAATGTCCTTGTGTCTATACAGTATATCGTTTAGCTTATTCTCTGAAAGATATATTCTCCATAAACAACCAAAGATGTTTTTATTTATCTTTTTGGGCAAGAAGATGATGGAGTTTATTGTATTAAAATAATGCCACAACTTGTTCTTGCCCCAAAAAAAGAACATTTTGTATCAGTAGCCAAAGGCATTAGAGGCATAAAATCTGAGAGCAATTTCTAAATGAAGAACAACAGAGGAGAACATTAATTGATTTACAGAGCAAGTTAATAAAACGTATTTCTGAAACTGGATAAATGTTTTTTTAATATCCCATTAGAGAATGTAGCTATTTCTGGGAGATAGATTTTAATGTATAAACTACCAATAATGCTATGCAGGCAATAAATGAACACACTATGCTGTGTTCAAATGTTCATAACCCACACATTTTACAATGATTATCTAGCATAAACACTAGGTAGAAATAAGGAGGAAGGACATGAAATACAAGCATTTAAAAAGAAGAGCAGGGACTCATGGGTGCTTTAACATTCACTGGAGATGGGTACTGCACAAAAGAAAAAAGCAAAGCAACCCTTTCCAATAACCAAAGGGAGGTATAAACATTAAATATAAAATGCAAAACAATAACAGTGTTCTCCACTCTAACAGTTTGCCTTATAAGTCTAAATCACAAAATTGTTCATATCTCTAAGCAGCTGATCTACGGATACTCACCCTCTATTAATACAAATTCTAAAATGAAAATAGAAGTGGCGTGATACCATCACATATATGTCTTTTAAGACACAGGCTTTTCCAATGTTTACTCTAGTAAACTGCATTGTGCATCAGAATTTAGCACGTCTTAGAATAATGGCAAAAGTGGCTCAAACACAAAAAATAGAACAATCCAAATCTGTAGCTAAAGCAAGCATTATATATATTTGAAATCCACATAGTGACCACTGCCTTCTAAGGACATTTTGTACCTGGAACCCTGTGTGGCAAATGTAAAGAGTTGACAATGCTCCCTTTCATGAAGAACATTTTTCCTGGCCATTCCTGGTAGCACATTTTTTGAGCTTTAATCTCTGTATAGACAGGACACAGATGGGTTTATAACATACAGTAAATCACTATACACCCATCCCTACCTGATCCTGCCAGTCTTATTTTATTCTGTTCTTGCACTTGATTGTTCTTTAGCCAAATTAAAGGCACAGTAAAGACACAGTTGTTACACAGACTTTCTCCATCTGATTCCCATCATTATATCTTGGGATCGTGTTCCCTCGTTGCAGCCCGGGTGAAAAAAAGATTATCTATTTTTGAGCTCATATAACAAAATAAGTATATTATGAATTACTGTGACAGCTTGTGATAAAGACAAAGAGGTTGCACATAGATATTACACGCTACAGGAATCCTTCAAGACATGATGTTGAGATTCTGAAAGGAGATACAGATATCCCACCGGAAAAAAAACCTGTTTCAATTAAAGTCTTGGGGCATTGGGAGTGATACTGAAGCTAAAAACTTCTTTTTAAAATATGAATGTACTATACATTAAAAGTTACCTATATGCAAAGTAAGTTTTATGTTAGATGTAAAAAAAGGTTTAATTTCTGGTGTCAGTATCTCTTTAAATGAAATAATGTCAGTATATAAGGCACCATCAGTAGTGGTGTGTAGAGCACTCTGGATAAAATATTTAGAACAAAAAATGTAAACTGCCACTCAACGGTAAGTTGCTATTTGGCAAAGCCATCATTTCAGAATTGAAAGTATTTGTGTACCTCAGACTCCTAGGCTATTCAAAGAGTCCTCAATACATCAGTCTGAGATCCCTGAGAGGAGGAAATAATTCAGGATTGATAGGCCTGGTAAAGAACATGTACATTCTTCTTTCCTAGAAATCAGGATAGTGCAGCCTTTTTTCAGAGGTCCAAATCTCGAAACCCAAGATCTACTCCTTAAATCACAGTGTTGTGAGGTTTGAGAAAACTTATTATTATTATTATTATTATTGGGTTTTTCAACTATGAATATACTGTAGGCTATTGGTTTTAATTCTGTCACAAACCACCCTCTATTATTCAATTTTCTCATAATGTCATGGGCAAATGTGACTGGTCCAACTGAAAGACTATGCTACTTGATCTCAGATTTACTTTCCAAGGGTGTAGCAGTCCAGGTTTCAGACAAAGATATTTATTTTCTTTTTTTTTTATATATATATAATAAAGGCACTGGTAAACACAGCACAACTGCTCTTAAGCAATTATTAATACCTTACTGAAATCAGGGAACCCAATACATGCTAGAGATATTATAAAGCTTGTGATGTTTTCTACTTCTGGGTTTAAACCTTGGAATCCATAAAACTCCAATTTATCAGAGCCTGGTGAATAACGTCATCAACATATTGGGCCAGATTCAACTCAGTGAGATAAGGGTTTATTGCATGAAATGTGATTCAATTTGAGATGCAATCCAAAAAAAAACATTTCTCAAGCAGTGCTGAGCGATTCTGTCCCATTGACGAAAAATTGGCAAAAAATTTGTGAAACTTTTTTTTATTTTTTTATTTTTATTTTTTTATTTATTTATTTATTTTTTTAAAATCTAGCCCATTATATGAGAAAAAGGCGATGATCTAACTGATAAATTTGTAAATTTGAACAGTGATGATACGGTGAGTTGGAAATGATAAAAAATTAGATTTCAGAGCTCAGGAGGGAGGAGCTTCTGTAGGTCCCACCTACATTATTAGTGTCTTTACAAAACTTTGGCCAATATCACAAAATGACATTGGGAAATTGTTTATGGAAAACAGTTTTCTTTTAAAAAGGTAAAATTATAGTCAATTGTCTTACCAGAACCTATATAAGGGAGATTGTTCACACAAATAAGTTGCAAGGGCACTTATACCCAGAAAATGGAAAAGATTGAACTTCCAGTCATATCAAAATGGATAAATTTAGCAGATGAAAATCAATTTCAGAAAGAGTGGGCATATTTCCCTGCTAAAATTGTGACCCAATAAAAAGTCACCAAAGATAGTACAAAAAAGCAGAATGTAAATGAAAGACACTGTAGGAAAACACAGTGGACCTTATTTATAAACTTTGTGCAGGGCAGAATGATTCACACAGTGAAAATATATGCTCTGTACGTGGTTACATTTATAAAGCTGAATCAGTGTGCAAACAGATTTGCGCATTTGATTTTCACACTGTAAATATCTATAAGAGCTTTTTAACTATGGCAAAAACAGCAAATTGCGAAAATGTATGCACACACTCTGCATTTGAATTATTCCAGAACTTTGGTGGTGGAGAAACTATTTGCAAAAAAGTTTTGCAAATTGCTAATTTAAGTTACTGTCAATGCTATTTTCACCCACAAAAATTTGCAAAGTGCCTGTACACACGCACAAAGCCCCGTCTCATTTGCCAGTAGTTTGCGTAAATTAATTCCCAATGCGAATTCGCAAAAACGGGAAAGGGGCACAGCAGTGCAATATTTTAGTGTTCAGGAAAAAGCATGGACAAAACAACCATTTGAGAATAAATATGTGCTGCGCAAATATTATAATTGACCCCCAGTTTGTCTCAAATTAGAGATTAATACTGGGGACAATACCAACAGGTAATGCTACATAACTGGCTCAACTTAAAGGAACAGTTCAGGGTAAAATTAAAAACTGTATAAATAGATAGGCTGTTCAAAATAAAAAAAATGTTTCTAATATAGTTAGTCAGGGAAAAATGCAAACTATAAAGGCTGGAGTGACTGGATGTCTAATATAATAGCCAGAATCCAACTTCCTGCTTTTCATCTCTCTAACTCTGAGTTAGTCAGCAACTTGAAGGGGGGGCCACATGGGACATAACTGTTCAGTGAGTTTGCAATTCATCCTCAGCATTCAGCTCAGATTCAAAAGCAACAGTTATGACCAATATGGCCCTCCCTCAATTCACTGATTGGTCACTGTCTGGTAACCAGGGTAACCAGTCAGTGTACACCAAGAGAGCTGAAAATCAAGAAGTAGTGTTCTGTTCTTTTAGGTTAGACCCACTAGTTTGGCAATGTCACATTGAGGTGGGCAATATAATGCATCGGATACAGGCGGCTGAATCGCGGGACCGCATCACCGAACAAATGTGGCCTTTCGGACAGATATTGACAGGGGAGATCCTGCTCGCATCACCGCCTGAGGCAGCCTTGATTTTGCCGCCCCCCCTTCCCCAATGTGAGCACCGGACAGGGGTGGGGGGGGTCCACAGCGCTAGTGCAGAGTGTGCAACTGCGCTCTCTGCACTAGAAGAGCTGAATTTCCGGGTTGAAACCCAGCTCTTAGTTACCAGGGGGGCGCTGCCGCCTGAGGGGAGTGCCTGAGTGCCTCAACTCGCCTCATTGGCAGAGCACCCCTGGATATTGATAGGGGAAGCCCATCGGATGGCCCCACGCACGGGCCGTGTATGAGGGCCTTAAGAGGGGGACTTACATTTTATGTTTGCAGAAATGTTTGTATCTGGATGAAGGGAGGGTTGCTGATGCAGAAGTAGTCACAATAATAGGAGTCAGCTCCCTGCCTATATGAAGCATGGTGTATCTGCAGTTCTTTTAATAATCTAATGCTGAATATTGTCTAGGATGAGCTGCATCACCAGTTCTGGAGTGTGTTGAGTGTGGGAACCAATCAATAGCAATACTCTGCATTGTGCTGACACCTGCAGTTGTTTGAAACATAAAGCCTCACTACCTTGGCCTTATCTTGAGGGGGCACAGTTTGGACCTCCAGGTCCTCCACCTTCTAGGTCAGCAAGGCAAGGCTCCTCCACCATTCTCTACTTCTCCCAGGACTCCTCTTCAGCTCCTTGCAGCAACTAAAATTACTACAAGGGTACCTTTGATTTCTATGGTAAGATACTGTAGTCAGAACAAATATTCACATAGAAATTAGCATCTTAAAACCTGTATTTTCACCCAAAAATCTGATCCAAACTAATCAATTTATTCTCTGCTCTTGAGAACAGCTGTGTAAGCAGCATTTTCATTTTAACTCAATTAGAGACAGTGGTCGATCGCTGTCCTCAAATGCCTGAAAAAATAGACACAGTTACTTGGAGAACACTTCTCTTCCCCAGTGTTTAACAACCTACAAATGAGTATGTGCACTTGTTTCATTCAAATATTTATTTTAGGTGGGCAAACAAATGATAAGAATGGAAAACAAAACATCAAATCAAACTGCAACTTCTGAAATTAATTTTAGATACGGTATGTGTGTGTAGTTTTGAACTATGCCAATCAACAGATTTTCTCCAGCAGAGAGTCTTTCATTCATCCACTTGGATTGTAAGCTCTATGGGGCAGGGACCTCCTTCCTACAGTCTTTCTTGCAATTATTATGTTACTTGACCTCCCTGTGTGTTATACAATGTCATTTTATATAATGTACAGCACTATAGTGCTTTACAAATAAAGTTATACATGTACAGTTTATAGTCATTCTCATACTGCTGAATCATCAGATAGAGGTAAAATCATATTGTTTCTATACATCTGATGATTTAGTGTTTGTAGTGAAAACAAAATTGTAGCATGTATGGCCACCTTTACACTGCATACTCCACTCGACCCATTCTATGCTGCAGCCCCTCCTAGCCCTGCCCCTTATAACATTGCCTAGCCTGTTCTCAGCATAGGCAATACAGTAACCAAAGCAAATACAGTAAACAATGCCTATCCTATGTATCATTGGGTCTCATTTATAAACACTGGGCAAATTTGCCCCTGGACCATAACCCATGGCAACCAATCAAATTTTTGTTTTCACTGCTCATACTGCAGCTGGCTGAAAAATGTCAATGGCTGATTGGTTGCTGTGTGTTACTGCCCATGTGCAAATGTGCCCATTGTGTACACACGTCTGTTGCTAAACTGTACTACCCAAGTCCTATGAGAACTAAAGTTTATCAGAGAATTACGAGAACTGCAGTGCAGGATTATTGTTATTTTACTGACTAGTTTCTATGCAGTCAATCATTTAAAAAGGTGGGTTATGGCTAGGGTTGCCAACTGGCTGGTATTTTACCAGCCTGACCAGTATTTTTGATGGTTGATCCCAATGTTATTGATAGGAAAAAAAGATAAATATATAGGAAGGCCGGTATTTTTTTTTCAAGAAAAGGTGGCAACCCTAGTTATGGCTAATAATACGTGGCAGTTTATGTGCTTCTGTTATGTCTCTCATCTACCAATTAATAATTATTAATATGTTTACCTACAAAAGAACAATGTTTTGATGTGATTATTAAATGAATGGCAAACAAAGCAAGACCTGTGTTTAGAAATTCACTCGCTGAACATATATTTACTAGAAAGCGCTATTCCAAGCTTTATTCCAGAGGTCTGACACCACCTCAGTGCCATAGCAACAGATTGACTATCAAACTGCTTTCATCTGTATTCCATTGCTGGAGTAAACAGCAGCACTAAAATACAAGTTGTGGGGGAGTGAGGAGGCAAAAACAATATTTACAGACTGAAGAGGTTTCTCTTTAAGAAAAATAAATCGTGCTTGCTGAGAAGGTATGAACCTGAGCAGCTTTAGGCAGCGTGGAACACTGAACGTGAAGGATAACTATACACTACTGTACCATTCCTGTGCTCTTTCTATGGCGTATATGTGTGTGTATATAACCCTGAATTCAGATCTTGCTGTTGGCAGGGAAACATAACTTTCCCTTGCTGCCAGTATATTCCTGGCACTCGCAGGCTAGAGGCATTGAAACCAGCACAGAATGTCTAATGCTCCATCGTCTGAATCTCTTGTAGCAAATGTTTTGTGCTCCAAAATCTAAAAAATGAAAAGTTGACTTTTTCCTCCTGAGACTCCCTCATTTTTTAATTAAGTGCATGCAGATTCCTTTTAGTGGTGGCTTTGTGGAGACTGTATGTAAAATAAATGTCCTTTGCAAAAATGATTTCCAGTTATTTTAGCAAAGCCAGTGGTGGCTTGGGAATTCTCTCTGAATTAATTACAGTCTGGGTATATTTTGTCTATTAGTTTGCACTCCAGACAGATAAACTATCGTACCAATGTCAGTACATTTTAGGTAAGTCACACAAGCAATGGCAGTCAATAGATGTGCAATATGTTTTTTAATTACTCTTAAAAAATTAGGTCAATAGTTGTGCCATATGTTTTTAAATCACTCTTAAAAAATTGGTTAACAGAAATAAAATCAGACAATCAGCCATTGTCTTTTTTATTTTTTTACTGAGGACAACTCTTCCAAACTCTTCAAAACGGTAACTGAATTAATATGGAGATGGTAAGGCTAACTCTAAATACAATTGCTCAGATCAGCATAGAGGCATTAAAGGGATACTGTCTTGGGAAAACCAGTTAATAGTGCTACTCCAGCAGACTTCTGCACTGAAATCCATTTCTCAAAAGAGCAAACAGATTTTTTATATTCAATTTTGAAATCTGACATGGGACTAGACATATTGTCAGTTTCCGAGCTGCCCCAGTCATATGACTTGTGCCAGCAGTTTAGGATGGAGCTACTTTCTGGCAGACTGTTATTTCTCCTACTTAATGTAACTGAATCAGTCTCAGCTGGACTTGGCTTTTACTATTGAGTGTTGTTCTAAGATCTACCAGGGAGCTGCTATCTGGTTACCTTACCATTGTTCTTTTGTTAGGCTGCTGGGAGGGTAATATCACTCCAACTTGCTGTAAAGAGTGACTGAAGTTAGAGCATGTCACATGACTGGGGGCAGCTGTGAAACTGACAATATGTCTAGCCCCATGTCAGATTTCAAAATTAAATGTAAAAAAAAATTGTTCTCTTTTGAAAAATGCCTTTCAGTGCAGAATTCTGCTCGAGCAGCACTATTAACTGATGCGTTTATTTTTTTTTTAAAAAGCATGTTTTCCCATGACAGTATCCCTTTAACAATGACACAACTGAGCATGTCCAGGTACTCTCATCCAGCATTAGTTAATTCAGCAGATGTTTGTTTATAGCACCCTAAGCCTTTGTATGGAAAAACAGTAACTTGCTACAAAAAGTATACTTCTTTATATGGAGTCTGAATAAATAGGTGACAGGACTACATCTGCCAGAATGCATCATGGGTAAGAAAACTTGTCTTGCTCTGATACAACCAATTATTAAAAAGGGTACAACACATCTGCTTAAATACAGCCCTTTTTTTACTACCATTTAAAAGAGACTACAACAGAGATTCTGAATCAGCAGAAGACTTCTACACAGACACTGAAGAGAATCTGGCCCTGGCCCCTGCCATCAATTCTCTCTTGGAAAAAAAGTTTTTTTTATAAAATGCATCAGTTAATAGCACTCCTCCAGCAGAATCCTGCATTGAATCTGTTTTCCAAAATGATGTTTTCTATTTCATTTTGAAATCAGATGAGGGGATTAAATAAGATGTTAGTTTTCCATTTGGCCTCAGTCATGTGACTTCTTCTGATAAATTTCATTCACTTTTTACTGCTGCGATGCATCTTGGAGTGATCTGACCCCTCCCCCCCCGAAGCCTATCAACAGAACAATGCGAAGGTAACCAGATAGCAGCTGCATTGCTAAAAATGATCAAGAATTAAATTTTAAATGGTTGAATGATTTACTTGCAATGCACACAGTGTAATTTAGTAAAAACTATGCCATATAAATTTATAAAATAATAAAGCAATAAAGCAAGAGAACACATTTGGCACAAAATGAGAAGAGGAGGTAAGAGTGTGTGGTAGGAGATAGCAGGTTGAGGGGATGCGGCATGGACTTTGGGGGGTGTTAGGGGCAGGAAAAGGGATAGAGACTGGGATAGAAACAGGAATAGGAAGAACTATAGTGGCAAAGGTTGGGATTGAATAGTAACTGGAGCAGGTATAAGGCTGTTAGGCTGGAGAGGAGGAGAGAGGGAGTATGCGTGGGGTGGGGGGGTACAGGTTTTTTTTGCTAAAGCGCTGAATTCTCCTTTAAGGGTCAGGGTCTTAAGATATGAAATAAAAAATACTTTTTACGTGTAAGGATCCCTCTGTTATAAATCATCAATCCTTTCTTCTGTCAAAAAACAGTTCAAAAATTTTAATAAAATAAAAACAAAACACTGATATGTAATAATATGCACTAAGTTTGCCCAGGTACAGTAACCCATAGCAATAAGTCAGATGTTTGAGGTGGCCAATAAAAACCATCAGCTATAGACTGTAAAAACTAGAGCAAGATAGAAGATCTACCTATAGGCCTCCTACTATTACCCTCTCTTTGTTAAATACCCCTACTGTGTATGGGAGGGACAATAGAATAAATGGTTTAGGGAATAAAACAGGATCTGGGCACCCCACTTTCTATATTCTTAAGATCTGTCTGGAAAAACACCAGAAAAATTTTCTATACCAGAGAGAAGATTTAATGCACTGCGTATAGGGGAAAAACAGATGCAGTAGAATTTTAAATATCTCCTCTCTCCCACTGAAAGCTCCTGCTAGTGAAGATTTACCTTTTTCTCTTCCCCCATCCTTTGCTTCCCCATCCTTGAAAGCTAGTCTTCTGTCTCTTTTTTTATTTTACTCTCTTTATATTTTTAACCCCCAGAGCCTTTGCATTACACTATACAGTCTCTTGCACAGTGTAGGTGCAGCAGCACTTGATCAACACAAGTGATATTGCAATGGGACATTGTAGATTCAAAATGTATTAAAACATACTTGCCAGCACAACTGTGGATTCCACTTTACAATGTGAAACAAACAATGCTACAGTCAGGGTCGGACTGGGCCAGCAGGCCACACGAAAAAACCCAGTGGGCCTCACCGACTTGCTCCCCACCTTAGATCCTGGGCAGTGTCGGACTGGCCCACCGGAATACCAGGAAAACTCCCGGTGGGCCAAGGTGTCAGTGGGGCCCTCATACTGCTAAACTTTTGGACTATTTCACGGCCATTCCCTTTTTCTATGAGAACAAAGAGTCTAAATAGATGGAATAAAGTAAAGTAAACAAACTAGGAGTAGAGGTTGATTGAGGAGATGAAGAATATTAGTACTGAGAGTTGGCCCCTGGTCTAAGGTTTTATAGTGGGACCCTGGTCTAAGGTTTTCTGGTGGGACCCTGGTCTAAGGTTTTCTGGTGGGCCCCTTGTCTAAAGTTTTCTGGTGGGCCCCTGGTCTAAGGTTTTCTGGTGGGCCCCTGGTGTCCCAGTCCGACACTGATCCTGGGTGCTGTTTCCTGAACTCCCCTACTGCCCCCCTGCTGCAAGAAGAAGCTGCAAGAAAAATATGGTGTGACGGCGGCTAGAAAAGGGGGGTTGCAGCTGGGGGACTGCGAATGGCATGAGGGTCTTAAAGGGTGTGTGGGCCCCAGTCCAACACTGGCTACAGTCTCTGCAAGTGATGGTGTCCATTCTAGCTTCCTATAGATACAACTCACTGAAACCTTTTACTGCAGGTAAAAGGGCCATGCCTGCACATCCTTTTACTCTTACCTGGGTATAAGAGGAAGACAAATCTATTCCGCCTGGGGTTGCCAGAAATATAGAGTAACTGCACAAAACTGTAAGGGTCATTCACTAAACAGGCACAATGTGTTAAGTGCAAAATTCAAACAGAAATCATTATTTTTAAACCCATAATGCATAATATTCCACAGCTTGCAAGTAATACACCAGGGTGAATGCAAATTAATATCCACTTTGGTCAACTGCACTCAGATTGCATTGCCGATGTGTTTATTATAGTGTGCAATGACATTCCCTCCAGCACCCAGCGTCAATAATTGCATTAGTGCACGCCACTAGGTGCATAACAGTTGTATATTTAGGTGCAAAATACTAATGAAGCTTGTTAATTTTCCCCTGTACATGCATGCAATTGATTAGAGCAGGCTAAACTGGGGTTCTGGTGCTATTTATGAGTTGTAAAGTGTGTTCATAGGCATCCAAAATTAGGTCCTCATTTTAGGCTTTGCACTTTTTTTAGACTGGCAAATGTGCCCTTATAAATAAAACATGAAGGAAAGAAATTCTACACAGATATCCTATACACTATTGTTAACCGAGGTACTAAGGTACTGATTAATATTGCAATCTATACATGCCATATACATGTATGAGACCTGTTATTGAGAATTCTTGGGAGCTGTGGTTAAGGCTTAATTCTACTAAAAAAATCATTTAAAAGTTAATTAAACCCAATAGGATTGTTTTGCCTCTAGTAAGGATGAATTATATCTTAGTTTGGATGACATGCAAGGTACTTTGTTATTATTACAGAGAAAAAAGGGAATACTTTTTAAAACGTCAAATAATTTTATTATAATGGAGACTATGGGAGGCAGCCTTCCTGTAATTTGGAGTTTCTGGATAGTCAGACGTGTGGCAGACGGATCCCATACCTGTATTCTCATCTGTGTAAAACAGTAATAGCAAAAGAATGAAAAATAACAACAATTTTAAGTATCGAGTGATTTATTCTTTCAAGCCTGGAGATAGCCTTAAATGCTAATTTCTCTAGAGGGCACCTGAGATGTGTCCTCAGAGCAGCATGTCTGTCTATATATTTTTAAATAAAGTAAGAATGTAAGTGTTCATCTGTGAGTGATGCTGAGTAAGGCATCAAAGCAAGTGCAGCAAGTTATTCCACAAGTATGAAGCTTTCTTCTTTAGAAGTCTTGCTCCCATGAGTTTAATTTCCCATGCTCTCAATTACCATTTCTGTGATTTTATCTAAGGCCATTCGATGTTTCTAGTTTTAGATTTTTTTTTCTTTCTTAAAAAGAATTATCTCTGGAAGCAATTAAAAAATAATCTCGTCCTGGTTTGAATCCTTTCAGAGCATTTTATTGCTCATCCTGTGCATAATCTCAGAACAGAGAGGTAGCCGGTGACTGATCCGTGGCAGTGCAGGTAGTTAAATAGACATATATTCTTGAATTAAAGCAATTTTCATAAGCATGAAAGCACAGGCCACCAACTACTGCAATACAGCAGCTAATAAACTTAGATAATATAGTTTCAGCACTATAAGGATGTAATTGTTGGATTTTGGAGTTCATAGTAACTGAATATTCTTTTCATATCCCATTGAGTTTGAATATTGCCTTAATTAAAGGGACAAAGACATCTGCAAAACTGTTTACCAGACACACAACCGCCCTCCTATAATTTAAAGGGGAAGTTTGGCATTGGCATTAACTTTAAACATTTAATAGACTGTTCAACACTACTTTTAGGAGCAAGTTTATTAAAATTTGAGATAAGATTTTAATAGACAAAAACTCATCCTCGTTTGATTAATTATAGGATTTTCAGAAGCACATATATCAAGGGGGTGATTTACTAAATTCACGTGAATAGATCGATTGAAATTCCGATCGTAAGATTAATTCGATTGGTCGAATATGCAAATTAGGCTTATTCGATCATCGAATAGCGAAGGATTTAAAATTTAAAATTTGTTTGATTGCCTACTTCGCCAGATTGGACCTACCGAATTGTAATAGAAGCCTATGGGAATCCTGATCGAATAGGATTCGTACGATCGTAGTCTTCGATCGTTCGAATCGTACTGATTATTCGAATGATCGAATAATTAATTCGAATGATCGTTATTCGATCATGGAATGATCCAAGATCGGATAACAGGGTAGCCTAAAACTATTCGATTAGCATTCGAAAATCGAATGCTAATCGAATATCGAGCAAAATCTAATTTTTTGGGGGGAATAATAGTAAATCTGCCCCAAAATGTTGAGTTCTAACTTTCACCCACAGATAAATATGCTTATAAAAATCACATAGGAATGAAATGAATAGAACTCACATTTTGATAAATACAGTATGCCCTTTACATTGATATTCTTTATTTATTTTTTAAGCTTTTGCATAAGTTGCCTTTCTATTCTGTCTTTGTCAACTTTTTGGTTGATAACCAAGAGCCATTTGCAGTTAGTCTTAGCATTCTGCTGTCTACATCATACTGAACTATAATATATAAATACATAATCGATGTCTCAGCAGCCGCACTCAAATCCGGACTTTTCTATTTAAATTCGGGTGCAGGGCCAAAGGAATTACATATGTAAATATTGAAAAACCCGCACACCATTTCTTGAAGTAATTAAATCAGGTTTATTGTGTTCATCTATCTGAAGTTTCAGCACACATTGGGGCCTATATATATATATATATATATATATATATATATATATACTCTCCAAGAAGACACAGGGACTTTATGCAAATAGTACAGATTATATTTGTGTAAGCATATAAACAGCCATTGACCCTGATAACTGAGAGCCTTTTGCAGTTAGTCTTAGCATTCTGCTGTCTACATCATACTGAACTATAATGTGTGTGTATATATATAGAGTTTATATGTACAATTGTAACAGCACTCTCGCAATTAAGTGATTCGCT
>CM044431.1:57364200-57455162 GCA_024363595.1 Xenopus borealis
TCCCACATACCCGAGACCACAAGGGCAGGTAATCAAATAGACCACATGTGTGGTGGTGGTACAAGTGATGTGGTGTCTAATTGAGAGACGCTTGCCCGTTTGGGGGTGAAGAAATGAGGTGCCCGGAGACATATATCTGCAAGAAGTACAGCTCAGACAACGGAAGCAGCCGAGTTTCTGTGCACATAACCAACCACTAGGTGTCTTTTTATAACAATCTACAGGGTCACTTGCCACAAGCAAATCCCTAAGATTCGTGCCCCTTTTATAACACATCATGGGAGGGCCAGAGATCACTTTGTTCAATTCAGAATCTGCCTCTACAATTCTCCAATGGTCCCTCACGCCTCTATTGACAATTTGTGTGCTTGCATTGTAGGTGGTAGTAAAGACCAATTTAGGTGTAATACCCTTGGTCCTGTCACAGTTAAAAGCTCTCTTTCGTGCTATCGCAAGAGCATTATCCAGTATCTTGTCTGGATAGCCGCGATCCTTAAAGCGAGCCCGCATCTCACACAATTGGATCTCGGTGTGTTGTGCTGAAGAATTATTTCTAATCACCCTGCAGAATTGCGATATTGGAAGAGAGCACTTCATAGTGGGTGAATGACAACTGTCATAGTGTAACAGCACATTTTTGTCAGTAGGCTTTCTAAAAAGACTATAAGTGAGACCATCATTCCTGAGCGATAGCTCAATATCGAGAAAGTGTATTTTCTCAGGGTTTATTTCGCTAGTGAATCTGACTGGACTGTCAAGCTTATTTAGGTAACTGACCATATTGGTGAATTCGTCTGTGGACCCCCTCCATATTATGATCATATCATCGATATAGCGGTGATAGAACAACATTTTATCACCAAACCGTGGGATTATTATTTTTTGCTCATACTGATGCATATATAAATTGGCATACGAGGGTGCCATTGCTGCCCCCATCGCCGTGCCAGCCACCTGCAGATAAAAAGTGCTTTCAAATCTGAAGTAATTCAAAGTTAATGCCAATTCAAGTAATTCAAGCACAAATGGAATGGGAGGGCCTGAGTATGAATTAGACGCTTCCAAGGCCAATTTAACTGCCGCAATCCCTGCCTCATGCGGTATAATGGTGTACAGGCTCACTACATCCATACTGGCAAGAAAAACTGTGGTGTCAATGGGAAGATTTAGCATCCAAATACATTGTAGCAAGTGTGGAGTATCACGTAGATAAGTAGGCGTATCCTATACAATAGGCTGAAGTAATGTGTCTAAATAAATACCGATGGGGTGAAGGATCGAATCGCGGCCAGACACAATGGGGCGACCAGGAGGTTGAGTCAGGCTTTTGTGGACTTTTGGCAATGTATAGAACACAGGGCACTTAGGGAAATCTTATTTTAAAAATTCAAATAATGTTTTATCTATCACTTTGCTCTCGAGTGCCAAATTTAATAATTATCCACCTTTTGTTTAAATTTTGTAGTGGGATCACATATAAGTTGCTTATACACACACCCATCAGATAATTCACACATTATTTCATTCCTATAGTCTTGATAATTCAATATAACAATTCCCCCACCTTTATCCGCCGCACCACCACCACACATGTGGTCTATTTGATTACCTGCCCTTGTGGTCTCGGGTATGTGGGAAAGACTGATCAGACCCTAAGGCTACGGATGGATGGACACCGGTCCGCCATCAGTACAGCCTTTAGAGATGGGGAGACTAACAAACCAGTGGCTAAACATTTTCTAGAAATGAACCACAGATTACCGACTTTTAAATATATAGCCATAGACCACATTCCACCCCTCAAACGTGGGGGTGATAGATCAAAAATTCTACTACAATGGGAAGTCTTTTGGATACGCAAATTGAATACACTCTCCCCTTTAGGATTAAATGAATATTGTTCCTATTTATGTTTCCTTGATCCACGCTAATCTTCCGGATACAATGTTGCAGACTGTATATTTTTGTATGTAACTAATCTTTTTTGTATTGAAGAGCTTACATTGAAACCTGCACATAATATGTACACTTGATACAATGTTTTTAACCCTTCATGGCTTTTACTGTTTCTAAGGTGGGGGAGTTTTTTACTTGTCACATGATCATTTGGGCGTGCACTATTGGGTGAGTGTCATGTTTTTTAGGTATTTATACACGGTTGTTGTATATATGAACAGGGTCTTGATAAAGGTCTTAGAAAAAGACCGAAACGTCGACGGGTTCCTGTTTTAAATGTATTTAATAAATATGGAGTTTTAAACAAAAATCCTGGTGTGCACCTTTTCCAGTGGAATATGGATAATGCAGCCTTTTTTCTTGTGTAGCACCCAGGTATGTGACTTAAGCCGCATGGAGCTAATTTAGAATGGTGTGCGTTTGGATTTGGAATATATATTTGTATATATATATATATATATATATATATATATATAGTGTCCACCATGAAGCCAGCAATCACGAAAATGAAAATAGCATGCCTGGATGCAGCATCAATAATTTAAATCTCTATCCATCAAATAAGATCCTTATTTGATTTTCTTGGATCTTATTCGATGGATATATATATATATATATATATATATATAACACAATAAAATTCAGCTCATCCCTTTTTATTGGGTGCACATGAGTGAGGCTTGATATAAAAATTACACAAAATTTACCCCAGCACTCCAACATAAAACCCCCTAGGAAAACCTATTTTTGTGCAGCTGAACTGAAATTAGTAAAAAAGAGACACTTTTAGTTACAAAGTTTGTACAAAGTATGCATAAGCTGACACACCCTAACTAAGTGAAAAAAAGTGTTATTTTTGGGGGGAGAAAGAGACCATACCTGCTTATATCTTTATTTGGCATGATCTCTTCCAAAGACGCCATTAAGCGGAGGTTGGGTGAGCAGGCATTAAGGAAAGAGCCGCCTCCCCACACTATAAAAAAAAACACAAAGTGCGCGGTTCGCTTTTACCCTTCCTCTCAATTTACATATGCAAATTAGGGTTCGGATATCATTTATGCTGGATCAGGAATTCACCTGCCTTGAAGAAATATGCATTTCGTCCATATCGTATTTTATATCCAGTATTGCCTGTTTCTTTGAGATCTACCTGTATTTGGGTTTATGATGTAGCATATGTAACCCCATTTTTTCTGCAGGTTCTTAACAGGTTTCAATGTATGATGAAAATTCTAGCACACATTTGAGAAATACAGAGCTTAATATTCTTAAAGGGGAACACCATGTAGTAATAAAATATTGGTGCCTTACCTGGAGAGAAAGGACTACTGCTGCATAGTTTCAGTTGTACTTGGAATTATAATGAGCCGTGGAAAGAATAACAAGGGAGAGACAGATGCTGCTTTCAGAAGCAATTACAAAACCATTGAAAATGTTTAATTAGAGTATATTGAAAAGTTCCTTAGAATTACAGTTTCTTTCTTTAGGCAAAATGCTATTTTGTTAAGTGCACCAAGGTAAAGTCTATAATGGTAACCCTGTATTAAACTGTCTGTAAATACACACCATGGTTCTTATATAGTGATGGGCGAAATGGCCGCGTTTCGCTTCGCCGAAAAATTTGCGAATTTCCAGAGAAATTCGCGAATTGGCGAAAAATTCGCGAAATGAGTCACGCGTTGTTTTTGACGTGCGTCGCGTCGTTTCCGACGCGCGTCGTGACTCGTTTTTGGCGGCGAATTTTTGCGGGAATTCACCGCGAATTCGCCCCTGGCGAATAAATTCGCCCATCACTATTCTTATACTAATATAAGAAAACACTTTCTGTGATGTTGCAGATTGATAGACATTAGTACCTACTTACATTAGCTCCGACAAGTATCTCTAAACACAATGTATGCAGTGAACAAGTCATATATGTTTTCTCTCTCTCTATCTATCTATAGAGATATGGGACCCGTTATCAAGAAAGCTCCGAATTACAAGAAGGCCATCTCCCATAGACTCCTTTTTAATTAAATAATTCAGATTTTTTAAATGGATTTCCTTTTTCTCTGTTATAAAGAAACAGTATCCTAGTTATACCTACCTATACCTAGTTATAGATAGATATCTGAAAAGGTTGAGTTTTTGCAGTGAAAACACGATAAAATCGAGTTTTCAGCGATTCAATCATACGATTCAAATTGATGCTTGCTTTTGTTGTGACATTTTGTAGCTATAGTTTTTTCAAGAAAAATTATTGATAAATTATGGATGGGAGTTCAGATTAGTTTTTTTAAATGAGTTTAAATAGAGTTTTAGTAAATGTTCCCCATAAGCAAACTTATTGTAAAGGTGCCTAAATTATGGAAAGATACCTTATCCACAAAACCCCAGGTCCCAAGCATTCTGGATAACAGGTCCACATGTGTGTGTGTTTGTAGCCCCCATAATACACACATTTCATAGCCATTTAAGTCATGAGCCACAAATGATATCATGAAACCGCCACTATGAGTAATCATGTCCAAGGTCTGAAATATGTATTCATGACTTTTGTACAATCATATGCTGAGGATTCATTTTCTTTTTCTTAGATTTGTTTGCTAGAGAATTATATTTGCAATTGAATGGAATTAATTGATAGCTTCATAGTAAGGTTATTGCAACAGCCAAAGACTGTACATTATGCGAATATCGAGTATACACTCTTTTGATGTTGTTCATCAAAACATTTTGTTGGAAAAAGGGGAATAGTACATTATCTACTTGAAATTACAGGTCTCTATTGACACCACCGAAAAGCATAATACAGTTGCAAAATTGGTGCTTTTTTAGGTCAACGTTTTCATGGAAATCAACACTGACTGAAAATTGATGTGTACTACAGAGAATTTGCAGAGAGCATACCTCCCTCTAATAGTGGCAAATGTACTGGATAGACCTATTTTATAAGTCCAGCACTCTCAACAGGCAATAAACTATATTTTAATTGTATTACAAGGTGAAAGCATATAATAGAACACAATTAAAAAACACCAGAAGACATACTAAGGGGCAAATTTACTATTACTCCCAGAAATTAGCTCGACCAAATTCACAATTCGATAAGTATTCGACCATTGAATGCTTGTCGAATTGTTTTGGGCTATCATTTTGCTCGATATGCGATTTCTCGATGAATTCGTACGATTGGATACCAATCGTTCGATTTCACAAAAAAATCGTGAAATTTCATTCGAGCCTCCAAAAAATTTGTACGATTTGAACAATCGAACGCTCTGATCGTATGAATGGTATTCGAGCAGCATTTAGCCTCAGAAGTCTATTGGGGGTTTCCCATAGGATTCTGTTACAATTCGGTAGGTTCAATCTGGAGAAGTAGGCTGTCGAATAACTTTAAAATTTTAAATCCTTCGATCATCGAATGATCGAATATCCGATCATTCGATCTATTCAATCTATTCGATATTCGATGGTCGAAGAGGCCAAATTTTCATATCCAATTTCACGAAACATTTGTACGATGTTTCCAATATAATGGAAACATTTATTTAACTATCTAACTAACTAACTTTAGGGGGGGAAACTGGATTGCTTAGAATTTCTAAGAAAACTGAGTGATCCAGTTCAAAATATGTGCAACTTAATATTTGCTTTTAATGGAACTTTAAGTAGACATTTGGAAAGACCTTTGGAAAAAACGGTTGCTTACCCCCCTTTAAGGAAGCACAGTTCTGTGCAAAGTATGGTCCACTCCAGAGCAAAATGATCCTTTATATTATCGCAAATATTATTTCCAAGCTGTCCATGGTGCTGAAATGCATGCTGAGGCCTACACTATATTCACTGAAGGCTTTACATATTTTTATATATTTCTATACATATTATTAGTAAGGCAAAGAACAGCAAATGTTTTTTTTTAATTAAACTATTAAGGCATTCAGGAAACTTTCAAGCACACACACTTGAACAATGTATTGTCTTCAGCTTTAATTTAACAATAGTGTTAAAAAAGCTAAAAAAAATTTTTATTTTTATTGCTCCTCTAAATAATTTTGTCATACTACCACTTCTCTTTATTAACCAACAGATGTATCAAAGGTCAGGGACAAAATTGGTCAACCAGTGAAATATGTTTAATATTCCTAAATGTATCATTCTTTGTTAGTATCTTCTCAGAGGTGTCCCAAAAACTTTAATGACACCACTCTCAATATTCCCAAACCCAGAGAACACTTTTTGCTGAAAAAGTTAGTAAGGAAAGGTCAGGAAATACTTGAGTGAAATGTCTTGAAACATTGTCACATGTGAAAAATATTTACTGCAAATTTCTGACAAGAAAAACAGTTTGGTAAATCTGCTACCTGATTAAAACTTAACTGTAATGTCATACAGTTCTTCTTTATATACAGTATTCTTGCTTACAACCACTTTCAGCTATATAAATGAAAATTTGCTTGCATGTTTTGACTGTGAACTCACAGTAGTTTAGGGTTCCCGTGTATCTGAATTAAATAAATATTACCCCCTTTACTCAACCCTGCTACCACCTTCTCTTTTTCAGTATGTTTTACCCAATAACTGCAAAACGGAGAATCAATTGAGCTTGTGCAGTGCTTGAACTATTTTGTTGAATTCTTTGGAAAATTTGGAGGAAATATTCACATAAACTTGACAAAACTTTTTTCACATCCGCATTCACTCTCAGTTCTCCAGAATGTGCTTTTATGTCACGACAAAGAAATGCAGCATTTTGGTAATACTGTAACCCATAGTCTTCAATAAGAGAGGCCCAAACAATGTTATAAAACTATAAAGGTGTAATCCAAGCGTTGAACATCTTACCATCTTACATGTAATGCAAATCTATCATTATGTTTTCTTTCTATTGCTAGAGATACCAAACCTAGTTACCAGATCTCAAGGTTAAAAAATCTCCAGCAAAGCAACAAATTATTGGGAATATTATAGTTTGATGCTTGTCAGCAGTAAATTGAATTATCCTGTGGATCCAAAGCAAATGTCATGCAATACCAACTGTTCCATCAAGTAGTAATATCCAGAAAATACTTGTGTAACTCAGTATGGTAATGTAACCTACAATTCATAAATTATAATATACTCACCTTTGGACTCTTGCCCTTTTAAGTTGCAACTGAAGCACTTCTATCCTAAGCTAAATATGAATATCTTCTGGTATATAATGAGAGATTCTGAAAACAACTAAAGAGGAACATTTTTATTCTATTCAGATTTTGGTTTGGTTAAATGTGAAATATAGAAGAAAATGTTCATACTTACTGGCCGATTTACAAAACTCACGTGAAGTTGGATCGAATTCGATCGAATCATGATCGTACAAATTTTTCATGAAAACGTATATGCAAATTTGGCCTCTTCGATCATCGAATAGATCGAATGATCGGATATATTCGACTGCCTACGTGACTGGGATCACAGTAAATAACACTTAGGGCTAGGCCAGACGGGGAGATTCAGGGGCATTTTGTCGCCTGGCGACTTCTCGCCGCGACTTGTAGCCCCCGAACCTCCCCGAACAGCCACTTCACTAAGCGCACCGGCGTTGCTTGAAAACGCCGGCGCGTATCCACACGGAGCGGCGCGCTTTTTAAAATTGCTCCAAATTGCCAAAGCGCGCCGCTCCGTGTGGATACGTGCCGGCGTTTTCAAGCAACGCCGGTGCGCTTAGTGAAGTGGCTGTTCGGGGAGGTTCGGGGGCTACAAGTCGCGGCGAGAAGTCGCCAGGCGATAAAATGCCCCCGAATCTCCCCGTCTGGCCTTAGCCTTAGGAGCACATTTACTAAGGGTTGAAGTCTAAATTCGAATTTAAAAAAATGTGAATTTCAAAGTAATTATTGAATAGGCCAAAATTTGTATTGAAAAAAAATTTGAATTGCATTTTAAAATTCGACCATTCGAGAAAGTCCCTTCTCTTTAAAAAAAAAAAAAAAAATCTAATTTCACACTTTGCCACCTTAAACCTGCTGAATTGCTATTTTAGCCTATGGGGGACCTCCTGGAACCTTTAAGGAGTGTTTTTGGAAATTTTTGTGCAAAATCTTTTGGCCAAAATCGTTAAAATCAAACAATGCATTCAAACGATTTTTATTCGATCAATAACGGACCTATTTGAAAAATTTGATGGTCGAATTTCGAAGTTTTTTAATTTGAAATTTGACCCTTAGTAAATCTGTCCCTTAAGGCTCCTAGTGGATTTTTGCTTTAAAATATTGTGCACAATGATTTGTTTTTCAACTTCAAATTTTACAATAGTTAGAAATGTGTTTGCTGTTTTCCCAAGAGTTGTGTTAAAGTGCTTGAGAGATATTTTACATTCATTATTTCTGTTTATTTCTACAGAGCATCGAGAAAAAAAAAAGATTAATCATTCTCTCTCACACCAATAGAGCACAATATTAAATGCTAAAACGTAAAAATTATTGATAAAATTTGAAGTCAGGTCATAAATTCTGTAGATTATCTGGTTTACCAGTCATTCCTCATTGTGACTCCTGCATTTTGTTTCAGCTGCAATAAATTTCTTTGTGCCTGAGAAATGAGTTAATCCACTGGAACAGTAGTGCATGAAATGTTCCTAAGCGTATATTCATCTGCAAAGCTATTTTAGCTAATGAGCTCAATTGGGTAGAAGAAAACAAGAAATATATTGATCTGTTGCTCCACATGGGTCTTTATTCAAGAATAGTGATGACCTAAATAATGTGTTTTATATCATAGGCCTGGAGGTACTCCTACACATTTAGAATCTATTGTTAGGAAAGCTTGGAGTCTGGGCTTTTTCTAATAAAGCATCATACAATAATGTGGAACAACATTCATTAAGGTGAAGTAAAACATTTAAACATTAAAAAAAACAGTAGGATATTTTCCCTCCTAATATTGATTTATGTTAGCTTAGTTAACATCAAGTACAAGATACCAAGGCCCAAATTCATTAAAGCGCGAAGCGTCTAATGCTAGCGCTAATTCGCCAGCGTGACGTCATTTCGTAACTTCGGAAATTCACTAACACCGGCTCTGGCGAACTTTCACTAGCGAAGTAGATAGACTTGCGCAACTGCGCACCCTTACGCCAGGCGAAGTTGCACACTGACGTAGGATCGTGATTACGCAAATTCACCAAGATCAACATTTTCCTGAATGTTACCACTTACGCTAGACTTTACTTCGCCTGGTCAGACCTGGCGAAGTTCAATACAATAGATATAAGGTTGAAAAAAAAATTTAAAAATTTTTCTAAATCCCAAAAAAACGCTGGCGTGTTTTACCATTGTAGGGTGATAGTCTGAAAAAGATTGATTTTTTTGGGGGGGCGGGGGTTACCCTCCTTCCCCCCTACATTTCCTAACATATGGCAACACAACTATACAGGGGGCACATGTAGGGCAATAGGACAACTTTATTTTATTTATTAAAGGAAAACTATACCCTAGTTATATCAAATTAAGTGACATATCAAAGAATCTTACCAAACTGGAATATATATTTAAGTAAATATTGACCTTTTACATCTCTTGCCATGAACCCCCATTTCGTGATGGTCTGTGTGCTGCCTCAGAGATCACCTGACCAGAAATATTTCAACTCTAACTGTAACAGGAAGAAGTGTGGAAGCAAAAGACACAACTCTGTCTGTTAATTGGCTCATGTGACCTAACTTTATAGTTTGTTTGGTATGTTTGTGTGCACCGTTGAATCCTACGATCCCAGGAGGCCGTCCTTATTTTTTAAAATAGCTGTTTTCTATTTCTGATTACCCAATGGCACATGCTACTAAAAAAGTATATTATTATGAAAATGGTTTATTTACATGAAGAAAGGTTTTACTTTTTATAGAGACCTACATTGTTTGGGGGGGTATAGTTTTCCTTTAAAGGTTTCCTGGGCTTGTGTAGTGGAATGTAGTGGTTGTAACATATATTTCTATTATATGTTAAAGTTCGTGCGGTATGCAAATTAGGCTTCGCTAGCGTAACTGCGCTCTGCCTAGCAAAGTAACACTAGCGCAACTACGCTACCGTTCGCCGTCCAGAGCGTAAATTCGTACTTTAGTGAATTTGCGTAGCGCTGGCAAAAATTCGCCTGGGCGAAGTGTGGCGAATGCTAGCGAAGCCAACGCTGCCGAATTTTCGGATCTTAGTGCCCCCAAGTAGTAAGAGGAAGGCAAATCAGTCACTTTATTTCAAGAGGACAAGCATTCCATATGTGGAACAAGTGTGAATAGATTCACAGCCTTTTAAATTACAGAATTGATGTTATTATATCCACTAATCAACTGAGAAAACTAAAATTAAGAAGAGTTTTTATAAATTAAATACTTAAAGGACTTTTTGAATATGAAGAATAGTGGGTTTACGGGCAATGAATTAGAAAGTTACAATAGACAGCGAGAACTTGTAGAAGGTAATAAAAGTAATTAGGGTGGGTTGTAAATAGGCCAGGGGCCTGGATTCAGTCAGGTCACATAGTTTGACCTAGACCAAGGCAGAATTGGGTAAGGTTAACACAACAGTGCATAATTAGGAATTGGAAAAGAAAAAAGTGAAGATACAGCTAAAGGTTCCACTGGGTTGGATACCATATGGAACCAGAACTTATCCACTTCACACTCCTTCTTCACATCTTAACACTATCAAAGATTGATAGAAATCATTGACACCAGTTCTCAATGAAGTTAAAATTCTGCAAATTGTCAGAACAGACAGTAGTAGTTATTGACCCACAAGAAACACACACTGGAACCAAGCTGTCCCCAAGAGAGTACAGGAAGTGGAGAGGGGCCAATGAGGTATGACAAAGTACCAGGGAGTAGACAAACAAAGGTCAGACAAAACAGAGGTCAGACAGGCGAGATCAGGATGGGAAACACAGCATTGGAGTATAATGCTGCCCATAGACGTAACAATTACGATCTTTCTCAGAAAAGATCTTTCCAAGAAAGATTGTTCATTTCAACACACACGTATAGAGCTGAATCGTAAGATATACAGGTAGAATCAATAGCATTCTACCTGTATCTGATGATTTAGCACTAACAATGGGCACTTTTGAGGGTGCCTTCAATGGCATCCAATCATAAATTTTCATCCAGCCCGATCAACAAGCCGACCGATATCTAAATCTTCTGACTATATCGGTCGGCTCATTTCCCACCAAACACGCACTGAATATCCATGGCCACCTTAAGACAGAGAGTTTGGTCAGCAAGTTTGGAGTCAAATTTAGTAGGAGTCATAACTGGAACAGAACATAAATCAGAAGTAGTCAGGGACAAGCTTAAGAAACAAGGTCTGGCGCTGCATTGTGATATATGCCAAGCTGGAATAAACATCGCATTTTCAGAGCACAGGCTGGTAGGACTGGGAGGACTGGGCATCCACATAAATATTCTTATACAAATACTGTACCTCATAACTTTATGGTAGCTTTGTAATTAAAAAGATACAGTACATGGTACATTAAATATGTATACATTTCAAGAAGATAAATTGTGTGACTAACTTTGTAGCTGTTACATGACTTTAGGGGTGACAGGGGTGTCCAAACTTTTGGCTTCGAGGGCCACATTGGAAGAAGAAAATTTGTCTGGGGGCCACACATGAAATACACAAACACTCTTGATTTGTAAATGTAAAGAAAATACACAAAAAACTATACCAGTTGGATAACCAGATAGAGCTATGGACTGGACGATGGGACACGTGGATATTAAATAGACTTATTATTACTAACTGGGCAATGGGCAGAGTCCCCCTCCTACTATATCCTTTGCAACATGACGTTTTCTCGAGAACTGAACGTTTCAACCTGGGCCGCATTCATATCCATCCTGGGCCGCATTTGGCCCTGGGACCGCAGTTTGGACACCCTTGCTTTAGGAGGTCAATGGAACTTCTCAAGATTCTGCTTAATAATAAAAATACTTTATTTTTTTATTCTTAGGTAGCCATTGACTGTAAAGAGTTACATTTTCACTTGTCGTCTTTGGTCTGTGGCACATTTGGGGATTATTTATCAAAGTTTGAGTTTGTGAGGTTTTTTCTACCTCGAATAAATTAACAACACATATGTTTACTTATTTAAGAAAAAAACCCAAATGTAAAAACTAAAATACTCTAACTGATCGAGTTATAGGATAAAAAACCTTGAAAACCTAGAATTGATCAAGTTTTGAAGCATAAACCATTGTAAAAAGAAAAAAAAAAATACCTTCAACTGGTTCAAGGGACCTCTGTCCTTGACTTCTATATGATCTCGACAAGTTTTAGCTGATGTATTTTCGGATTTGGGCTTTTATCAACTTCAGGACAAAAGAAATCTTTAAAAAAAAAAAAAAAATCAATTTTTTTTTTTTTATCCTGAAAAATTTGAGTTTTAAGTTAAACTACCCTTGAAAAACTTTTGGGAAAACACAACTCGACTTTTAATGTGTGACATGGCACAATCAGAGACCACCAGTTGTAGTGGTTCTATCAAAGGAAGTAGAAAAGAAATGGTAGAATAAGAAAGAATGATAGAATAAGAAATGATGAGGGGAGAAAAATGAATGAAAAATGAAAAATTGGAAAGTTGAGTGAAAAATAGAGAGGTGAGGGGCCAGTAAAGGCGATGAGATGAGAGTTGGGGAAAGCTGAAGCAAGTACCTGCACACCCACTGGTTAAATTGACATTTTCAGGAGAAATAAGCAAATGAATGCATACAAGCACAGAGGTATATAATCTAGACCAGTGATCCCCAAACAGTAGCTTGTGAGCAACATGTTGCTCTCCTACCCCTTGACTGCTGCTCCCAGTGACCCCAGTGACCTCAGAGCAGGTGCTTGTTTTTCAATTCCAGCTTAGGAGGTTAGTTCTGATTGCATAAAAATCAGGTGCACTGCCAAACAGAGCCTCAATGTAGGTTGGCAATCAATATAGGGGCTACCAAATGGCCAATCACATCACTTATTTGGCACCCCAATAATATTTTTCATGTTAGTGTTGCTCCCCAACTCCTTTTATTTGTGAATGTTGCTCATGGGTTTAAAAGATTGGGGATCCCTGATCTAGACCATACAATGTTGTAGACTATCAAATATATTCATATTTTATGGCCTTCATAATTATTTTTAAATTCTAAGGGGTTACTTTATAAATATGTTAAATTATTTATGCATGTTAAATTATTTCCATTGCTATTTTATACAGAAAAGCAAGATGATTTTTATTCTTAAATTGGTAGTAGTGAAATAGGATTGGTGCAAGTAAGGTTTCAGGTTTTGGAAATAGCTTAAAATACAGGTTCTAGAATAAGAGAATAAATAGAAAGATAAACACACAGGTTATAGAATAAGAGAATAAATAGAAAGATAATAGAATTACAATACTCATGCATTGGAGCACGTGACATTAAAAGCAACACTATAAACCAGACAGCTGCCTTCAGAGAAGTGTTCAACCAACTGTATAAGAAGAAGCATTCTAAAGTAAATCCATAAAACACAGAGGCAGAATCCAAGTCATGGAGGGAAACTAAAATAGTAATTTTCCCAACAGCTGCACAGGAACTGGAATGCATAAAGATAAGCAATGTTAGGCTGTGGAGTTTGACTAACTTTTCCCTTTATCTCCCATGTACTTCTCCTTCATCTTCTTCCCCCTCTTATATATGTGAACCCTTCTGCACTTCCAACTGGGCAAAGTGTCTGTGCAAGGTGATTATGCCCTATTTCCCTTTCTCTCCAAGGGTAAAGAGCCATGTGAAATGCCCACCCTACCCCTTTTTCTTTTAAGATATGCTCTTTATTGTATACAATAAAAAAAGAAAAAATAATATAATAAAAAAAAGCCAAAAGCTATATAAATAATTGTTGCTGTTAGTAACTGACCCACATTTTTAACACTGTTCACTATTGCTCTATTATCTATTATGTAAATTGGGCATTATAAATGTTAACATTATGGTCATTAAGAATTATTCTTTCTAGGCTCACATAGCTCTGGGTTTTTCCATTGTCAGTCTCATTGAAATTGGTGAAATTTTATTCTTATTTAATTGTAAGTATAAGTTCATTTAGTTTGGTCTTGTTTGTTCTTTTTGTTTGCTATATAGAAGCTGTGGTCCACCTTAAGGGTCAGTCCACACGAGGAGATTCAGGGAGATTAGTAGCACCAGCAACAAATCGCCTCGTCTTTGGGGCGACTAATCTCCTCGAACCGATTCCCTTGTATTCTGCCGTCTGAAATGAGAATCGCCTGCGGCAATTCACACGTGGTGCTTCATTTTACGAAATCGCCCGAAGGATCCTTGTGAGGCAACCTCGGGCAATTTCTGAAAACGAAGAGCAGTGTGAATATCCCCAGGCCATTCTCGTTTTAACCAGCGCAAGACAGGGGGAAGCATTTCGGGGAGATTAGCCGCCCCAAAGAAGAGGCAACTTGTCGCTGGGGCAACTAATCTCACTGAATCTCCTTCACCTATACAGGTATGAGACCTGTTGTTCAGAATGCTCTGTATCTGGGGTTTTCTAGATAATGGATTAGTAATTTGCTCTTAAACATTAAATAAACCCAGTAGACTGGTTTTGTTTCCAATAACGATTAATTATATCTTAGTTAGTTGTCATAAACATGGTACTGTTTTATTATCACAGAGAAAAAAAAAATATGGTTTATCTGGGTAAAATGAAGTCCATGGGAGATGGCCTGTCCATAATTCAGAACTTTCTGGATCATGGGTTTCTGGATAACGGTTCAAAAAAGCTACAGTATATTGAATTCATGCAACAGAAATTACATTTTTTTGTATAGTGCATAGATTTTTATTAATGACTTTCATTCTCTTATCAGTTTCCTCTTCTACCAGTGTGAAAACTTGTTTGTTCCTTAATTTATTATGACATTTGACTAGGATACTTATGGCAATAGAATACATGTAGTTCTATATAGAAGCTTAAGTGTATACTTTAGTCGATAACAGATGGGATGGAGTAGTAGAGAACAGCTATACACTCGCCAACTCTATGTAACAGATTAAAATGGTTGGCTAGCTGCCTGGTTAATTAGGCCAATATGAAGAAAAATCTTTACTGTTCCTTTAACTGGCATATGACCTTCATTACAGCTCACAGTACATTGCTTATTGTGGTGGAAATTTTGCAGCACCATGTTCAAAGTTTAGAAATCAGATCAGAAGTACAGCATTTGTTTTATTTATTCCCAAAGTCTGCGGTGAAATGCTTTTCTTTCGACAGAGACAACTACTGGCGTATTTCATGGTGAAAAATGTTAGCAACAAAGAAAAAGTCAGAGAAAAGGCAATTTGTACAAAATGCTGGAGGTATGGCTGCGTGTTGCTGGGAAAGAAGCCAGACTTCAGCTTAGATAACAAAAGAAGTCCAACCGAAACCTTCCCTACCTCAAGAGGAACATTTTGTAAAACTAATGGGAAAATGGAAGGTCACTGGATGAGAAAGTCTGAAAAATAAGTAAATTGTTTTATTAGTCTTTTACATCAAGACTTCACTTTGTATACTGCTAAGCTAATACGCAGGGAACTTCACATGGGTTTACATTTGTCATATTCTGCTGCTGTGGCTCAATTTAAAACATCATGATAAAGTTTCTAGGGATTAACCAAATCCCCTATTTTAGTATTTGGTCGAATCCCGAATCTTTTGTGAAACCCAATACTAACCACAATTTGCAAATTACGGAAACAAAGGGGAAAGAGTAAAAAGTCACATGATTTTTTTTGGATTTGGTTCTGCCCCTGACACTTCCAAAACCTGTTGAAAATGGGCAAATATTCTGCTGCTTTGGCTCAATTTAAAACATCATGATAAAGTTACTAGGGATTACAAAATCCCCTATTTTAGTATTTGGTCGAATTGAATTTTGTTACATTGTCCTACCTACAACTGCTGCTCTGAAGGCCACATTATAGGGCTCTGTTATCATAGTGAGGCAAGTGAAATGTTGGGGCAAGGAGTACTCCATGGCCCATGCACTTGCCCTAAGTAATGTCAGGTGATTCCAGTGGTTGCCAAACCATGTTTTAAGCTTGAAAACAATAAAGTTGCAGTTAAAACCTAAGGGTCCGTTTACTAAAGTGCAAAAAAATTTGAATTTAAGTTTCCGCATGTTATCACTGAGAATAATTTTCCGCCAGAATATTCGCAGCGACTAAGTTTACTAAACAGCGATGCTCTCAGAAGTCATTGCAATCACTTGCGGTAACAGCTTTAGCGAACCACTTTAGGGATAATTTTAGTGAGTTGCAAATTTTCTGGCGACAAATTATGTTTGCAAATATTTAATCTAGAAAATAGTCTTGTTTTATGGCGTTAATAATGGCGTTAATTATGGCAATTTTTACTGTGACATTTATGGCCAGAAATGCATCTTCAAAACTCATAATATACTGACTGATGATTATACCATCCAACAACATTACCAGAGTGACAGCAATCAAACATGTATACATCATATAAACCCATCCTTCATCAATCCACTCACACACCCTTCTGCCAATAGAATCATATGAACAAGAAATCAGACCAGTTATCTCTTTGCATCATTTAAATTCACAGTTTAATTAGAATTAATCTCCCATTAAGAATTTTCTGGCCAAAAAATATAGATGGCGGTAAAATGTTGCGAATATTCTGGAATTAATTTTGTCTTTCACACATTTCGCTGTTTAGTAAACCAGGCGTTAATGTGTACGTAGCGTTATTTTCAGAAAATGCGATAACTGGCGAAAAAATATTCTTGCGCAAGAATATTCGCAAATTTATATTTACCGCAGGTTAATAAACTCGCGAAAACATATTCTGCGTGAAATTTGTCTATATTTTGTGCGAAAATCTTTACCGCACTTTAGTAAACAGACCCCATAGTCCCTGTGTAAAAGTTAAAATGTAGTAGAATTCTCAGTAAATCATATAAAAGTAAGGGGCAAATTTACTATTATTCCCCTAAAATCCTACAAATGTATTCGAAATTCAAAGCTTTCGATCGTGCGAATGGTATTTGAGCAGGACTTAGTCAAAGAAGCCTATGGGGTGGGTCCCATAGGCTTCTATTGCAATTTGGTAGGTTCAATCTGGCGAAGTAGGCATTCGAAGGATTTTAAAATTTTGATTCCTTCAATCATCGATTCCAATTATCGAATATCCGATCATTCGATCTATTCAATAATTCAGGGTGATTGCTTTGTGTTTAATATAACTGACTATAATTTGAGGAGGAGCTGACAGAGTCTTTAAATATTGTATAACTCACTTCTTCATATTATGGGATCCGTTTACTAAAGTGCGGTAAAAATTTTCGCACAAAATACAGACAAATTTAACGCAGAATATGTTTTCGCGAGTTTATTAACCTGCGGTAAATATAAATTTGCGAATTTTCTTGCGCAAGAATATGTATTTGCCAGTTATCGCATCCGCTGAAAATAACGCTACGTACATATTAACGCATGGTTTACTAAGCAGCGAAATGTGTGAAAGACAAAATTAACGCCAGAATATTCGCAACATTTTACCGCCATCTATATAGTGGCGTTAACTTATTTTTTGGCCAGAAAATTCTCAATGGGAGTTTAATTCTCATGTAAACTGTGCATTTAAATGATACAAAGAGATAACTGATATGATTTCTTGTTCATATGATTCTATGGACAGAAGGGTGTGTGCGTGGATGGATGAAGTATGGGTTTATATGATACATACATGTTTGATTGGTGCCACTCTGTAATGCTTTTGGATGGTATAATCATCAGTCAATAAAGTTTATGAGTTTTGAAGATGCATTTCTGGCAATAAATGTCACAGTAAAAATTGCCATAATTAACGCCATTATTAACGCATAAAACAAGACTATTTTCTAGAATAAATATATGCAAATAATAATAGTAAATTGTCGCCAGAAAATTCGCAACTCGCTAAAATTACCGCTAACGTAAGCTGGTTCGCTAACGTAATTACCGCAAGTGATCACAATGACTTCTGAGAACATCGCTGTTTAGTAAACTTAGTCGCTGCGAATATTCTGGCGGAAAAATATTCTCAGCGATAACATGCGGAAACTTAAGTTCAAATTTACCGCACTTTAGTAAACGGACCCCTATGTTACAAAAGGAGGATTTCCCCTCATAATGCCAAGTGGCTCCAACTAGGATGAATGACCTGGTTTTCAGATAATCCCTTCCAAACAAATAAGCCATCAGAAAAAAGCAAGCCCTTTGCAACTGCCTAAAGATGTACTAAAAACCCTAAAAAAAAATTTAAACTTTGTATACTTCCCCTTTTCTGCTTTCGGCGATTAATGGTTAAATATTTAGCAAGCCGTAGTGTATAAAAGCTCAGTTTCAAACAGTATAATGTAGATGACTTATAAGTAAATAAACAATCTTCCATGACATTCTACATTGTCACAGTGTATCTTCTGGATAACAAAGTCATTTTTTATTATTATTAATAGCAAGTATAAAGACTGGGATTGTGCCATTAGACTGTCTTTTAAAACAAATGAAGTTCATATTGAAGCAGCCATGCTTTATAGTATGAATTATTCAACACCTCTAATTTAATATTCATAATGTTTATGCTTTGCATTGCGGCACAGCTAATGTGCTGGATTACAAAGTAATTTATCATATGTTTTTCATAGTCCAAAGAGGACTATATGCTTCTTTAAGACCATGAAAACTTTAGGTTGCATATTTATGTTAATTTAAGGGCTCTCTGAAGTGTGTAGAAATAGAAGCAATGGCATTTCTGCTTTAGGCTTAGCGAGGTCACCTAATTTGCCAAAGAACTCTTTGTTGGTCATTTAAATAATAATAATAACAATAATAATGCTTATGGCAGCAAAAAGCTAAGTCTAAAAAACATAATTGTTCGTGTATGTATATATATGATTAAGCTAAGCAACCCGTTTGCATAGATTTTTTTCCTGGACTATCCATGTCATACTCATGGGATAGCCCCACCCAAGTGCTCCCATCAGAAGGACCCTCCCCACTGTTTTAAAAGCCTAATTTGGATCTTTTTGTCCTTCTGCTCCAGTTTACTTTTTTCTCGCATTGGAAGCAAGTTTTTATTTTTATTAGGGCATTGCTAGTTGGTGTTCGGAAACCTATGGGTTATCTTCAGGACAGGGTGCTTTACAGAACGTTGTCTTATGGATAATATTCTGTTTGGACCTTTATGTAGGGTCCTGGTTATGGTATGACTGCCTATGGGCTCAGGGCCTCCATCTGAAATCACTGGGCCCTGTACAACAAAATTTTTGGGGCCTGCCCCGGCCCCCAAGCCCAACACCAGAGCCCGCCCACCCCACACCACAGTTAAAAGACCATACAGACATCAGCGCTAAAAACGGTAAACCCCCCACACAAGTTATAAAAAGCCATTGATGGTCAATGCCCCCTTATAAGTTTAAACTAAACTGTGGTGCCAGAGCCCCCATAAAAGTTTTTTTTTTTAAATCACTGGTGGTCAGGGCCCCCATAAGATAAAAAAAATTGTTGGCATCAGGGCCCCTCTTACAAGTTAAAAAAAATGGGGCCCCAGAAAATATAAAAAAAAACATTGGTGGCAGGGTCCTGTAGAGTATACTACTGTATTAAAATATACTTGGTTATACTTGGTTGCCAGGGCTTTAAAAAAAAACAAAAAAAAAACACACACATTGGTGTTCAGTAGAAATTAACTTGTGGCTTCAGGACCTCTAGTTTGAATCTTTTTGCGACTTTGGGTCTTTTTGCAGCTTCAGGACTTCAAGTTCAGCTCTTTTCATGACTTCAGCAGTTTGGCAGTTCAGGACTTTTGAAGAGGAGGCACTTTTTTGGCACTGCCAAGGGGGGGGGGCCTGGCCATTTCAAAAACTGCAGCACAGTGGGGACCTGCTTTAGGCTTGGACCCATTATACTTGTACCCCGTGCCCCCCTAATAGCGGCCCTGTTGAGGCTGTGAGGAGAAGTTTCAGTTGGAGCAGTTACTTCTGATGCATGAAAACATTCAGAATTGCACTTCTGCTTTGACGCTATTTGTACACAATTGTAATTCGATTTTGAAGTCAAGGTGCTGCTATTTCAGCATTCAAAATCTATTTGCATCACATATCTTAGACTCCATTCCATAGAGAATTTGGATGCTGGCCACTGTCTCCTGCAACTATGTTGTACATGGATGCAGGCACCTTCTGCACACAGTGATAATAACTGCATTACTCACTTGGTGCTTCAGTTGCAGCTATTGCTGCAAAGGGAAAACTACAGTCACCATTGCCTGGAAATTCAGGGTGCCATTAGTAAGATTCATCAAAAGTTGCAACTGGCTGGGCACTTATTTATATTTGAATTCATCAGAACAGGCAGGATGAGCTCTAGAGGTGTAACAATATACAGGCCATGCAATTGCAGGGGGTCCAGGAAGTATAGTGGGCCCAGTGGGGTACTGACTGAAGCATTCAGCAAAACAAAATGTCTTATTACAAAGGTTTAGGGTTCCCTTATATGGCTTTTATGCAAGTAGGCACAACAAGTTTCTACACTAGAGTTGTAGTGGTCAACTTTCCCCTTCACCCCGCAGTGAGTTGCATCTAAAAACCACTTTCATTAAAGGTACTTGCTTCCAAGTCCTCCTTTTGCCTTCCATGAATATTTTTAAAGCAATGCCGCAAAACCACACCACTTCTCACCCAGAGTCCATTGGTTTATTCAGTCCATAGGGAGGGACCACTGGCTGCTCATGGGTCAATAGTATCTTTGTGCATAATTGAGAAGCACTAAAGCCTGAAACATGTTCTTGCAATAAATATAATTGCAGCTAAGTTATTCTGTTTGGCTCCATCTCTACTCCTCGACTTTGTGTTTAGACAGGGGCACCGCGGAGCATGTAGCACTATGCAAGACTTAGCTGATCTATAATACTGGTAACTGGATCTGTTATAGGCACAGGTACTTTTTTGTGAATAGTGTCATTAATTTGGGTTGAGGGTTAAGCTAGAGAATCAGAGTCAATACACAAATTAATCTTGCTATTGTGGCACTGCGAAATTAAATGCAGCTTTTTTTTTACTTTGAGTTTTATGTGTATTGTAGCAGAGATTAGCAAGGTGTAATTAATATTGGAGTAATTTAACACCTCTGAAGCAGACCACTTTATTATTGTTGTGAATTTGTCTGTTTCTTCAGTTGAATTTTGAAGGTACCACTTTGCTTATGAGCTGTAGGGAGGCTTTGAATTGCCAGATTCAAAAAGTTTAAAGTTGATCACAGATGTGAGACTTTCCAGCACATACAACTGCACTGATCCAGAGCTGACTGGTAATAGCTTTATGCAGTGCCTGATTGGACAATAAACATATACACATGGCTATTAAGCATTTAAGCCACATGGCTTTCCATTTTAGTCATGTTAGCAAACTGTTTACTTGTACCGTTTTATTTATACAATTAAAAAAATCTGGATTTGGATAAAATGTAGTCTATGGGAGACAGCCTTTCCATAATTGAGAGCTTTCTGGATAACTGATCCCATACCTGTATTTGAATACCAACAATTACATGTCCTTCAATAATTTAAGATTAAATTGGGGGTAAAATCAAATGCCTGTAGACACAAGATAATACAATACAAAAGGTGTGTGGCCTTTTCTTGCTATGCAGATTTGAAACTAATGCTGTCCCTAGAGATTGTAAAGAAGCTTTTAGATGCTATAAAGACCTCATGGCAAACAGAGGATCAGTGTGGTTTATGAAGGTAAAGGAAAACCGAACCTGGTTAGGGTGAGAAGGACTGAAAGGAGCAAAAAAAGCCCTTCACAAACAATTACATGCAAAGTGAAGCCTTCTGAAATCAGAAGGTATTTACTTGTCCCATGATATACAGTATAAACAGCACTGCCTAGATACCAAAAATGAGGGTTTTAAATCTCCCATAAGGCATCATGGGCGGAGATATGCAAATCATGACTGTTTATGAAGGTAAAGATAGTAAGAGAACTAGTATATAGTGCCATACCCAGTAGCCCAAACCCCACACTGGAATCACCAACAGGGCCACTGGGTCAATATTTAAAGTATAATTAGGAGGGAGTTGACTGTAGAAGATGCATACAGAAAGAAAGTTTATTGGCAAACATAAAATAAAACAATTTACTGGCTCAGGAGTTCAAAGTAAAACAAAATAAAAAAACAGACACACAGTCAAAGAGGGAAGCAAGAACAAGGACTGGGAAGAGCATGGGAGAGAGTCCTAGAACAGGGTCAGCCTGGAATTCGGAATTAGGAATATAGGAACAGGTGTCCAGCTGTTTGGAGAACTATGAACTGGCAGTGGGGGGAAGCATGCTCATGCCTTAAATAAGGGCCCTCTGCTGGGAAATAAACTGCACCTGCTGGTTAGTACGGAGCAGCTGAAATAATAAGCAGCACCAGGGCTTACCATAGGAGCCTCATTACATGGTAAACCAATACCTCAGACCTGGGAGAGGGTAAGGGAACAGGCTAGAATACAAGAGATCCCAGGTTCAAACCCAGCAAAGGGAGCATTCCTTACATATAGTTCATCAAAAATAAAGACTTTGTTCAATGATTTTCTATTTAATTCTTTTTTATAATATTAAAGTCTACAGTACTTACTGTATGTCTTTCTGAAGCAACTCTTGGGGGGGCAGTGTAAACTGTTCTAAATTGATACATTGTTGATACATTTACTATCTTTGCCCCTGCTGAGCAGCTGTTAGACTTGAAACAATAGTTGCTAATATTCCACAGATGCTGCTGAGAAATGTACCAACTAATGTAGCAAATTGTAACGGTTCGGAATCTGCACCTGGATCACTGAGCTGTCAGACTGAAACACCAGAATCAGGAACATTAAATTTTAATTTTGGAAAATGGTAAAATATAAAAAAAAAATTAAAGCAACTGAAAGATGTCTTTATTTATTTATGGTAAACAATCTGAAAGCAACTGAACTGAATGTTTGGCAGGTGGAAAACCCCTTTAACATATAATATACTGTATCCATGCACATGTAAAAGCTGTGTGTTTGCTTCAGAAAGACTACTAACTTTATATAAATAAGCTGCTGTTTAGACATGGGGCAGTCATTCAAGCTGAAAAAAAGGAGAAAAGGCACAGGTTACATAGCACATAACAGATAAGCCATGCCCAATACAATGGTGTTTTATCTGTTATCTGCTATGTAACCTGTGCCTTTACTCCTTTTTTTCAGCTTGAATGGCTGCCCCCATATATACTAAGCCAGGACATGCTTCTGAGAACAATATTCCTTTTCTAGATATGAAATGTGTTATTGTAAACCAAGGCCCACCAAGGAAGACTGTTATGAGATGTACAAGCAAAGGTTAATCTTGGTTATAAATAAGAATATCAGATGTTAAGGTAGAAGGGAAAGATTTTCTAAAACAGGCACTTGCCAAATGTAGGCAGATTAAGCAATGTAAATACAATATTAAAGGGCAAGTTATTAAGGGGACAATAAATATATTGTCCTGAAAAAGACGGGTAGATCCTTCCTTGAATTACAGTATGTATTTAGGGGGTCCAAAGTCAATATTCCCCTTGAGGTATTATTCTAATATGCCTCTGTCATCAAAAGACATGGGATTAAAAAATAGGAGGTGTCCCCCATCATAGATCATATAAAACTGCCAAACCTGATGGTATATGGTTTTAATTGTACATTCATATTCAGCAAAGGAAAAACAGGTGCAGGACCTGTTAACCCAAATGCTTGGGACCTGGGGTTTTCTGTTTAAGGGATCTTGCCATAATTTGGATCTCCATATCTTGTCTACTAAAAATCATTTCAACTTTAAATAAACCCAATAGGATTTTTTTTTTGCCACCAATATGTGTTCACGCAGCTTAGCTACTGTACCTTCAAGTACAAGGTACAGATGTTTTATAACAGAGAAAAAGGAAACCAATTTTAAAATTTTGAATATTTCCTTAAAATGGAGTCTATAGCAGATGGCCAGAGTACAGTAGTTCATTATGAAACATACAAACTTGTACATGCAGTTTTTACTCTCTATTCTAATGGATAACATCATTAGTTAGTTTATTATATAATCCCTTGAATCGGCTCTTACGCTTAATCCAGCAGGTAAAGTATTTCACACATAGATTAACAAATGTGATTCCTTTTTGAAGTGGATGGGAAAAAATAGGGACAGAAGAAGATACTGATAAATGAAAGGCAGAGAGGTTTTGTTACATTTTTTGGTCTTCTGTAATTATGTATATTTGGTAAAGGCATTTAAATCTCAGATTTGGTTTGGAATTTGGTTTGGAATTTGGGAATCTATAACATCCTATGGTTCAGACTTGCCAAGCATTCTACTCCACAAAAACAAACCAAATACAGGTATGGAATCTGGAACATTGAATTCTATGTTTTTTACTCTCTATTCTATGGTTTCCATAAGAATAGAGGGTTAAAAAAAATAAAATTATGCGTTGCAGAATTCTCGCTGTACTGAGTGTACAGGTTTGTCTGTTTCATAATGCACTACTCTTGAAATATAATTAACTAAACAGTTATTTCAAAGCAAACTAGGCACGTAGACATTCTAATTAATAACATCGTAAATGGTTTAAATCTGACCTTGTTTTTAAGAAGCTTGCAATAGGAATGATCAGCGGAGCACTCAGTCGGTATGCTTGAAGTTAAAATTTCATCTTTTATTGAATCATATTAAAAAACACAAATCGTGAGTGTGACAAGCCCCATGCTTGACGCGTTTCGTGGCGTCTCGCCACTTCCTATAGTTTGTTTCCTGGCTGATGAAATGGATTGTACCTTTGAATCACATTGTAGAAACTGTAGATTCTATGAGATAAGTAAGTAGATGTGAATAAAAACTCACACTAGATACTGTATGCTAGAGATAAACAAATTGCACTGCTAACTGCTGTCATAGTGTGACCTTTTAAAGACGCTTTTGGTTTAGGCCAGAGGATTTCATTTTGGATGAGAAAGGAGGAATAGGATGAGCACTGAGGAAAGAAATGAAATGCTTCCAAGCTCACCACAAGCTGGCAATTTTTGCTTGATCCTACTGGCACATAAAACATATAAAATGTCAAAACTATTGCAGCTCTGTGCAAGAAGAGAAGAAGGCCATTACCTACGCTAGTTTTATGTTTCTGATAGGTTACGTGTTTTTAAATTGCTTGATTTAATAGTACTGTTGTTTTCTCCCTCTTGACCCAACTTTCTCCAAAGTCAATGAAACTTATGTGTCAGATGCACATTAATGTTCAGCCACTTAGAATTTTATTTTTCGGTTTCAGACACAGAAGAAGTTGATGCTAGAAAAAAAGAACATCAGACAGTAGAATCTTGGCAGGATTTCAGAGCTATTCATTGAAGCGTGTAAGACAAGTACATAAGATGATCTTCAAATATCAATATCTTTGCAAACACTTTCAAGGTACGCTTAACTGGAGAATTTGTACGTTTCAAATAACTGACAGAATTTACCTAACGACAATATGTTAATTAATTGGTTATTAAACAAATAAGACATTCTGCCAAGATCACACCAGGGTGCAGTTATTCTAGTGGATGACTTCTGTGCATAATCTTCTCAGCAAAGAACAAAAAATATTTGAAAGAGGGTGAATTTTCTTTGTGCAGATATGTGGGAATGACAGGCTAATACCCAGGACCATGCAGCCATGAAGCAAGTCTTACATTAGCCACAGCAGGCTTAATAAAGTGGCTTTATAATAGTTCTCATGCCATCACCTGTTTTCAATCTCCCCAGACTAATTTACTTGACAAGAGAACCAAGCAATATGCAAATTTCTAGTTATTAAGCAAATAATATATTCTGCCGAGATCCCACCAGGGTGCAGTTATTCTAGTGGATGAATTCTGCACAGAATTTTTTGAACAAAGAACAAAGGATGGCCCAGATTCAATTTGATGAGAAAAGCTTATCTCCCAATTCATATTAGATTTTCCCATAGAAGCAGATGCAATTCCGTGACAAAAACATATCTCATCTCATTGTTTATCACATAAAAACTATCTTCCAGTATATGAAACTGGAACTGAATTAGGAGATTTCTTTTTTTTCTCCCAACTTTTGAAACAGTTTCTTTGCAAGGACTCGTTTAGGAATTTATACTGATAACATCATTTTGTTTGCTATTTATAGCATATATACAGGTATGGGACCTGTTAATCCCGAATGCTCGGACATGGAGTTTTCTGGATAACGGATCTTTCTTCATACATAAAGTCTACTAGAAAATCATGTAAACATTAACGGTCTGTTTATTAAATTTCAAATTTATTTGGTCCGGGTTTTTAAGGGCAACTATAGCCAGGGCTGCTTTAATAATGCAAATGGTGGGGCACCTGCCCAGGGCCCACTGTCCCAGGGAGCCCACTGCGCTGGGTGACCAGGCGAGATGCCAGGAGGGAAATGGAGGGAGGAGACACGCACCCTGAGGAAGACGCCAGGAGGGGAACAGGGAGGGAGGAAACTGGAGGGAGGGGACGCACACAGGGAGGGAGGGGACACACACACAAGGAGGAAGACGGAAGGAGGAAGACGGAAGGAGGTTGGAAGATGGAGTGAGGTGAGGGGACGCACAAAGGGAGGAAGGGGGACACACACGAAGGGCAGAAACACAGGGAGGGGAGGCGAAAACGGATTTGAAAATTTTATCTGGCGCACGCTGTTGGGGGGTGGGGGGGGCACTACTTTGCTCTTTGCCCAGGGCCCACTAAGGCCTTAAAACGGCCCTGACTATAGCAATTAATGCGGGTGAGCGCTACAGAATGGCAGCACTTAGGGGCAGATTTACTAAGGGTCAAATTTCGAATTGAAAAAAATTTGCAATCGGACCACGTGAATAGGCAGGGAGGTAAAATCCTTCAACTTCGAATATCGAATTGAAGGATTTTACCGCAATTCAATTGGTCAAACGTTCGAATAGGAAATATTAGATCGACCCATAAATCGTTTGAATCAATTGATTCAAATTATTTTATCGATCGAATATTTCTTTTTCGATCAAAAATGATGAAACCCAATTCGGTAGCTTTGATCTGGCGAACTAGGCAGTCAAATAAAAATTTAAAGGGGGAGTACTTCAACTGTCGAATAGTCGAATATTCAAATAGATTTTTATTTGAATCATTCTTTTCGATCGAATTTTCAAAATTCACTTGTCTTCAAGTGGTCTTCAAAAACATTCGAGAATTCAAATCTTTTTGAAAATTTGTTGGAACTTCGAATCCTTCATGTGAATTTAGTAAATTTGCCCCTTAATGTTTTTCTAAAAAAGACACTAGGGTTAGTATTGTTTTGTTTCTATTATATCTATCTTTTATCCAGAAAGTGTGTGTCTATGGACTTACCGATTTTTATAATAAGTTACTGTTGCTCTGCCATTGACTTCTCAGTCCTCACTGAAATAGTTCTGTTACATGCTTCAGTTAAAAAAATGGACGTACTATACTGACAGTACAACATCATATTTCCCCTAGACTTTCTGTATGAAAAGCGTACAAATCAGATTGCTAAAGGAATTAGAAATATCTTCTTCTAATGGGTATAATACAAATCCTACCATGGCCATAAAGCAATTCACATCTTTGAAGTGCTCAGATCCACAGGAGGATGGATTAGACATTCTTTAATTCATCTTGTGTTCAAATCGCGATCTGGAAATATTCACTAAATTCTAAAGCCCAGTTCTGCAATTTTAAGAAGAATCAGCACGTGAAGGGAAAATACTTGTTGATAAAGAATTACCATATGGCTTGGGATACACACGCCATCTGCTGTGTCAGATGCGCTGCACATAGCCTTGTTTTGTCCCATGTAAATACTTTATTTGAGTGAGATATTAAATGAAAAGAAAAACATTATTATAGTGTCTTTTCTAACTGCCATGAGCAGCGACTGATGCTTTTCTCAGCCCCTCACTGGACATTTCTTTTGCAGCATGTTTATTACAATTAGTATTCTTAGAAACATTAAAGAGCAATGTACTTGTATCTGGCAATAATATACATACACATGGCAGCGCTATCAGCGCAGGGAATTACAGATGATCAATCTAACTGTTGTTGAGGCTGATACACAGTAACTGAAGACACCATCTAAATTTCTGACTACACTGAAAATAAGCATTGAGCAGGCAAAAGAAAATACTCTACAGCTGGGCGGCCAGCTGTTTCCCCCACATTTTACATTGTGTACTATAGATAGTCAGAACCACTGGAAATGTAGTCGGGAATTAATTAAGCATTTGACTTTGTATAATAAACATTATTAGGGGAATGTAATATAAGACGGTAAGGCAAAAACTATTCGCAATGTGAAAATGTATGCCTCTGTGCAAACAATTTTTGCTTTGCGCAAATTTAATATAGCTTTTGTGAACCCGGAAACAGTTTACCGACCACTTCCGACAGTGGAAGAAAGTTTGCGAATTTTACAGCTTGCGCCAATGCGCAGTCAATGGAATAAAACTTCTTACTGAAAAAGTCGTTTGCTCCAAAAGATTACGACACCTTCAAGGACTTCTTAAGAGTGCGCAATTAAAATTCGCAAAGCGCAATTAAAGTTCGCAATGCACAATTAAAATTCGCAATGCAATAACAGTTTTAGGAACAATATTACATTGCGAGATGTGGATTTGTAATCTCATTGATGTGCATTATTTTGCTCTTTGCAAATTTAATTACATTCCCCCCATGACCCTGGAGACATAAGGAGTATGGTGAGAATCCGTAGGGCCAAGAAAAAGGTTGATAATATATTGCATCACACTAATGTACAATGTTGTGTATAAGAATTACAACAAAACTACAGTAAATTGCACATTTGTTTTGGTCCAGTATCAAAAGCATTTGCAGAGCTGACTATCCACATAGATAGTACTTGTTTTAGCAAGATCAGATCACATTCCCACCAAAGTAGCAGAATTATTAGACAAGGAATACAGTTAGAAGAGAGAAGCACTTTACATTTACATGCATGGTAATGAATAGTTAGAATGAATCAGTATGGTAGCAAATGAAGTATAAATCACAGGATGAGATATTAAAGGGTTATTTACCTTTAAGTTAGTTTAAGTATGATGTAGACTGATTTGAATAAGAGACTGGAATATAATTAAGGAAGGGTCTGAAAAGTGAGTAATAAAAAGTCCTAATATCAATAAATGTGTAGCCTTATAGAGCATTTCCTGTTAAATGAGATTAGTTACCCCCGTTTGAAAGCTGCAAAGAAGGAAGAAGCAAATAATTAAACTATAAAAAAAAGACCAATTAAAAAATTGCTTAGAATTGGCCATTCTATAATGTACTAAAAATTAACCTAAAGGTTAACCACCACTTTAAATATCAAATGGTACAGCAGACACCAAATACGAGACCTGTAAGATTTTTAACTAAACTCACTTATTTGTGTGTCTCGTTCCTTTTGCACTAATGACAATTTCCATAATTGGAAGTTGGTGATGCTCAGAAACCAATGCCAACTGTCATTTTCAGGACAAATGTGAAAGAGACAAAAACGTGAAATGCTCTCCACATCTGTGATATTAGTGATATATATATATATATATATATACAATAAAGCTGGAATTTTTCAGGTCCATTGATGATTCTACTGGTGTTGTCAAGCTCCACCCCAATGATTATACATAAGAATGACCTCGTAATGAATTCCCACCAACAATAAATACATGTATTTATTGGAAATCCAACTTGTAATACCCTTCATGTTAATCTTGTGTTAACCTCTATTGTTGTGTTGTACTTAAAGATTAAAGTCACATTTCTAGTATATAACTGCAACTTTTCCAGTAGGCATTAATACCAATTGAATAACTTTGTGAGAAGGGTATTATCAGCCAGGCAAGTTGCGTATTGCACAGTTGTTAAATAACACTCAACCCCTTACTTCTGCTTCTTTTCTTCACCTGTCTATTTCATGCTTTATAAATTAATATGAATAGTTTGCAAGCAGTAAGTCTGAGATGAAAATATGATTTACATCTGCATGAAAGCATTGCTATGATGAGGGTATCTTATAGATCTGTTTGCTATTCCTTAGTTGTCCCATTTTAAAAATACATTGCAAACCTAAACTCTGGAATGAGGTGGGAAAATTATTTTCGGATAGGCAGCTGTTAGGCTTATAATCCTGTCAGGACCCTCCCTTTCTTGACTACATGTTATTTTCATCACTGTGGGCACTTACTAAGCAGACGATATCAGTGTGGTCCCAGACATAGAGAACTTGAAGCATTCTTAATATGAGCTCTGGGGATTTTCATTTTGTACTACAATAATAATCTATACAAAAGATTATAACGTGCATATGAAACTATAATTATTGATGCACTCAACAGTTAGGGGCAGATTTACTAAGGGTCGAATTTCGAATAAAATTAAATTCAAATATTCGAATCATTCGAATTCGAATATTTGATGGTCAAATTTGCCTAATTTGCATATTCGAAATTCAAATTCTAATCTTTTTGAAAATTTGATCGACTATTCGAATCCCTCATGTGAATATATGTGAATTTAGTAAATCTGCCCCTTAGTGTTGCTATTGCTTTATGAATTGCCATTACTGGAAACTGTGTGAGTTTTGCAAATAATGAATTTAACATTTATCACTATCAAATCATAGTGGGATGAGTTTTGATTGTTAGGAACCCTACACCTTATTAAAGGGGAAAATATAGACAAGAAGCCTTTTGTTGTTTTGTATTTTCCTTCTAGTGGAACATTAACAATTGTCCAAGTTTTAAAAACATCATCTTAAAGCTTTTCCTGATTAGCATATGGATCCAGAAAACATATAGCATGGTGCTGGTCAATGGTTTATGAAGAGTTTAATCCAATTTGTGCTCAGAATTCCTTATGTAGCTACACTTTTTTGTGTTTATCATTAAGGGGCTCATTTTTTAAACCTTGATTTTTTTTTTATGGTCAAAGGTTTTAGGGGGAAACATAGTGGATAGAGATCTATCATACTCCACAGCTGATAAAAATCCAAATTTGAAAATATGCCATCTCAAACCTGTCCTTGACTTTGTGATCTGCACTGGATAATCCAATAAAGTTTATCAAGCCTTTGTCTGCTAATCCGAAAATGGTGTTTCGCAGCAAAAAAGAAAGAGTAAATTTTGTTCAGACATTTTGTTCAAGAAACATTATTAATACATGAGTTTAATTAGTGGAAGGGTGTTTGGTCAACTTTGTTTTCATTAAAAATAACTGAAATTAATTTGAGTTTTAGTAAATAATCGCCTTTGTGTTGGGCAGAAACCTCAATACCTCTGGATGAAAAAACAAGTGATTTTGTCCAATTTCCATAGAACTGACACAACCACTCACTCAACCCCAGCAATAACTGTTCAACTAAGGATGATTATCTTCTATCATTCAGTGAAAAAAATTATTTAAATGATGCATGCTTTTCATAGTCTGTTATTAATTTAAGGAGAAGGAAAGTGAATCCAAGGGGGGTGCCAAGTGTTAGTGCACCCCCCCACGAATTGTAAGGCTTACCTGGTGCAGTTTTCTGCTTAAATGAGCACTGGTTTGGGGCACTTGCAGTCAAGTGATCATCCTCCTGCATTCTTCTTTCTTCAAAATCCATGCACAGTAGAGCTTAAAAGTTGTCTTTTAATTAAAGTCCAGATTTTAACTCTACTGTGCATTCACAAAGAAAGAAGGAAGGTATGGGATTGATTGCTTGCTTGCAAGTATCAGGTAAATCATTATAATCCTTGGATTGGGAAGGGATTTTAACTACAGCTAGAGATTTAACTGAATGCAAAAGTTATTTGTGGAGCCCCCCTCCAGCACTTGCAGGACCTAAGATTCCACCCCTTCCACAACTATAAATTGATCCGTACTGGGCCCTTTTACCTGTAGGGTCTACTACCTCTAATATCAGTCCAATGAACAGAGACAACTTTTCATATCTGAGTAGTGATTGAAAAGTGCTATCTAACTAGCAGAAAAGAATGAGGCTATGTAAAGTGCATATTAGATTAAATGTGGCTGCTTTTCTGCTCATTTGAAAGTGGCGTGTGTCAAAAAGATCAATTTGAATTGAGAATGAGTGTTTTTCTTCTCAAATGTACTACTGAAATGGGGGATTGGATTATGATCTATTTTCTAAGCAAATTTGCTTGATTTGCAAAACATCACGTTTTAATAGGCCTAAAAGCCTTTCCAATTAATTTAATTATACCATATGCAGTCCATCCTAAGAAAGAAGGTTGCAATTTGCCAGAAGTTAAGTGATTCGCTCTCTAAGAAAATATTCACAGCTGCTTGAAAGAAGGAAACCATTGCATTTGCAGAAGTTATCTTAGCCTACATCTTGAAATGCTAGCACGTAATTCTCTGGAAGAAATGTTCTGTGCTCTTATTTATAATTTTGTAACATTTCAGCCCTTATACTTATATTATATATTATATGACACCGTTGGTTGCTACTTTTGACATTTTTTTTTTTACTTTTTGTCTTCTGGCATAAATTCAACAAAGTAGATTGTATTACACCTAACTCAGGAATATCTGTTTTTACACAGTAGACATAAAGGTATTGGGTTGTGTGGCATACTGTATAAGGATGGAAAAAATGTATGTAAGATCTGCAGGTCTCGGTGATGGCAGTACCACTGTACCACATTTAGGGACCTGACATATAAATTTCTATCTGAGCTTTCTCTGCTGTTGTACTCCGCACTGAGATTGTTTTTCCCTTCACTTGAATAGACTATGATTTCTCTATAGCCTACCAATAGCTTGTTTTATAGATCATTGGGTTTAGGATTGCTCAAATTGAACAGTGGTTATGTTTATTTTAAATGCACTCTAAATGCAAGTAGTACAACCCTGTTAATGATGGCTTTCTACATTAGCATATTTACAGAAGGTTACATGGCAGAGTCTCTAATAAACAGTAGTTATAGTAGTAAATGCTACATTATGCATTAAAAAATGATTTGCACATTTATAATAATTAAATAGGTTTTCTAAAGGCCATGAAACATGTACTTGCTCAAAGGAGCATTTCCTCCATATTAAGATTAGGGCCGGTCATATTGCAGATCCCCGTCCTTTAGAAATTAATAGAAGTCTTATTCAGGAGTCCTTAAGCCCTTTTAAATACTACTTGAATACTTGGAAATAACAGAAAAGCAAATGCAAAACAGATGAAGAGAAAGCATGACAACAGAGGCAAAAGGTCCAATGAATGCTTATGGGATATGAGAACATAGGGGATCCTGACCTGTGCATATTTTTAATATACCTGTGAAAATCTAAAAAAAAAATCAAATGAAAAGAAGGAATATGGATTAGAAGGATATACCATTAATGTAAGGGCTGTGAGAAACTACATTTATGGGATCTCTTACCCAAAATACTTGGAACCTGTGATTTTCCAGATAAGGGGTTACTACAGCAGGAATCCGTAAGCACTAGAATCTCTAACGGGCAGGTTAAGAAGGGACAGTCAGGTTGGCAAAACAGTCAGGTTTAGGAATTTCAAGTGACAATTACTTACAAAAGCAGAACTTTCATCAACATGACCAGTAGGTAACTCAATGTTAAGATTAATATTTTCAAAAGAAAATGTTCACTTTAAGGGGAACCGTCTATTGATTCAGACCACTGTGGAAGCCTGGAGCAACCACCTCCTAAAAGATGTTACCAGTGTCAGACTGGCCCGGTGGGACACTGGGAAAAAACCTGGTGGGCTCTGACCCTCAATGGGCCCCCGCCAGGCCAAACCCCTCGCCCGATCACAAAAATAAAGCTCTTTTAGTAGCGCCCTGCACACAGGCGTGCCTAGTGGCGCCTTCATGCAGGTGCACCATGCACAGTTGGCGCATCACAGTAGGGGGGCGGGGTCAGAGGGAGGCCCTGGACAGTAGTCCCGAGGGCCCCACCAGTCTGACGCTGGATGGTACTGTGCACTATGTGCAATTCTTTTAAATGGACTAACAAGGCACATTGGGGCATCAGTACCTAATGCAAGAGTGCAAGCTTTAGTCAAAAGTACCTTTAATGAATGGCACTATTTCACACAATCCCTCCTACAAAAGTTATGCAAACTGGTGTTTAGTGGCAGTGATTCTTTCTTCTTTAACGATAAGTTCATAAAATAATCTCCTAACTAATTAGCATCTATGTAAGTTGTTTTTTTTACAAAGTTTCTTACGTGTGTACTATAATCATCAGTACAACTAAATGAAAACAGATGTTTAAAAAAAGAGCTGTTCTATTATTATAACGAACAATGAAAACTCAAATAGCTTGCCTGATGCTAAATACTCCAAAACCAATTGAATTCAGTTTTATAACTGAGAGAAAAAAAAGATAAAAAATAATTAGACGTTAACCAAAAGATAAAGGTAGAAAGGTTAAATGACTCTGAGCTGTACAAAGCTTTTTTAAAAGGCAGTTCTTGAAGCACAACAAAAGCATATGCCAGAAGTCAAAAATGGCAACAAGAAGCCAGAGGTGAAGCTGATTTAATTAAAAAAAATAAATAAATATCAACTAGAAGTTTGTGTCTTGAGAAAATCCTATGGCGAGGACCAAGTAAAATGTGGTCAGATAGGATGTTTTTAATTCCTTTGCTACTTTCAGTTTTCTCCTTTCAATTAAAAAAAACAACCAATGAATGACAGTTAAATAGAAAATAGTTAAGGCATTTTCTGTTCTCCAGCCTATCACAGCAGAAATCTTATACTGGAGTACTGATAAAAGGCAACCGGCCTTGTTTTGGAAGACTAAGCCTCCCTAAACTTTTATTATTTACCAAATATGCTATACAGCTCTTAGCATATTACTGCATTATTTCATCCATATGAAATGCCCACATTGCAGACAGTTACTATAAATGTTAATCTAAGGCTTGATGTGGTTTAAATCATACATAAACCTGATTCTTCTCAGATTAATTGATACTCATAAGAATATTTAAACTTAATTGAAACAAGGAGATCCAGAAGCAAGCCTGCATAGCAATCAGCTGATCTATCTGCTTGCAGATACTTTAATGCCTATTGTCCTGTACTGCTTTTGAATTGTTCACATCCCCTGGAGGTATTTCATAAATCTGCTGTCCTTTCTGTAAAGTAGTCATTTTTAATCTAGCATAAGCCTCAGGACATTTCAGCTGCTTCACTGCAGAAGTCATACTATTATATTCCACACTTTAAAATACTGTATTATACAATTAGCAGTTACTTCAACATGTAAATCCGCAATGATTATTGTCAGAAACTTTCTGACTCTAAAGTTGTTGCACGTCATGATAAGGTGCACCCAAATACAAAGTCACATAAAAGTCACGTTTTTCTACGTTGTATAAAGGAAATGCACACTTTAAAGGAAAACTATACCCCTCAAACAATGTAGGTCTCTATAAAAAAAGATATTGCATAAAACAGTTCAACCATTTTCATAATAATACACTTTTTAAGTAGCATGTGCCATTGGGTAATCATAAATAGAAAATTGCCATTTCAAAAAAATAAGGACAGCCCACTGGGATTGTAGGATTCACGGTGCACACAAACAAACCAAACAAACCATACATGCTAGGTCACATGAGCCAATTAACATGAGCTGTGTCTTTTGCTTCCACACTTCTTCCTGTTACAGTTAGAGTTGAAATATTTCTGGTCTGGTGATCTCTGAGGCAGCACACAGACCATCACAAAATGGTGTGTCAAGGCAAGAGATGTAAAATGGAAATATTTACTTAAATATAGTAAGATTCTTTAATATATCACTTAAAGGGGTTGTTCACCTTTGAGTTAACTTTTAGTATAATGTAGAGAGTGATATTCTGAGACAATTTGCAGTTGGTTTTCATTTTTTATTGTTTGTGGTTTTTGAGTTATTTAACTTTTTATTCAGCAGTCTAAGCAATTTGGTTTCTAGGGTACAAATTACCCTAGCAACCCTGCATTGATTTGAATAAGAGACTGGAATATGAATAGGGGATGGACTGAATAGAATGATAAGTAATAAAAAGTGGCAATAACAATAAACGTGTAGCCTTACAGAGCATTTGTTTTTAGATGGTGTCAGTGACCCCCATTTGAAAGCTGCAAAGAAACAGAAGAAAATTGCAAATCATTAAAAAACGATGAAAAATAAATAATGAAGACCAATTGAAAAGTTTCTTAGAATTGGCCCTTCTACAATATACTAAAAGTTAACTTGAAGGTGAACCACCCCTTTAATATGATATAAACTGTTGCTCAAGAATTCATTTTGGGGGTATAGTTTTCCTAATTTTCCTAAGTTATCAAGGAATAGTTCAATGGTTGGTGCAATAGTTTACACAAGGAATTAAAGGGGTTGTTCACCTTTAAATGAACATAAATATGATGTAGAGAGTGATATTCTGAAAAAAATTGCAGTTTTTTTTTTTATGTGGGTTTTTCAGTTTTTTTACTTTTTGTCCAGCAGCTCTCCAATTTGCAGTTTCGGCAATGTGGTTGTAAGAGTCAAAATTAGCCTAGCAACCATGCATTGATTGGTCTGAAATATGAATAGGAGAGGACCTGAATAGTGATGGGAGAATCTGTGTCGTTTCCCCGAATAATTTGAGAATTTTCCAGGAAATTAGCAAAACGGCGAAAAATTGAGATGCGCGCCGTGATTTCATCGTAGGTCAAAATAATTGATGAGGGTGCGTACTTTGATGCGCAATGCAATTTGATATGACAGCCTCTGCACCTCCTTATATAGACAGTGGGAGGGTTCAAATCTGATTGGCTGCTGTTGCTGAAGTTCCGTTTGTTGTGCGTTCTTTATTGGACGCATGTGCCTGTGGCGTCGAACTCGACGCGGTTTGGTGAAAAAATTCACCCACGGCAAAACGCTCAAATTCGACGGGAATCTGACCATGGCGAATTTTTTCGCCCATCATTAGACCTGAACAGAAAGCAGAGTAGTAAAAAGTAGCAATAATACATTTATATACTCACAGAGCATTTGATGTTTAGATGGGGTCAGTGGCCCACATTTGAAAGCTGGAAAGATCAGAAGGCAAACGATTCAAACTCTATTGAAAAAAAAAGAACTCAGAGAAAGCTTAGAACTAGCCAATTGATAATGTATAATCATTTTAAAGGAGAAACCATCACTGTATTAAGATGTTTATAAACACTTTTCCTTGAAAAGGACATTACTAAGCCTTGTCCAGCTTCTAACATTCTCTGACTTCTAACCAAGTGGCATGCTGTTGAAAAATGCCACTATTTGCCAGTGCATATAAAGTAACAATCCATATATTGCTTGTCTGCAGCATGCATCCCAGCGGAGTAGTAATAAGTTATGCAACATGAGGTTGAGGTTTCTTCTGTTTTATTTAACTTGCAGTCGAGAATACTAAAGGTGAAAAACTCTGCATCGCCTATTTGAGGGTGGTTTTTAAAAGGTGAATTTATCTGACCATATCCTTTTCTGGTCCGCTAAATAGCATCCATCAGACAGGACCCACATACATAAAAAAAGGACCACAGAGTATAGACAAGGGCACAAGGCGAGGGCTTTCTGTTGCATAGGGCATTTTTGTCTGCTTCCTTCTCCGTTATATATATATATATATTTAAATATAGCAAACGGAGAGCCTAAAAATACAAATGGTTGAGATGCCCCAGATGTACTGATTTAAAGAAGAAAATGGAAGCTACATGTAATAGCCCTTGTACAATAATTTATACACAGCATTTACAAAACTACTAGCCAGTTAGATTTACCAGTGATAATTTGTTTCCTAAGTATCTTAATTTGCAGTACTATAAAAATACTATAACACTTTTGAACACTAAAGTTCAAGGTTCAAGATAATCTGCTGTGTGAAGGATAAATTGCAACATTGCACCATTCATTTGCTATTTAAAATGATAAATACTCTACAGAAATGATTAAAGAAATCAGAACAACAGCTTAAAATGTCTCTTATTTAGAGGTAGGAAGTTGTTTTAAAAAAAATAAAAAACTTTGGTTTGTGTTATGTTTCGGTAGCCGAGGATGAGTGGAGCATAATAGTGCTTTATTAGCAGGTTCATGCAGTAATTACAGTTCAACAGGAACTTCAACTCTACCACTTTAAGCTGTACAGAAAGTACTATGAATGCACAGTAAAACTCTTGTGCACAGTGACACCTACAGGCATTTTGTATAATCACCACAGTTTGGTGATTTACACTCATTTTATAAAGAATATTTAACTTACATGGTGTTCTCTACATTCATTGTACCTGATTTAGTTATGTCCATTTTTTTTTACATGCTTTAGAGAATTTTTTAAATTGTGCATGAAAATATACTGTTTGTAAATCTCTTAACTTTGCTGGTTTCCCTTGGAGAACTTTTTTGTGCTTTTTTTCCTCTGATTATTCCTTATTATTTCTCATGTATTGCATTCACCTATCACCTTTCGTATAACCCACCTACAGTATTTCCACAGGAAAGATAATACACTTTTTAGAGGCTTCAGGAAGTAGCAAGCGGTTTGTAACAGTAGATGGTTTCAATATTAGACCCAGATTTCCAAGACAGTGATAAAGTACAGTAGGCACAGTTGAGCAGGTTAGGGGTCTACTGCACACAATCCATCATTCAGCATATAAACAAGTTACAGTACAACACATGTAAGGTCCATATCAACAGTTCATTTACATGATTTTCTAGTAAACTTAAAGGGCACCTGTTGGGGCAAAATTGTACCTCCAACCAAAGGTGCGGGCTAATAGAACCCGCATTCCGGTTGGCGGTTTCACTATATATATATATTTTTTTTTTTAAATGCCCCTCGCCAGCGCTAGGGAGGGAGCTCCCGGCGCGAGCAGCCGTCTCCCCACATGCACGCGTCTTACTGACATCACGCGCATGCGCAGAATGAAAAGCGGCCAGAATTGTGACCGCTTTTTCATTCTGCGCATGCGCATGACGTCAGTAAGACGCGTGCTTGTGGGGAGACGGCTTTTTTTTTTTTTTTTTTTTAAATAGTGAAACCCCTAACCGGAATGCGGGCTCTATCAGCCCGCACCTTTGGTTGGGGGTACAATTTTGCCCCAACAGGTGCCATTTAAGGTATGAAGATCCAAATTACGAAAATAAATCTGAAAAAGTAAAAAAAAAACCATGTCCCAAGCATTCTGCATTACAGGTCCAATACCTGTAGTAACATTTGCTAATAATAGTAATATTAGGTACTACTCAGTGATAATTTTATCAACATATTTGAAATCCTATTGAAATATTGGATTTTCATGGCATTTTACAAATTCAACTAATTTTCCACTACTACTTTGCTACTTTGATTTGCATGGAATCTTTTTGAAAGAACATAAAATGGTATTTCTGACAATTTAACAACATGTTGGCACTGTAAAAATACTTGATAATAATAATTACGACATGAAATATTTATTCGCAAAGTTATGCTCTTTAAGAATATTATTACATTGCCCCCAAAGTGTGTTCAAGTAGAAAATATCTTCAGTTTATTATGAATCCAAGATTTTCTTTCTGTAAGTAAGCAGTTGAAGATCCAGGTCAAAGACTTGCAGAACCTACTATATCCAGTTTCACGGTGTGAGCACATATTGTAATTGCTTTTTGATTTGGGTTAAGACATGATACTAGTAAGAAAGAACACAGTATACCTTTTATGCAGTACAGTTCAGAAATTGCTCTCAGTGGAGAGTATTCGTAACAACGAATATGTGCCATCATGTTTGTAAATGCGACAAATACCTTATTAACTTAAAGAACTTCTTTGTGATTTTATTTTAATACTTCATTTTTAAAGGGGAACTACTGCAAAAATTTTAATTTAATATAAGCTTCATCATACTGAAGTAAGAAACTTTCTAAATACAATCAATTAAATATTCTGCATTGTTTCTGAAATAATCAAGTTTATATTCACTATTCCTCTCTCAGCATCTGTTTCTCTTCATTCTGTCTTCATGTAGCAATTGGGTGTCAGATGAATGATCCAACATATCTTATAGAGAGGCTCCATTTCCTAGCAGATGTATTAGAGCTCACTCAAATAACAGATTTCAGTACAAGCAATATCTTACAAAGTAACTACCTTTTGCACAAATCCTGCATGTAGAGAGACATGATGTCTGGAAATTTGAGTGAGTTCTAATACATCTTCTAGGCAAAAGGAGACCCCTATAAGTTATATTGGATCATTAATCTGACACCCAACTCCTGACTGAAGACAACATAAGGAGAAACAGATGCTGAAAGTGTAATAGTGAAAATAAACTTGATTATTTCAGAAACAGTACAGAATTTTTACTTGATTGTATTTAGCAAGTTTCTTGTTTCAGTATTTTGAAGCCAATATAATGTTTCATTTTTGTGATATGGCACACTAAGGGGCAGATTTACTATTGGTCGAATTTGAGGGTGAATTTACCCTCGAATTCGACCAATCGAATTGTGGTCGAATTGAAATCCTTCGAATTGGAAGGATTTTACCGCAATTTGATAAATCGAATGATCGAATAGAAATAGTTAGATCGATCAATAAAATAGTTCGAACGATTTCAACCATTCGATTGAATTTTTTTATTCGATCAAAAATAGTTAAATCCTATTCGGTAGGTTGAATCTGGCGAACTAGGCCATCGAATAAAAATTTAAAGGGCAAGTTATTCGACTATTCGAATATTGGAATAGAATTTTATTTGAATCATTCGATTACATTTTCAAAATTCGATGGTCAAAAATTGGAATTCTAATCTTTTTGAAAATTTGATCGACTGTCAAATCATTCATGTGAATTCCCCCAAAGTGTTTTATCCACCACTGCTTTACAGCAGAGGCCAAATTTCTCCAAACAGTAATGAATGAAAAGCACAATTCTGGATGCACATAGAGCAGTGAAAAAGACACCAAAATACACCTCTCTGTGTGTATTGAGTATGGCGATTTTAATTCATTTCTACCAGGACTGGTTACAGGTATACAGTTCATTTTGTCCAACAATGTTTTCTACTGGAGGGCGGTGGCAGTCAAAACACTTGCATGCCATAACCCTAATGGTTTAAACTATAGTACACTTCATTTCAATACGCCCTCTAAAAACTTGCTCGCCGGAAGTTCGCGAACGTCGCGCGACGTTCGCCAATTTGGGTTCGCCTTATTTGGCGCTTTTTTTTGCCATTTCTCCCCCAGACCAGCAGATACATGGCAGCCAATCAGTAAGCTCTCCCTCCTGGACCACACCCACTGGACCACTCCCCTTCCCTATAAAAACCGAAGCCCTGCAGCGTTTTTTCATTCTGCCTGTGTGTGCTTGGAAGAGATAGTGTAGGGAGAGAGCTGTTAGTGATTTCAGGGACAGTGGATAGTAAGTTTGCTGGCTAGTAATCTACTGTACTTCAAACAACTGCCATCTAGCTGTGTGAGCTTGTTCACATTCTGTCTAAATATCCATAATATTACCCTCTCCAGAAAAAGCACCTGAGTGACGTTTTTCAGGCAGTAATAATATATTTTACGTAATCCGTATCCACCGCTGTAGTAGTTTATACGTTGACCTTGTAGCCATTATTTGCCTGTAGGCATTTTTTGCCCAGTGTGTTCTTCAAACAACTGCCATCTAGCTGTGTGAGCTTGTTCACATTCTGTCTAAATATCAATAATATTACAGTGTCCACAACCACCACCTGAGTGACTTTTTTCCCTTTACAGCACAAAACGCAGCGCTGTGTCAACAATGGATTTTTCAGAAACATTTTTGCCCTTGATCCCCCTCTGGCATGCCACTGTCCAGGTCGTTGCACCCTTTAAACAACTTTAAAATCATTTTTCTGGCCAGAAATGTCTTTTTTAGCTTTTAAAGTTCGCCTTCCCATTGAAGTCTATGGGGTTCGCGACGTTCGCGAACCGTTCGCATATTTTGTCGCAAGTTCGCGAACATGTTCGCGAACTTTTTTTCCGCGGTTTGCGCCATCCCTACTAAAAACTGGAAAATGCACCATTCAAATACTTGAAGCTAAAAATAAATGATAGCCAATCAGTGTACATGGGCTACTTTGAAGTACAATACCATCAGCAGTCTTATGATACTAAACATTTGCTTAGTCCCTGCTGATCATATCCATTAGCTTTCATGTTGTTCTTTGCAGAAAAAACACTGTGACCTTATATCAGCACTTAAGTCACGGCACTTTGATGAGCACATATAAATGAGTTTATAAATTTGTACTATACAGATGTTACTAAACATTTTGGTATAAAGTGGAATTTAAAAAAAAACTGCAGGACTAGCTTATTATCCTCCTTATAAAATTTAAGGCACTGGAGGACAGAGAGGTTTATCAGATTTGCAAGAATCTGCTCTAACACAGACAACAGGTCTCCTGAAAATGCCCTTCCCTTTACATACTTTTGATTCCATGCAGGTAAAAACACACTTTACATGTGGTAGTGCAGATTTATTTAGATTCTATATTTGCCCTGGTACAGGTATGGGGTTGGTTATCCAGAAACCCTTTATCCAGAATGCTTTGAATTAATGGAAGGCTATCTCCCATAGAATCTATTTTAATTAAATAATTACAATTTAAAAAGATAATTCCCTTTTCTTTGTAATAATAAAACAGTACCTTATACTTCATCATAACTAAAATATAATGAATCCCTTATTGGAGGCAAAACACTCCTACTGGGTTCATTTAATATTGAAATTATTTTTTTAGTAGACATATACTATGGAGATCCAAATTACATAAAGACCCCAAGCATTCTGGGTAATGGGTTCCATACAATTACCAGACAATGGAGAGAACATTTTTTCTTTTCACAGAGCAGATAACTCCTGTATTATCTTAGCAGAATTATGGAGTCGACTTTAATATTTGTGCATGTGGCACATTCATTTCAGAGGGGAAAATGATGCAGCTGTGCAAGACACATGCTTTACCCACTGCTGCTCCTTCTGAAGGTATGCTTACAAAACATTTTCATTTCTGTTCCTTCCATGTTGTACAGTATAAACTTTAAATGGTCTAAGCAGTTATGTGTCACTGGTGATTGTGAGTAGACGGACTTTGAACGCCGCAGCGCAACTCTGCAAATTTAAAGCAGGTCAGCAGAAGGGAGATTTCTAAAAATAATAATAAACTGCCGGCAGGGAGCGTTGGAGCAGGGGCAGTAAAGCAAGCAGTGGAGGGGGTAGAGAGGGTCAAGGGTTTAGTTCTTCTTTAAAGTTTTTAAAAAAACATACCTACGTGAGCTCTTTATTTTAGTTACTGTTTCTGCTTGCTTCTCATTGCTATATTTTTCTTTCCATTGTTCTTCAAGGTCTGTGAACGCCGTTATTTTCTTTTTTTTATTAGATGATTTCAAGACGCAACCTGTAAATCTTTGAATATAACATATTATAATTACTTGAATTCTTGGAAATAAATTTGCAGCAGTGCAGGAAAACATTTATTAAAAAAACGATATATCTATTTCACTATGCTGTCCCTAAAAGCTTTGTTAAAGCCTCATGCTTAATTGTATGCAATAAAAGATGCACTAAATGCTCAAATCTGTACATATCTTTCATTAAAAAAGGATTTGTACAAATACCAAAAAGATGTTTTTTAAACAGGTTACCAGTAAATGTAGCCTGCTGATTGGTTTGTATAGATATGGGACTAGCTATCCAGAATGCTCAGGACCTGGGGCTTTCCAGATAATGGATTTTTCCATAATTTGGATCTTCATACCTTACATTAAGCAGGGCTGCCATCATGCGGGCACAGTGGGTGATCCTAGCCCTTGACAGCACTGAAACTATGCTGCATCTTCCGAAGTCCCGAACAGCCAAAGTCCTGAAGTGGCGAAAAGACCCAGAGCCAACAAAATAGCCAAAATTGAAGTTCTGAAGCTTTGAAAATACCCAAAGCCTTGAAAATAGATGAAGTCCTGAAGTTGTGAAAAGACCACGAGCCATGAAAATAGCTGGAGTTGAAGTCCTGACGCCACAAGTTCAGTTCTACTGAACACCAATGTGAGTTTTTTTTTTTTTTTTTTTTTTAAACACTGGCGACCAATGTGTTATTTTAATACTCTAATAGGGGAATGTAATATACGTTGGTAACGCTAAAACTATTCGCTATGCGAAAAGTTAAGCCTTTGCGCAAGCAAATTTTGCTTTGGACGAATGTAATATACCTTTTGCGAACTTTGCGCTAATGCACTGTCAATGTAATAAAACTTCTTACTGAAAAAGTCGCAATGTTTGCTCCAAAAGATTACGACTCCTTCAAGCACTTCTTAAGAGTGCGCAAATATAATCCACAATGCGCAATAATGATTCGAAATGCAATAACCATTTAAGGAACAATATTACATTGCGAGATGTGGATTTTTACTCTTATTGGTGCACAATGTTTTTCTCTTTGCAACTTTAATTACATTCCTCCATATATGTCCCTGCCTCCAATGTTTTTTTTTTTTTAAACTTGTAGGGGGCCCTGACCACCAGTGTTTTTGTAAATACTTTTATAGGGGGCCATGGCACCATTTTTTTTCTAGGGGGGGGCCTGACCACCAATAATTTTTTTTTACTTGTAGGAGGGCCCAGACCACCAATGTTTTTTTTTAAAACTTTCATGGGGGCCCTGGCACCAACCTTTTTTTTCTTTTAGCTTATGGGGGTGGGGCTGATCACCAGTTATTTTTTTTAACTTGTAGGGAGGCCCTGACCACCAATGTTTTTTAAAAAATGTTTATGTGGGACCCTGGCTGCCATTTCTTTTTTAATTATAAGGGTGCCCTGACCACCAATGGCTTGTTATAACTTGTGAGTGACGGGGTTTGCCATTTTTAGCGCTGGTGTGGACTTTTTACTGTGTTGTGGATTATTTGGACAAAGTTTCTGTAGAAACACCATAACATCAGGAACTCCATAACAGAATATATCTGTACTGCTCCTTAGATAGTGGAACACATGCATTACAGAATGCTGAATCCTTGAGTAGATTTAGCTATAGATATCAAACAGTAGGTGCGCCAAGGGCAAATATACCATATCTTCTCTAATTGCTAAAAAACAAGCACCTAAACCTCTATGATAACATCTTTATTACCCTAATTCATAAATTCTTTTCTACATCTAATCACAAGGGCTTTGATTGTGCCAATGAATATTTATACTTTATTTAGATGAAGCGGTGTTTTACATAAGGGCTATTTTATGCAGTTTATTTTTATAGAGACCTACATTGTTAGGGGTTTAATTTTCCTTTAATAAGATTTCTGTGGGCTCTCTAGTAAAATCTTATTTCTTTTATGAGACTCTAAATTTTACTGCATATTAAAGACGATCAACCAATTTGGTCTATGTACAAGTGACTAACTATCTCCATGGAGAATCTGCCAAGAGCAATGTTAGGAGGACAATATAATAAAAAAAATGAAATGAGTTAACAACCTATTTCCTGACCTTAATACAGTACTGGCTATTTGTACATTGCCCTGACACAACTGCTCACGATGCTTCCATGACCCCCTTAACTCTTTTACCAGCGTTTATTCCTGCAGTATAAGGGAACTTGAGATGCCCCTTAGAGCATGCTAAATGACTTCTACAAGCACAATTACTGCTAATCCACAATTAGAGACATTAAGATACTTGATGCTCAGTAGAGAATTGGTCAATTTGACGTAAATACTATTTACAGCTCTCATTTGCCCAGCAATACAAAATAAATTGACTTTTCGTTACTATGGGTACACTTGCTATTTTGACTAAAGACCCTGATTATAAAGCTAGCTAAATGTCTGTCTAAATGGCTAGTTATCAATCCATCTATCATCTATGCATTTCTTCTTTTCGGTCACGATTTGTGTGCTCTATATTTTCAACTCTTTTATTAATATTAATCATAATTCAAAACAATATCACAAAAGAATGCAAAGTCCCATAGTTGATCTATTTATGGAAGAAAGCTGGATTGCAAATGTTGTTACCCTACTTCCTGAACATCTACAAAATCATTAAAAATAGATTCTCACATAGCGGGGTATTTGCTATTATTAGAATAAAGTTGACCTAACTCCTATTATATAATAAGATAGAAAATGTTGGTGTGGGAAAAGACTCAATAAAATAGTGCGACTTTTTTGAACCTGATGCTTGATTCATATGATTTTTTGAGTTATCGCCCCAAAACAGATTTCAGATTATTGTACGCAAACCAGTACAGATCAAGATGTCAAGAAACATCTTCAAGTTGTAAAAGGGACAGCTGCCATTGAATTCAGAGGCAGAACTACTGGGGGAGCAGGGAGGTGGAATTGGACCAGGGTTCGCACCCCCTAAGGGCCCCCCGGAAGCTCAGGCACTGCAGATTCTGCTGAGAAAATCATGTACTGCAGGGGGTGGGGGGGCAGCTGCACATCCCGCACCTAGGCCTGCCTAGGCTCCACAATGGTTAATTTGAAGTTTATTTGCAGGAGATTTAGATTACTTTTATGACTATCCTTAACTATGGGGTGAGAATCTAATCTGTCATTTGTAATTCTGCAGTTGGTGCCCTTGAAATTGAGATTTAGCAAGGTATATTGGATATTTACATATAATACACAAAAGCCGTAAATATCTTGCAAATTATATCCTTATAAACGGTGAGTTCTGATGTCATCAGTTATAAACGGTGAGTTCTGATGTAATTTCTGTCACATGACTCACTGAAACTTGTGTATTATAATAAATAAAGTACCCCCGTTTGCAAAATATGAGGATATTAGAAGTTACCTCGGAGTTCCATGACCTGGCCTCGTGTTTTTATATGGTCATGAAACTCCTCCGTAACTTATAATATCCTTATATTTTACAAGAGGGGGTACTTTATTCACTATATAAAGCCTATCTCATGCCCAAGGCTAATGAGCTGAGGAATTACCAGAGTACAGTGACTTACATTTATAATTAAAGAGAGCAAAGGGATAAGGATTCATTCTTTAAAAAGGGCCTTAACAAAACACTGTGCTTTTAAGTGAAAATTATTTAGCATTTTTTACCCAGAAAGAAGTGTTTTCCCTACAATTCCAGTGTAATTGCAGCCATAAGGTGGCAAAGTGCCTGACACCATTGTGGACAATACCGATACATCAGGAGTATTTTTGTGGAGACAAGCATATATTTACTTAATTGTAATTACACCATTATGAGCAGTTGGGGAAATACCCTGGTAATATAGGATATTAGAATGGAGATAAAGATAATGAGATACTAAATAAATATAAATAAATATATATATATATATATATATATATTTATATAATGAGGTGCTGCTGTATACAGGTATTGGATCTGTTATCTGGAAACCCGTAATCCAGAAAGCTCAGAATTATGTAAATGCTGTCTCCCATTGACTCCTTTTTAATGCAAATTATCCAAATTTGTAGAAATTATTTCCTTTTTCTCTGTAATAATAAAACAGTACCTTGTACTTGATCCAAACTAAGATATAATTAATCCTTCTTGGAAACAAAACCAGTCTATTGGTTTTATTTAATGTTTACAGGATTTTACATAGACTTAAGGCATGACAATTCAAATAACAGAAAGATCCATTATCTGGAAGACCCCAGGTCCTGAGCATTCTGTATAACAGGTCCCATAACTGTATTTATAATAGTAGTTTGCCAGCCTGAACCTGGTAAAAAGGTTCTACAAAATGCATTGGAATTCTTGTATTTTAAAGTTTCACATCGGCATAATTAATTGCACATGGTGAAAAGACACAATTGTACACCAATGTGAAATTGATATGCCTAAAACTTATTCTACTTGTTTCAATAAACAGTTTGTGCCAAAAAATATGTCTTATTTGACTATGCACTTTAGTTAATATGCCCCAGATCTGGAATGACCATCTGCATAAACTATGTGATCTATTACATCATGCCAAGCAAGAATACAAAATAAATATGAGCTGGAAATAGCAGGTATACGTCTGATGTGCAAGGATATTTTCACTCTAATCCAGCAGCAGCACAACTGCCACAATTTTCTTCTAAATATATTAAGCTGTTTTGGGCTATTTCAGGCCAATCAAGATTAATGTCCAACTATACAGTAGAGCAAGGGTTACACTTGACACTTAAAGGCAAGGCCTTCACTAATTGGAACTTATTCAGGAAAGGTGTATAGAGTGAAATCCTAATAAAGTACCAACATTCACAATGGACTCGATTTTGATGAGATGTTTTTTCGCACCAAATTTTTCGAGCTACTTCTTTTTATAAATGAGTTACATTCATGGATGGTAATTAAATCAACTATTTTTCAATAAAAAATTTGAAAAATTTGAGTTTTAGTAAATAATCCCATAGATTTTAGGAAGGAATATTATTTGTTGCGTATTATCTAATACATGAACAATGCTTCTTAAATCCTACCTTCGAATACAAAACTTCAGGTTTGTATTCCTTCGATGTACAATAAAACAGAACATTTTATTACCTGCCAAAAATGATATAAGAGAATCTTATAGTATCTGGCTCAAAGAAAAGAGCAAGGCATGGATCTGTGCCAGAAATTATTTTCAAACAGAAAGCATTTAATGAATACGTGCAGACAACATGATTTTAGCTCTTTAGTGACACTAACATTAATAATAATGAAATTATTATGATGTATGTAAAAAATGTATTGAAAATTTTAAGTGTAGACGTGTAAACTAGTTTGTGAGAGCTTGACAGAAATCATTAGAAAAAGAAAATCAGAGCAGGGAGAAATGAATAGTGGCTTTCAGCTTCAAAGGGAATAATGAAGTATATTTATGATGCTGATACACAATACAGTGACATCATTTTGGTACTCTGGCCATCATTCAGCAAGACTTCATTGAACCAAAGATGATTTACATTGACTTTTTGTTCAAAGAACCCTTCTCCAGCTAAAACACACATGTGCCTGAGCTGTGTGGTTAATGCCGAAGGGTGAACTAAACTCAAGGCTTAGTACACAAATACCTTGTCCATACTTAGCTTTAAACCAAGAAAAGAAACTCATATTTACTGGTGTAGATGACGCATGACAATATGTCTCTGCTTAATTACAAAGTGCTTCCATTCCTACAAGACGTGTAAGTAGTAAATATTCACTTTAAAAAGGTGAGACTGCAAGACCTAATAGAGGAATGGGACATATTTTCCAGAATGCTCAGGACCTGGGGTTTTCCAGATAAAGGGTCTTTCTGTAATTTGAATCTACAAACCTTGTCTACCAAAAAATTATTTAAACATTTATTAAACCCATTAGGATTGTTTTGCCAACAGTAAGGATCTATTATATCTTAGGTGGGATCAAGTACAAGGTAGTGTTAATACAGATAAATTATGAAGAATAAAATAAAAGATGACATCTTTTGAAATAATTTGAATTCTTTTATTTTTTGTAACTTATTTTTTATTGGATAAGTTCACATTTAAATCACATGTATAGCATACATTTCTTTTGCATTAAATGTACAGGAAGCATATATTTTCAGTTGTGGACATTGATGTCTTTAGTTGTGTGTTCAAATATCCATTTTTACAAGTGAATTTTATTACCTCACATAAACAACCTGGAAAAACACAAAATAAATCATAATGAACAATAAAATACCAACATTTATATCTCTGATTGTTGATCGAGCATACTGTATATCTGGTAGCATGCCATTTCTAAAGGAGAGGGTTGAGGAAAGGGTGGTGGTCTGGCTATGTGTGTGGGTTATCTAGAGGATGGGTACTGTTCCCTATCCATTAGGCTATAGGATGATTCTCCCAGTCTGCCTCTAGGGGTCCGATCTTGGTCCTGTCTTTGGGTTTTCCTAATCGCTCATATGGGGCCCAGATAGCTAGGAATCTGGGTGTTCTATTTTGTATATAAGCTATAGTACTTTCAAAATGCATATTACCCATCAATTTTTTATGAACTTCTACCATGGTTGGTATGGTAATTGATTTCCATTTAGCGGCTAGTTGTATATGTGCTGTTGTTAAAATATGATTTACTAGTTTTTGAGAGGCTTTGGAGATTTCCATCATGGGTTTCCCCAGTAGATGGTTTATTGGACTTTTTTCTAAATCCTTACAGGTGGCCTTTGTAATCAATTTGTGTATCTCGTCCCAATAAGTGGTATAGCTCCCCTGGTGTTGAGCATCCCCTCCAGCAATGACTTGGAGTAATTGGGTATATTCTTTTTGTTTTACACGTCACCCCTGTTTTGGCATTTTACCAGATCGCTTCCCAGTCTTCCACTTCTAAGGGACCTCCCAGTTCTTGTTCCCAGTATTGCATATATTTATGTTTGGGGGGATTTTCCAGAAACAATTTAAATTCTTTGATTAAAATGGAGTCTATGGGAGTTGGCCTTCATGGTGCTTTCTGGATAATGGTTTTCTGGATAACAGATCCCATAAATGTACAGTGGAAACAGAAGACCGCTCTGGTTTTTGAGAACTGCAATGCCACAACTGCTTTTTGTTGGAGGATGCTAAGATTCCTATACATGCTAGATGAAAACTTGGTGGCATATGTACTGTAGATGTAAGGGGTTTTATATGTGCTGGACAGAGTCCATTACATGTTATCCACGTGTTACCTGGAAACCCATTATAAGGAAAACTTCAGATTATGGAAAGGAAATATCCCACAAACTCAATTTTAATCAAATAATTCAAATTGTAAAAAAAGATTTAATTTTCCTATAATAATAAAACAGTATATTGTACTTAAACCAATCCAAGATATAATGAATCCTTAATGGAGGCAAAACAATCCTGTAGGGATTAATGCTTAAATTGTTTTTTAGTAGATTAAATGTATGAAAATCCAAATTTAAAAAAAACCATTATCTAGAAGCCACCAGGTCCCAAGTATTCTGGATTACAGGCACCATACTTGTACATTGCTGCCGGTCACTCGAAAATGGATGGCAAAAAAAAACGAAGCTTCTGCTTTTAACAGTCCCCATTCATTTTGGGAAGAGCACTCCACTACTCATTGGTGCTGCTAAGTGGCGCACACAAGAATAGACAAGTTAAGTGTCAAGCAAAGAGAATCACAAAATCAGTGCAGAGATCTAAATACTGGTTTATTCTTGATTAATTGCAACATCAGTGGTATGGATGGGGGCTGTGTTCATTTCCCAGAGCTGGACTGTCATCCAATTTCCGTTCTATGTATTAACTACAGGATTAGAAATACTTTCCTGTGATTTGTACCATGGGATATGATTGGTAGAGGGTCAGGGGATGGAAAAAGGATTCATTCCTGCCTAATGATGTGTTATGACATTTCCCTGAGGCAAAGAACAGTAACCAATAGTTTTACAGGTGAATAAACCCATCAATGACTCAATACCTTAATGGAGAACAAGTAACCACATGCTGAACAACTCCAACGGCAGATATTTTCTATTCTATACTATGTCAGACCAGTATGACTGCAAACCAGTCCAAACTCATTACAGCCAGTTATATTATTAGGCCAGATTCCATGATGTATCACCTATGGAGAATTTGTAATTGAATAAGGAAAAACATTTTCTCCTTAAATTGAATCTGTCAAATTACATGGAATTATAATACAGGTATGGGATCTGTTATCCAGAAATCCGGTATCCAGAGTGCTCCGATTTACAGAAAGGCCATCTCCCATAGACTCCATTATAACCAAATACTCAAAAAAATTTAAATTTCCTTTTTCTTTGTAATAATAAACAGTATGTTGATCCAAACTAACAGATAATTAATCCTTTTTGGAAGCAAAAACTCTATTGAGTTTATTTAATTTTCATGATTTTCTAGTAGTCTTAAGGTATGAAGAGCAAAATTATTTAAAGACCCATTATCCGGAAAGTCACAGGACACGAGCATTCTGTATAATAGGTCCCATATCTGTACATAGCAGTATAGTATGGATTTAATTAAAAATATATAATGTACAAGAGTACAGCTAAGCTAAATATTTAGTAACTGTTAGCAAACAATCAGCAGGTAGCATTTACTGGTCGGCAAACAACAGATTGGGTACATGGATCACTAGACGTGAAGTAAACTTTGTGCCTTTTATTGAATCAGTTGTCTTCATTTCATAAAGCTGGAGATGAGTATTGTGTGCATGTAGATCTGTAAAACACATGCCTTCTAATAGAATGTATGCTGTCCCTCTCTATGCAGAGCAGGCCAAAATATTACCATTGGGGCAGGAACAGCCCACTCACTTGTGTTGTTTATGCTGTTGTAAATTACTTAGCTAAAAAAAGGAATCTTTAGTTACAAGTCAAATATTACAACTGATTAATGAAGCTGGGTGATCTGGGAACTTGAGAAAAAGAGGTGCTGTTGTTCTGCAGTCTTACAGAACTGGACTATAAATGCTACATACATAATAGCCAACACTGGTTGAATTAGATGTGTACCACAAAGGAGGAAGCAACCGACTGGTGGTATAAAGACTTCTTTTTCCCCCCTGAAGATTGCTCTTTTTTTAATTAGAATGGTTTCCAAGCAATCCAGGTAAGAAATGGCCTGACATCGCAATGCATCAAAATGATCGACTAAGGCTGTTAAAACCCTGACACGCCATGTACCCATTTAAAGCAAGATTTATTCCCTAAACACGGCATCATTGGAACATTATTAATTCTGAAAATTCCCTAATTGAGCCGAGTTCCTTCCTGAAGGTCTCTTTGCCAATTTCAAAAGAAAATGTACAGAATCTTTAAAAAAATTTAATTGAAAGAAAACAAATTGAAAGTATATTGTTTGTTTCTATAATTCTTTTTTTCCCTCCATTTTCTACTTCTTTTTTCTTTTTTAATGCTGTTGCAGAATCTAAGGCTATGGAAACTCACAGTTTAATGCAGAATGCAGTCCTGTGTGGTAAGTGGTATCTATAGCAACCAATGGATTTTATGCTAAGCCTGGCCTTTACAAACATTTCACGTTTACCACTGTGAAAAAGATGGCCTTGATTTAAAAATGATATAACAAATATCCTGAATGAATACAGTTTACACTTTCTGCTGCAAACAGAATTAACAAACATCTTTCTTAGAACTGAATTCCCAGCAGGGCGTCAGTCATTGCTGACGTATAGCAGGCACATAAGAAAGAGGTGAAACGCTGGTGTATTCTTCATGATTTTCTACATCTTTCAGTAAATGCAGATATTATGGGGCAGATTTACTTAGCGGCACATTTAATAAGGGTCGAAGTTAATATCCAAATAAAATTAGAATTTAAAAACCCGAATTTCGAAGTAGTTTTGCTCTACTTTTTGCTAATTTGAATTTTCGAATTTCGAAGTACTGGCCCTTTAAAAATCCTTTGAATTCAACTATTCGCCACCATTTTAGCCTATGGGGGACCTCATAGAACCTGTACTGAAAAATTTTCTAAGTTCGAAGAATTCGAAGGATGTTGCAGAGAATCGTTCGAATCAAAAATGGACCTATTCGATCTAAACAGGTCCATTTTCAATCGAAAGAGCCCTTTAAAAAAAAGTTTGAAGTAAATCTGCCCCTAAGGGTCGAATTTCGAATTAAAAAAATTTTGAAATTCCACCATTAATTTTTTTAGGGGTCATTTTCGGTCGAATTAAAACCGTTCAAATCGAACGATCACATCGCTCGAATCAAATGATTTAAAAAAAAAAAATCCTTTGAATTCTCAGAACTTTCAGAAATTTCAGGACAGGTTCTAGGAGGTCCCCCATAGGCTAAAATGGCAATTCAGCAGTTTTAAGGTGGTGAAGTGTCAAATTCCAAGGATATTAAAGAGACCGTAGTTTGAAATTCAAATTTTTTCAATTCAAATGGAATTTTGGGCTATTCCATAGTCGAAGTAGCCCAAAATGACTTAGAAATTCGAATTTTAGCTTCAACCCTTAGTAAAAGTGCCCTATGTGTATTTTTTGTATTCCACAGAACTTTATTACCTTGAAAGAACACAATGGGTGAAACATTCAATTAATTAAATTTTTATTTATTAAAGAAAGAAAAGGACACCACCCTGTATGTCTCCAAACTGTTACTTGTCTTGGTCAATTGCACAACTATCACCAATTATTGATTCACCTGTAGTCCAGTTAGATGCTGTGACCCTTAACCCCCCTCCCCTCTTCAACTGTTCCCAGTGTTCAGTTAGCAGCCATATTAGGTGCTCTCCAACTGCTTAACCAGCCCTGGTGATATCAACATTATTTGACCTACTGAAGGATTAATGTATGGGAGATTTTATAACAGTTTTGGAATAAACTTCATCAAGCTCTGCATACTTGTGTCAGTCCAGTTGAGTTCAGCTGTATGTGGAGATCTGCTCATAACAGTGAGTAGTTTCCTGTAAAGGTCCCAGCCCAGATCTAAGGGAACTATCACTAAGGACAGTGGGTTGAAACATAACAGTCAAAGAATATAATTGACAGCCAAGTTCGAATTGGGCCAGCTTTGTGTTAGTTCTGAGATAGTAAGGAGCAGCCAGACAATAGCAGCAGCAGCACAGTGTATGTGCATATCACAGAAACAGCTATATATCTGCACACTCCAGTGTCCTCTCATCAGGATTTATCAGCATCCAGTGTGAATAATTACATGTACAGATCTGCTTCAGTCAAGAAGAGCATCTCTACATACCACTAGTGCTATCTATATTCTGCATAGAGACACAAGTGGTATATATCCTGCATTGAACTTTCTGTAATCTGATTGTTTGCTCAGCACCTGCCTCTCCCCTGCTCTTAGCTGTGTATCTCACAGACTTTACACTAAAAATTCTGCAACCAGTGCAGTCATTGCTATGTCTCAGTCAGGTTCTATGGTTTCTGTTAAAGATACTTCAGAAAATGTGTATCAAGAACCACAGCCCACTGGGTTACAATACAGCTCTACCTTGCCAGGGCAAAGTGTCAGATCCAAAAGGAGGATCTTACCTTCTATTGAAATAAAGGAAAATGCTGAAGCTACTAAAGAGCAATTCTCAGATAATCTCACTGAGCTATGGAACAAAACAGTTCACTGCATGTCTGTGGTTAGTGAACCTGACCAAGAAGTACTGCACCTAGAGGGCGCTCTCAAAGGTCTTAATATTGCCTTTAAACGTTATCAGAGACTGAGTAGTAAATATTCACCTTTCTTAAAGAGCACCAATACAAAGGATTCTCTAGAAGAGTTAAGTAGATTCAATTACCTCAATGAGCAAAAAACCAGCCTAGTACAAGTGACCAAGGTGAATGTTCAAGCAAAAATCACATGTTGATGCTACATCTCAGGTTTCTGAGACACACAAAAAGGTCCAGATCTTCACATTCAAGGTGCTCTGCACTGAGCGAGTGACTACTCAAAGCTTGTGCTGATTTAGAAACTGCTAAAATTGAAGCTGAATTTGCTAGAAAGGGTGTTACCCTTAAAGCAGAAAATACTCGTCAAATGGCTGAAATGGAAGCAAAGACCACTCATCAAAAGGCAGAAATGGAAGCTGAAACTGCTCGTCAAAAGGCAGAAATGGAAGTGGAAACTGTTCATCAAAAGGCAGAAATGGAAGCTGAAACTGCTCGTCAAAAGGCAGAAATGGAAGCAGAAACTGCTCGTCAAAAGGCAGAAATGGAAGCCAAACTGGAGATCTTGCAAAAAGAATGTGACCAAGCCGCAGCTTTAGCTAGACTAAAAGTTTTAGAACAGGCTGCTAAAGAAATTGATAGAGACAGTGTCAGTCTGACGGACACAGAGGACTCCATCAAGCGCACCAAGGACTATGTTGAACCAAAATAGCAGGCACTCAGTTGCCTCTGATATATCAGAGCACACAAGCAATTCCTCAAAACAGTCACTTCAAGGCATGGTAAAGGCACTCCACAGCTCTAATCAACACAATGAGTGTTCTCCTCCTTCTGCTTCAATTCCCATGCTTCAACAAATTAGAATTGGAGGTGTTGACATACTACTTGACCCAGTATCACACAAGGTCAGTCATCTACCTTCTGACAGCACTGCTGCAGATACATACCCCACTATGATAATGGTCTTTGAAACTGATCCTAAACTGAATGTCTCTGCATCACCTTACTTCCCTGAATCATTCAGCACTAATATGCCAGACAGGGCTGGCTTTCCTCAGATTGCAGCTCTTTGCCCAGAGCCTGACAGAACTGAAATATTAGACATTGTCAAGTTCATGGCTCGCCATGAACTCACCAGCACCAGTCTTTCAAAGTTTGACGACCAACCAGGAACTGGGGGCTGGAAGAGTACATTTGAGGGCACCATAGAAGATATTGGTACTACAGCCGGACAAGAATTAGGTCTACTGATTCAGTGGCTTGGCCCACAGTGTTCAGAATGCATTAGGTCTCTAAAATCTGTTAACAATGGAAATGTAGCTGCAGGTCTTGCTGCTGCATGGCAATGCCTGGAACAGAGCTAAGGCAGTCCAGAAGCCATTGAAAGTGCGTTATTTAAGAGACTCCAAAGTTTTCCAAAAATAACTAGAAAAGACAGACAAAGGTTTCAAGACCTGAGTGATCTCTTGCTTGAAATTCAACTGGCAAAAACTGATCCTTGCTTGCCAGGTCTCAGCTATCTGGACACTGCTCGTGGTGTTAACCCAATAGTAGCAAAGCTGCCATACGGCATTCAAGAAAAGTGGGTAACACAAGGTTCAAGATATAAGGTAAAGAACCAAGTATCCTTTCCACCATTTTCATTCTTCTGTGACTTCATCAAAGAGATTGCAAGGATGAAGAATGATCCAAGCTTTATGTTTGTTGAGTCAAATTTTCCTAGATCATCTTCACCAAAACATACACACATCAGTGACAGGGATTACAGAGGTCCCTTGTCTGTTAAGAAAACAGATGTTGTTCCTGTAATTAATTCTCCCAGCAAAGGCGATCAAGGGTGAGAGAATTGAAAACCCAAATCGATAACGCCATATCCACAGAATGCCTCATCCTCTCAAAAAGTATTGTGGCTTCAGAGCAAAACCACTGCAGGAACACAAGGAACTCTTAAAGAAATTTGGCATTTTCTACAAGTGCTGTGCCTCTGTGGAACATCTTGCAAGGACTGCACATCCGTTATTAGATGAGTGTAACAGTGACAAATATGTGTCAGTCCTTCATCCACAATCCTCTCCAGTTCTACCTTCAGACACTTCTCCCCAAGGAAATCATGGCAGGGAGAGCTTGTATCAAACCTCAGCTTCTACTTCAGTGTCCCCTTCATGTACTGAAGTCTGTGGAGAACTAGTATATGGCATGTCCTGTGCCAAGATATGCCTAGTTAAGGTATACCTTAAAGGACATCCCGAAAAGACAATTAAACTCTACACCATTCTTGATGATCAAAGCAATAGGTCACTTGCACAAACAAATTCTTTAACATATTTAATATAAATGGGGAAGCACACCCATATACTCTTGGCACCTGTGCCGGTATTTCTGAAGTGGCTGGAAGAACAGCTTATGGCTTTATGATAGCATCCTTAAATGATAAGTTAGAACTACCTTTGCCTACACTGGTTGAATGCAACTGTATAGCATCCAACAGGGAAGAAATTCCTACACCTGAAGTTGCTCTTCATCATCCTCACTTAAGGAGCATAGCCAACTGTATACCAGTCATTGACAATAATGCTGACATTCTCCTTTTGCTTGGCAGAGATATCTTGAGAGTACACAAGGTACGCCAGCATCGCAACAGGCCTCACGATGCACCTTATGCTCAATGCCTTGACTTAACTAATATTTCTTGTTACAAAACTCATGTACTCGCGAATGGACACAATACTTATTTTGAACCATTTCCACACCAGTACAGTGTGAAAGATTAGTGTGAATTCTCACCAGTCTAAGGGAAACATTCTCAGTAGCACTGTGTTGAAATCTACCAGAGATGACAATAAAATAGTACTCAAAACTGAGGATAAAGCATTTCTCAAAACTATGGACAAAGAATTCCTTCAGGATAAGTCCTACATGCCAAGGCAAAATTTGCCTTATAACAAGCAACAAGCAATCTCCAAGTTTGCTTTGCTTCATTGAAACTCACTTTAGACAGGAAACCAGAAATGAGGGAATGTTTCCTAACCTTCATGCAAAAGGTGTTTGACAACAACCATGCTGAACCTGCTCCACCATTAAAAGAAGGAGAAGAATGCTAGTACCTCCCATCCTTTGGTGTCTACCACCCTCGAAAACAGAGTCAGATTAGGATAGTGTTTGATGTTAGTGCTCAATATGAAGGTTCGTTATTGAACAATGCATAGGGCTTCTCGTCTGTTTCAGTCAAGAACGTATGGGGATAAAGACAGACATTCAACAAATGTTGCATAGTTCAACTCTCCGCGAGGATAAAAGGAACTACCTACAGTTACTTTGGCATCATAGCAATGACCAGAATGATGAGGTGACAGACTACCACATGAGGGGACATGTTTTTCCTGCCATTGCTATATACAGATTGAGAAGGATGGCCCAAGCAGGTGAAAGTGAATATATGGAACTAAAGCTCATCAGTCTGTTGAAAGCAGCATCTCCTCTCCAGTCACCTTCCAAGGAAACCTGCTGCCTACAAAGTGGACTTCTAAAGTGGTTGACTGGAACACCCCCTTCTCATGGCATCACCTCTCCATTGAACTTATCCCAGCAGACTTTGCAATCAGGCCAACATCTGCTACAAGTCACAGCAGTAAAGTAACATGTTTGTCAGCTCCAGTCTTCTTCCAAAAGGACAATTCTTTATGTGTGGCTGAAGACACCTTCAAACTCTATTACCCAGACCTTCCAAATTTGTTGACTCTTAACACTCTTCTCATTCAAGTGGCTGTTATGTTTCCTCCAGGACACTTTAATTGCAGCAAACTCTGCAAAAGTTAGTGGAAACACATCCGTCATATTTCCAATGTGTTTCTGAATCGCTGAAGAAAGGAATTTTTACCTGTTCTGCAGTTGCAAGAGGCTAATCCTCACCCACAAGGGATCTTGTTCATCAAAGAGAACTAAGTACAAAAGTGACACTACCCAGGTTTACTTCAGACTATTTAATAAACTGGTACTCAGATGCCTGCTATGCATGCTTTTTTTTTTTGTTGTTGTTGTTTTCTCTCTTTCTTGTTACAGGTCCCCAGAATACAAGAATCACAATGTTTATGGACTTTTTTATATATTTATGTCAAGTTTATTGTGAAATCTAAAGATTTCATATGGGGAGTGTTATGTTACACATATCTTCTCTTTATTTTTATTTTTGTTGTGTTATTCATATTGATGAATGGATGAGAGACATTATACAGTATATTATTCTTGTCTAACACATTATGGAGCTTCCCATAGGGAAGTACAGCAATTCGGTAGGTTTAATCTGGCGAACTAAGCAGTCGAATAAAAATTTAAAGGGCAAATAATTTGACTGTCGAATATTCGAATAATCTAATAGATTTTTATTCAATCTATTCGAATCATTCGATCCGATCGTATTTTCAAAATTCGATGGCCAAAGTGGCCACAAAAAATATTTGAATCTTTTTGAAAATTCGATTTAATTTCAAATCATTCACATGAATTTAGTAAATCTGCCAACATTTTGGAAGTAAAAAGAGGGATAAAAAAAATTGGCGAGCATAGGACGGCAAACTTTTTGACCACACCCACTTTGTGTGGCCACACCCCCTAATTACCATGTTCATTTTACAAAATTTGGCAGGTTATGAAAGTATAAAAATATTTCTCGTTATCTAAACTGTTACAATTACTTATTTTCTTATCTTCAAATTGTTACAAAGTATCTTATTTGCACCTGTTAGCTGTTCTGGGCTCTCTGCCAAAAGCCAATTAAGTTAGAAACTTTGTTTCTTTTTCTGGCTGTTCAGTGCAGAGAAAAGAGGGACTTTCTAGTGCAAATGAGGGACTGCAGGTTGAGCTGTCAAAAGAGAAACTGTCCCTCCAAAAAAAGGACAGTTGGGAGGTATGTAACCCCCAAATAATATAAAAACAAAGAGAAAGAACCTTAAATTATGTCCAACTGACACTTTGTCCTTACTCCTTAAAAAAGATCATGGATTATATCGAATGTGATTACTCTTACAGAAATACAGTAGGTTGATAATTTCTTACTAGTAGCCACACCACGACAAAAGAAAAAAAAAATTTTCCCAGTAGATAACATAGGCTGTTTTATAAATACAGTACAGCCTACATAGAAAACCTGGTGTTGATCAACTATTGCATCATTTCCACAAAAAAATGATATCTGAAGATGAAATGTTACCAAAACATCACTCCCTATAAACTCCTTTATAAAGTGTTAAACCAAATAACTTCAAGGGTTGTTTGCAAACGTGTTTGTTGCTATAAAGCTACTTTTTTCTGTTCAACTATTGTTCTTCAACGTGTCAGGTTTAGGCCTACCAAATTCTAGGGCTACAAGGCTATCAGAATTATCATTATAACAGTTACAAAGATGGCAACATATTTCAAAACACTGCTGACAGCTGATTTATTATGGTGATCTGATCTGTATCTTTGCAAATATTGCTTGGGAATAGCAAAAGCCTTGTTACTCTTTCCATTTCTGCTGTTTTGTGTTGCCCTCATCTCTCTCTGTCCACAAAAATGGGCATAGTATATTGATTTAGTGTCTTGACACGTGTGCCTGATTTATGATAGTGATTATATTGTTTTATGATGTTCATGAAATCCTGCACCACAAAAGAAATGTCATCAGCTCCTTGTTTTCACTCTTATTGCTTGTGGCGCATATCAAATTAAACCTTTAGAAACCTATAGAAAGATAAAGATTTAAAAAGTGTTTTTTTCTCTTTAGTCCGCTTGGTAACCCCATGGGTTGGTTTAGCTCTTTGTTAAACAGGTGTGTGCTAAAGTTTATTCTGTTTCAATAAAAGTGTATTGATAATTGCTTTATTTCCTATTCTGCCTTCAATAAAGTATATACACCAGTTTCCACTTACTGCATGTATCAGAATCAACAGTCATGGTGATATCTCAAGACAAAAGGATATGGCATAAACTGTGTACTAATGAGAGAGGATGAGAGACATTATACAGTATATTATTCTTGTCTAACACATGGGCTTTGCTAACGTGGTGAGACAGTGCAAGACACCAGTCTTCAGTGCAATTGAGAGCTGTCTCTTTCTGTTTATGTAGTGGATCTAACAAGTGGTTTTATCTACATTGTCCACTGGTGAACCTGTGTCATGTAGTGACTCAATAAAATACCACCCTGTTACTCAAAGCTCCCCATGAAAGTACAGATAATCAATATGGTGCAGACAGCATTGCTTTTATTATACTGTATTAGATAGAAGTCCTCTATACAGGTCAGTGTATAATTGCACATCTTTGGGAACTTGATACTGCAGATTTGTTGTATATATATAAATATATATTTTTATATATATATATATATATATATATATATATACACAAATAGTATTAAAAAGTAATTAAATCAAAGTATTTGGATACCTACATAAGTAAATGGAAGACTTCAGCACCAGGAATATTAAAGTAAAATTATTCAATATTCAAAGAAAAACAAAAGAAATAATCATTGCATAAATTATATATAAAAAATAATAATTACCATAATATTCCACACACAAAAAGTAAGAACAATGGCCACATAAATTTAAAAATAGCACATGATGTTAAATACAATATTAAGGCTGGGGACAGACAGGGAGATTCGGGGAGATTCCGGAATCGCCCGAAGATACTTCGTGAGGAAACTTCGGGCGATTCTGGAAATCGCCGCGCAGCGCGTGCACAGGCGCTGGCGCTTTATCACTTATACTAGCGGCAGACAGGGAGAAGGAAATTCGGGGAGATTGTCGCCTGCTAAAAACTCCAGGCGACAGAATCTCCCCGAATCTCCTTGTCTGTCCCTACCCTAAAATGAAATAAAATATGGATATCCTAGATTCTGATACTGATGAGGTGGATTGATAACTTGTCAACACAGGACTTTTGGAGACAGTCAGGGTCCATTTTAGGGGTCCATTTTAGCCCCCAGGACTGCCAGGAGTACCCTTGTTTTGCAGCCCCAGTGGGCATCCAAGGGTCCAGTCCGACCCTGGAAACAGTTGGTAAACTGATCCTTACCACTTATCAAGCTAACATCAACCTCAAATATCAATGACTATGTTTATTAATCTACTGATGTGATGTTTAACAGGGACTATTGTGATAATGGTAATATAAGATTCAGCATACTTAAATAAGAAACTTTCTAAATATAATCAATTTAAAATTTGATTCTGTTTTTGGAATAATCAAGTTTATCTATACTACCCTTCTTTCAGCATCTGTTTTCCTCATTCTGTCTTAATGCAGACAGTTGGGTGTCCAAATCAAACTCCAAACTCCTGAATGAAGAGAGACTGCAGAGAGACAGATGCTAAAACTGGGATAACTTGATTAACTTGATTATTTTAAAACATTTCAGCATGTTTAATTTATTATATTTAGAAAATGTCATTTCGGTACAATGAACATGCATATCTTTTTTAATATAGTATACAGAGAGGAGGATATTTTAGAAACAGATGTTTGATTATATTTAAATAGGAAGATTATTTCCATGAGATGAAATTTATAATGAATTTTAATTTTTGCTATAGTTACCCATTAATCAAAGTGTATAGCAATCTACATCAGCAATTTCACCATAACTTACTTTTATACCCCTTTACAGATGAATATATATTTTACAATATATATATGGCGGAGTGCCACCTCACAGATAAAGTACAATGTACGATCCTAATCCATAGATTGGCTTAGTTTAGGGTTGTCACCTGCTGGTTTTGACCTGGACAGCCTGGTTTTCTGAAGGGCTGCCTGTAACAAAACATAGTTACATACTTAAATTAAATTGGGTTGAAAAAAGAAAAAGTCCATCAAGTTCAACCCCTCCAAATTAAAACCCAGCATCCATACACACACACACCCCTCCACTCTTTCACACAAATTATATATGCCCATAGCTATACTAACTGTAGAGTTTAGTATCAAAATAGCTTTTGATATTATGTCTGTACAAAAAATCATCCAAACCCCTTTTGAAAGCATTAACAGAATCAGCCATCACAACATCACCCGGCAGTGCATTCCACAACCTCACTGTCCTCGCTGTGAAGAACCACCTACGCTGCTTCAAATGAAAGTCCTTTTCTTCTAGTCTGAAGGGGTGGCCTCTGGTGCGGTGATCCTCTTTATGGGTAAAAATGTCCCCTGATATTTGTCTATAATGTCCTCTAATGTACTTGTAAAGTGTAATCGTCCCCTCGCAAGCGCCTTTTTTCCAGAAAAAACAACCCCAACCTTGACAGTCTACCCTCATAATTTAAGTTTTCCATTCCTAACCAGTTTAGTGGCACATCTCTGCACTCTCTCCAGCTCATTTACATCCCTCCTAAGGACTGGAGTCCAAAACTGCACTGCAAATTACAGAATCCTAATTTGGAAAACCGGGCAGGATTTCCTATAATTGACCAGCCAACCATCCAGCGACCAGCCAATTGGCAATCAAAGCTTGATAACCCCCACCTTTGATGTCACCCAACCGCATCACTGTCCTGCCCCTGCTGCATCATGGTCGCCCTGCCTAGCTACCACAGGCCAAAAAATTTGGTTACCTTAGCTTAGTTGCAGGTTGAAGGGCAAACTATTAAGGAATGAACCCTAACTACACACTAGCAAAGAACTCCCCATTAGTCTAATACAAAAATAAACTGTATATAGTCTTATAATAATTTACTTTGGCAAATCCATACTAAAGCCCTCCAACAGAATTGCAGTATTCGGTAAAGATAAAAAGCTAAATAATTTGACCTATGAGTGTCTGGTTTAATAATGTTATCTAGTAATCATAACATGTACACAACAAAGCCCGTTTTCTATGTTCTGTACAGTATGTATGATACCATGAGACTGATTGTAACATTTAAAGGTCAGCATTTATCATTGTGTTATGTCTGCTTCACCAACATTTGAAAAATGCTTAACAAAGCGTGTCTTTAACTTATCATATATTTTCAGTCGGAAATCCCAGGACAGAGCTGCAGGATCAGCTTGTTAATTAATTAGCAAAGTCTCTTTAGATATATATTATTTTCAAGCTGAAGTCCTGGTGGTCTGCAAATATCTTTAGTCTGTTGCCAAATACCTAAATGCCTCACCCAGCCTTTTACATTCAATGAATTTGCTATAGAACAGCGATTTTCAACCTTGTGCCTCCAGCTGTTAAGAAACTACAAGTTCCACAATGCATTTGCCTGACTGTGGCTGTCAGACTCCTTCATTGCATTGTGGGACTTGTAGTTCCTTAACAGCTGGAGGCACAAGGTTGAAAATCACTGCTATAGAACTAGGCTCCCTCAAAACAGGAGAGGTTTTAGATTGTTGTGTTTGGTAGCCGAGGATGAGGAGGGTATAACAATGCTTTATTAGCAGGTTCATGCAGCCATTACATAACAGCGGTAAGTCTTACTTTCACTTTCAAGTTGTACAGAAAGTCCTATGTATGCACAGTGCCACCTGCAGGCCATTTGTATAAACACCACATATTCCCCCTATAGTAGGAAAGCATTTGGACAAATATATAAACAGTAACAATTAAACCGTATGTATCTTAAAGCAATATATACATTCTTTACATGACATAGTCCTTGGTGCATACAGGTAGTTTCCTGATTCTCTCAGTATGCCTTATAGGTTCACTTTCCTCTGCCCTATTGCAGTTGGCATCAGGAGTAGGGAAATGTCCTTCATCAAATGGAACATCTCCAAAGTCATATCTAGCAGGAGCAAGACGACTTGCATTCCATATGCGTCCATCAGACAGTTCATATGAGTATGATCTTTGCTGGCGTCTCACTTCAAGTGGTGTAGTAAATTTAGATTGTCCTTGTTTCAGTATTCCTGGTTTCTTAATTCTGACTAAAGATCCAGGCTGAAAGTGCACTTCTCTTGCACCACATTTTCTGTCAGTATAAGCCTTGCAATTGGCTTGGTGATGTTTCACAATGTTAGCAGTAGATGATTTTGTAGGAATAGTCTTTGGTGGAAGTTTGACATCTGCAACATTTAACTTAGTGTGCATCTATCTGCCATGTAATAATTCAGCTGGAGATGATTGGGTTGTTGCATGGCATGTTGCTCTGTAGTTATGCAGGAACTCTGTTGTAAATACTTTCCAAGATTTCCCAGTAAGATTTGTCTGTAGTGCTTCTTTCAGACTTCTGTTGAATCACTCGATTTCTCCATTTGCTTGTGGGTAATACACTGAAGATTTCCTATGCACAATATTCCTCTCTCTCAAAAAGTATTCAAACGCATATGAGACAAACTGTGGTCCGTTGTCTGATATTAACTCCTTTGGATTTCTTCTTTGTTACAACAATTGGTGAAACCCATTCAGAGGATTCTGATTTTTCAATCACATCTTGCTCTACCAGTTTCTTTAGTTCCTGTGAGACAGTCTCCCTTATAGAGTAGGGCAAGCGCCTCAATTTCTGGCGTACTGGTTTTACATCTGGTCTCAACTTTACTTTGTGTACAAAGTTCTTTGCACAGCCCAGTGATGTGTTGCTTTGAGGTGAAATTTTAGACACAGGTTGTGTAGCAGGTACTGGTGCTGTAGTAATAAGACCATCAACTAATTGTAGGTTCAATGCAGCAAAGAGATCCCTTCCAAGTATAGCAGTACCTTTATTCACAATGTAAAAGTCACATTTTGCAGTATTTGATTTAAACTGTACAGTCACTGGCAAGCAACCAAGCACAGGGATTGGATCCTTTAAGTAACTGACCAGTCTCAGGGCAGGTGCACCAAGCGTATCTTTTGCAAAGTATTTTAAGAAAATATCTTTTGGTAGTATAGAAACAGCTGAACCTGTATCAAGCATCAGGTTAATGGAGTGTCCCTTGTGAGCAGAAGCAGTACTGACATTGACAGTGCATATAAACTTGTCTGGAAGAAATGTACCAGCTTTATCCACACTTAATACTGTAACATTTGTAGTAGTCAGTTCATGAACATATTTAGTAGAACTATGGCAGACCGTAGCAAAGTGACCTGGCTTTAAACATTTGCGGCACTGTATATCTTTTGCTGGACATTTAGCATAGTTTGCAAGGTGTTGTGTTGAACCACAGCGAAAGCAGTATTTTTTATTTGTATTTCCTGCACGGTTTTGCGTTGAATCCCTTTCCTTAGCACTGTATTTTGCCTGTGACTGCGCATTATTAGGCCACAGTTTTGAATTCACAATCTGTACATTCCCAGCAGTTCCCTGACTGAGAGTTTTAGCCTCTGCCACAGCTGTTTCAATTTGGCTAGCAACTGTAATAGCCTTTGCAAGGGTTAAATCTTGCTCTAGGAGCACTCTCTCTCTAATGCATGGTGAGTTTGTTTTTTCCACTATTTGGTCTCTTAGCATTTCATCTGTTAGTTTCCCAAATTCACAGGTAACAACCAGCTCTCTTAAAGCTGCTACAAAATGTTCTGTGGATTCACCATTACGCTGTCCACGTTGGCGGAATTTAAATCTTTCAGCAACCACTTACTTTTGGCACAAAAAAGTTATTTATAGCAGTAAGAGCAGTTTCATAAGTCTCATCAGGTAATGGTAATGTATAGAATATATGCTGTCCCTCTGCTCCCAGGCAATGAATAATTAAAGCACGCTTTCTAGCTGCAGAAATGTTCCCTTGGTCAGCAGCAATAATGTAATTATCAAACATACGAATCCAAGCAGTAAAAGGTATGGTAGGCTCACCAGGGTTTGGTAGAAAAGGTGCAGGCTGCTGCAGAGGTAGAAGAGACATCCTTGTCGCCATTTGTTGTGTTTGGTAGCAGAGGATGAGGAGGGTATAACAATGCTTTATTAGCAGGTTCATGCAGCTATTACATAACAGCAGTAAGTCTTACTTTCACTTTCAAGTTGTACAGAAAGTCCTATGTATGCACAGTGCCACCTGCAGGCCATTTGTATAAACACCACATAGATGAGTTTTACATTTACAGAAAAATACAATGAAGATTTGGGTCATATTTTTAAACTGTGCTCAACACAGAAAAACTCACCGACTTTATATTCATTCCTATGGGATTTACAGAAGTGTACTAATGGAGTTCACAATTTCTCACATTGCTAAATCTGTCCCTTAGAGTTGCACACACAAACAAGACAGTTTTTTTCAACTTGATAATTTGGAATTCAGCCAAACATTTGGATGGCCACATTACATGCATGCTGCTGCTGGCTTAAGTATCAATAGAATATTGCTAACCACCCATATATGCCTATAATCTATTATTCAAAATGATCATCTGGAGGGGTTTCTAAAAAAAAATTGATATATTTAATATTTATATATTTTATTTAATAGTGATGTATGGGCCACTGCGGGTTGACCATCGGTTGGGCCTGTTTGGGTTGAAATTTGGACAACCATTGAGGATAATAGTTGGGTGCGGGTCAGACTTGGGAAGTACACTCCTACGCTGTTTCAAAAAATTCCCTGTCCTCGAACCAGAGGGGAGCATAGAAGTAGCGTACAGAATGAGAAGACGCAGGTATGGGTGTAGGTCTTACAATGGCAACATTTTGCAGGTTAGGTCCGGGTGAGGGTTAAGGTTTTTGCAGGCTAGGGACGGGTGTGGGTTGAGTTTTTCCTGACTCGTACATCAATATTATTTAACAAAGTAAACTTTTAATGGACAGGCACCTTTTTTTTCCCCCTCTGGGTGGAGCACTATTTAGTAAGCACCACTTCTTATGCCTTCTCTTCCTTATGTTGTAGTGCAGGTTCCCCAGTGGCCACTCAATAATTGTAGAAGTAAATATTGAACAGCACCACTTGTTATTTGAAAAAATAAAATTGCCTTTATTGCAGACAATATGATATTCTCCAGCACGGTTGGACTGGTGGGCCAGGGGCCCACTGGGGGCTGCTGCCTCAGGTTCTCCCTCTGCCACGTGACTGTGCATGCATGGCACTACTGGAGGGTACGGATCTGGGCCACACGAGCCGGGAACCCACCGGGTTTTTTCCCAGTGTCCTGCGGGTCCTGTTCTCCACCAAGGAGCCTCATTATAGAGGCATGTGACCTTTTAAAGTGGGAGATTTAGAGAGGCTTAGATGAAGTAGTAGAGATACAGACAATCAGAGCTATATCTAGTTCTTCAGCAAACATCCTGGTACCATAAAATAATGTTTAACCTCTCATGATATAATGTTGAAGACCACTCTGGGAGGAACAGAACTTTTTGTGTCCCCCACATATATGTAAATATATGTATATAAGAGGAAATAGAGCGCACAACCATAAGCAAATAACAGAAACCTGGGTGCTAGTCCATATACTATGTATACATACTGTGGTGTTTGCCAGCATTCCAAGGATAGTCACAGTTCAGATCCCTGATGAAGGTTCCTGTTAGGAACCGAAATGTTGGAACTGATTAAACCTTCACCTGCTTGATATTTTTGGCTACGTTGTGACTATCCTTGGAGTGCTGTCAAACACTGCAGTATGCATACATATGTGTATATATATATACACATATGTATGCATATATATATATATATACACTGTATATAAACATACTAAATTATCTGGCATCTTGCAATGCCAGAGAATAAATTATACATCCTACTTTCACAGTCTTTTCCTTATAAGCTTTTAATTTAGACAGTTGCCCACAAAGCATCCCCCTATGGGGATTCTGCAGTATATAGTAAACAAAGTTTTATACTAGATTTTTCACAAGCATAGAAATAAATTGACATTACAGTTCAAAGAATGTTTGAGATATTAGGGATATACATAGTGGTAAAAACATCAATAAACTCAGCAGAATTAATTAATAGACACAAACAACCCGAAGCCAGCTGCTGTTTATTGAGGCATTGAAAGCATCTAAAATACAACTGACTGGTAGCTTGAAACTACTGTACACTGTATTTAAAAAAAAAAAGAAATGAACGAAGGTAACTAAAGGGTAAGATAAATTGTAGTCAAACATATTCAAACAAAAGTGGCTGATTTGAGTTGCGATAAAATCTGGGGGATAATTTTAGATGGGTTACGATCCTTTGAACAACCAAGGTATTTAATACAGAACCTAGAGCTGAACCAGTACCAGTCACTCTTTCTCCTTGAGGCATTACTATTAGCTAAGAGATTCCCCAAATCTGGAGAAACATTGCTCCTCCTACGTTCTCTTATTGCCCACTTCCTGCCCTGACTCTGCCCAATCTGCCCTGTGCCAACATACACTCTGCTTCCCTGCCACAGGTAAGACAGTGGCTGGGGAATGTGGAAGTTTTCTTGTTAGATAAAGAGGAAACAGACCCGCACTCTGGGACTTTTTCACTGGACCCCCCTGCAGGGTCTGCTTCTTCTATAGGCACACCACTGGCTGGAGGCTCTACAATCCTTTTTCATCCCTCCCTCCATGCTTGCTTATTTGCAGTGGGTGCCAAAGTCTGATTGCTAATACATCAATGTGTGGCTTCAACACATGGGAAGGCACTAAAGTCATGATTTATATACGTACAGGTTTGCACCGGCACTGCTATCTGTAAATTAAAAAGATAATAAAAAAAAATAATGCAAGGAATAACTTAAATATCTTTTGGGGTGCAGTCTATACAGTTCCAACAACAACCTGTGAATCCAACTACTTGGGATTTTCTCTTCCTTCAATCTAAACATTTGGGTCCCTAAACTGGCGGATATTCGCAGAGTACTAAGCCCATTCACATTCTTCAGTAGAACTAGAGGCTGGTCATGAAACAACTTCTCTATGCATAATAAATCAGGTATCCCAGTTCTTGAGAACTATAACACAAGAGTATTTATCCAGAGAGAGAGAGAGAGAGTTATTATTATACTAAAGCTGAGATGAAATGTTCAAAACTAGTTATTAGAAAGTCTGTTTACATTATGCAGCCCAAGAATTAAAGATTCTTCATGTCGATTAAGGTGGTTATTTACTAAAACTCGACTGTTTCAGTTGAGGTTTTAAAGGGGAAAACTCAAATTTTTAGAGAAAAAAAACCTTGAATTTTTTCAGATTTATTATACTTTATTATGAAGCTGCAAAAGTCAGAATAAGAAAATCTTAAACATGTACTGGTCAAGTAGAAGTCAATGGCAGATATCCCTTTTACAATTTGAATATAGTGTGCTCTGCCATGGGTTTTGCACAAAAACCTGAAAAATTTGGGGTTGTCAGGTGATAACCCTAAAAAAAAAAAAAAAAAAAAAAAAAAAAAAAAAAATCAAACGATCCAGGCATTAAATTAGTTCTATTCAAGTTTTCACTCGATTTTATTGTCTTCCTGTGCCAAATTTTTCAAGTTATTTTATTGATAAGGTACTGTAGTTAAAATTGTGGATGGAAGTTAGGTCGAGTTTGTTTTAATATAGTGAATAAAGTACCCCCTCCTGTAAAATATAAGGATATTATAAGTTACCGAGGAGTTTCATGACCATATAAAAACACGAGGCAGAAGGCCGAGTGTTTTTATACAGGTCATGGATCTCCGAGGTAACTTCTAATATCCTCATATTTTGCAACTGGGGGTACTTTATGTATTATAATACACAAGTTTCAGGGAATCATGTGACAGAAATGACATCAGAACTCACCCTCTATAACTGATGACATCAGAACTCACCGTTTATAAGGATATAATTTACAAGATATTTACGGCTTTTGTGTATTATAAAATAATATTCTAATAATAAATATGTAGGGACCCATAAGTAGCATGGCCCTTATGGCTTCATTCCCTTACCAGTACCTTTCCTTTTCCTGTTACTGGGTTAAATCCCATGTAACATACTTGTAACAATTATTGGCTATAGGTTGTGACCACTCCCTGCAGTGCTGTAAGAAAAGTGCTTGCAGGGAGGGGCACTTCCTCTTTAGCCTGCAGAAGTTGATCTGGGCTGAGCCTGGAGTCAAGGCCCCAGAAGTAACAAGGCCCTAAAGGGACATCCACCTTTAGAGAAGTCGGGGGTACAGGAACCCCGTGAACGAGGTAAAGCCAGTGTATAGGTTATATCTCTTTATAGCACTTTCTAGTGGAAGTGAGTCAGAGAGGAAAGCTAGCAAGAGCTGCTCAAGCTCCACCAAGGAGGATAGAAGGGAGTAGCTCTCCCCCAGGCTCTACTTTGCCTGTAGTGAAGGGACCACAGTACTGACAAGGGACTTCATGCAGTGTTCTTATCCCTGATCCACGTCTGCTGTAGGGATCCGGACCACATGAGGTACTGATATCCTGGATGGTGATCCTATCAACTCCAACTTACTAATCCTACCTGAGAGTCTTTCCTTGCTGTATCTGCTACACCTCTGAATGTACCAATGTACCTGCATATGATCTACCTCAGTTGTGAGTATCATTAACCCTGTGGTGCAGTGTATGTAAATAAAACTGTTCTACCTGTTTGCAAAGAACCCCTGGCGTCCAACAACTGTTATTTTAAACATCTGGAAGTATTGAGTTATAGTTCTACCTCACACGTGTATTTTCCCCTTAGCGAAAGCCCTACCTGATGAAAGAGGGTCGCATGTAGCCCATGCTCTATCATTGCTAGTTGGTTTTGGCTTAATATAGCCAAAAAGGGGTTACAAATACTTTTCGAGTTTTAGTCAATAACCCACTAAATATTGCTTGGCAAAGTCATGTAAGGACTCACATGTATAAAAACAAACTCAAAAATATGTCACAATATCACTTCTTTACAAAAATAGTGTAATTAATAATCTGGTTATATTATTTAGATATTTAAATGTAAACACGATTCAATGAAGCTAATAATTGTAGTTAATAAAATTTGCTTTTGTTTTGGGAAGTTTTAAGCCTTTAACCTTTGTGACAGCTATTTGCACTCTGGTTCGAAAAACTATAATTATTATTAGTATTACTCAAGAGAACTGCAGCAAACCTAACTTTCAGAGAAACCATAATTAAGTAACTCGGGCAAATACAACTATACAATTCATTCTGGACCAGTTTCTTTACTGATTGCTCTTATAATTGTAAAGATAAGGAGATTGGCATTAGTTAGGAACGCCTAAAAGGTAGACAAGCTAACATATTCTTATAGGTTTGTAAAATGTAATGCTAAAGACTCCAACTTTAGAGTTTTAGTGGAACATGTCTTCAACTCTTTTCTCATCACATTGTGATAGGGGTCATAAAATGGGAGTCGCGTCAACATTTTGTTCATTAATTTTTTTAGTTTACCATAACTTTATCTAGATTTAGTTGAATTCAGTAGAAATGTGGAAAATGTACAGCCCAGAATCCGAGCTCGGGAGTTAGTGCATACTATTATCACTAATGTCCGCAGACAGGAGTTAGGTTTCAGTATAGACCTGCAAATTTTACCTTTTCCACCAAACTACATGGAATGGAGTATCACAAAATAAGGGTAGATAGGCTTTAGAAATATTTTCTAGGGTTCCTAGGGTCCCCTTATTCAGTGGCCCACACCTTCTACCAGGTGCCCTAGCACATATTTCTACATTACAGCCTAGCTTCTATTGACATTGTCATTTTTGTTATGATGTGAAATTACACATTGTGCAATCCAATAAATAAAAATATGAAATAAATCAAGTGTTTAAATCTCAGACACTGCCTAACTGCAATATTGCAGAGAGAACTGCTAAATGCATGCAGAATGCAACTTTCATTCAGGGGGCCTCATTACAAAATAAAAATGCTAATTATGTCCCTTTTGTGAAAAAAGGGGGATTGTGGGAGCACTCTAATGGCTAAGTTAAAGTATATTTAAGTATAATGGAAGTGCTACTAACAAAGCACATTCCCTGGGCCCCTGTCTCATAAGTAATTCAGTATAAATGCAAGTGCATATGTTTAAAAAGTGGACCATTTTCTGGACCATTTGTGATGGTCAAGTGAGATGCCAATGCATGCAGAACACACCTTTCATTCTGGGGGCAGTAGTTAAAATAATTTAAAAACCATAAATGCATGAGAATAATTATGTCCCTTTTGTGGACCATTTGTGATGGTCAGGTGAGATCAAGACAGCACATAATATGGATGGGGCAAATCTGTCGCTGCTCTTCATGATGGTGTTGTAGCACAATGTTAGGTACTAGGCATTTTTAAATTTGGAATAATGGACGGATTGTGAAACATCCACTATTAACGAGATATTAAAATCTCATATTCAATAATACTGTACTTAAGATGATAGAATCATCATAATTGAATGTCAACAGGGGGCGTTTACCTCCTGCTCTTTCCAGCCAGCCCTGCACATTTCAGCAAACTGTTCATCGTGATATAAATTGAAATTGATTTGGACTGTACACAAACTAGAAGATCAGTGGAACTTTTATGTGCTGTGGGATTTAACATCAGGGCATGAATCCGGCACTTTCCAAGAATTACAAGTTGCAAGCACAAAACATAGATAAATGGATTTTTCAAGGGAAGGATCAAGATGTTAGATTCCAGTAATCAATAGCCCATCTGAAAACTTTCATTAAAAAATATGTTAATGCAGATATAAAAAAGGAAAACAATCTATCTACCTGTTACTGAAATGTTGGTCAGCATATGAAAATGATGTTCAATGTGCAGTACTACAGTAATATATCCAAGTACAGAGGGAAGGGGTTTCTTTGCTCTTTCCCTAAATATTAAAATAAAAATTGATTTACATTCAAAACAGGCACTTAATCAGAAAGAAATGTATTTGCACTTCTTCACCAGTCAGATGGAGTCTGTTAGCTCAGTAATGGAAAGGGAGATTAAAAAACAAAATAACAAAAAACCAAAAGCCTATCACTGTTGAATAAGGCCTCCCTACCATACCACTATATCATGAATCAAACATATTTGCCCTATATGCGATTCTCCAAAGTTGCCCTTTTTTGCTGACTTTAGTCTTGCCTGCATATTGAATTTTTGGGGTATTAACTACTCACTATTCAAGAGAAAATGTGCTCAATTATGTCCCTCTGTCTCCAGAAGAAGAATTGATTGGATCCATTCAACCAAATGGCACTAAAACAACATGGGGAGTAGAAAGCTACCTTGTATTATTTTCAGTAGTAGCTCAGAAATGTGTCCTAAGTTTAGATGAACTCCCGCCATTATCTATATTCTCAAAGCTATTCCATGTACTTCACAAAGCTAGAGTGATCATTAAAAAAAGAAAAATATACAAAAGAGTTTTTTGAGCTATGGAAGAGCTTTACTACTACACTAGAAAAAAACCACCTGACTGGTCGGCTACTATTACATTAAAAAGAGCTAAGTTTTGGGGATACATGTATGGAATCACTTATGCATAAAATTATCTTGAAAGCTACAAATTAAAGGCAGGCCATCTCCCACAGACTCCATTATAATGAAATAGTTAAAAAATTATTTCCTTTTTATCTGTAATAATAAAGCAGTACCTAGTACTTGATCCCTTATCGGAGGAAACCAATCCTGTTGGGTTTATTTCACTTATAAGCAATCTATTAGCAAACTTATCATAGAGATCCAAATTACAGAAAGATTCCTTATCTGGGAAACCCCAGGAACCAAGCATTCTGGATAATAGGTCCCATACCTGTACTAAAAAATTTGGCTCATAAAGAGCTTGAAATAACACTTTTAAACACCCCCATTTTTTTAGTAGCCCGAAAACTTGGACAAACTAACCTGCACGGATGTTAAGTTATGACTGGCTGCAATTGAAACAAAATTATAGTCACTCATGGCAGTGGCACATGGAACTATTGCTGGAGATTTAAGCATTGCTGTTTTTAATATCAGAGACACAGAATACAAAATGCTTGAAGCAGCCCCTCCCCATTTGCCTTAAATGTTCATTGCGTATAATATCTTTATATTAGGTCCTTTATCCGTTCATATTCCAGTTTATTATTCAAGCCACTGTCTAAATAATTTTAATGCAACCATATTTTTCCATACTTTATTAGTATTTGCTATGCATTGCTTGGCTCCTTATAAGTAGGTACAGGCATGGGACCTGTTATCCAGAACGATTTTCCAAATATGGGATCGTTCTGTAATTTGGATCACTACATTTTAAAGGGGGAATGTAAAATGTTTCGTAACCACAAAATAACATTGGCAAAGACTGCTGCGATTGTTAGCAACTACGTTTGCTTCCTTTTTGACCAATGATAGACCTCAGCAACTCACAGTTCAAAATGGCTGCAGGAGTTAACACTAACCTTTGCTTAGCAACATAATATTCGTCAGCGAATTCTTTTTAATTAATTATTTATGAGAGCAGTGTTAAACATTTGCAAACGCTATTTTAAACATCACTTGCAATTTTTTATTGCATTCCCCCTTAAGTCTACAAAAAAATTATTTTATTATATCTTATTTGGGATCAAGTACAAGGTATTCTTTTATTACAGATATGTGAACTGTTATCCAGAATACTCATTACCTGGGGTTTTCCAGATCTTTCGGTAATTTGGGTCCTCATACCTTAAGGCTACTAGAAAATCATATACTATAAATATTAAATAAACCTGGTTTTGCTTCCAATAAGGATTAATTATATCTTAGGGGTCCGTTTAATAAAGTGCGGTAACAATTTGCACACAAAATATAGACAAATTTAACTCAGAAAATGTTTTTGCGAGTTTATTAACCTGCGGTAAACATACATTTGTGAATTTTCTTGCTCTAGAATATGTGTTTGTCAGTTATTGCATTTGCAGAAAATAACGCTACGTACACATTAACGCCTGGTTTACTAAACAGCAAAATGAGTGAAAGACAAAATTAACACCAGAATATTCGCAACATTTTACCGCCATCTATATAGGGGCGTTAGCTTATTTTTTGGCCAGAAACTTCTCAATGGGAGATGAATTCCCATTAAACTGTGCATTTAAATGATACAAAGAGATAACTGGTCTGATTTCTTGTAAATATGGTTCTATTGGCAGAAGGGTGCGTGGATGGATGAAGTATGGGTTTATATGATGTATACATGTTTGATTGGTGTCACTCTGGTAATGTTGTTGGATGGTATAATCATCAGTCAATAAAGTTTGTGAGTTTTGAAGATGCATTTCTAGCCATAAGTGACACATTAAAAATTGCCATAATTAACACCATAAAACAAGACTATTTTATAGCATAAATATTTGCAAACGTAATTTGTTGCCAGAAATTCGCAACTCGCTAAAATTACCGATAACGTAAGCCGGTTCGCTAACGTTGATCGCAAAGCCTTCTGAGCACATCGCTGTTTAATAAACTTAGTTGCAGCAAATATTCTGGCGGAAAAATATTCTCAGCGGAAACTTATAGTCAAATTTACTGCGCTTTAGTAAATGGTCGCCTTAGTTTGGATCAAGTACAAGGCACTGTTTTATTAATACAGAGGAAAGAAATGTTTTTTTATTTGGATAAAATGGAGTCTATGGGGGATGGCCTTTCCTTAACTTGGAGTTTACTGGATAATGGTTTTGGATAACGGAACCCCTACCTGTATTACAGAGAAAAAGGGAAGAATTTTAATTATTTGATTAAAATAGAGCCCGTGGGAGATGACCTTCCCATAATTCAGTGATTTTTGGATAAAGGATTTCCAGATAACTGATCCTTTACCTGTACATTAAATCTTAAACAGGTCTCATACTGAGAGTATATATATAGAAGAATTAGAATTAGTCAGAAAAATTGTCTCGCTAGGCATCCATGTCTTCACATTATGATGCTGAGATCATTCTGCTTTCCTTTATCGTTGCCTTAGAGCAGCACAGGGAAATCAGTTTCCCTCAAGAGGTGTATGTCTGAGTAATTAAGTGCACATAGAGAAATAAAAGCAATTTGTTCTTCAGTTTACTTAATCTGTTTTAATGGAACTTTACTGTGAGTGGGAGATTTAAGCCCCTTCAAATCAATCCGATAGACCCTTGAGGCTGATGGGAAGAGTCATAATGAAGCCACACGTAATACTGCAGAAAGTATAATATGCAACACTTGCGCCCAAGAGGAATGTCCTGGGAAAATATGTGAAGCTGCCCAATGTAACAAAGTGGTGTGACAAAATACAGCAATTAAGAAATGACAATGTAATCCAGGTATGTTCTTATAAATGACCAATCATTGCCATATAATCCCAAGGCTTTCCTCCGCTTTGCATAGACATTTAAATACAGTGCATTGAAGATGCTGTCATTTTATTTCAATTAAGAAACCAAGCGATTCTTTATCAGTCTGTAACGGTCCAGCACAGTGTAAGTCAGTCAGTGACATATCTCTCATATATTATCCTGGCTCATTTTTACATGCAAAGGTAAAATGGTATGACAATAATTGCTAATACATTCCCAATTCGATAATGATATTCGCTAAGGGGGGAATGTAATTAAAATCGCAAAGAGCAAAACATTGCGCACCATTAAGATTAAAAATCCACATCTCGCAATGTTATATTGTTCCTTAAGCAGTTATTGCATTGCAAATCTTTATTGCACATTGGGAGTTGTAATTGCGCACTCTTAAGACGTGCTTGAAGGTGTCGTAATCTTTTGCAGCAAACATAGCGACTTTTTCAGTAAGAAGTTTTATTACATTGACAGCGCATTAGCGCAAACTATAAAATTAGCAAACTGCCTTCCACTGGTGGAAGTGGTCACTAAACAGTTTCCGGGTTCGCAAAAGGTATATTACATTCGCGCAAAGCAAAATTTGTTCACGCAAAGGCTTAACTTTTCGCATTGCGAATAGTTTTTGCATTACCGACATATTACATTACCCTATACATCAGAAAAGCAAATTATCGTATTTAAAGCAACACTTATTATTATTATTATTATTATTATTATTAGTGCTCAGTATGTTGCTACTGGGCCTTTTATCCATGCCTCAGAACAGTACAGTTTTACATTGTTAATTGATAAAGGAAAGATATATGTTCTGAGCCAAAACTTAAAGGAGAATTCAACCCCCCTCGCCCCTCCCTGAAAAAAAACATATGAGTAGGCCCCCCTCCCCCCCCTGAAAAAAAACATATGGGGGCAGATTTACTAAATGGCGAAAGTGGCTGTCGCTAGCCAAAATTAATCAGAAATACCATGCGCTGGGACAATTTACTAACAGACGAAGAAGACACTCGCTAGCGTAGTTTCACCCCCTTTAGCGAGGCGCAAAAACACTGCCATTTTTTTATACTTTAAAGCTGGATTGTCTTTAAAATTTGCAACTATTACAAATTTTTGTTTTAACATTTTTAAACCATTAGAGTGGCATGCCACATTTGTTGGGTGGGCTCATGGCTAGGTAGGGTCGCCACCAGGCCGGTATTTTACCGGCCTGGCCGGTAAAAATGATGGTTGATCCCAATGTTATAAATAGGTAAAAAAGATAAATATATAGGAAGGCTGCTTTTTTCTAGAAAAGGTGGCAACCCTATGTCTAGGGCATTAGAAGATCTCTTTTGTCTTTGTTTTGTTCCTTGGACATGGCCACTTCAAGCATTTTAACCAATGTCTCTAATAAAGCTATCTATATGATCTATATGTACCTACCAAATTCAGATTGACCTAAGCATAAGGGAAAAATGTTTTTTTTTTAAAAATGCATCAGTTAATAGTGCTGCTCCAGCAGAATATATTTCATTTTGGAAATCTGACATGGGGCTAGAAATATTGTCAATTTCCCAGCTGTCATCATGTGACTTGTGCTCTGATAAACTTCAATCACCCTTTACTGCTGTACTGAAAGTTGGAGTGATATCACGCCCTCCCCTTTTCCCTGCAGCAGCCTAACAACAAAACAATGGAAAGGTAACCATATAACAGCTTCCTAACACAAGATAACAGCTGCCTGGTAGTTCTAAGAACAACACTCAATAGTAAAAACCCATGTCCCACTACATACTATTCAGTTACATTGAGAAGGAAAAACAATGGCCTGCCAGAAAGCAGTTCCCTCCTAAAGTGCTGGCACAAGTTACATGACTAGGGGCAGCTATGAAATCGACGTTAAAACTGAATATAAAAAAAACTGTTTGCTCTTTTGAGAAATGGATTTCAGTGCAGTGTCTACTGGAGCAGCACTATTAACAGATGTGTTTTGAAAAAAAACATGTTTTCCCATGACAGTATCTCTTTAAGTAAATTACTTTTTTGCTTGTTTAATCTCACACATATCATTCAGGTTATTTTGCCTATACAGGTATTGGCCATTCCTGGGCAGTTTAATCTTTTTATTACATTTGTGGACATGCATATGCGGTTGGGTGAAAAAAACACTACTGCAATTCAGGCATGAAAAAGTACCAATTACTGGTTTGTCTCTTTGAAGTCTTTGCTGGACTGAGGCCTCTTTTTTTATTCATATCTCAATCTCGATTCCAATCTCCGGGCCCCCCAAATAATATTAATTGTGGCGCCATTCACACATGTGTGCGGCACCATTCACAGATGCTCACGGCATGCAGACGCCGATGCATGCGTGTCGCATGGCAGTGCATGTGTTCAAGTGGCCCCCGGTATTCGTAACTAGGTGGGCCCCCCATGTCCAGTTGGACCCTGTACCTATTTATTATGTATGCTTTTAATTAAATACACAACCACTGGGCAGACTGTGCAGGTGCAATGTGGAACATAGAGGAAAAATGCTGCCTCTAATGTAATCATGAATGGATAGTGAATAATGTTATCCCTACTGTAAAAATATAGGGATATTAGTCACCAAGGAGTTCCATGACCATATAAAGGCACAGGGCTAAAAAAAAAAAATCTAAGTGTTTTTATACAGGTCATGGAACTCTTGGATGACTTCTAATATATTCTCACATTTTACAACAGGGGGGTACTTTATTATAATCCACAAGATTCAGGGAGTCAGGTGACAAAAATATAACTGATGACATCACTAAGCAATGTTTATATGGATATAATACACAAAAGCCGTAAATATCTTGCAAATTATATCCTTATAAACGGTGAGTTCTGATGTCATCAGTTATAAACGGTGAGTTCTGATGTAATTTCTGTCACATGACTCACTGAAACTTGTGTATTATAATAAATAAAGTACCCCCGTTTGCAAAATATGAGGATATTAGAAGTTACCTTTCATGGTCATGAAACTCCTCCGTAACTTATAATATCCTTATATTTTACAAGAGGGGGTACTTTATTCACTATATAATGTACAGGATATTCATGCCTTTTGCATATTGTAGTGCAAATACTGCTAAAATAAATTCTAATTACAAGCTAATCCTTACCTCTGTATACCAGTATAACTAAGCAATGACACTGACCAGTTATGAAGAATTGTACAGCTGGAAGGAGATTTGTGACTCCCTGTGATTGAGAGGTGACATACAGAAACAACTAGATCATTTAATATCCTGCATTGCAGTTTGTGTTACTAAATACTTTACTAACTATACTTAATTACCATCATGTTGTGTTTAGTGCAGGGGGAATAGCTATGCTAGACTCATTTTAATGTCTCTGTACTGGTTCTAATAAAATAAAAATAAATAAGATGTATATAACAAGTTGCAGATTTGCAAAGTGTTCCGCTAAAATATTACACACTGCTTCACAAATGCTAATTCATCATGTGAATCACGCTGTTCAATATTATTTGACATGCCTAGCTTGGCAAATGTTAGTCAGTCAATACATGTCTAGAGGGTTAGAGGATCAGAAAAATGATTATAGATGTAACACTCCTGGAATTACCATGTACCTAATGTAAAGTAGAAAAGTGTTGCTTATCTAGAACATTTGAACTTTTGGCAAGAGACTTAAGTGATTGTGTCCCCTGTGTGGCCCCCCACATGAAAGTCTGCTGCTGTGTCTGCTTACTATATGTAAGATTTAAAAGGTATCAGTACTGAGATTAATTTGCCCCTGCTTTGTTTAGACCCCAAATTCAGACTGTAATTCCTTGTATTGTTCACACTTGCAACACCTCTATTGTTCATACCCGTAAAGCCCTGTACTTTTCACACCTGAGACCCATACTATAACTGCCCACATTTTTCATCTGTTCACACTTCATACAAACTGCTGAAGGGGCACCAGCACTGTGTCACTGTATGTAGTACATCTTAGTGGATCTGTGCTTTCCTTGTCTCCTGCTCTGTTCTGCCTTCCCTATGCTCCCTGTATATGCCATATTCTACCTGCCCTATGCTCCCTGTGTGCGCCATTCTCTGCCTGCACTATGCTCCCTGCGTGTGCCATGCTATACCTGCCCTATTTTCCTTGGGTGTGCCATACTCTGCCTGCCCTATGTACCTTGGTTGTGCCATACTCTGCCTGTCCTATGTTCCCTGTTTGTGCCATACGCTGCCTGTGTGTGCCCTGCTCTGCCTGTGTGCCCTGCTCTGCCTGTGTTTGCCCTGCTCTGCCTGTGGAACATAAGTCTGGTATCTGTTCTGGGGGGTTGTTAGCATTTGAAAAACAGTGTTAGGTGTTGGGGGGTGCTGTGTTATCCACAGGGGAAGAGGAGGCATATGGATTTAAGGGTATGTCTTAATATGACCTCTTTTGTTCACATGTGAGTGATGAGTGATATCCCTGCAGTGAGCACAAACCATTTGGTTTTTTGGTGTGCTACTACAATGAATGTGGACATAGCCATGTGGTCACATGGGTGTAGTTTAAAGTGAGTGTGGTTTAAAAACAGGGAGTGGTCAACATCGGCTTCCATTATCGGCCCTCCACCATATAGGCCAGAAAAATTCCAGCCCTCTGTACCACAGAAGATGGACAGCACTGGTTTACAAGAACCAACAATCTTGTACTTCCCATACCCTACAAAGCTCTTCTAGGTACAATATTCAAAAAACAAGTTAAGTTCTGTACAGGTATAGGATCTGTTATCCAGAACCCCATTATCCAGAAAGCTCTTAATTATGGAAAGGCTATTTCTCATAGACTCAATTTTATCCAAATAATCCATATTTTTGAAAATGACTTCCTTTTACTCTGTAATAATAAAGCAGTACCTTGTACTTGATCCAAACTAAGATATAATTAATCCTTATTGGAAGCAAAACAAGCCTATTGGGTTTATTTATTGTTTTCTAGTAGTCTTTATCAAAGGTCGAATTTCGAATTCATGTGATTTTTTTTAATTCAAATATACTCACCATTTCTACTGGCAGGTTATTTAAGAAAAAATTCAAATGTCTAATATTCGATCTAGTGGTTCTGACCCGAAAATTCAAATCGTATTCACACAAATCCCACTTTCTCCTAAAAGCAAACTCGAATATCAGGAAGGCTATTAACATCTCCAAATGGCTCAAGTAACCTCTGCCATTGACTTGTACATGAACTCAGCAGGTTTTAGGTGACAAATATTGTAATTTGTACTGTTTCCATGGTCGAGCAGTGCTAAATCTCACATTCAAATTTACATTCGAATAGGGGGAATACAATTTAAATGTGTGAATTTTGACACTCCAAAATTAAAATTAAAATTTACTATTTACCTTTGATCAATCAATATAAATATGCAAATTAGTTCTCAGGAATTGAAGTTCAAAGTGGTAATAACAATGAAAATGCATAAAAGTGCTGCAAATAAAGTCCTTCATTCATTAGTTTATCTGGGGAGCAGGGGCGGTATGGGGCATGCATCCTTCATCCCACCCCGATGAATACAGCACTGCCGAGTACAGTACAGCACTGCTGAATACATTGCCAACACAGGTCACACATAGCAGGGCAGCTTGCAGAGTTAAAAAAAATGCCAATTTGCATGTATTTTTTGCACTTTACATCCTTCCCAGTGATGGTAAATTTCTTTCTATTATATTCAATTTTGTTAAAATATTCAATTGCCAAGCAATTTAATAGTAAATTAACTAATGACAAAAAAAATTGGCTTTAAAGTGGACCTGTCACCCAGACACAAAAATCTGTATAGTAAAAGTCATTTTCAAATTAAACATGAAATCCAATTTCTATTTTTTATTAACACATTCAAAGCTGTTGTAAGTTCATTTTAAAATATCAGCTGTCAATCAAATATTGTCTGCCCCTCCTCTATGCCTGTGGCGGGCAGACAATTACTTTCACTTTCCATTCAGCACTTCCTAGATGTCACTGCTCTCCAAACATTCCCCCATTCTCTTCACTGCTTAATTGTGTAGCCAGGACATGGGGAAGGACATTGGGTCCCACATTCTGGTGCACAAACAAGATTCTGAGATGATCTAATGCTTGCCTGAATAACACAAAATGGCTCCTGCCTGCTTGCCATAATTATAAATTCCCAGACTGAAGGAAACTATTTATATAGTGTAAATAATGTTACTTTTGCTTGACTAATGTGATAAAATAGGATTTTTAATATTTCTTTTGGGTGGCGGGTCCCCTTTAACATATAAGATGTTATGATAATAAATTTACTAGTACTCTAGAAAGGGCACCCTGATAGGGCATAAGGTTATGCTATATACTCAAATAATAGCCCAATAAAATGTGTTTTTTTATTACACAGTGTAAATATGCAGTACTTTAGAAGACATGCATTACTGTAAATTATTTATTATGTTTATCCCTTCAGCATCACCAAGTATTGCTCATGGGAGATTGTTCATTCATTCACAAAATTGATCCAATGGCATTAGCAGATAGCGTTTAAAGTACCTGTCAAGTAGATTTTATTAAAACCTAACAAAGCTGCTTCTACTAAAGGAGTTAAAAAACACACATCTTTCAGTGAGGTTCTTACTTTCATGTATAACGGTGAATCTATATTAAATCAGGCCAGAACATAATTTCCCGTATATTATATGACTCAGAATATTAATATGGATCCCACCGGTAATCCCTGCAGTGTGACATCTAAACATTCAGAGCTGTACAGTATGTCAGAATGATAAAACTCCTTTTAGAAAATATTAAGAAATGTATTTTTAATTATTTCCTTCCAGGTTCAAATAAGCGTCCGCATGACAGCAAACGTCTATGCATGCACATTTCACAGTAATTTATGTCATATTAATTATTCAGCTTTGTGACAAACAACTTCATCACCTTAAAGCTGACAAATTGCCATTGTATACTATGGGGGACCTCCTAGAAGCTTTCCTGAAAATTTTTGTAATTCCTGGAAAATCACATTTCTTTTGGAAAATAGCTTGAATAGTTCGATTGGAACAATTGGAATTACAATTTGATCGAAATTGGCCCCCAAAAAAATTTGATGGTTGAATTTCGAATTTTTTTTTTTTATTCGAAATTCAACCAATAGTGAATCTGCCCCTTTGCCTATGACTGTTTGGTAACACAAAATGCGTAAGGCTGTACTTTGGACATAATAAACTCCATTTACTGCCTGGTGGAAGATTTCCTTTACTCTCAATGCACTTGAAGCTAAACCCCAGTATCTGATGTTACTGAAAATGGGCAAAGATAGTAATCTAGATAGTATCTAGAAGAACCAGTGGTAATATTTCAACTGTTTTTTGGTAGGGTACAAGAGATTTATTGGAAACCTACTGGAAAGCTAAGAGCAAATATATGGTGAGAGATTTCAAAAGCTCTTCTGGCCTCTTCATTGTAAAGGTTTATTCGATTTTCTGATGACAACTAATCATGCATCATAAACGCCTATTGATTTCATCACTGCTGCCATACTTATTTAATTATGCAACTACATCAGTTCTCTCTAAATGTACATATGTATAAATGATACAGGTAATGCTCTAATGTGTAACATATTCTCATTTCCTGTTATCTGTCTCTGCCTGTTTAATTATTTTTTTCGTAAACTAATGCTGACAGTAACACGTGAACCTGTAGTAGACAGGTGGGTAAGGGTTCTGAAAATAAATACCAGGAAGAAGACAAATTAGAGTATGGTTTGCTTCCATTATTAAAGCTGACATTTTACTCCTCCACTCTTTGCCAGACCTAGGTCAAAATTCATGTTAAATGAGGAATAAATAGATTGCCAATCAGACTTTTATAAGTTTATGGTTTTTTTCACTAGTAAATGTCCAAAATCACTTGAATTTTTAAGATTTTAAAGATATTTGCTTTTATTAGATAGTTCAGCATTTTTTCCATACATACTTTTTATATTTGTATCTTTCAATAACGTTCATAGGATTCAATGTTTTAGAGAAATTGAGTTTAATCATGCTTTTAAAACGCTCTTATACCACTAAAATTCCACCTGTTATATATGGGCCTCCCCAAATTGAAAGGGCAATACAACTACAGATACACCTGTCACTAAACATTCTGCAACAATGGGAAATAGTGTGATGCAATTTAAGCGGCAATTGATGGCAACTGTTAAATTATCAAAGAGAGGTGATAATATTCCATGATTGTTTCTTCAAAGGGAAGCAATTTGTATCACAAAATTGAATACACTTATGCCTGCTGGGACGAATGAATTTTGAACTGTGAAATTCTTTCTAGAAAAGAAAATTACTTGACTGTAATATCTTGCAGTCTGAAGGCTGCCGTACTCAAAATTACATCCCTCTTCCACCAGGAACACTGGGGTAAAGTTAATTTTGCCAGTATACCAATGGCTGGGATGAGTCTAATATTGTTAGTATTACCAACGGGCAGCATACATAGCATGTATATGCACAGTTAAGGGACTAATTTTTTCTCATTGGCCTTTTAAAGGGAAAAAAATGTTTTTATTAAACCCAGAGGGTGTTAAAAGTCAGAATAAAAAAGTAGCCAATATAGAACCCTTGTAGCATGCACTTCAATGGATCAGTCGGCAACGGTGACGTTAAAAGCAATTTTATTTACCGGACAATCCTCTTCTTAATGCGTTTCATGTGATCCCACACATACTTATAGGAATCGGTAGGGATGCACCAAATCCAGGATTTGGTTCGGGATTTGGCAAGGATTCGGCCTTTTTCAGCAGTATTCGGCCCGAATCCTTCTGCCTGGCCGAACTGAATCCGAATCCTAATTTGCATATGCAAATAAGGGCCAGGGAGGAAAATCATGTGACTTTTTGGCAGTAAATAATGTTTTCCCCTTCCCACCCATAATTAGCATATGCATATTAGGGCTTGGATTCGGTTTGATATTCGGCCAAATCTTTCAAGAAGGATTGGGGGGTTCGGCCGAATCCAAAATAGTGCATCCCTAGGAATCCGTAGGTAAAAAATTTTCGTAGCCCACGTCACAATAGACCCCTTTCCTTCTACTTTTACCCCTATCAGGTAAAAGCTTTTTATTTGCTTTCGCATTCGTTTCAATGAGCATACAGTTTAACATACAATTTAACTGAACTGTAATTTGTTGACATACAACATTTAGAATAAAAAAGTACTCAAACTCAGACTTGCCTAGTTCATGTAGAAGTCAATGAGAGAAATCTTGAAGATATCCTAATCTGCACTGGGTTTTGTGCAATAATCCGATTTTATAGTTTTCAGCATCAAATCCGAAAAAGTTTCAGAATTTGGGCATCAAATCAAAAAAGACACGGTATTCAGATTTTTTCCACAAAATTTTATCGAGTTTTTTCTTGAACAAGAAATTTTCGGAAAATGTATTGATAAATAAGGGGAAAAATCAGTACGGATTTGGTTGGATTCGTTTTCAGAAAATTCTGAGATATTTTTGATAAATAACTTTTGACCCTTTACCACCCTTTGGAGTTTAGTTTATGATATACAGGTAGAATAATATGTATGTAATGCCATTGCCCTGTTGAGCGAACACACTCACATTTATTGAAAATATGTCTCTTTCTGACTAGGAACACTGAGATAATGATTCTGATACATGGGTACTGTATTATGCAAGCCTTAGGCATAGAGGCGGGGCAGATAATTACTTTCACTTTCCATTCAGCACTTCCTAGATGCCACTGCTCCCCACACATTCCCCCAGTTCTCTTAACCATTTAATTGTGTAGCCAGGACATGGGGATAGACATTGGGTCCCTCATTCTGGTGCACAAATTCTGAGATGATGCAAGGTTTGTCTTAATAACAGTGTCCACAAAATGGCCCCTGCCTGCTTGCTATAATAATGAATTCCCAGACTGAAGAAAACAAGATTAAAATAATTTAAATAGTGTAATTTATGTTCATTGTGCTTGAATAATGTGATAAAATATGATTTTGAATATTTTTTTGGAGTGACGGGTCCACTTTAAGGTATGTACCCAGGTGCCGGTGCAGTGGTGCACACAGGGAATTTCTTCAGATAGGTTATCCTTTATTATATCAATGTTTTGATCCTCAGTTGGGACCACTGGCATCTACTTACACACACATATATATAGCATATGCTATAAAGAATAGTGCTAAAGACATTTACATTACCAATGCAGGCTCTTTGTTCACAGAAGTTGGAATTCAGCATTTTGTGTCAGAATCATAAATGCATTTTTGACCATTTATTCTGCAGTTTCATTTGTTACGTTAGGACCAGAAAGTATAATTTGTGCAACAGAATGACAAAGATAATTATAGGTTCACATCTTTTTAAGTATTTTGTGTCTGCTACCCACTTCCTAGACAAAATGGGTACTGCACTTCATAAGTATGCTAGACATCACCCACCCATCATGTTGGACTTTCTTATACCCTAATACCTTATACCTTAAAATAAAGTTGATGTAGTAATAAATAAAGTTCCTCTGTTTTGACTTTGGTGCCGAATTTATGTTATAAAATCTAAACATACAAAATCATCCTCCTTAGGACAATCAGCTTCCAAGCAATGAGAACTATTTAATTCATTTTATACCTCCATCAAGACAAACCACTGCCCACTGGCAAATTCCATAGCAAAAAAAAAAAATGTAAATGACCCATTAATCGTTGGAAATACTTCAGAGAAATCTTTTATTCAAGGGCAATGCTAAAGCTACCAGTTCTAAAAGCTTATTTGTTTTCCTTCAGGCTCTCTAAATTCCACCCTGATCAAATCTATTTCAATCCTCAGAAAATAAATTGTCTTCATTTTGTCTGGTGCTAGCGTTATTTGGAATTCCTTAGCTAAACAAAAAAAGAAATAGCAAACAATGATTAATACAGTGCAGAGTCAAATGTCTCCACCAATAAAAAGTGTCTACATCCTATAGGAGCCAGTTGAATTTATGTTTGATAATGGTCCTATTAGCAAATGAGACTAATGTTTTAACTTAACACCAGCATCTAAATACGCTGTAAGCAAAACGCTTGCTGCTCAGTTAGCAGCCATCAAGCATTACATTTAATGCTAGGAACCCATCTGCCTATATTGCTACTGGGTAAACAGCTTCTCGATAAGTTCTTTTAACTGAAGTTTGTTTCACACATTGATTTTTTTTAATGGAAGCTTGGGGAGCATGTGGCAGAAAAGGATGTTTCTGGCACGTGCAGGTTTGGCATCAATAGGAAAATATCACAGATGTTCAACAGAGGAAGATTTCAAAGTGGGATTATCACATTTATTGAAGTTGATGACAATGTCCTCTGATTCAATAAATAATGCAACCCACCCTGTGAGATCTCACCCATTTCAGCATCTGTGATATTTTTCTGTGCTGGATCTTGGCAACTCCAGAGCCATCACAGTCATTAAATCTGCAGATTTCATTCTATCCTTTTTCACTCATTTCTATAATTGCATTGTTAATGGTATGACTATGCTTAAGCAGTGATATGTTTATTGAATCATGCATATTGTGAAAGATGCAATTAAAACAAATATTGATGCAAATATTAGAGAAAATGCATACATCTTCATCCATCGGTTCTTGATTAGGATATGTATTCTGACCTAGAGAGAGCCAGACCTAATATGCACAATTAAAACATCAACTTATACATATAATCAAGATGAAAGATGACCAGGCAATAGTAAAAGTTAAAATCATTCTTCATTAAGTACAATGTCTATATACATAGCTGTAATGGAAGCTGAGCAGAGTAACTCTTACAACTTTAAATACTCATAAACATTTACTTTGCATTACTTGCATTATTAGTCATAGGGGGTTACTTAATAAAGTCCAAATGCCAAAAACTCACAAAATTTGAGGTTTTTTAATTATAAAATCCAAATTGTTATACCATGAGGATAGAAAAAGTCAGAATCCGGCATCTCAGACTGGTCCCTATCCTATTTGAAAGTTTTTGTGGTCTGTGCTGAAATTAGCCCAAAAAATACGACTATTTCAGACTTTTCAGGCAAAGATCCAAAAACAGCAAGCGATTTGGGGAGAAACTCCGTGATTTTTATAGCATATGTTCCAGATCCGATGAAATTCTGCTTTTTAAATAATAAATAAGGTCCAGTTCAGAGGCCAATATAGTTGCATTGATCTGTTGTGATCATTTACTAACTTAGGGGCAGATTTATCAAGGGTCGAATTTTAAATTTCAAAAACTTCGAAATTCAAAAAGACCAACTGGAATTAATTAGAATTTTTTTTGTTCGAATTGGTTCCTTTTCAATTAAATAGGTCCATATTTGTTCGAATTCGAATCAAAGTAATAGAGAATTCGATTTTTCCCAAAAAAAAACTTTTATGACTCCAAATAGGTTCTTTAGATGGCAAATGGTCGATGTCAAATTTTTAAAGAGACAGTACATGCAAATTCAAAATGAATTTGGACTATTCCCTAGTCAACGTACACAAAAGTAGCTCGACATTCAAATTTTTTAAATTCACTTCACTTTAAGTGCAGTGGCTACTTGCAACAATCAACAATTGTGTTTGAACAGTCTACTACACATAGAGGAAGCAGACACTGAAATGTTGGGGGCCCTGTGGGGAACTGATTGATAAGCAGCTTCATTATAAAAATAATATTTAATACTAAAAAAATAAGGTGGGCCAAAATTATTTTAGTGTGGAGCCAGTAATATCTAACTGCTACCATCTGAAAGATCAAACATCTGAATGGCTGCTAAAGGTAACTGTGTTGGCAAAATTTATCACCTATGTTGGTAAATCAGGCTCCTGTTCTCATTTTATAATCACAGGATGCCAGAAGAATCAGAATCGTTTGTTTTCAGACACGTCATGAATAGAAATCAACAATTTGACAATAAAGAAGAAAGAAAGAAAGACAATAAATCCTTGTTATCATTTTATGTTTTTCCAACATAAAACTTCCTGATTCATCAATGTCTAATTTTCCCCACAGCCGCAGTATTTGTGTGAACAATAATTAAGAAGGAGGGAGAGAGGGCTATAAATAGCACCATTACATTTTCTTTTCAACTAGAATGTTGTTGGGTCCTCCTTACTCTAAGCATTATTCTTCTTTTCTGACATAAGGCTAAAATACATTGTTTTTCCCACTGCTTGGCACATCATTTACAGTGATTACTTTGGATTAAACACTAGCAAAAACAAATTCAAGCTGAGTAGATCGACAGCATGTTCTGTGGGATGCCTCTTCTTTTGAAACCTTCACTGCACATTGATTGACTAATAAGGTTACAAATATTGACCCCACTTCTAGAAATGGCTGGTAGCTCTTCCTGCAGAAAAAATGCTGAGATTTGTCCATAACAACTTAGTATATTTTCCAATTTTTGACTTGCCCGTATCAGCATTCCTGATATAAGAATCAAATTTAGCAAAATAAACAACTCTGCTGTTTAGCAGCGAACATTTCAGCAATATTACACTGGTCAAAGGACCAGAAAAAATGGTGTAAAATCCAGGAAATAAAAAATCAGGAAAATGTGTTATGCATAATAAATAGGTGGGACAACATGGAAAATTAAGGAAAACTTGTAAAATGGAGGTTCGACTGTATATATATATATTTTCTTGGAGTGCTGTCACACCCCTGCATGCTGGATATTGCCTTTCACAAGACTAGCACCCAGATTTTTGTTCAGACTTAT
>CM044431.1:57461007-57495184 GCA_024363595.1 Xenopus borealis
TCACCTTGTAGTAAGGTCATAACGAACCTTACTTCATCCTCACCAGTAGGGAAGTTGTGAAGGAAAAAACTGAGGTATAGTTTACATGCCTCCTGAAAAACAAAAAATTTACTCCTAACCCCACTAAACTTATCTGGAAAAGGGATTTTTGGATCATGGGACAAAACTCTATTACCAAGAGTAGCAGACAGGGCAGACCTCTCAGGAACCACAGCAGAGGCTTGCTGAACTGCAGACCCTGGATAATGTAGTCCTGTTTCCCCTCTTGTTCATCCAGGCGTCGGAGTACGGTTGAGTACTGCAGTTCAGTGGTTTGTGGAATGGCGGTAGCATGACTTTCTGCGTCCATTTTCTTCTTTCTCATGGGCTGGTTGCATGAACGGCACCCTAAATCCAGAACCCAAGCTAAGCTCCCTGGTCTCAGCTCTCACTTCTGCCTATAACCGCCACCTTTCACCTCGGGAGAAGCCCTCGACTAATTGGATGCTGCCAGGTCTTAATTGAGAGAGGAGCAAAGCTAAAAGGTTCTGGATGAGCAGAGGGGCATGATCGTCTCACCTAGGATACTGGATTGAAGAACACCACCAGACACCACAGAGTGGAACAGGCAGACCGGGCCAGCACAAGCAGAGGAGAATTGTCAGACAGGCCAGGATCAGGATTGGAGAGAGCAGAATAATCAAGCAGGAAGGCAAGGGTCAGGATTGGATATAATCAGAATAGTCACACAACTTTGCATTTTAGTTAAATAGCACAGTGGTATCGAATTTGATCCTGACAAAGTGGCCCAAAGTGTGGTGGATCATTCGCTGGCGAAGATTCGCCTTTTAATTAAATTACCCTTATGTATTTATCGAACTGTGTATTGATTTGTTCAGTGTAAACAGAAGCTGATATTCAAAAATGCTTTAGGAAAACACAGCCTTCCAACTGTCTTCTGCTCTGAATCGAGCACTGCTATAGCTACTGCCACCTCCAAACCAGCCCCCCATAGTGATCTGTCTCTAAAGATGCCATAAGAACATTTTTTGAAGTGCAATTGTTTCAGACGCAACTCCCCCGGGCCCTAGCAGCCGCAATAGCCCTGGAATTCTGGAAAAAATGCCGCACTGTGGGTGAAAAATATGGTGATTGTTTTGGAAGTAAGTAAATGACCCATTATCTTTTTAATTTTTGTTCACTTTTTTATACAAACTTTAGCTCTTGTTTTGTAATACAACACTAATAAAAATTACATTTTAATTGCGCTATATGCCTAACACATGATCAGATATTTCAGTGGGGCTTGATTTCATTTCTTCTTTTGGTGGCGCAGTCTAGGGGATCATCACGCAATTATCCCTGGCAATTAAATTAAGCATTTATATGTTTTTCTGTATACATGGATACATTTAGAGGTAATGGCAGATGATGCTGGGAGTATAGCAATAAAATATTGGCTATTTAGTATAAAAATAAAATCATGTGAATAACATTAACAAATAACACATAATCACTAGTGCAGAATTGAGCAACATACTTCAGTAAAGCATGCTTGTTACAGATGACTGTTCTCTGGGTTTCAACAAAAATTAGTAGATGATGGGTTATTTTGAATCACTATTATGTGCAGAGATGAGAGATTATTTACTCATAAACCCCAGCTTGCATGTTGTTTCCATGCCAGCCCATGGCATTTCTAATTACACAGCGGTTATTATTCAGATATTTTCTTTGGAAAATAAACATAGATTTCATTGCTGCAATGTTAAATTTTTGCATTCAGATGAGTTGGCAAGCAAAATATTTTTTCTTGATGGAAAAGCTCAGCGTAGACACATCTTCTTGCCATTATCCCCTTTTCATAATTTGCATAATTATTCTAATCCTAGTTTTTGTCAATTTAGAAATGAAAAAGAATTTTCCATCTTAATTATTTTGTACCTTTTGTAAATTTTCTTTCCATAGAAAAATGACTGTCCACTAGCTTTGGGGGGACTAATTATTTGCCAATATACAAACTCAGTGAACTGAATGCTCGGCAATTAAAAAGGTATTAAATGCAAAATTTTGCTCTTGTCAACATGAAAGGGTGCCAGATTATAACAGGCAAATATACATTTTTGTCAAAGAGAAAGGCATAGGTTTAGTATAATTTTACCATGCTTACCCATTTTCATTTGTTCACTACAGGCTATGGTCAAAAACGCATTGTGGTAACTGTTGGGCTTTCTTTTGATCCCAGTAAAATAATCAGATATAAGGTTTGAATATTCATTATGTAGCAGTTTGAAAAGCATCATTTTCATGTTCATCAAAACATACAGTGGCTACTTGGGCTCTGTGGACTGGAGCACTGATTTTGGAATTGATATTGTTCAGCACAAAAATTTAGACCACGGACAATACTTTAGTCTAATGGCCACAGCCACTATTATTCCTGGGTACTAGCCCTTCACCTGAATATGGACTTTGGCTGTGGTTTTAAATCATCAAAGATGATTTCTATTTTGACCATTGACTAATTAGTTGAGTTGCCTAACCTGACCTGTCCTGGACTTGGTTTTGAACTCTTGCTACTTCTTCTGGAGTCCTGGGTGAAATAAATTATTTGTATATATCATTGCAGTACGGTTCAACCAAGGAATCATTGAACACTGGTGCCCACAAAGCTCTTAATCACATTGTCTGCATAGTTACCTCTTCACTGGGTCCAACAACATTACCTGTGTTGTATTTAATTTACATTAAGAACTTCACCAAAATGAACCTAAGCAAATGGTACTGAAGATAACTGGAATTATCTGAAATACTTAAATATGTCTATATGGTGCCCTTCTTGCCACTGCTTTCATCAGTAGTTTCACTGACTATAGAAATAGTTTGGGAGATATAATATATAAGAATGTGAACCATCCCTACTGTGTTGGGGGAAGGTGTTCCCATTCTGCACAGGAGTAGAAAGTTCTTGTTCTATAATCTATAAAAGGTAAAGAAAAAAATAGTTCTCTTTCTTTGTAATCCGCTCCATGAAAGAGGTGGATACTGCTAATGAGTAAGAGGCAGGATGAAAAGCCTCAGGACAGGAGAAGGGTTTGGCCTAGGGTGGGGGTCCCCAACCTTTTTTACTAGTGAACAACATTCAAATGTAAAAAGAGTTGGGGAGAAATGCAAGCATGAGAAATGTAAGTGGGTGGTGCAAAACAAGTGCCATGACTATTGGTAGCCCCTGTGTGGACTGGCAGCCTACCGCAGGCTCTGTTTGGAAATACACCCAATTTTATGCAACAAAAGCTTGCCAAGCCAGGATTTAAAAAATATACACTTGTTTTAAGGGCACTGGGAGCAACATCCAAGAGGCTGGTGAGCAATATGTTGCTCACAAGCTACTGGTTGGGATCACTACCCTAAGGTAACCAAAGCTTCAGTGAAGTTGGAGATAAGGGATCCCATGCATGAGATAAAAATTGTAACAGGTTTTTTTTTATAGACATGCGAGCTACAGTAATAACAGCAGTTTGGTGGGGAAGTTTCACAGGTGGAATATTCCATATTTATGGGACTTAAAGGACAAGGTAAGTTAAACTAAAAATGTTGTACATTATGTTTTGGGCTTCTGTACCAACCCAATGCAACCAAACCCCTTTAGCATGGAATATCTGTGCCTCCAAAGATGCCCCAGTAACTCCCCATCTTCTTTCCTGCTGATTCACTGCACATGCTATGTGCTGCTGTCAGTTACTGAGTTTAGGGATCGACTCAATATACAGAACACATAGAATACAAATGTCACAGTAAAAGGCTGATTAGTAATTAATATGAATAATAACTACATGGCAGCACAGAAACGAGTGCAACTAGCATCAGAATTGAATAATCAGACCTGCAGCATCAGCTTATATAACTGGCCAGCCTCATTTGATAGTTTGCAACAACCCCTAAGCTTAGCTTTTTCAACAGCTTCTCAGGGCCCATTGAGAATGTGAGTGTCACAGACACTTTCCAAGATGGTGACCCCCTGTGACAAGTTTGAAGTCCTGGATCATTGCTGCTATTGAGAAGCTGAAACTTTAGGCTGGTGCAATAAGTTCCGTATATAAAACATTACATTTTTGGCCCTATTCATTTTTAAGGTTTAATGATATAAGTGGGTAGGAGATAGAGAAAAATCTCTTGGACCACACTGTGAGAATGATGGTGGAAGATATGGGGTGAGACTATTGTTCAAGTTGTATTCAATATAATGTTATATTGTGCCATGACTATTTGGTATACAAACATCTTTACCATATTGAGTGGTGTCACTGATTGCTAATACATGTTAAAAATTATCTCAAAATGATGTGCAGCTTGCTGGTACCATTGTGTATATAACAGTTATGTTTTTTCTATATGATATCATACATGACATCACTGTGTGTTTTGCATTTTTTTACATTAAGGCTGCATTTATTATTCTTTATCCCAGGGTTGGCATATGTGGCAACTACATCCAATTATATTTTTGAAAAATTGACAAAAGTATTAATTTGTTTTCTTCCTATTTTTAATACTCAAAGATAATGCCTGTGTGTTTTTCTAAACCTCACATATTGTGCAGGAGGCTGTTTTCTTAATAAAGTCAAATATATTTAAGAACATGCTGAACACAGTGGAAGTATTTCTAAAATCAACAAACCTCTATCCATTGGGAAACAAGTTATATAACATGGATTAAAAAATAAATGCTATTACTACATTAGTGATGTGAAAGAGCAGATGCACACTCTAAAATGCAGTAGATCAATTGTCCTTGCACTTATTATTTACACCAGCGCTATCAAAGATAAAAAGCCATTTCCACCGAAGTTTCCGAATTATCCACAAGGAAATCATGTCAAAAACAAAACAAGGTTCCATTAAAGCTAGAGCCCCAGGGTATGTTGTGACAATTGTCAATGTCCTGTACTATAAACATATATCATTGCTGAAATGCAACATCTTGTTTTCATCTCTACTGTTAACGTTCAGTTTAATCCAATAACACACAGCCCGATTGAAAATGGACTAAGTTAAAAGATAACTGAACTAGGGAGGAAGTAATGTTAAAGCAAATCTTTCATTGTATGTCCACAAATCTATATGTAGGGACCTATAGGTTTTACAAGCACCTATAGAGTTAAATCCCTACCTTCCTTAGTTGCCAGGCAGAAATCTATGTTGCAATTTAAGTATTTGCATGCCTGTAGTTATTGGTCAAAGGGTGTGGTGACCATATCCTGCCTTATACTGTATAGTGCTGAGAAGGGAGGGGCAGCTTCCTCTTTGGCCTCAGGATGGTGATCCAGCAGGGTGTGCCTAGGGGAGCTTGGGTGCAGAAAGGCCCAGAAAGCATGTGTCCAAGTCGGGGATCAGGCAACCCCGTGAATGAGGAATAGAAAGTGGCAAGTGAGCTCCCAGTACTAGTACACTCTAGGAGTGTAATTCAGTCAGGGTGAGCTAAAAAGAGCAGTTCTGAGCTCCAACACAGGAGCGACAGTTTGGAGGTATCTCTCCCAGGCCATATTGCCTGTAGTATAGGGATCCCAGTGGAGAGGGAATCGGGATAGAGGATTTTCCTGATGTTGATCCAGAGACCACTACCGGAATATGTCGCTGAGGTGTGCCTGTATAGTCTACATCTACCCTGGAAGTTCTGTTTAAGCGGGGTTGTGACTATATGCCTGTCAAATCTGTCCTAAGGGAGTGTCAGCATGTGAGAAACTGCATGTGATGTGACTGCACACTTTTCCTCTGATGTGAGTAAACCTGGGGATATTATCTTCAGATGAATAAACAGTTTCTTGTTTGCATCAGAAGAACCTCCTGGTGCGCAATCATTTTTGTACATTTTGTATGCACAGTAGCCTGAGGGTGGTAGTTGCACTACATCTTAAAGGAAACACTTCCACATGGTGATGGACCTGACCCTGTTGTGTAAGTCGCATGTAGCAAATGCTCTATACTGCTAGTGAGTATTTGCCTAAATACCGCCAAATAGGTGCTACATACAGTATGCATACAGTACTTATTCATAAAATGTGTCGCTTTCTGCATTTTCTTCTATGTTTGAGAAATCTTTAATAATTTTTATATTTATCCCCGCCTGCACACATTTCAATGTTTTGCATGCATATTGTTATGTTTTGGTAGCCGAGGATGAGCAGGTATAACTGTGCTTTATTAGCAGGTTCATGTAGCCATTACACAACAGCAGTAACTTGAACTCTATCACTCTCAAGCTGTACAGAAAGTACTGTGTATCTGCATAGTACAAGTAATGTGCACAGTAACACCCGCAGACCATTTGCATAAACACCACATATATCATCCCCGTCTATATGGCTTTCATTTATAATTTCCTTTAGTGGAAGTGTTAGAAGGATTAGTTTCTGCTCTAAGTTAACTTCACCGACAAAACAGTAGCCTTGACTAGGTGCCTTATTTATATATATATATATATTCTTCAAACTTGTGCATCCAACGTTTCGACCCACATTAGGGTCTTTATATATATATATATATATATATATATATACTCTCAGCACAACTCTCTCATGCGGTATGGTATTTTTAGTTTAATTAATTCACAAAAGCTTAACATTAGGCAAAACTTTGCATTTATTTGATGTTGAGAGAACAGTATAGTTCTACTGTGGCTTTTGTCATTTGTAAGCAGGTCTGGACTAGAATAAAAATAAGGCCTGGCATCATCAGCCCAATAAATAGTGACTGTGTCATTTTACTGGAGCTCCTCTGGCATTTTCCAAGCTCACAGATTGCCAGTCTAGGCTTGTTTGGAAGGTTTCAATTAAGAAATCCTGAGAAACCCTAATATTTTAGAAGTAAACTGTGGGTGATTCACGTATCTCTGACTATGTACAATACAGAATGTCCCATGTATTTCAGATAGCATCATTTATATTAATCGCTGCAATTCTGATGCTGTCTTCCCAGTTATGCCTGCTGCTACCAACTGTGAAATGAAATGCCCAATAGGAAAACTGGCTGCAGATTTAAAACTGATTATAGGACTGGTGTATAAAAAGTGTTGAAAGACTGGTGAAGACCATAGGTGATTTCATATGCACTTGTGCTCCCCTCAATATTCATTTAAAAGTTCTGATGTATCCAGCAAAAAGTTGCAGATCTGAAGGCTTATTTATAAACAAAAAAGCAAAATTCGATATGCTAAAATGGATGGAAATGTGAGCACACTGGTGCTATGCACAAAGGTACTCGTGAAAACGAGCTCCTTCGTAACCTGTGGTAAGCGCCAATGCACCCACTCAAGCTTTTAATGAAAAACAGGTATGTTCAGACAGAGGGTATCCATGCAATTACTAGCAACTGCGACCTGATAATTGTATGGTTCCCACAGCAAGTTGCATAAATGGCTGACTTGAACCAATTACAATTTAGCATTTTGTATTGTGCTCATAAATTAGCTTTATGGTGTACAGTGATATGCTGAGATCTTTACATTTGCCCCAAAATGCCATATTCTATCCCTAAAGTAGCCACTAGATGTATGCCTGTGATCTGCTTGCACATATTATGGTTAAATCAAGGATGACAGTTCTGAATAGCTCTGAGTCTCCTGTGCCAATCATTTTTGTCTAAAAAAAAGTTCTACAAGGCTAACATGTCCAGCAGTTTCAAGCTAGAATTTCTATTTAATCTGAGCTCAAATTAGAACCTACAGATAGCATGACTCATTGCCAAAGCAAGTGCATTTTGATACACTTCTCAAGTCACCTTTGATGACACAATTTGCACCCTTTAATGCCATCAGTAGGGGTGCAAATTGTGTTATTTCTGTTCAGCGTAGTGTTTCTACAATGCATATGTGTTTTGTGATATGAGCAGAAGCAGACACAATTGTTACAGAGAGTCAATCTCCTTCATAGGCTTTATTGGATTACTGACTATTAGCCATTTTTTATAAAAATGGGGAACTTGCTCAGTTCGGCAAAGAAATTATTTTTCACCAAAGTATCTTTGAGACATAGAAGAAGATTTCTATTATTCAACATGAAAGGTCATGCAAAACCCAGCTAGCATTCTAAATCCAACCAGAATAATGTATGTACCATTAAGTGGATCTCTTGAATGAAAATAACTCAAAGCTACTACTAACATTTGTAACCAGGCCTGGAACAGGGCCATCTAGTTTATCAATAAGACAGCACACAACAGTAGAAAGTTCAGTCGAAAGTTGAAAGAGAGATTTATTCTGTACACTCAACTGCTTTGAAACTTCAAAGTAACAGTAATATCATCCTCTTTTAAACACAGAATGAATTTCTAATCTGGTAATGGCTTGTCAAAGACTTCCCCCAAATAGGTTTTTCTGTCTCATGCCTGATAAGAAATAAGGTTAAGTGGGGACCATTTGGATTCAAGCGGTCTCGGCTTAATGAGGTATGAGAACATTGCAGAGGTGTTTTCTTTAAAAAAAACTCTTATCCTCTGCCATTTCTGTAGTTGATTACCAAAACAGGTATAAAAGGATAAGAACAGCAAGAGAAATAATGCAACAATAAGGCAAAATATACCCTGTTAATAAACTGAGTTTACATTGCTTGTCAACTTCCCTTACATGCAAAATAACACACACCCAAGTAGGCATCACATTTCATTCAAATTTAGGGCCTATATTTTCTAGAAATAATAAAGAAAGAAAGAAAAATTAGACCTCTATAGTTGCACCTCCCCATCTGTGTTATTTATTATTTATTTAATTTTTAATACTCATACACATCATCATAATGGCTGTAAATAACACAGATGGGGAGGTGCAACTATAGAGGTCTAATTTTTCTTTCTTTCTTTATTATTTCGACATGTCTATAAACCTATAGACTGGCCTTGTACACCATCCTGATAGTCCCTTCCAATAACGGAGGGTGCTCCCCCTTCTCTATCTTTATATACCTATATTTTCTAGCCCTCCTCTGTTATAGGTGAATATCCCCTGTTCAAAATAGCCTTATATCCCCCTCCAAGGATACATACTTCAAGTGTTTTCCCTTTCTTAATCTAACTTATTCAATAGTTTTTTTGATTTTGACCCCAAACTCTCTGTAGTGGTTAACAGGAGCACAAAACAATTCTTTACTGATGCTACTCAAGTGTTTCTAAGTTCCTTTTTCATTCCATAGGGACTTGTGTTTGGGTGAAGAATTCTAAGGTCCATACATCAACCCACATTTGTTAAATTGCTTTAAATGTTTTATTTTTCAATTTTTCCCAAATGTTATATGCTAATCAGTATCACTTACATGCAAACTATTTGGTAGATTAAACAAGGCAACATTAAGAACCTTTTGCTAACTGTAAAGTAAAAAATACCTTAGTTGGCATCACGCATCATTCAAAGTTAGGCCCTATATTTATTGGTCCTCCTCTGCTGTGCAGGTAAGTAATCATGTTGACACTGGCCTTCTATCAGGAGCCCCCACTTCAAGGATGTAAACTCCAAATGTCTTTTCTGTTCCTGATGCCTAACCACTCTCTAGTCATCATGGATAATCAAAGGGAGTACACAGCTTAAATAATGATTTACTGATACTATTCTTCACTTTTTTTTCCATTTGATGGGGACCTGACAAAATTAAATGTTTTTTGGTGAATATTTCAAGCCATAGTTAAGCTTTCAACTTCTATAAGCCTGGTAAAAATTTATAAATTGTAGGCTTGTGAGTACAAACATTATACTGGAATACATATGTAATGATAGTTTGGAAGTAATCTTATTATGTACAGTAGGTCTCTGCATTTAGCAAGCTCCTGAGTGGGGCTTATCTTGTATTTGACTTCAGCCTGATAAAATATTACAATTTACTCCCTTCCCTAAACCTTGAATAGTTTCCAGCACTTTTCATTCCAAAACCTTGGTCGGTCCTGACTACTGATGTCAAATTATTTCCTTTTTGTTTTATCTCTGTATCGAGTTCTGAAGTTTTACATACTCCTAATGGAAACATCTGACCCTGTGCCTATAGCAACCAAAAAGTACTGAGGGGGTTAACCCACATAAAATTACTTGCTGTAGGTAAAAACATAGGAAAGAGTATCTTGAGCTAAGGCTCATTTATCTTTACAGGTGGTAACTGATAACCAAATGGCTCATTCAAATACTAAGGTAGCTGTTAGTGGAGAACAAATTGGGACGGATCCAAAAATTTTATTTATTGTACAGGTTTCTGCCCGAGGTGTTCTCAATTGACCTCATTCATTCATACACAGTGGTAACATAGTAAGTTAGGCTGAAAAAACTGCCTAACTGCTAGTTGATCCAGAGGAAGTAAAAAAAAACCCATCTGAAGCCTCTCCAATTTGCCTCAGAGGGGAAAAAATTACTTCCTGACTCCAAAATGGCAATCGGACTAGTTCCTGGATCAACTTGTACTATGAGCTATCTTCCATAACCCTGTATTCCCTCACTTGCTAAAAAGCTATCCAACCCCTTCTTAAAGCTATCTAATGTTTCCGCCTGTACAACTGATTCACGGAGAGAATTCCACATCTTCACAGCTCTCACTGTAAAAAAAAAAACACTTCGAATATTTAGGCACAACTTATTTTCTTCTAATCAGAATGGGTGACCTTGTGTTAGCTGGACCTACTGGTGAATAAAGCAGAGAGATTATTATATGATCCTCTTATATATTTATACATAGTTATCATATCACCCCTTAATTGCCTCTTCTCCAGCGTGAACATCCCCAATTTGACTAGTCTTTCCTCATAGCTAAGATTTTCCATACCTTTTACCAGCTTAGTTGCCCCTCTCTGTACTGTTTGAGGGAGTACGGCATATTCTAGATGTGGCCTTACAAGTGCTCTATAAAGTGGAAGAATGACCCCCTCCTCCCATGACTCTATGCCCCTTTTAATACAGTTCAAGACCTTATTTGCCCCTGATGCTGTGCTTGCTACAGCCAAGTTTATCATCTACAAGGACTCCACGGTCCTTTTCCATAATGGATTTGCCTAGTGCAGTCCCATTAAGGGTATAAGTGGCTTGGATCCCAGGTGCATGACTTTACATTAATCAACATTGAATCTCATTTGCCCCTTAGCTGCCCAGATTGCCAGTTTGTCAAGATCCTGTTGCAAGGATGTCACATCCTGGATGGAATTCATTGGGCTGGATAGTTTTGTGTCATCTGCAAACACTGATACATTACTTATAAAACCCTCCCCTAAGTCATTAATGAACAAGTTAAATAAAAGTGGACCCAATACCGAGCACTGAGAGACCCCACTAAGAACCTTACTCTAAGTAGAGAATGTACCATTAGCAACCACTCTGTACCCGATCCTCTAGCCAGTTTCCTATCCATATGCAAACGACTTCATTAAGCCCAACAGAACTTAGTTTAGAAAGCAGTCCTTAGTGGGGCACAGTAGCAAACACTTTGACAAAATCAAAATAGATCTCATCTACTGCCCCCCTTCACTGTCCAGCATCTTACTTACTTCATCATAAAAAGCAAATCAAATTTGTCTGACATGACATATCCTTCATAAAGCCATGACGATTGCTGCTCATAATGCCATTCACTAGGACAAAATTTTGAATGTGATCCCTTAACAACCCTTCAAATAATTTGCCCACCACATATGTCAAACTTACTGGCCTATAATTGCCAGGCTGAGATCGTAATCCCTTTTTAAATATTTTAATGACATTAGCTTTCCTCCAATCCATAGGCACTATACCAGATAAAAGCAAATCTGAGAAAATCAGAAATAGAGGCTGGTCTAAAACTGAGCTAAGCTCTCTTAGAACCCGTGGGTGAAGAATTCCACCCATAAGACTTCAGCCCCCTCATTTTCTAACATAACCTCCTCCTTTATAAAAGCTTTTACATCCTGCCTAAAAACAGACATACCCCTCCTCCTTTTCTATTGCCTCTGTCGCTCCGAAACAAAGTATAGCTGCTGATATTAACTGTCCAGTCATGTGACTCATTCAGCCATGTTTCGGTCACACCCATCACATCATATCATATTTTCCCTCCAGCACCAGCACCTCCAGCTCTCCCATTTTACCAGTCAGACTCCTTGCATTTAATACTGGTACCATATTAAACATATGACATTTGGTCCTCCCTAACACTATGGTGCCACCCTTAGTGTTAACACTAAAAAAATTTTTACAAAAATACATTGGGAATCCCATGAGATGATGATAGTAATCATTATTATTTGCGATTTTACACTAGAAACATTTTTTCCAGTTAAGAGATCCTTACAGCTATTCTTAGCTGTGTCTTCTCTGCTGAGATAAAGCTGAGCATACCAAATGCAAGATCAAAAGTATTAAAATCCCTAAAGATATGCTCAAGTGCTTAGATAGCCTCTTTAGTTTTCTGAGAGTTAGTTTATGATGCTTACTCCTTATTCTTCCATGTCATTTATTTTAATGGTAAATGAAATTGTACCATAAATTGCTTGATTACATCCCTTTTTGCATTGCAGTCTTTAGTAGAATACCAGCTTCCAAGGAACAAAGTGGAAAATAGTCATTCACAACACTTATCTTGTCTTCTCTTTCTATTACACATTTTAATAATCAAGATATTTCTGATAAAGTCACCTTGACAACAAACCAATTACAACACACCATTCAATTCTTCAAAATGCACTGCAGAACTTAATGAAATTCGGCACACACCTCCTCAACTACTATGTGTGCATAAATTAGCTACTTTTTCAGTACAATTTTTTATTACATACAGTAAACTGCACATTGGTGAAAACATAATGTGCATTCTTTTTTTCCATTGGAAGAAGGGGGTTGCTAAATGCTTTTCACTGGTTCACAAAAGCTATTGCACACACATAGGAATAATATCAGAAGATCATTGTGCAGCCAGAGGGCAGAATAGCTTTATGGCACTAAATGTAACTGAAGGTATTCACCTGTTTAGTAAACTGTGGAACTCCCATCTACTCTAACAGGCATCTCAGTGAGCTGAAGGCAAGCTTTTTAATTGGATACCAATGCAATTGCTTGCCTGACATCATTAGCCCTAGAGCTGCTTTGTTTGCTCACCAGATACCTAACTCTGCCACAACATATTATTTATTAAGCCTGTATGAGGCTATGTGGGCCTCTCCTTAAATGCCAGGGCCTCAGTCCAGACCTGAGTCTGCTGCACCATATATCTGATAACCTTGCACTTTCCCATCTGTGGTATTTAGTCATTGTATCAATCTGAGTTGCAGTTGCAGAAATTAGGTGGCAACTTGTAAGTTTTCTGTTTGGTTGGCCATAATCTGTTGCTATGTGATTAGTCACTCAGGAAATGATTCTACATGTTTTTGCAACAGTTGTTATAATGCTTCCAGAAGATACATTCCTGTGATGGCAAAATGATGAGTCCTCCATCCACTGCAGTGTGTATAACTTATGGTTGTGGCTGAAATTATAACTGGAGAAGAAGTGGTGCATTTCCATGGAAAAATGTTCAAAAGAGAAAGCCCCCCAAATATTGCTAAATACACAGTCTGATTCCAGGTAATCTGCATTTGAAGCTTCAATAAGCATGGTGATATCATTCATCTCGTTATTTGTATCTGTGGTTTATACTTCTGCTATGCAATATTTGGAAAGGTATTAACTGAAAAAGTAAGCACTGTAGACTTCAGCCTAATACTGTAGTACATTTCTGGGAACCAAGTCTGTCCTTGTGGGAAATGTGGGTTTCCCACAAAAGCCTTCATGATATTCAAGTTTTTTTCATGGTAAAACTCGATTCAAATTCCATTCGTATTCAATTTGAATACAATACAAATTTTCGAGACTTTCCCCCCCACCAACCTCTCAGAATCTAATTTTTAGCATTCAACTTGTTTCTTAAATAAGATATATTTAGAGTTTTGTGTAAACTTGAGTTTTTTAGAGTTAAAAAAAATTCACATAACTCTAAAATTTTACCTTTGATGCAAGTGTAGCAGAAGTTATTGCCAGTCGACCAGAGGTAATGTCAAAAATTACAGACATGTTTTTAACAAATTGGCTACATGGTGGCTTTTTTCTACTTGAAAAGCAGTTGTAGCATAGTGGATAAGAGGTTCTAAAACAATGTAGGGCATGAGTGTAGCAGTATACTGAGCGAAAAAATGTGCATGATTTAGCCTTCCCATGGACTCAAATGCTATTCAACGAATTTTGACACCAGTATCACAAAGCGATTCAACAAGACTTAAAAATAAGGAAAAAATGTTTTATTTGGAGGCCAAAAGCAGAAAAGTCGTTTAACTTTTGCTACAAAAAAGTTGCCAAAAAATTGCTGTGACAAAAAAAGTCACTTTAATGTGTATTGCATATTTTTTTCACCACTTTGCTAATTTTCTTTGAGTACAAGGCGCTTATTTAACTGGAACAGTAAACCCAAATTACTCCAGATTTTCACTGTTTTGGAGATAAAAAAGCTTTCTAAATATGTACAGATTGAACTGATTAAGGAAATAATCGAAACGGTTGTCCCTATAAGTAACGTGTAATTAATTTCATGCAGTAAGGGGCTGCAAGCAATTAATACAAATTAAATTACCTCAGCTGGAATGCTGATAGTTCATATTAAGCTGCGAATCTTCAGCAAAATCGTTTACATTTATTCCAGATTTATTCCAGACTGCAACACATCCAGAGCTCTGTGGCATGTGTCAGCTGCTTGTTTTCACATAAGCTGAATTCCATTCAAATGTCTCTGAAGGAAACAGAGAATATTTACTCCAAGTCACTAGTCACAAAAAAGTCAACCAGGTCATTTCAGATGCCATTATTTTCTATAAAAGAAACACCAACATGCCAAACACACTAAATCCTATCCAGCCCTAGCTTGGAAATAATGACTTCCATGCCTTTTTTATGGTCATATATGTATTATGCTACAGTGCACAGTATTTCTCCACAGCTCTAAATGCTCTAAATATACACAGCCTTGGGAATTCAATCTTGCTATTAAAAAAAGTGGCAGATGTCACAGTCTTTGGTAAATTTAATGCAGCATGTTAGACCACATTAACAGAAATAATAAAAAGCTGCAAAATAATTTGAACATTTAAAGATAGTTATTAATCAGTCATTGACAATACATTCTGTAATGGTATATTATATGATGACATCTTAGTATACATCTGACTATTACAAAAATGGTACATCCAGTGTTATTCCATGCCATTTTTCAGTTTTAAAGGAGAGAAGTGCAAAGGGAATGCTCCACTTATAAATTCAACTGTACAAGTGTATAATTTCTATTATAAATTCCAGATTTCAGAACATATTAGCTAGGTTGCCCTTAGTATATTTTAAAACATTTATAATTAAGCTGAAATTCTCTTGAGTAGCATCAGAATCCATCAATGAACAGCTGGGACAACTCATACAAATACAATGTTATTGTGCACAGTGTTTTTATGTTGGTACATTGAAAGGGCCCACGTGGAAGTCATAACAAAATGGCAATTTATAAATTATAGATTTGATAAATTATAAATTAGGCAGTGTACAATATACTCTTCAAAAGCATACACGGCAATATGGCCCTTTCTTAACCAACAGAAAACAATCCTACTAAGTGGGAAGTGTTTGCACAAAAGCTTCTGACATTATGCTAAATGCGACATCTGTGAGAGCACAATTCTCCAAAAAAAATGGAGACCCATAGTAACAATCAATAACACCCAGGTCAACGAAAGGCTAGGTCCAAAAAGCAGAAAATAATAATAGAAGCAATCATAAGTAATCTATAGTTTTAGGCATACATAGAAAACATAGCATATAAAGGCTTGTGAGCTTCCGGTAGTGAAACCCAAGACCCCAGCACAGATTTCAGCACAGAAACAGAGACTGATCATCTTCAAGAATTTAAATTGCAGCTTTGCTGGCTTTTATTTTTTACAGACACACTGGCTTCACGTGGGGGAATCACATAAGTGTTAACAGAAACAGTCCGCTTCCACAACCTCACTGGTGTACAGGTTACTCACGGTCTTTAGCCCTCACTGGCTTCTAGTGGACACAAATTCCAGAATCCTTTCTGGGCACACTTGAGACACTTTTGTCCTGGGAGCAGTTTTTTTGGTCCTCTCCCAGACCGTTGGAGCTCTTTCTAACTCAGGGGAATGAATCTCTAGTTCCCTGGTGCTCACCAGCACTCTTTCTGTGGCCCTTACCCTCCTCCACTCCAGGAGGTTTCTAGGAGAAATCAGCAGCAACAGCTCTGAGGTGTTGCTGCACATCTCCTTTTAACTACATGATACCTGTAGTTAATTACCTGTAACTGCCTTTAGCTTGGCAGCTGCAAAACCCTTACATGGAGCAAGGGATGGAGGCCCACCCCGCTCTCTTCCATCCACTCCAGGGACCCTTAATCCAGCTTTTACTGAGCCAGTTCACAATTTAAGACAGCTTTACTAGCAGCAGCAATACACATTTCCCTGGAGTTTCTATTTCACCAGCCTAATACTGGTGAAATACACATGATATTGTGCCCTTTAGACACATATATCTTAAAGGCTATAATATAGCATTCTATGCAAACATCGTCAAGATAAACTACCACTGAGTTTGCAAAAGGAATAATAAGAAGAAGAAGTATAATAAGTGAAAAGTATATAAATAAATACATATCAATGTATATTTTAAAGACCATGCTAGAGTAAAAGTTAGATCTATTAAAAACATGAATAACATTTTTCCAAATGTGTTTAGTCAATCCTTTTCTAGCATTTTTTTTCATGAGTAAAAGATGTAAAAAAATTAAAAGAAAGAAAAAGTCAGATTTATCAAACACATTGTGTAGCCAGAGAAGAAAAATATTGATCATCCTTTTCTAACATGTTCTTATGAATAAAAAGATCTGAACAATTCTATTTCAGTTGTTTTAGTTTCCTGTAGACCTTGTTAAACTTTACCATACAAGAAAAAAAATGCTTATTGCCTGCTTAGTTGAAGTTGAAGAACATTTTGGAGAAAAAAATCATTGAAAAAAACAATGCAACGTGGACAGGGATTTAAATGATGATATATCTATCCCTAGGGATACAAAATATGTGATTCTGGAATAATATTTCAAGTCAAGGATCAAGAATCATTTTCACTTGATCCAAATGGGTGCATTTCATGACTTTTATCTTTCAGCTTACCAATCAGCTCCAGGCAAAGAAAGGCTGCTCTCCTCACAAGCACAGAGGGGTATTGCAATCATAAAACAGAATCCTTGAGTTTCTGTATGTGTGCCCTTCTCTGAGTTTATGAAGCTAATATATGAAACCTTGGGATCAAACGTTTATAAATAATAGTGACAGGTACTAAAGAGCAAGGGCAAGAAGTAATGTGAGAAACATTTGAACCTTGCTCCATTTCTTAATTGAGCACTGTTTGTATACGTATACAGTACTTGTGTGCATCATACCCAATGTAGGAAGTGAATCATGAGGGATGTAATAGCAACAGCCTCAAAAATCTACAATTTCAAAGTACCACGCCTGGTGGATGTCAAAATTAATTATATCAAATTACTTTCTCCAAGATAAAGATTGTGTTTTATTTCAAAAACCACCTGTGTGCTTGTCCAACTGTGATTGGAGCCACTGCAGAAATGTCTTCAGCCGGACCGTGAATATCCAGATGCAGAAATCACTAGGCCCCCAAGAAGACAATTCCTAATGCAAAACAAAGAAACTAATAACAGATCTTTACTTAAATCAGATTTTCTATATGATTCCCTGCATAAGCCTGTGGAAGGTTAAAAAAAAATGGGCCTTCTATGTTCTAATCATGCTTTTCTACAAGAACAAAAAAATAATAATAGCCACAGTTGTTACATTGTTACTCTGATTTTGTGCCACAATTTCTATAATTAGCTTAGATACAGCACTCGACAATACCCTGAGCATGTGTCGTATCTTAGGTACCAGAAACTAGGCTGACAAGAAAAAAATATCTTTAATGCGATAGGGTTAGGGATAGTTAGTCCAGTGCATAATGTACGGTGTTTATTTTTTGTTGTATAACACTAGAAGTAAATAGTGTAGGTCCTGTCCTGGTATTGGTTTAGAATGCAGTGACAGGTGAGATGAGCTTAAAAATATGGCAAACAATAAATATATTTAGAACATGCCAAACTTAGTTTTACCCCTAATATATTTGTTGCATGACTCATATTGTATGCTTGTAATTTATTTTTATCCAAATGATTTTACAGGGATAAAATTGTAACATAATAAGAAACTGACTTGTACATTTTGAAAGTCTATTTAAAATATTTATTAACATTATTTTATATTCAGACCATGTATCCTCTTGTATATATGTGACCTTTCTATGATAAATCAGTACTTGTGATATGAACCTAAAAGTATCTCCATATAATGACAAGATCGTTGTCATCTCAGTTTTAATCTCTTGGTTTATGTATGATGTACATCTCTCTGTAGCCTTTTAAATATAAATATAAAGCACCTGTCTTAAAATCACTTGGCTACTCCTTATTTCAACATATATTAATATAGATAGGACTTAATTTGCATAACATTAAATCACTTTACTGCTCTGTATGAACTCAATGAAGTATTTACTATTGATATACATATATATTTTTACAATATGGCGGCCGATTGTTACAATACTCATACAATAATCACTCTCTTACAATATGCAGTTTTTTAAAAATAGGCAACACATTGAAAATAAATTAATACCATTGTTGCCAATACCACGTTTTTATGCTTCCCTAGTCTATACTGCACAACTACACAGTTATCTGGGGTTGACAACCTGAAGCAGCTTTTCAATTGTTATAGTGAGGACCAAAGGAATATGTTTCTGAGAATGATCCTTTTCAACATATAAAATTAACTTTTAGGTCAACTTCCACTCTACATTAGATAAAATTAAGACCTTTAGACCAACTGACACTGTGATCACAGGACCGATCTTAAAGGGCAACTAAAGTCTAAAATAGAATAATGTTAGAAATGCTGTATTTTGTATACTAAACATAAACATGAACTTATTGCACAAGAAGCCTAATAAGACAAATGATTTATGCTTTCAAAGTTGGCACATGGGGCTGTCATCTTGTAACTTTGTTAAAGGAAACCTATACCCCGAAAATGAATACTTGAGCAACAGATATTTTATATTTATGATTACCCAATGGCACATCCTACTAAAAAGGTGTAGTATTTTGAAAATGGTTTATTTACATTAAGCAGGGTTTAACATATGAGTTGTTTTATGCAATATCTTTTTGTAGAGACCTACATTGTTTGGGGGGTATAGTTTTCTTTTAAACATCTTTGCAATACCAAGGCTACGCACATGCTCATTGTGGTCTGAGCTTCATTTGGGAGGTTAAGCTTAGGAAGTGTCAAATGATCAAAACAGCACAAGTCAAATAATAACTGATATAGAAGAGAAGTTTTTTTTTTTTAAACGCATCAGTTAATAGTGCTGCTCCAGTAGACTTCTGCACTGAAATCCATTTCTCAAAAGAGCAAACAGATGTTTTTTATATTCCGTTTTGAAATCTGACATGGTGCTAGTCATTTTGTCAATTTCCCAGCTGCCCCGGTCATGTGACTTGTGCCAGCACTTTAGGAGAGAACTGCTTTCTGGCAGGCTCTTGTTTTTCCTTCTCAATGTAACTGAATAGTACACAGTGGGACATGGGTTTTACTACTGAGAGCTGTTCTTAGATCTACCAGGCAGCTGTTATCTTGTGTTAGGGAGCTGTTATCTGGTTACCTTCCCACTGTTCTGTTGTTAGGCTGCTGGGTGGGGGAAAGAGAGAGGGTGATATCACTCCAACTTGCAGTACAGCAGTAAAGATTGATTGAAGTTGATCAGAGCACAAGTCACATGACTTGGGGCAGCTGGGATATTGACAATATTTCTAGCCCCATGTCAGATTTAAAAATGAAATATAAAAAAATCTGTTTGCTCTTTTGAGAAATGGATTTCAATGCAGAATTCTTCTGGAACAGTACTATTAACTGATGCATTTTGAAAAAAATGTTTTTCCTATGACAGGATCCCTTTAATGATCACCATATGCAGACTGCACAGCTGCTTTTCAGGGAAACAAACAAAGTTGCTTGAGTTCTATGAAGAAAGGTGGGGGGGGCTCACCCCTGTTTTTTTGTTAGATGTATAGTTAATGCTAGATCTTATATATATATATTGACGAATATGAAGGTACAATGTATGTATTTGTTATAAAAACACAATAAATAAATGTACTGTTTAATGCACTGCTGCAACTGGTATGGTTGCTTTAGAAACACTACTGTAGTGTATATAAACAAGCTGCTAAGTAGCCATGGGGGCAGCCATTAAAGTACAGGTTACATAGCTGATACCAGATGCACTATATACAATCCTATTGTAAGCTATTACAGAGCTTATCTGCTAAGTAACCTGTGTTCTTTCTCCTTTTTTTTTGCTTAAATGCCAGCCCAATGGCCTCACAACATACATAAACCAAACGTGTCTTTCTAAAGCATACACATAACTTTACCAATACATAGTAACATTATGTTTTAATTATTTTAAGAAAATTTTATTTTTTCATGTTACTGTTAATTTAAGGTCCAGAATTTCTTAGGGCAACGTCAAATTACTTGTCGCAGCTACAAGTACTGATAACTATCTGTGCTGAGACATTACAGGGGTTATTTACTAAACCTCAAATTTATCTGGTTGGGCCAAAAAACTCACATTTTTCTAGATTTATTTATTATGCTGCAAAAAGCCAGAATCCAAATATTCGCCATCGCAGATCTTTTGAGATCATGTATAAGTCAAAGGGAGATGTCAAGTGATTCAGGAAAACAGTCAGAAAAAATCATATGATTTGGTTTTCCAGATCCAATTTATTTCCTTTAATTTATTAATAAATAAGTCAAATCAAGTATGGGAGTTTGGTCACGCTTATTTATTTAAATAATGAGATAAATTCGGATTTTAGTAAATAACCCTCATGTGTGTTATAGAAGAGTCAATTCTCGGTATTGTCTACGGCAAGGTATTTTTTGGAATTTTGTAGCCACATTAAGTAGCTACCAAGTGTCATAGCCCTTAGGCATCCTAATTTTGAATTTACCTGTATAAATGCATAGTTTTAAGGAGAAACAACATAGATTTTGGCACAGAAAAAATTAATCTTCTTATTGCTTAAGGATGGAAGGTTAATTTGAAGACGTGGGTTCAAATACAGTTTGATGTGCAGGAGGTGATCGAAAGTAATTTCTTTAATAAAGACAACTCAATAGAACAAAATACATTTGTTGCCTAGAAAGAAGGAATCTGCCACTGAGTCAGAATATTCCATACCTTTGTCAGGTAGGGGAGTTTGAACTAACCTTTTCATTCTGCAAGTAAAACTTTTATGAGATTTTCATCCAGAATTTGATGTAAAGCTCAAGCATAATGTCTAACAATACATACATTTAGGGGCACATTTACTAAGGGTCGAAGTGAAAATTCGATTAAAATAAATTATCATTTCGAAGTCGACTTTCGAATAACCCAAAATTTGATTTGAATTAAAAAAAATTAAAAAATTCAAATTTAAGTACTGTCTCTTTAAAAAAGTTTAAATTAAATTAAAAACTTAACCACCTTAAAGCTGCCGAATTTCTATTTTAGCCTATGGGGGAAAGGCTACAATAAAATTGGAATTTCAAAGGATTTTGGTGAAAATCATTCGAATCATTTGAATCGAGTGATGCATTGAACGATTCGAACCATTTTAGTTCGGTCGAAAACATACCTAATCGATCCATTTTTGATCGATAATAGTCCCACCGGGTGTTTTCCCGGTGTCCTGCTGGGCCAGTCCGATCCTGAGGCTGTCTCCCATAGACTCCATTTTATCCAAATAATCCAGATTTTTAAAAATTATTTTCTTTTTCTCTGTAATGTAAACAGTACCTTCTACTTTATCCCAACTAAGATAAAATTAATCCTTACTGGAAGCAAAACCAGCCTATTGGGTTTATTTAATGTTTACATGATTTTCTAGTAGACATAAAGGACAAGGAATGTCAAAAAAAATAAAATCCCATTTTTACTTTCCTTAATGAAAAAGGAACCTAAAAAATGTGTACCGTTGTTATAAGAAACCTGACTGTATGCAGTGAAATTCTCCCTTCATTTACGTCTATGGATAGGAATTGACAGACGGTCCCTAAATGCTCTGCAGAGAAACTATAATATTCATGAACAGCAGGGGGAGCCCCCGCCTTACTTTCCAGCAATGCAAAAACTCAAACAGCTTGTAGAGCAGTCGCTGACTGTGATTTGTATTGGATTTTATTTATGTGCTGTTTTGATAATTTTGAAGAAGATCCAAATTACAGAAAGATCCATTATCTGGAAACCCCCAGATTCTGAGCATTCTGGATAACAGGTTCCATACCTGTATAACAAAATACATATGATGGCACCAACGGGGCAAGCTGCCGAAGCCAACTGTGAAGACAGAAGAGTACAGTATCATAGAAGTGATGTATATGGGAATTACATAAATATGCAACAAAAACAACATGTGGACAATTCTTTTTAGGGCCTTTACATGAACATTAAAGGTTAATAGACAGAAATCATTTGTTGGATAATTTTTGGTATTCAGCACACATATTTATCACAGCACAGATCCTCAAGAAAAAAATAAGGAATATTATTCTACTAGATGTTTCCTCATGAGTTCTTAAAATAAATAGTTTTCATTATTTTTGAGTTTCATTTTCATTGTATAATTTTAGTGCAGAGGTAAACAATCTCACTGTGAACTCACATTGTTTTCCGGTGTTCCCCTTGAACCTTGTTTGGGAAAAAACTTTACAGGCCAATAATGATTATCTGCAGGGACTCTTACTACTCTCTTTTGTTTGATGTGCATTCCAAATAATGTTTAAGGTGAGTTTCTCCTACCTTCATCAGGTATAAAATAGGCAAAGGGCTTAAAATGTTCAGTGATGCAGTAGATCTGTATCTCCATCTAGTGGTGAAGACCCATTTGTGTTAACTCACAGGAAAAGGGCACAGTTAAACCTTTTTTTAAATATTTGTGATAAACCTATATTACACAAGCATTATTCACATATGTTAAAATGATAAAATGGAATGGATGGCTCTGAGAAAGACAATAAATTATAAAGTGCTGTAATGTAAACAATGAGCAAAAGTTGACATACATTTAGGTTGGAAAACAGCAGTTACCAAAAACATGCAACCTAATAAAAAGTAATGACTTTATAGAATTGTGCTGGCCTTATGTTTCATTTCTTCTTTGTGGATTGAGCAGTTCCCATAATTACCTAGAAATAGTTTGCTTGAGTTTCTGGATAGGGTTTAACATTATGACAGTAATTATATGAACAAAGTGTTCTCCTTCAGGTATACACAATTCATCACTGAAGGGCGTAGAATGTCTGTAGATGATTAGGGATCTCTTCCTCCTATACTCTACTGATAAGAGATGAGCCATCCTAAACGAATGCCTCTTGTTACATTACAGAAGCCTGAAGATCAAAGAAAACCTGCTGGTTTAGATTGGATTGTACCATTGTACCACAGTGTAACCCCCCCCCCTTAATCATTTACTGACTTTGTTTAGTAATGCAATAAATTATATGACCAGGCATTTGGCAAAATATATAAGGGGCAGATTTATCAACACTTGCTTTTATAATTTTGAAAATTTGGAATAACCTCAAACTTTGCCAAACATGACAAATATTTGCTGTAGCAAATAACTCTGGTCTAAACTGGTCTATAAATAAATAAAAAATCCATAATAAGGATTGTGAAGGAGAACACAATTTGATCATTGTATGCATTTCAGTTAGTCCTTCTAACACAGTGTTTATTTCTTTTGATAATAATATTCAATAGGATATTTGTCTAAAGGAAATACTGAATCTTTTAACTTAAACTTCACTTTTCATTTCTGGTATGTTTATTGATGAATGGCTACAGTTAATTTATGCCCATAATACAGCTTTTAAATTGTTCTGATCAAGACACTTAGCATGTAATAATTTAAAGAATTAATTTTGAAAGTATGCATGTTTAAAAGCACTATATTAGAAATGCCCACATTATATTAGAAAGTTCCACTGCTCTGTATATAGTACACAGCTAGGAAGAACAGACTTTATCAAAAACCTCAGTATGTATTTGAAATGAATTAGTACAATGCCATAAATAAGTGTTTTTCAAGGAACAGCATGGGGTATATGAAATTCATTAGGGATAATTTGATCCAACATAAAATATTAACACTGGTAACACTTTCTTTATTGTACCAAATTATTGGGTCCCTTCTCCAGAACTCCATTATTGAGAAAGCTTTATGCAAATAGTTCTAATTAAAAAAAAAAAATCCTTTATCTTTGTAGTAATAAAACATTTCCTTGTACTTGATGGCAATTAAGCAATACAAATCTATAGTGGTGGCAAAACAATCATTTTGGGTTTATTTCATGTCTAAATGTTTTGAAGCAACTTATGGTTTGATGATCCAAATTACTGAAAAATGCTCTTTACGGAATAGTTCCTAAACATTCCAGAGCCTATACCTGTACTACTTATTAATGTTTTATTTAACTGCCTGTAATTTACAGACAAGCTGAATAATAGGGGAAGAAAAAATTCTGCTTAAGAAATGAAAAAGAGGCAATAAAGAGAGGAGTAGGAGTCTATAAAGCATCTACAATACCATGTTGACTAGACATGTAGGGGGTTATTTATCAACGGTTGAGTTTGTGAGGTTGAATAAACTCACAACTCGAATGTTTGCTTATATATTGAAAAAACCCGAATGTAAAAAACTCAATCGAATGCAATCAGGGAAAAACTTGAATACGTTGAATGCAGGCCTGGACTGGCAATCTGTGGGTTCGGGAAAATGCCCAATGGGCCGCTTGCTTTAAAATGTAAATGGGCTGCTCCCCTAAGAAATGCAAATTAGGTGTGTCTTTAATATGTAAATTAACCAATCACATTAAAAATGTAAATGAGCAGTCCTTAATAGCCAGCCACAGCTAAACCAATCCCTGAATTTATTAGTGCTCATGTCAGTACTGGAGGAACCAGGCATTCTGACCAACTTCAGTTAGTTATATTAGAGTTGCTTGCTATATACCCAATCCCTTATGCTTATGATAGGTATGTTGGCAACAGGAGGATCCGTGATCAGAACAATCACTTCAGCCTGAATATGGAACACTGTGATATGTAGCATTAATTGCATGAGTCAGACTAGTCTCTTCAAGTTTGACACAATTTGGCCAAGTGACACACAAAGTCCTCTTATCTGCCAGGGTTCATGGTCTAGCTGGGGACACAAAGTAAAATTTAGAATAGACTGTAAGTATAGGGCCACTAATCCATCAGATAGAATAGTTATGATAGAAACTAAGAGATATTTGTTCCAGTTCCATATGGTGTATAATATTGCTGGGGATTATATGGTAATGGACTCTTAAAATATCTATTAATAAACTCTAGTTCTAGTTAACCTTGGGGTATGCCCGGGAATAAATGGGCTGCTTCGATACTTTGGCCAGGGCTGCTTTTTCCTCCAAGTTGAATGTATCAAATTTATAGGCTAAAAAAACCTTGAATATATTTAGTTTCATATGCTATAAAATCTCAAACACCTTGAATTCAATGATTTTTCAAGCATAAAACACTGCAAAACACCCACAAATCATAAAGGAAAAAACACCTTCAGATGTTAAAAGGACCTCTGCCATTGATTTCTACGTGAACTTGACAGGTTGTACCTGGAGTATTTTCATATTTGGGCTTTTAGCAGCTTCTGGGCATAATACATTTAGAAAAATGCATTTTTCCCCCAGAAAATGTGAGTTTTTTAGTGGAAAAAAAACTAAGATCTAAATTAATTTAATAAGCAAATAACATAAAATCGTTAGAAAGGGAGAAGGCTGACCACTCTTTCTTTTACCAGACTTAAGGTGGCCATACACAGCCCAATAAAAGCTGTTGTTTTGACAGCTTATTTCCTCATTTATCATACTGGATAGTCTGTCCAAATGATATCTGGCTAAAAATTGGCCAAATATCTTTTGGGCAGGTTTAAATAAATACCATTAGGCGAGTCAATATATAGACGAATTGATGCAGTGAAAGAGTCCCTGCATGACACCATGAATGTTCAGCTTGGAAGTCTCTCAAAATGTCATACAGAAACTGCAACAAATTGTATAAGATGCATGTTACATTCCCTAAACATCATTCTATTTCTGAGCATGCTAATTCTACCATATAGAGAATGCACTAAATAATAGTAAATAATGTTTTTTTCTGCCAGTTCTGCCTCTTTCCTGTTATTTCCATTAACTTACCTTCATCTTATTGTTCTGCTTCCACAAAGCCATTACCCAGCCATTGCATATTTTCAGGGCAATTTCCTTTAGCATCGTTTATAAAAATGTTACAAATAAAATATATTTCATTTTGCTTCGCATAATAGATTATACCTGTGTGAAAGCCGTTCATTAATATTTGTATATTACTGTCAAATTTCTTTAATAACAAACGAAGTTAAAAAAATGCTTGAACCTGCCATAATATTTCACGTTACCATTCTCTCGGAATAGCAAAGTCATTTTAAAAAAATTGAAATGTATAGAATGTTTAATGCTATAGTTGAAAATTAAAATGCACTGAAAGGTTATGAAAAATATTTCCTTTATTTAGCAGCAAATGTTAACTGGTTGTTAGCATGTGTGAAGTTTATTTGAATGTTGAATGTTATAACATGTGTAGCCACTGGAATTGGAAAACAAATACAGGTATGGTATTCGTTATCCAGAAACACCTTATACAGAAAGTTCTGAATTACAAGTCCGTATCCCATAGACTCCATTAAAATCAAATAGCTTAAATCTTTAAAAATGGTTCTGTTTTCTCTGTCATAATGAAACAGGACTGTGCATTTGATCCCAACTAATATATAATTTATCCGTATTGGAAGCAAAACAATTCTATTGGGTTTAATTTATTTTTAATACAACGCCAGGTATACTGTAGCATACCAATAAATTCAATGTATTCTAGTGCATCAAGGTTGTTTTATTGGCCCCAATAGTGCAGATAAGTACAAGGCAACGTTTCGGACCCCACTCTTGAGACTTGAGAAAGGACCCAGTGGGGTCCGAAACGTTGCCTTGTACTTATCTGCACTATTGGGGCCAATAAAAGAACCTTGATGCACTAGAATACATTGAATTTATTGGTGTGCTACAGTATACCTGGCATTGTACAAGAATTTGGGTCACAGGCGGATGATCCTTCTACTGTTTGAGCACCCTTTTCATCAAAAGGATTTTCTTACAGGTTGAAGCTCTTCATAATCGTGTGGAACTAATTTATTTTTAATATGATTTTCTAGCAGACATGAACTACGGTGATCCAAATTACAATTACAGAAAGATCCCTTATCCAGAAAACTCCAGGTCCCAAGCATTCTGGATAACAGGTCCTATACCCTGATAAAGAAAAGGGTCAAGGATTGCATCTACCCATCAAACATCTCTTCATGGCACTTTCCCTCCCTTTACATTTTTATTTTGCCCCCTTTTTTCTGTGGCAACTTAGGACCTAGGTCAGATACAATGGAACAATTTTAATTTTGAAAAATAAAAGAAGCCATTTTTTTCAGTAAGTGTACTTATTAAGTCGTTTTAAGATTTTCTGTAAATATAATTGCCGTTTAAAGCAGGATTTATTTATTGATTTCTGTTCAGCTGGTTCTGAAACTTGGTCGCAAAACAATATGGCAGAAACCAGGTTTCATCCAGCCAAGAGTCCAATTCCCATAATGCCTTGCACACTTCTTTTCACGTGTGTTAAGCAGCTGGCTCATGATATAATTCCTTCAAGTTTAAAATAAGCAAAGCAGAGAATAGAAAAGGACAGACATAATATTTTCATTAGAATAATTATTAACAAGTTCATGATGGCAACTTACTGAGAATTACATTTTCTTTCATTATACAAATACAAATGTGGGTAGAGATACCCTTCAACATTAACCTCATACCTTGTACAGACAAGTCTTACATTAGAGGTATAAATTATTTTCTCATTATCAGTGTTGTTTCCTGTTATATCATTGCTGGCAGTGTTTAACCATACTACAGATTAAAATTCAATCATTATAGCAAAGAGAGGTTCTATGTTTCCAATGAATAAACAAGTTTCACAGTAATAGTTTTATTGGACATTTTACATTAATTAACTTGTCATAAGTAATTGTATTCTGCATGATAAAATTTCCTGTGTTCTTCCTACTTAAAAAATAAATTTATATGCCAATGCTGTAAAAAGCTTCTGCCATAAAATTCCCATTACTCACACATCGTGGCATTGCTTCACATTTTTCAGACTCCAGGAGCCTACCCTCTTAAATGAACCTGACTGATTGCTCTTGCTGATGAAAAGAAATGCATTTTGTTTATTTATTTCATCTCGCTGTATATATTTGCATTCATGTTTTGTTGTTTAATTAATTTGAAGAATGCTGAATATGGGAAACATATTGAATAATTACATTTAATATTTGTGTGTTGCCCAATTAACACACTGGAACACTCTATAATGGAATCCCCATTATCTACAAGTCAGCTAGGGGAACGGGTCGGTAAACTTTTTCTTACATTTGTATTCCTCATTCCTAAGGGAAGGAGAATAAGGTATTAAAAGTAAAAACAAGATTATTTTCCCGAAAACCCTTTTCCAGAAAACTCTAAAATAGCGAATTTTCGCTAGCATCACTTCAGTAATGTGAGCATTTCAAAGCGAAGGTACGCTATCGTACATTTCTGCCCAGCGGAAATTTGTTAGAGATCTTGAGCTGAGGTTAATATGCATATGGCGGGAAACTTAAAGCTGTATGGACTTCTTTATGTTATATGTTGCAGCAAATACATTTACACTGTTTATTACACATGTCCAGGGAACCTTAATAAAGACAATAGAGTTGTTATAATGCCCTACACATGAGCCCACTGTAAAATTAATGTTCCATATGTTAGAAAATGTATGCAGCCTATCACTCTGAAAAAAGCAAAAGTCGCCAGTGTTTTTTGTACTTTGAAGCATTTTCTGGTTCACAGAATATGATGTAAGTGACGATTGAGAAGTAAGTGAAGATTGAGAAAGATCTATGCACTCCATTTTACTTCGCCTGGTCTGAGCTGGCGAAAAAGTTAAAATCTGCATTGAAGTGAATTTGCAAGGTAATGTCCATTTGCCAGAGTGAAAAGTCACCTGGCGATATAGTAAGAATGATCGTTGGCACCTGTTGATCCCAACTAAGATAAAATAAATACTTATTGGAAGCAAAACAATTGTATTAGTTTCAATTTAAGGTATGAAGGTCCAAATTATGGGAAGATCCTTAATCCAGAAAACACAGGTCCCAAGCATTCTGGATAACAGGTTCCATATATTTTTTTTTAACATATTTAATTATATTCACACATTTCTATGAAAATGAATAGGATTAGATTATAATTTTTTGGGAAAGCAAGGACACAATCTTCTTTCTCTAGAAAATGCCCCCAAGCCACCCTCTGTAGAGAAGAGTGAGAGGCATTCAGATTTTCTGAGTAGGAGGTGATTCTTGCATAAAATGGAGTACAATTATGGGCAGTACTACAATGCAGCCAGATGAAGCACACTGATTCCTGTCCAAAGCAAGTGACACAAGTGGTAATATTCCTATACATGTTCAGAGGAATATGTCTGCATCATTCAAATTCAACCAGGATAATGGAATGTTTGCTGATACCTGCCTTATAGCAACAGTGTCCATAAGTAGCACAGCTCCTTGACAGTTGTAGTAGTGATGTGCGGGTTGCATCTGAGACTTCAACACCCACACTCAACACCCTCACCAGTGCACTTCCATATATACAGTATATAGACCCATGACCGCCACAACCCACTCTGAAGTAACGCTGATGATACTCAGATCCATCTTTCCCCTTCTGATCTCAACCCAGAACTCCTAACTCATTTTTTCCTCCTGCCTCTCCGCTATCTCTTGGATGTCACAACGCTACCTTAAATTAAAACTCTCCAAAACGGAAATGGTTGTCTTTCCTCCAACTAACAGCAGTAACATCCCAGAAGTATCCATCATAGCTAACAATTCCACTTTCACCCTGTCTCCCCAGGTGTCTTATGGTTATCCTAGATTCTGTCCTGTCTTTCACTGCTTACATCCAGTCACTAGTTAAATCGTCACTTCATCCTAAGGAACATATCCAAAATACAATCATTTATCACCCAATCATTTATCACCCAAGATGCTGCCAAAATTCTTATTCTCTCTCTCTCTCGTTATATTATGTCTAGACTATGTAATTCTCTTTTAATTGGCCTTCCCCGCCAGAGACTGCTAAATTATTGGGCTGTCTTGCATGAACTGTACGTTTGAGGTCTCCCCAGAGTGAGGTCAGGAGACTAAGATGGCCACTCCAGAAGCTTCACTTTATTTTGCTGTAGCCAATGACAGGTCGACTTGGCCTTGTGTTTTGGATCATTGTCATGTTGGAATGTCCAAGTAAGTCCCAGGCTGATGAGTGAAAATTTTCCTCCAGTATTTTTTGATAACTTACTGCATTCATTTTTTCATCAGTTCTGACCAAATTTCCGGGGCCTTTGTAGCTCACACATCCACAAAACATCAGCGATCCACCAACATGCTTCACAGTAGGAATGGTGTACCTTTCATCATAGGCCTTGTTGACTCCTCAGCAAATGTAGCGTTTATGGTTGTGGTCAAAAAGTTTTAGTCTCATCACTCCAAATGACCTTGTGCCAGAAGGTTTGAGGCTTGTGTCTGTGCTCTTTGGCATATTTTAAGAGGGATACTTTGTGGCATTTATGTAGTAATGACTTTCTTCTGCCAACTTGACCATGTTTGACTCCTTATTGTGCATCTTGAAACAACCACACCACATTTTTTCAGAGTCCTGTATTTTACCTGAAGTTATTTGTTGGTTTTTTCTTGCATCCCAAACAATCTTTCTGGCAGTCGTGGCTGAAATTTTTGTTTTATTTGGTTTGGTTTCAACAGAACCCCCAATTTCCCACTTCTTAATTAGAGTTTGAACACTGCTGATTGGCATTCTCAATTCTTTTGATATTTTCTTATATCCCTTTCCTGTTTTATAGAGTTCGGTTACCTTTTCCTGCAGATCCTTCGACAATTCTTTTGCTTTCCTCATGACTTAGAATGACTTAGAATCTAAAAAACATCAGTGCAGCACTGGATGAAAGATGCAAGGATCTGTCAGGAGTCCAGAAAGTCATTGACCTTTTATACACAACCACTAATTTAGAAGCAAACAGATCAGAGGTGAAGATAGTTCAGTGTCGGACTGGCCCACCAGAATACCAAGAAAACTCCCGATGGGCCAAGGTGTCAGTGGGCCCTCATGCTGCTAAACTTTTGGCCTATTTCATGCCATTCCCTATTTCCATGAGAACAAAGAGGCTAAATAGATGGAATAATTGATTATAGTATGTAAAGAAAACAAACTAGGAGAATAGAGGTTGAGTGTGGAGATGAAGAATATTAGTACTGAGAGTGGACCCCTGGTCTAAGGTTTTATGGTGGGCCCCTGGTGTCCCAGTCCCACACTGAGATGGTTACCTTTAATAGCCACTCTAATCCTTTTGTGTGAAGTTGTGTGCATGTTATCAGGTCAAATCCCCTGGGTATGAAAACTTTGGATAAGGGTCATTTGGGTAGGTTGTGTAGTGATTATGATTTAAAAAGAGTAAACACAGTTGTTTGACAATAAATGGCTTCAGCCAACCACTAGCCATGGGTGAAAGAAAAGTTTTTGTGTTATCATTCATATTCTCTCAAAACTTATGAGCACAACTGTATTTAGAGAAGCCTTCCCTCATTCTTAACTACCAAATGCAATATCACATATAGTACCACATCTCTCACCCACTTCAGCCTGAATCCGCCTGCAGCCATCCAACCCTTGGATAAACCCTCGGGTCCACACATTGCTAGATTGTACTGGTCAAAACACTTTGGGACAGATTTATCAATGGTCAAATTTCATATTCATGGGAGTTATTTAAAACCAACTGCAATTTATCAAAAAATTCAAATTTTTAAAACTCAGATGAGTGAAAACGACACACAAACTCGATTTGAAGTCGAGGAAGCCGGTAAAGAACTCCAAATTGATCCCAGTACACCCCCCATATGATAAAACAGCAATTCAGTAGATTTAAGGTAGCAAACGGTTGAATTGTAAATTTGGCCAGTGTATGATAGATTTTTTTAAAAACTAAAATTTAATTTTTACTGTTCCCTATTAAAAAAAACCCTCAAATTTCTAAATTTGAAATTTTAATTACAAATTAGAATTTTCACTCGACCCTTGATAAATCTTCCCCTTGGTGTGGTATAGTCATTATTCTATATTCATAATACATAGGGCTTCTATTGTTTAGAGCACTTTAAGAAGATCTCAGTTGGATAAAGTAGTAATGCTCATTATAATAAGATGAACTAATTGTAAGCAAGAATACTACATTTATAAAGCATATCATTTTATGAACAGCTATGAAACCCACACAACATTATTTAAGCCTGGGTTAAACAGGATTATAAAAAAGTCAAGCCAAGTAATAAAACCCTACCTTTAATTAATGAAAGTTAAATTGGGATATTGTAAATTTACTGCCTTACTTAATTAAAACGTTTACTAAAAGTTTACTCAAATATTATCTTTGTCAGTCCAGAATTTTAGTAGTCAATTAACTAATGTAAAATTAACTTTCAAGGAGTAAAAATATATGTATAATATGTTACTTTTATTCAGTGCATTTATTCTCATAATTAAAATAACTGATGAGATCATTTAAACAATATTTTTTAATAATGCATGTAATAAATGATACTACATGCCAAATATAAAACCTTCTTGTAAAATCAGAAAACATTATCAACAATTCTAAAAAAAAAATATGCTCATTATGTAAAGCTGACCAAACATTCAGTGTCGTTGCTATGGCAGGAGCCCCCCAGTAATTTCCTGCTTCAGAGAGGGACTGGGGTGCTGCTTCACTACATGCTATAGCACTTTAATTAGAAGAACCGAATTAAAGTTATCAGGAGCAGCTTTTTGCTGCCCTTGGTAACTCAGCCTCCCTCTTTGGTGCAGCTCCCCTGTACCTACATTCAATTTCATCACAATGGACTAAGAAATATACTGACTATAGTATCTCTCTATATCTCACAAAGTGATTTTTTTTCTATAAAAAGACAAAAATTTATCGATTTTAATCTTTCCAACTTGCTTCCCCCCCCCATTAATATATCTACACACATACACAGATCTATCAATACAGTCACATATATAAAATATATCAACATACCTATAATAAACTAGCTGTAGATCTTTATCACTATAACCATGGATATTAATTTTCCTTAGTTCCCTACTGCATAATATTAGGGTCTTCATTTTAATTGGTTTTTTAATACTGTATTATTAATAATAATGAGTACTATTTTAGTATGGGTTCTGAATACACGAGAGGGCCCATAGTAGGTAGGGTTGCCACCTTTTCTTTTAGTTTTTACCGGCCTGTGGGGCGGGACCAAAAAGGGGCGGGTCCATGACATTTCGGGGGCGGGTCCATGACTTTCGGGGGTGGGTCCATGACGTTTATGGGGCGGGCCCATGACGTTTCGGGGGCGTGTCCACGACGCTGCGCGTTCAACAAGGGGAGGAAAGGTAAGTATACAGGGAATTGGGGGCAGGCCGATGGGTCATTTTAAGTGTATTACAAATTTACCGGCAGCTACATTGCCGGTAAATTTGTAATACTGGCCCCGGCCTTAGCAGGTGTTTTACCGGCTAGGCCGGTAAAATACCGGCTGGGTGGCAACCCTAATAGTAGGGGTTATGTATATTGGTGGCATTTTAGCTTTACTCCTAATTCTAGGAGGGGTTATTTGTCAGGGGTGGAAAAGATTGGAAAGTTGTAGGGTAGGAGCATCCATAGCAACAGTGGTCATGGGCGTCCGCAGAGGGGGGCAAGAGGGGGCAGTGCCCCCCCTGGGACTGTCCACAT
>CM044431.1:57495487-57586747 GCA_024363595.1 Xenopus borealis
TGCTAAGTCAGTGATTATAACATACAACACAGCATAACAGTGGGATGTTTGGTATTTCTAAGGGGTTACATTTTTTTGGGGTTATTTGTCAGTGGTGGAAAAGATAGGTTGTGGGGTTGGAGAATTCATAGCAACAGTGGTCTCCCGTTTCCTGCTAAGTCAGTGATTATAACATACAACACAGCATAACAGTAGGATGTTTGGTAGGTCTATTTACTTATATAATTAAGGGAAACCAGAACATGAGGTCACCTGGGGCTAGTTTGCATTCATAGATAGGCCATCCATGGCTGGGCTATAGCCTCATGGCATTAATTATAGAACCAAGAGTTAATATATCAATATAAGTAAAGTGTTACAGTCCAACTAATGTAAAGGTGCCCGTTGTGTTTGTCTCAATGATTTTCACAGGAGCAATGTAACTAATTGTTTCCCTGTGTGCAAGTTTAATGTGAAAGGAAAAGATGTAGATTGAACTGGTAATATTTATGAACAGTTTTGTAAAGCACTAGGATAGTTTTAACAACATTATCCTTTTTTGTTATTTGCTTTTAATCTAGTTTGTGCAGTAAATTTGATGTGTATCTACTGATATTTTGTATACAAATTGACCGGATGTAATCATAGCTGAATATTTAATTGATGTTTAACTCTAAGCATGTGATATAGTTACAGCTGGGGGTTTTCCCGCCAGTGAGTGTTTAAAAGACATGGTTTAAATTGTATCTGGCCCTTTGAGAAAGGATGAGGAGTCCTCCGAAACGTCAGGTTGCTAAATAAATGAAATTCAATTTTTAAGACCTGAGAAGTGCTGATCTTCTTTGCAAATGTTTTGAGAGATATTTGATTGTGCACCCGGCAAATTTAGACACTTTATCGTGAGTGTCGGCTTTTTTAAAAGTACAAATATTAGCAACCCAAATTGGGTTGAAAATTTGTCAAACATTGTGCAGGAGCTGATCCAGGGAGCATTTACATTGTTGTGTCCTCCTGCCTGAGTGACTTGACAGCTGTAGTTTTTGGTCGCCCTGCTATGTACCCATTATTTAAGCTTGTAGCTTGATTCTCAGTCATAGCTTTTTTTAGCAGACAGCAGCTCATTTAGAAAAAGAAGAAAAAGTAAAAACAGATGAATATTTTATACATGAAGTGCATGTTTTATTACTTGTGTTCAAGGAAATATATTGAATTAACTGGCCATTAATTTTACTGTTATTTCTAGGAAAACCATGAATCAGTCAACCATTACCATTCAATTTATTCACAATTATATGCAATTCAATATAGAGAACGGCGTTACATACTATAAAACTATGACACTTTCACAGTTATTTAAGCTTGAAAAAATTATTTATATGAATCTACTTTTCTTTTATCCAAGATTCCAATACTTAACTGACCTTATTAAAGGGCAAGGAAAGGCAAAGAAATAAAATCCAATTTTTACTTTCTTTAATGAAAAAGAAATCTTTCTCCAATATACTTTAATTAAAAAATATGTACTGTTTTTATAAGAAAACTGACTGTATGCAGTGAAATTCTCCCTTCATTTATTGCTATGGATAGGAATTGTCAGACGGTCCCTAACTTCTGGCAGGGAAACAATCATACTTATGAACAGCAGGGGGAGCCCCTGCCTTACTTACCAGTCCTGCAGAACTCAAGCAGCTTTGTTTTTTGATCATTTATTACGATCCCTAAGAAGCCCAGGCAACACTGAGCATGTGTACGTAGTCTAGTCTTGCAAAGATGTATAACAAAGTTACAAGATGACAGCCCCCTGTGGCCAACTTTGAAAGCATAAATCATTTGTTTGATTAGGCTTGTGGTGCAGTAAGTTCATGTTATGTTTAGTATACAAAATACAGCATTTCTAGCCTTATTCTATTTTAGACTTTCCTTGCCCTTTAAAGAAATTGTTAGATCAAAGAGTTAATGATATTTCACAGTGCAGAATAAATCCAGTTGCCATGCTCACGCTTTATTTTTCAGAATGTAGAATATATTTATTCCCACCTGACTGCTACATTTTATAAATGGTTCACACTCAAAATAGCTTTCTGATTTTGGAAATGCTTTTTATTTTGAATTAAATATTTGAAGGATGTCAATTATGTAAACAGTAAAATATTTGATCCTCTAAATCAGAGACGTGTAACTGGAGGGTCCTCGAAGGCTTGGGACAGATGTATCAAAACATGAGATTAGTGTCGCCCACCATCTATTCATTCCTATTGGATTGCATAAGCATATTTATCAAATGGTGAACTATACCTTTAACCAATTATAAATACACTTTGAAAAAATTAATGAATAGAAAGTTCAGAAATGTTTCTGTGATATAAACAAGCTGCTGTGTGGCCATGGGGGCAGCCATTCAGTGCTGAAAAAGGAGAAAAGGCACAGGTTTCACAGCAGATAACAGATAAACTCTGTTGTATACAATGGGATTCTACAGAGGTAATCTGTTATCTACTGTGTGTCATATGCTTGAGTGGATGCCCCCACAGCTACTTGGCAACTGGTAATATAAACTATAGTCGTCTTTATGAACAACCACACCAGTTTTACCAATGCAGGGCAACACTACATTAAATTGTCATATTGAAAACATTTTTTATTTTTTGATGTTACTGTTCCTTTAATATAATGTGGCTCCAAAAACTGCCTTTGATAAGGTTATTGGTCCACGGTAGGGAAAGAGCTGGATAACACTGTCCTGAATAATTAGGGATACTTACATGATCACAACAAAAATATACCTATAACAGTATCAATATACCTAAAATTGCAACAATGAGGAGGAATATCTTCAATAGCAACTACTATACCTATTTTTAGAACCAGCTTGAATCATACTTGAGCAATTATGAGACCAAGGAAGAAACTCATAAGCAACTTGAATTTAAAATAAAAAAAAAAATCCCCAGCTTGTCATAGACCAAATTCTTCCATGACTATAAAGAGCTATTCTTTTTATGGGTTTGCAGCCAGCAGAAAATAAATATGAGCTACTGTATAATCTGTTTGGCTCTTCTGAGACTGGAAAAAGAATACAGTTCATGGGTTGCTGTGAATGAAGTTATTTATACACAATCTGTAGCACAGACATTGTAAGTTCAAGCTTCTATTTTTCATTTCAACAACTGGTCAAAGAACACTTTTATAAAACATATACATGATATGAGAGTGACATGATACTCGCTGCATACCATGATACTGTATTTTGCCAGCCAGTTCTTACATTTAACTGCCAACACATCAATAAACAATTTGTGGCAGTACTGATACTGTTGTGTTATACTTTGTAGTGGGTCCATATTTATAGTATAGTAGATCATTATCAACAAACAGATGATGTTCCATACTTTTTTTTTCTTCTAGGCTTTGAATGTTATAGGCACAATCACTCATTTACTGCACATACTGTAGAGGTTCTAAGTTATATAAATGTATGTGAAAGTTTTGTTTACCTGCTTCAACAAAAGCTACCAGTCCTCTCCTGAGAAGTGAAATTGTACATAAGGAGCAATACATTTGAAACCATAATTAATTAATGACACTTCTTGAAACCTGAAACTGCAAATTTAATAGACTTTGGAAGCAAGATACCACATAAGGGATATAGAGAAAGTTTTGCTTATACAGTATACACCTTCAAAACCACAACTTCAAAGCCATGAAAAGAAAACGTCAGTGCAAAACTCCCCATTAAAGTACCCTGGGCTGAACTGTGTTTTAGAAGAACAACATACAGATATGGGATTCCTTATCCTAAACCCTGTTATTCAGAAAGCTCCGAATTATGAGAAGGCCATTTCCCATTTTAAGATAATAATTCTAATTCATAAATGGTGACAAAACAATCTTATTATTGATTTCAGGCAGTTGACCAATAGAAACTTAGGGGGAAATGTATTAAAATTCCCAAAGAGAACAAATTTGTACACAATAAGAATAAAAATTAGCATTTAGCAATGTAATATACTTCTTTAAGCTTGAAATTGCATTGCATCTTAATTGTGCTTTGCAAACTTTTCAGACGGCGTAAACCTTTGGAGCAAATGTAAACTTTTTAAGTAAGAAGTTTTATTGCATGTACTACACATCAAAAACTATGGGGCAGATTCACTAAAGCGCTAATTCGCCAGCGTGACGTCATTTGGCAACTTCGCAAATTCACTAACACGGACTCTGGCGAATTTTCGCTAGCGAAGTAGATAGAGTTGCGCAACTTCGCACCCTTACGCCAGGCGAAGTTGTGCACTGACGAAGGATCGTAACTTCGCAAATTCACTAAGATGAACATTTTCCTAAACGTGAGCACTTACGCTAGACGTTACTTCGCCTGGTTAGACCAGGCAAAGTTCAATACAATAGATAGGAGATTGAAAAAAAATGTTAAATTTTTCTAAGTCCCATAAAAAACGCTGGCATATTTTAGCATAGGAGGGTGATAGACTGAAAAAGACTGATAATTTTTTTGGGGGCGGGGTTACCCTTCTTCCCCCCTACATTTCCTAACATATGGCAACACAACTATACAGGGGGCACATTTAGGGCAATAGGACAACTTTATATAATTTATTAAAGGTTTCCTGGGCTTGTGTAGTGGAATGTAGTGACTGTAACATATACTTCTATTATAAGTTAAAGTTCCCGCCGTATGCAAATTAGGCTTTGCTAGCGTAACAGCGCTCTGCCTAGCGAAGTAAAACTAGCGCAACTACGCTACCATTCGCCGACCTAAGCATAAATTCGCACTTTAGTGGATTTGCATAGCGCTGGCGAAAATTCGCCTGGCGAAGTGAAGTGAACGCTAGTGAAGCCTACGCTGGCGAATTTTCGGATCTTAGTGAATCTGCCCCTATAACTCTACTATAATTATTATAGACAAGCTGCTGTGTAGCCATGGGGGCTGCCATCCAGTTTAAAAAAAGGAGAAAAGGCACAGGTTAAATAGTAAATAACAGAAAATTCTCTAGAATACAGTGGGATTATATCTCCTTATAAATTATCTGTATGTGTCTTTTCTCCTTTTTCAGTTTTAAATGGATGTCCCTGTAGTCACACAGCAGCTTGTTATAAACCATAACAGTTTAGTAGTCTTTCTGAAGCAGACTAGTATTACAAATGCAGTTCAACAGTACATTATATAGTATTTAAAAAACTTTTATACACTTTCAGTTATTGGTGTTACTGTTCCTTTAAACAAATTATTTTGGAAATCATCATACTAAGCTATGTAATACTGACCATGCTTCTGAGAACAATATTGGTTCTCAAATAAAACATGGTAGGCCCCACTGGCCCAAACATGATCCCTGCGTGAAGTCTTTTCTGCAGCTTCAGACCTCCCTACCTGGCCCCCAGCATGTCCTCTAGAGGTAGGTTCAGGGGGGCCAGAGGGGATTTACAGCTCAGCATTGGGACTGGAGAGGGTTTTGTATTTAAGGCCCCAGATATGACGTTGTATTTATTTACTGGATATTGTGTTTTATATGCTTCACTAGGGATATCCGCTTATGTTAAATAGCTAAAAATTAACTTAACCCTAAAATGAATATGTCTAAAAATGACATTTTTTATTTACTGATGTTATTACACCAGACTTAAGTTTCAGCTTCTCAATAGCAGCAATGATCCAGAACTTCACAGGGGGTCACCATCTTGGAAAGTGTCTGTGACACTCACATGCTCATTGGGCTCTGAGCAGCTGTTGAGACGCTAAGCTTAGGGAATCAAGCAGAAAATGAGGTTTGTCTGTAATATAAACTGATGCTACAATGCTGATTATTAAATTCTGATGCTAATTGCAGTGGTTTCTGTGCTGACATGTAGTATTATCTGTATTAATAACTAATCAGCCTTATATTGTGACATTTATATTCTGTGTGTACTTAGGGTTGCCGCCTGTCCAGTTGTGACCCGGACAGCCCGGTAATTTGGTGAGCTACCTGGGTCAAAACTGGAAAACTGGGCAGTATTCCCCATGATTGAAATGGCATTCGTCCAATCGCCATGTCATAGCCACGCTCCCTGATAGTACACCCACCACATCATGGCCCTGCCCCTCCACATCACAACCCTGCCTCCTGCCCGGTCTCCACTGGCAGAAAAGGTTGCAATCCTATGTGTACTGTATATTTTGAGTGGGTCCTTAAGCTCAGGTAACTGACAGCACAAAACATAATGTACAAAATTTGGCATGTAAAGGCAAAAAATAAAATCCAATTTTTACTTTCTTTAATGAAAAATAAATCTATGTCCAATATAATCAAAAAATGTCTACCGTTTTTATAAGGAATCTCACTGTATGTGGTGATATTCTCCATTAATTTACTGCTGTGGATAGGAATTGTCAGACGGACCCTAACTGCTCTGCAGGGAAACAACATACTTATGAACAGCAGGGGGAGCCCAAGCCTTACTTCCCAGCAAAGCAGCTTTCTTGTTGCCTGTAGATCAGTCTGCAACTGAGTAGAGATTTGTATTGGATTTTATATTTGCCTTTACATCCCCTTTACTGTTTCCAACTCCAGCTACAGGGACAAAGATTATGGAGCCAAATTTAAACAGATAAACTGGGATTCTATTTCAAGGATTATTTTGCTGCAGCCACTGGTTCTGCAGAGTTGGAGAAAGTTTCTAACTACAGTATATTAGAAACATTTTTTATTTTTCACAGCCTATCTATTTATCCAGTTTTTATTTTTCACAGCCTATCTATTTATCCAGTTTTTATTTTTACACTGAACTGTTCCTTTAAACAATACAAAAATAATAAAATCCACATTAAATTACATGACAACACAGGACCCAGTGCAGTCTTCATATTCTGATTATTAATCAGATTGCTGTATCGGCTTCTGGCAGATATTATTTGACTTGTGCTCTTTTGATAATTTATGATGATCCCTAAGCAGTCCAGACCACACTGAGCATTTGCACAGTCTTGGTCTTGCAAGGATGTTTAAAGAAGAATTCAAACCTGTAATTAAAAAAAAAACATACCCCCACCCCACGTAGACCCCCCTCCACCCCCAGCCTAAACCCCCATTGCCGGGGAAATGCCCCATACTTTATACTTACCCCTCGGCACAGATTCAGGCAGCAGAGTTGCACGTAGCCATATTGCGTGTTTTCGGTAACCTGAATGGGAGATTTCCGTTCATTTTGGCGCATGTGCAGTTGTCGCAAACCGGCAAATTGCTCCAAATCAGATCTCCCAGTCAGCTTACCAAAGACCCGCCAGATGGCTGCATGGAACTCCCCTGCCTGAATCTGCACTGAGGGGTAAGTATAAAGTATGGGGCATTTCCCTGAGGGCAGTTAGGCTGGGGGAGGAGGGAGGGGGTTTACATGGGGTGGGGGTACTTTTTTATTACAGGGTTAAATTCTCCTTTAACAAAGTTACAAGATGGTAACCCCCATGTGGCAAAATTTGAATGCATAAATAATTTGTTTGATTAGGCTTGTATTGCAGTAAGTTCTTATTTATGTTTAGTATAAAAAATACAGCATTTCTAGCCTTATTCTATTTTAGACAATGCTTCCCCTTTAATATGTTTTACTTCACACTACTGTAAACAAATAAAACTGAAGGAAAAAAAGATTCATTGCTGACAAAACCCTTTAATAGTGTGAATTTGAGAAAAAAAATTGCTATATGCCAAAGTTTCCTTTTTTTTGTATGGCTAGGGTATTTATATTACTGTATAATCTATCATCTTGTCTTATTGTCATACGTCAATGGGAGAAACAAATTATATGTCACTTGTCTCCTCTTTAAATGTCTTTGTAATCATTGCTTTGGAAAGACAATATCAAAAAGCTGTCTGCATGGTGAAGAACAGGCTAAAAAGATATTATCCTGAAGGATACAGTAAGTTACCTTGTCCTATGGAATAAACCACATATCACCCAGGAATATGAATCCCTAGGATAGGGGCAAATTTAATGTATGATGTTAAAAGAACAGTTCAGTGTAAAAATGAAAACTGGATAAATAGATAGGCTGTGCAAAATAAAAAATGTTTCTAATATAGTTAGTTAGCCAAAAATGTGACTGGGCGTCTAATATAATAGACAGAATCCAACTTCCTGCTTTTCAGATCTTTAACTCTGAGTTAGTCAGCGACTTGAAGGGGGGCCACATGGGACATAAATGTTCAGTGAGTTTGCAATTGATCCTCAGAATTTAGCTCAGATTGTAAAGCAACAGTTATGGTCCATGTGGCCCTCCCTCAAGTCACTGATTGGTTACTACCTGGTCACCAGGGTAACCAGTCAGTGGAAAACAAGAGAGCTGAAAAGCAGGAAGTAGTGTTCTGGCGATTATGTTAGACATCCAGTCACTCCAGCCTTTATACATTACATTTTTGGCTAACTAACTACATTAGAAACATTTTTTATTTTGCCCAGCCTAACTATTTACCCAGTTTTTATTTTTATACTGAACAATTCCTTTAATTAATATCCTTTTTATTTATTTGTAATTTCGAGAAAAATGTTTAAGTAGCCTAACACTGACCCAAGGTTTAACTTAACAATTATTATGTTCAGAATTTATCACCAAAGCAACAAGCTTTGGATGAAGATGATAAGGTTAAACAAGAATGTTAAAAGGCTCACTTGTGATTAGTCTACCTTTGACCCCAACTCTCATGAACAGTAGCTGAGGAACCAGTAGCACCAAGACCAGTTGTGTTAGTCTTTCAATGTGCATTGTGCTTAGACAGCAACAGCCTTTTTTAGGATAAACATAATGGTTATACCTTATATTTATCGGTTTATGTGTCCAGGCATTCATGGACAAGGAAAAATATTTTCTTTGTGTGCCAATGTGGCTTATTTTGAATTTGAAATATGTATGCTATTGTTATTTCTTGCACTAAACTGTTTAGAACCATGTTTTCACATCACGAACCCAGGACAAAAATAGTAGAATCATCAATTTAAAAGTTGCATCCAGGTGCCATGTTCCAGACCTACAGCTCAAGGAGTGGATGTCATGAAAAGAAAACCACAGACTTTCCTCAAACTATAAATGGGCATACATTTATTATGGGGCACACACAATCATTTTAACAACCATTACTGTTTTAAGTATCCATTACAGCTCACTTTGAATATGATCACTTTAATGTGAAACCAGTTTCGCAATTGGTGCGAATTGACCAGATCCTCAACAAATTCTGCCTCACATATGTACAGAATAATGTAATTTTATAGGTTTCACAGATGCACATTCACAAAGAAGTACACTAATGCGAGAGACTGCAGTAGAATAATCAACAGAGGGAATAATCAGCAGAGGGAGTCTTGAACAACTGGTGATGCTCACCAACTAGAACTCATTACCTAGACATAGTATATTCTTAGGCATGAATGTTGGTGAGTGTGATGTGATTCCCACAATTTTACCTTAGACAGGAGTGAAAGGGAAGTTTTCCTGTGCCTCCAGTCCTGAAAAATCGTGAAAAGTTAGACATGCATACTGGTAGGATATACAAGTGTAAGAGACAGGTCTTCAGAATTATTAGTAGCCTATAAATGAGGAAATTGTCTGCATTAGTAACACCTGCAGCTGGTGGATAACAGTGGGCATAAATCAACCATGAAACAGTACACTATTTTGAATTTTTCTTGAGACAGCTTAATAGCGAAGTCCTTCAGTGCTGCAACTAGTAAATAACCATGGAAATCCTCTGTAAATTGATGCCAGTGAAGTTGACTAAAGCATACATTTAGTAGATAAAGCATATCACACCATAAACCAATAGGGTTCATTTATGACCAGAACACTTCAGACCAACACCTGTCTTTTATCAAGCATGGTAGGCTATGTGCTGTAGTACAAACTGGGTGAGAAAGTAGTCCAGGATGAGAAGTGAAAATTAAAGCAACCCATTTATGTCTCATGCACCCAGTGGTCTGTTTATCTGGAATAGAGAAAACTATATGTACTAATTCAAGAGAAGGCAAATGTGCAGATTGTATGCAGTATGCTGAAGATAGGTAAAAATTAAACGTTCTCTTCATTTCAGATTGTTTGTGTAAATCACACATGTATTTATAGCTTTTCAGCATCCTGGAGGTTGCAAATAATAATGGGAATGCCAGAAGTCTGTGAATCATACTTGCCTTTTCTTTTTAATGGATTGGATTGCCTCAGGTTTTCTTTCGGTCATCAAACATTTTGTGAGGGATGTTCATAAATATATGATATGCCAGAGAATTCCGTATCTCTCGCAGGTTAATTAATTATGTACTCTATTAAAAAAAAGTACTGCTGTTTGGCAACAACTATATGCCCTAATACCTTTATACCAAGCTAAATACAAAGCAATGTACAGCAGCTAAAAATACAGGGATACTTCATGAATGTTAATGCAGCGTCAGGACACTGGAGGATAAACAGGCAGCCATATGCAACACTATCAATATTAATGGGATTGTTTCCAAAATTCAGTACAATAGACCAATGTTTACAGAGGTGCTGGCTGCATCACAAAAATTGACTAGCACAACAATGAAGACTCAATATAACTTTAAAAGTATTCTACATGTACAATTTAATAGCAATGTGAACTGTACCTTTAATATAGCTAAACACACTCTAGAAAAAAGATGATTTTCTCTCCACATAATAACATTTTAATAAAAGAGGCTTACACACACGCGTGCTTAACTGAATTATATGTTAAAAATGACTGAACATTAAAGGTAAAGGGATGAATAAATCATATATTAAATATATAGAACTAATTACAATATGGCAGGACAGCACAAAGATTGGTATATTAATTAATACCAATATTAATACCAATCTTAATCTACAATATATTAAAAATGTGCCCCATAAATATAATTTCTAAATTGAAATCAGGGCTAAATTTATTCCAAACTGTGAAACAAATTCATATTAACTATTTCATTTTTAATATACATTAATTAAACATTTTCTCCCACAAATTTTATCGTCACATACACATCTACAGATTCTTATTATAATTTCCCTCATCCCTACTACATAACAATATCTGTTTTATTGTGCCTCAGATTTTGGTTTTATGTGATGGAATGGCTTATACAACAATTGTATTTTATACACTTTAGGCTACACACACACAACATACAAATATTTATGTGTGCTTTGATCATACCTCTTCTTATAACAATTAAGGGATACCTAGACAATTTCTGGGAACAGTTTCATGTACAATGAATAGTAATAGATTAAAACAACTGGATTCACTGAAGGTGATAATATCATACAAATTAGGTATGAAAAACTGGCAAACTGGTAAAGGCAATTTGAGCAGCAAGTCGCATTTGGCACTATTTTGAAAGTTGTTTTTAAGCCTTTCAAAATCTTGCATTAAATGCTACAGTATTCTGAATACTAATTATGGAATTATAGGAACTTATATTTTTAACGTGAAAAACCTCAACATTGGACATATTTTTTTTTAAATAAATTGACCTAGTATTCATATGGGGCAGATTTACTATTGGTCGAATTTCGAATTAAAAAAAAATTTGAAATTCAACCATTTTTGATTGCAAATGAATCTATTTAGATTGAATAGGTCTGTTTTCGAATCATATTCGAATCATTCGATTGCCTCGTTCGAATCAAACTATTTTAACGATTTTCAAAAAAAAAAAATCGATTTTCCAGGACTTAGAAAAATTTTCAGAAAAGCTTCCAGGAGGTCCCTCATAAGCTACAATGGCAGTTAGGCAACTTTAAGTGATACTTACACTAAAAAATGAAATTTAACATATGAATGTACATTAATTGTTACCTATAGGTCATGTTGATCATTTTTTGCTGAGAGGTTTGTTTTTGTATTTAACTGTTAGCTGAAATGTCTAAGCCTGACTGTCTGACCCTCTGACACTCTGACTTTGCCAACCTAACAGTCCCATCTCAGTCTGTTAGTTACAGTTTCTAATGATAACAGATGCCTGCTGCACAAATATGGCAGCCCCCTCATACAGGAACATGGGGGATCAGACAGGTAAAGGTAAAGGAAAAGCATCATGCAAATACCTTGTGGCAAAGTTAGAAGTAGCTTTCAAAGCCAGTTATTATAATAGAGGTAAAAAAGAGTTTGACTTTAGGTGTCAGAATCTCTTTAAGGTGGCAAATACTGTAGTCGAATTCGTGTCAGTACTTCAAAATTTTAATTTTTTCAAATTGAACTTTGGGCTATTCGATAGTCAAAGTAGCCCAATTACTTCCAAATTCTAATTTAAAAAATTCAAATTTTATACGAAAATTCACTTTGACCTTTAGTAAATGTGCCCCATAATGTCAGTTTCTAATATCTCTGCATTCCAATGGGAGTCTAAATGGAGAGTCCAAGCATAATGGGAATGTCTTATCACTAAGGGGGTTATGTACCAAAATTCAATTTTAACTCATTTAAAAAAAAAAAAAAACAAAAAAAAAAAAACTCTACCAAACTCCCATTCACGATTTTGCCTTATTTATCTTTAAATCGGATCAGGAAAAAAACTTGATAAAATCAAGCAAAAATCTGAATCATACCTTTTTTCTGATTTTTTTTCCCAAACCACTACATTTTTTGCCCCGATAACCCTACATTATCAGGGTAAGCCCAGCACAAACCGCAATATCTTAAAAATTGGGAGAGGGGACAGGTTTGAGATTTCTGTTTTTTTGCAGCACCAGGGTATAATAAATCTCAAGTTTTTTTCCCACCAGTTTTTGCCCAAAAAAGCCAGACCAGAAGAAAAATGAGTTTTAGTAAATAATAAATAGTTAATTATTTCCTAACTTAAATAATTAAATTCCTTGTCAATAGAAATATTATCCCCACAAAAGAAACAGTAATTGAAAACAGTTATGTAATTTAGCTATTGTATTTCATTTGAGACTCTTTACCTAATCATTATAATAAAATTATAATGAAATGATAATGTAGAGCTCCTGGAAACACCTACCGCTAGCTTGTGGCTTGAGTAACTCAAATGAAGGAGAACTGCAGGAAAGAGGAAAAGAAGAGATCAATGTAAATGTGGGGGGAAGTTCGTTGAAGAAAGATAGTGGGGGTCATTCATAAAGTTCGCGCAGGGCGGATTAGTTCGCAGAGTGAATATATTTGCCCTGGTTATATTTATAAAGCTGAATAAGAGTGTGCAAACAGATTTGCGAATGTTTTTCACATCGCGAATGTCTATAGGAGCTTTTTAAATATGGCAAAAATCAAAAATTGCAAACACTCTGTGCCACAAAACTGTTTCGCAAATTTGCGAATTTAAGTTACTGTTAACGCTATTTTCACATGCAAAGACCCGTCTTGTTTGCGAGTTGTAGTAGTGCAATATTGTAGCGTTCAGGAAAAGGCATGGGCAAAACTACCATTTGCGAACAATTATGCGCTGTGCGAACTTTATAAATGACCCCCAGTGAGAACAGTAGAACCACAATACATTTTTAAAGCTGTAGAATTTCCACATAGAGACAAAGCTTAACAGTAACAACCGCAGTAATTATAGGCAGCAAACGGTAAGATACAGGTCTGGGGTGTTACACCACTTTGCAACATAAAAGGTACAAGGTCTGAGGACCTATAGCCCAAGAAAACATGATTGGTTGATGTGTAAGGACATCATACCTGTATCTCAAATCTGTAAGCAGAAAATAATGACATATTTGCATTAAAAAGATTTATTAAATATCCATTGGTTTGGTCATCCGAACAATAGCTTTCCTTTAGTATGAATGCACAAAGGGGCACATTTACATACAGTACCTGTAAATTTTAACTTCAGAAGTCTCCCTCACACTTCAAGCAACAACGTCACATGTTATTTAGTGACAAGTATTCATCAAAATGTGCAATTACGTCTCAGTGTAAGAATGCTGAATTATTATCGTCAGTGATGATTCATTGGGGCAAATATTTCATAAACATTTACTCTGGTGTTACTTTCTTCCTATCGAAACTTTTTTAACGTACTTATGCTCACGTCATTTTAAATTCAGTGTTTATATAAATGTCATATTTATGTATTTATTAGTGATGTTCAAGGAAGCATGATATTATCTTCTATTTTCCTATCCCATGAGCCCACACTAAAACAAATGTGGCATGAGCTTCAGTTGTTAAAAAGCAGTGATGGGCGAACTTGTCCAGCCAAATTCACGAAACGGCAAAAATTTGGTGAAACAGGACATTTGGCACCAGTGACAATTCACTGGCATCAAACTTAGTTGTCGGTGACCATTTTGACACCGGCGACAATTTAACACACTTTACTCAATAGGCGCATGGTTTATTGTCGCTGGCGTCAAAACGCTTGCGGGGTCTGAATTGAGGCCAGCGACCAAAATGGTCACTGGCGTGAAAATTTTTTTTGACTCCAGCAAATTTCCACTGTCGAATTTTCACTGCCGTTTCGTTCATTTATTTGCCAGCCGCAAAACACGGAAATTCGCAGCTGGCAAATAAATTCGCCCATCACTATTAAAAAGTGTAAAAAGTGTAAAAAGATATTAACAGTTACCATTTGTAAACATCCCACTTTAAAGGGATTCTGTCATGATTTTTTATGGGACGGAAGGAAGGGGGGTGATATCACTCCAACTTGCAATGTAGCATTAAAAAGTGACTGAAGTTTATCAGAGCACAAATCAAGCGGACTCCTGGGAAACTGCCAAATGTTTTAAATATAAAAAAAAAAACGTTTGCCCCTTTTTAAAAAAAAAAAAAAAAAAAGGATTTCGGTGCAGAATTCTGGATGCAGCACAATTAACGGGTGCATTTGGAAAAAAACGTTTTCCAGTGACATCTTTTTAAATAGGAAAAACGCCAGTGTTTTGACTTTTGCTTATGACTTTTTTGGAATCGCAGGATAATGTTGATTATATAGCTTCATCAGTCAAAACCTTGTGAAATAAAATTTCAATCCATTACTCTTTTCACCAAAATCTAACACTGTGATAAATTAGTGGATTAACGATTGTTTGCCTGAGCAAAACTCGGCAGGTGAAATGCAGCGAAAGTTCACCAGTGACAAAGCTATTCATTAGTAAAGTACAGTATATATCATGAAACTCAATAAAAGTCTATGGTCACATTTGGAATTGAAACAAGTTTTTCATCAACTAACTGAATCTGGCCCAAAGTCTGAAGTCCTTTGGCATATACAGTTTATGGAGTATTTCCAATTTCTCAGGTGAGCAAGAACAATATTCAAAGTATTCAGGTAGAAGTTTGAGTTAGCACCACATATAAAAACATTTTCATCTGGAAAAAGTATAATTTGCTACATAAAATTCAGGTTTGGCTACAAAAGACATTTGGCTGATGTTGACATGTTGTGCCAAAGTATGCGTCTAAACAAAGTCTGCTCCATCTGCATATTTGGTATATTCTGTATGAAAACATAATAGTTCTAACTATTGAGGTCTCAGCATTAAACACACGCACCATATTATTTCATCTGCTATAAAGTTGGAACTGATGGATAATGAACTAACACTTTTGTTGCTATCAGCTTCTGTATGGGAATGTATTGAAAAATGACTATTACCTTCTTTAATTCACAATTAAGGCACCGAGTGAGCAGAACGTTATAAATATTTTTTCTGCTTTTTTTGGCTTCTTGTGTTTTTTTATTCATAGTATTGAAAGTAACACCATAAATTCCATCACATGGGTATAGCATTATATAGATTAGATTCTTTTTGGCCGTGTGATGTCATATTTGATCAGTATGACAGTATAAAACTGACAAACCCTATGAACAAATAAGGTTAATGTTGAAAAACTGCATTTTGTGCTCCAGTGGGGAAGGATAGGTACAGTATGTTCGAATGATCCATCTGACTGTTGGACCATGTAATTCTACTCTCCTGTTGAAGACAAGTCTTCATGTCTAACAAATGTGAGTGTTGATATAAGAAGACATCTGAGTTTCCTGGGAGTAGGGAATTACTGCTTATTGAACATCACAGTAGAAAAAGGCATTGTCACGTCAAATCCAGGGACAAAGGCTGATGGGGGAAAGAAACTCTTACATTATTTTTTCAAGGCTATGAGTCTCTTGTCTGTTTTCATAAGGAGAAAAACCACTGACAGGATTGCAAGGTCTGTGCTCCCTACATACTAAGTTTGAGAGTCTATAGCCTAATTGTGTGCAGTTTAGGCTGGAGGTTTGTAACCAAAGAAAAAATAATGCTTTCTTTGACTAATTAGTAAAAGATTAAGGGGCAGTTCATTGTGAACCATGTACATTGTGGTATTCCAAGGCAATTTGTGGCTGTCTTTGTTTTAGATTCTTTGAATTTTTTTTCCATATTTAAATGAAAAAAATGTTTACCAGCTTGTCCTTAAGGTCCTTTCACAACACACCATAATTGCAGCATGTACAGTATGCACCAGGAATTTTCTGGAGATCCTGTATGAGATCAGAGCATTCCTTTGGTATGAAATTCAAATCCTTAAAGCACACTGACACCAATTGGGACAGTTTTTTTTGTCTGATGTCCCAATCCTTTTACTAGATCTTTCTGATCTTTACGGAAACTTATCAATATATTTGGGACTGCGTTTTTTCCCACAATCTGTAAAAATTGTAGTGAAAAAATTTTGAAAAAGTTGTAGTTATCAAAATATTTTTTTTTTGCTGCATGAAACAAAAGAATATTTTTAGAAGAAATGGCTGGTTGATACTGTAACTGTCCCAGTAGTCAGAACTAGACAGAAATCACTGAAAATGTCTTATTCATGTATATTATAAAATTGCTTACATTTTCTTTTTATTCACAGGCAGCATATTTAATAACTCATTTGTTGTATTTTTGTGTATCTCAATAGTATAATGATTCAAAGCATATATGTGGGGAAGTTATGACGTATTGGCCAATCAAAAGGTATAATTTATCTGGGTGTTTTACATAAGTTGAAGGGATTCTGTCATGATTTTTATGGTTTACTTATCATTTCTAAACTATGCTGTTTACATTGCAAATAATTCATTCTGCCATTTAAAATTTTATTTTTGAACCAACAAAGGTATTTTTTTATCTGTAATATTGGTGTGAGGCAGCCATCTCAGTGAATTGTGCCTGATTCTGTTTGAGAAACAGCCAGATCTTCAGGATGGAACTGCTTTGAGAATGCTAATATTTCTATGCTATTACTTAATACAATCCAAGTCATGCTATATTCATGTCTAGGACTAGGGAGCACTTTTAGCAATGCAAATTCTGACTTCATTTTGATCTCTACAATGCTCAAATCTTCTCCTGCCTTCAGGAAACCTGTTTTTGGAAAGTTTGGAAGTTGGTCTGCAATGCCATAAATCATTGCTTTTCATATTTAATGTTTTTGGGCCCATTGCCTCTTACTGTATTTATGGTATATAGGGCTAAAGCTCCAATTGCTACTCATTATATTTAACGTATTTTGGGTGCAACAATTTCTCCCCCTCATTGTATAATGTAATGTATTTATGATTTGGAATTGTTCATAGAAGCCAGTGTAACATTATTTAGAAGTGAATAATGTGTGCATACAAATATCTCATTTACTGTACAAACATTTGAGGTTAATGGTACATGGGATCGTTTTTCCACTGTATATTTAAGCTGGCAGAGAAATGCCTGAAACCACCCTAGGTGCCAGGTAGCTGCTATCTGATTAGCTGCCCATTGGTCTGTTGATAGGCTGCTGGGGGGGAGGGAGGGGTGATATCACTCCAACTAACAATGTAGCAGTAAACAGTGACTGAAATCTATCAGCGCACAAGTTACATGGTTGGGGACACCTGGGAAATTGACATAATGTCTAGCCCCATGCCAATTTTTTTTTTTGTAGCAGCACTATTAACTGATGCATTTTGAAAATACATGTTTCCCCTGACAGTATCCTTTAAGTGAAATAATGTTGAATACAGTGCAGTGATTCAAATAATAGTAAATAGTTCAATACAGACTATTAAGTAGGATAAGGTAGAACTGAGAAAGGAACTGCAAGCAATGCTTTTCACATTAGGACTGTAATGCTGGTCTGTGGAGAAGCAAACCAAAATGGAAAGCTATACTGCTAAAGGCATCCCTTTACACTGTTACTGTGACAAGGATTACAGTGTGTAACAAATTGTGTCTCCTACTTCTTAGATATAACCACTGTATTTGTATCATTAGATCCCTAGGCGCTGTCTGCAGACACAGAAAATGTGGATCAATCTATTTATTTCCAATGCTGTCTGGATAATCCTAGAAACTTCAGTAGGTCAATAGTTTGCAAAGATATAAATATACAGAGAAGATAACAAGCAAAGAGATGCCATTTACTGTATATAATATGTAGGAGACAACCCAACAGAATATAAGATATGGAGGATAAAACATGTCTCAACTTGTTAAGAAACTCCATAGCTATATTCTGAGAGGCATTTATGTTCTGGTATAGAAAGAGAAAAAGAGAGAGAGCTATAACATAAGGATGTGTAAAAATATCAGGGTGATAAAAAGTATTAGTAATGTTCATTTTCCACATCCACAAGGGGATACATATACATAACAGTTTATATATCCAACATTTCACCAGAAAAGATGTACATTCTGTAGTTTCAATTGCATATGGTTAGGAGACAGTAGTGTGAGACCGGGAGTCCTTTTCAGAAGAACTTGCAATCTAAGCAGAGGAGGAAGTGAGTCATATGGTGAAGGTTGTAAAGGTACTGTTGGTCAAGATAGTAATTGTAAGTGCATAGTGAAAAATTAAAACCCAAACAACTAGTAGTCAGTGTGTGTGTGCAAGCAAACAGTTGGTGTTTTGTGAGTGGATAATTTGTTGAGGCCATAATTTATAAGCTTCAATCAAAAGGCTTTAAATAATCATTTGAAAGCTTGAAGGTTCTGGGTGTGTCTTTTGGGATAGCACAGAGTTCCAGAGCATGGGTACAGCACAAGAAAACTCCTGGATGTGGGAGTAAGAAGTAGCAATGAGTGATAAAGAGAGATGGAAGTCATGTGCCATATGAAGGTTACATCTTGAATGTACTTGGTTATTAGAGAGGCGATATATGGTGGGGCAACATTGCTGATTGCAACATGAGTACAAGAATTTTGAAATTCTATGTATGTATGTATGCCAAACTTTAGAACAGTTAATATAGAAGGAGTTTGCAGGGAGAACTTTTAACATTAACTGCCAAGTCATGAGAAAGTGTGCAGCTTACAGCACAGAGAAGCAGATATCACCAGACAGGGTAAGATGGAGCCTTTGAATTGTGCTCTGCAGAGGTCAGCACACAGAGAAACCTTTGAATGGAATAGATGTGCGGGGAGGGAGTTTGGAGGGTGTAAGTGGAGGGGGGCTGAGGATGGACTAGGGTTTAGTTTTCCTTTAAGGCGGTGTTTCATCCAAGGTTCCAATTGCTTGTTGCACCTAAATGCACAACTGATTTTTAAATAATAACACACTATCTGTTTTCAGTCCTGTGAGCATCACTGCACAACAAATGACACAATTCCCATCCCACTTTCTTCCATAAAATGAGAAAACAACTTGTGTAAGATTTACCAACACAGACACCAATTAGCACATGCATTTTAGCAGGTACCCACAATTATGCAGTAGCTGTGGGGAAAATGCTGCATTATAGGTAAAAAAAACTTGGGGATTTGCATTTGTTTTGGTGCTTTGCAGTTTACATTTGCATTTGTAATGAGCTTTACAGTTGTGTATTTATTGTTTTGGAATATCGTAGGGATTAATAGTTTATCCATGAAAATAAAAATAAAGAAATCCACCCAATCAGCCTTTTAGATATGCTTGCTTTTAAAGTGACAATTTTCAGCATACACAGTACTGCCAAATAAATGAAATAGCTGAAATTACATCTTATCTGCACTGTCAGGCACAGTAAAGTCTACAGTAAAGACTTTTTTTTGTGCAATTCCTGGTAATCGTTCTCACCTCCAGTTGTGCTCAGAGCGTGACTATCAGCAAGACAGCAGTAATAGATTTCTAATTAGCCATTCACCTCTGTTTATCACTGCTTGAAACAGAATGCTGAAAACAACTTCATTTGCTGAGTGCTGAAATTTATACATCTGCGCCATCAAAGAAAGAGCTGTTTATATTGTAATCTTCAAACTGGTAATGTCTAGGAACACATATGTTAGCTACAACATTAATCTCAAACTAATGTTTCTAATGCAACACACAATATTTTGTTCCTGTATATTATTCTTGTCACCATTTTTATCTGGATTATTTGTGCTTGAATAAGTTTACAACAAGGTGGATTATGCCGTTCTAGAGTGATTCTCACTTGCTGTAAAATTAAAGTCGACCTGTCATCCAGTCATAAAAAGCTGTATAATAAAAGTCCTTTTCAAATTAAACATGAAATCTAAATTCTTTTTTTATTAAAGCATTCATAGTTGTTTTAAACTCATTTAAAAATCTCAGTTGTCAATCAAATATTGCCTGCCCTTCCTCTATGCCTTAAGCATAGGGGCGGGATAGGCAATTAAATACATTTTCCATTCAGCACTTACTAGATGTCACTGCATTCCCCCCTCCTTAGTCACCATTTAATTGTGTAACCAGTGCATGGGGATGGACATCAGCTCCCCCGTTCTGGTGCACAAACAAGATTCTGAGCTAATGCAAGGCTTGCCCTAACAACAATGTCCACAAAATAGCTCCTCTCTCCTTGCTATAATTATGAGTTCCCAGACTGAAGGAAACAATATTCAAATCATTTACGTAGTGTAATAGAAGTTGACTTTGCTTGAATACCGTGATAAAATAGGATTTGGGATATTGTTTTCAGGTGACAGGTCCCCTTTAAGCTTAATACTTATAGAGTTGTCCATTGTTTTCAATACTGGTCAAGTCTAATTTCTGAAGAATAACTTTGAAGGTTGGACTCTCTTATAAATTATAAAAGTGTTCATGCAATAGGTAAGGCTTTCCCTGAATAATTTTGCTCTGCTACAATGCAGTGAATAATGTGTCATGAATTGCAGGGAGAGTGTTCAGAGAAAAACGGACCTTCGAATCAGGTTTACAGCTTTGAGCCAAGACTTGTACCAGGTCGTGTCTATGATGCCACCCATCATTTTAAATGCCTTTCATTTTAAATGTCCCCAAAGGACAGTTAAAATAGTTAATATGCTCCTATGGGTTGTATTTATGGAAAAGTAAGTAATAGTCCATATGCTCATTAAGGTTGTGTTTATGAACAGAGAGAGTACCTTTAAAGTATAAATTCTGAAGAATAACTTGGAAGGTTGGACTTATAAATTATAAAAGTGTTCATGCAACAGGTAAGGCTTCCCCTGCATAATTATTGCTCAGCTACAGTGTAGTGAAAAATGTGTGACGGTGTTCCTTGCAGGGAAAGTATTCAGAGAAAAATGGACTTTTAAGTCAGGTTTATAGCTTTGTGCCAAGATCTGTACCAGGTCTTGTCTATGATCACACCAATCATTTTAATTGCTTTCGGTACTTTCCCAAAGGACAGAGGAAATAGCCAATGAGCTCCTATGGGTTGTATTTATGGAAAAGTAAGTCTATATGCTCATTAAGGTTGTTTTTATGAACAGAGGTCGCACATTCTGGGGGACAGGGATGAGTGGCAACTAAACTAGGCCTTCTCCCCAGCAATAGCAAGCCAATTTTGTTTAAAGAAATGACTGCAAACTCTCTGTCAAAACATGCTGAGACTTTATAAAAGATACCTATCACTATAATGCAGGAGAACATTCAGGCGCCATATATCACACGATAAAGGTTTCAAAAATTCTTTTGTAGAAATTAACAAAATTGCTAAACCAAATTTCACTGTGCAGTTCCCTTATATTTTGACCACAAGTCCTATAATACCCCCACATACCCCCCCCCCCCCCCATGAGACAGCCTGGCAGGAGAGAAGTGGTTGATCAGGATACATGGGATATGATTAGTTAACAGGAATCCACAGTAAACTTTTCTAACACTTGATATATACTAGCAGTAACTGGCACATTATAAGAAAATAATATATTTTTCAGTGTTTTTCCATTACTTCCCACTATGGTATGTTCCTTTTTCATACTAAAACTGTATTTATACTTTTGCTTTTCACTTTTCTCCCACTATTTATCTTTCCATTGCCATTCTTATTACCCCTTTATTGTCTCTGATGCAGTATATGGGAGATGGCCTTCCATAATTCTAAGCTTTCCAGATAATTGGTTTCCAGATAACAAAGCCCATCCCTGTGGCCCAGCATGAGGTCCAGTGCTGAAATAGTTTAGATCAACATATAGAAAACAATAATAACACTATTGAAGTTATTTGTACAAATACACAATATTGTTGTAAAGCCAACTAAACCAGTGGATAAATAAAATCATCTTATGCATTGTAGCAAAGCAATGACACTGATGTGACTTATAGGAATGGGATCTATTACCCTGAAAGCTTGGGACCTGATGTTTTTTGGTTAATCTTTCTGTAATATGGAGCACTGTGCCTAAAAGTTACTAAAATGATTTACAGTACACATAAAAATTCATAGCAGGATTGTTTTTCCATTAGTATAGGTATGCTAAGTACAAACTACTACAGAGATAAAGCAAACCAGGCAGGAAGATTTTTCACAGGCGGTGTCAAGCATTAAAAAACCCATTACTTGGCACAATGTAACTTGATAGAACTTAAGGCTTAACTATTGGAAATAGCATGGTACATGGGATGTGTTATCCAGAAACCCATCAAATTGCGACAGGACATTTCCCATACACTCCATTTTAATACAATAATCTACATTTTTAATAATGATTTCCTTTTTCTTTTTAATAACAAAACAATGCCTTCAACTTGATCCAATGATCCCAGGACCCTACAAGAAGAATAAAAAAAAGAATTGCGGCGCAGCGCCATCCGCACAGCGACTTTTCATGCATGAGCTCTGCTCTATGCACGCTGCTCCATACGTGCGGTCTCTAGGGGGTCCGGAGGGGGGCCCTGAACAGGCTGACCCTGAATGATCCTACTATTTAATTAATCCTTATTGGAGGCAAAGAAACCTACTGGGTTTAATTATTAAACTAGTAATTTGGTATGGAGACCAAATGAAAGAAAGACCCCTTATGAGGAAACCCCCAGGTTTCAAGCATTCTGAATAACAGGTCCCATATCTGTAGTATTTTAGAGATTCAAGAACAATGGATTTTTCAGATAATACCTCCAATACAATTTTCTACATGCACAAAATTAGAGCTCTGTTGCTTGAGTAAAACATCTTAACTATAAAAAAAAAAGTAGTTACAAATTAAAAAAAAAACATTTGTACTGAGCATAGCTAATTCCATTTTGTAGTCTAGAAAAATAAAGTCTCCATATTTGAAATTGAAACCAAATTGCATAATAACTCAAACACAACCGGGGACTGTAGATTAAAACAGCAGATGAGATTCTATGTAGATACATTTAAGGTTATGCACATATTGTAAGAATTTGTGACAAGCAAGTTCAGAAGTAAAACGGTATACATTTATGCAATTCAGACACTGAAAATGATTTAGTGACAAACCACACTAACATATCATTGCTCCAACAACCTGTATAATGTTAGTTTTCAATAATAAAATAGATTTAAGCAAAGCAAACACAATATTGCCTGCAGTTCAAACAATTGGCTTGAACATGGGGATGCAGTTTTGGGACCCATCTATAAAAGATGAAAAAAAAGTAAATGTCTGCCCTAATTATACAGGGATTAAAACGAGACATCCTCAGCCAGTCTTCTGTTTTACCTAATGTATGTGTGATTTTAATATTTATTGTATATATTAATTATAATATTGTACTTTGTGTGGTATAAAAACATGTACAGGTATGGGATCCGTTATCTGGAAACCCGATATCCAGAAAGCTCCAAATTACGGAAAGGGTGTCTCCCATAGATTCCATTATAATCAAATATTTTTTTTAATGATATCTTTTTTCTCTGTAATAATAAAACAATACATTTTATTTGATCCAAACTAAGACATAATTAATCCTTTTTGGATGCAAAACCAGTCTATTGAGGTTATTTCATGTTTATATCATTTTCTAGTAGACTTAAGTTATGAAGATCCAAAAAAAGATCCCGAGCATTCTGGATAACAGGTCCCATACCTGTATATGTTCTTAATTAATTATTTGAATTATTTCAAGTATAGATATTTGGTATATATTTTCCAAGTTTGAAAATTAGAAATGTAGGCGTTGCCTTGCTGTAAAACTAAATTTTCATGAAGTCTGCTAAACTTTGCGAACAGGTTCAGTAACTAGCTGTAAAATAACAAATGAGGTCATTTGTAATGCACCATGAATTGTGGCAATGAGTCTTTTTTGCACTTTGCACTAAGTGGTGCATTTTGTAAGAAGCTGGCTCTTCCATTTGGAGTGCAGAGACCTGCAGCATGTGCATCGAATAGAGTTTTGCCTAGGTATGGCTGGGGAGGCACATTGGCATTCACCCACCCCCTAACTTTCGATTCAGATACACAAGTTAAAAGGAATGTAAAGGCAAAAACAAAATCCCATTTTTACTTTCTTTAAAGTGGACCCGTCACCCCATAAAAATATTCAAAATCCTATTTTATCACATTAGTCAAGCAAAATGAACATTAATTACACTATATAAATTATTTTAATCTTGTTTTCTTCAGTCTGGGAATTCATAATTATAGCAAGCAGTCAGGAGCCATTTTGTGGACACTGTTATTAAGGAAAGCCTTGCATCATCTCAGAATCTTGTTTGTGCACCAGAATGAGGGACCCAATGTCTATCCCCATGTCCTGGCTACACAATTAAATGGTTAAGAAAACTGGGGGAATGTGTGGGGAGCAGTGACATCTAGGAAGTGCTGAATGGAAAGTGAAAGTAATTATCTGCCCCGCCTCTATGCCTAAGGCATAAAGGAGTGGAAGACAATATTTGATTGACAGCAGAGATTTTTAAATGAGCGTAAAACAGCTATGAATGCTTTAATAAAAATTTTAAATTGGATTTCATGTTTAATTTGAAAAGAACTTTTATTATACAGATTTTTGTGTCTGGGTGACGGGTCCACTTTAATGAAAAAGAAATCTATCTCCAATATACTTCAATTAAAAAATGTCTGCCGTTTTTATAAGAAACCTGACTGTATGCAGTGAAATTTCCCCTTCATTTACTGCTGTGGATAGGAATTGTCAAACAATCCCTAACTGCTCTGCAGGGAAACAGTCACACTTTCAAACAGCAGGGGGAGCCCCCCTCACCTTACTTCCCATAACTCCAGCAGCTTTGTCTGTTTCCCTGTAAAATAGCCAGTGACTATGTAGATATTTGTATCCGCAGACCCAGTGCAGTCTGTATATTCTGATTTTGAATCAGTCTTGCTGTATTGGCTTCTATGGGAGATATTATTTGACTTGTGCTGTTTTGATCATTTATGACAATCCCTAAACTTAACTTCCCAACTGAAGGCCAGACCACACTGAGCATGTGTGTAGTCTTGGTATTGCAAAGATGTCTAACAAAGTTACAAGATGACAGCCGCTTGTGCCAACTTTGAAAGCATAAATCATTTGTCTTATTAGGCTTATGGTGTAGTAAGTTCATGTTTATATTTAGTATACAAAATACAGCATAGCTAACATTATTCTATTTTACTTTAGTTGCCCTTTAAGGAACGTCAGCAGTGTCCTTAGCCCTGCCTTCGGTTAAGGACAAGGCTAGTTGAGTCTCCTGGCACTGTGCTCTGTTTCTCACATGAGATTTGTTAGGGGACAAGTGCATTTGTGCCCCTTAGTGCTCTAACAGTTGCCCCTGGGGTACTGTAAATGACCCCTAAAATGTAAAGGTATTCCTATTGATTATTAGAAACATACATTAACAAATGTAATATTCTCTCTAGGCTACAATTTGATGTGAAATTCCTTATATACTCATAAAAACAGCATGTTCTCAGAAAACATTTAAGACAGTTATTAAACTCATATAATTTAATGGTCACTGAGGTGATGTCAAAGTGAAGAAATGATTATCATAAAGATGAAATTATGTATTTATGATTTTGTAAAATATCCAGATCTTAAAATATACCTTAATACAATTTCCAAATTGCTCTGTTCTCTAAAAGTGGAAGTTCCTTTTGCTTACAGATCACATCATAATAACTATGAATAACAATGATATTTCAATCAGAGGAATTAAGTCAATTACATTACACAGTTCAGTTGTATAGTTTAAAATGTAAGACATCAGTAATCTAACACCACAGGACATTACATTACATAAAGCATCATGACAAGCTAATTTTTCTCAGACCATATTTACCATCAGTGGGCACATTTAGTCAATGCAGTAAAATATATGAAAGATTTGCAAGCTTACTTGTATTGACTGTACAGACTGCTAAACGCTAATTCTTGATTAGTTACACGTTACTGTCTTAAAAGTTCAGCAGCCACATTTCAATTTTTTAACAAATGAGAACAAATGTCTGTATACAGACAGACAGATAGACACACACATGCCTATCATTTATTATCAGTATCGTATTTATAGAGAGCCAACATATTGCTCAGTTCTGTAAAGTAAATGTGTTTATACAACTAAATCACATATAGATCATATGGGGGCAGATTTACTATTGGTCGAGTTTCAAATAGCAAAATAATTGAAATTTGACCATGAAATTCTTTTAGGGGGACAGTTTTGATTGAAAAGGGGCCTATTTCAATCGAATAGGTTCGTTTTTGATCAAATTCGAATTGTTCTAATCGTTCAATCGCATCATTCGATTCAAACAATTTAAAAAAAAAATTAAAATTTTTCAAGACTTTCCAAGAAAATTACAAGGAAAGCTTCCAGGAGGTCCCCTATAGGCTACTATGGCAATTCGGCGGCTTTAAGGTGGCGAGGAGTCAAATTCGACATTTTTTAGAGACAGTACTTTGAAATTTGAATTTCGAAATTCGGGCTATTTAATAGTCGAAGTAGCCCAAAATTACTAAGAAATTTGAATTTTAAGAATTCAAATCTTATTCGAAAATTCACTTAAACCCTTACTAAATGTGCCCCATAGAATTACATACGACAACCAATACCAGTGCAAAGGGTGAAGAAGGTCCTGTGAAAAAAAGCTTACAATCTAAAGGGAAGAGAATAAGACACAAAGAGGCAAATTCACTAAAGTGTGGAAATTCGATAGCGACACCTTCGCCGCACTTCGCCAGATGAATTTTTGCCAGTCTTCTGCTAATTCACTAAAATGCAAATTTGCGCTCAGGGAGATGAAAAGTAGCGAAGTCGCGCTACCAGTACTTCATCAAGCAAAGCGCATTTATGCTAGCGATGACTAATTTGCATATGGCGTGAAGTTAAACGTATAATAGAAGTATACGTTACAGCCACTACATTACACTACACAAGCCCAGAAAACCTTATTATTTTTAATAACTAAAATAAAGTTGTCCTATAAACATGTGTCCCCTGTATAGTTGAGTTGCCATATGTTAGGAAATGTAGGGGGGAAGGAGGGTAGCCCCCCAAACAATTACGCTATTTTTCAGGCTACACTCTAAAAAAAAGTAAAAGACGCCATCGTTATTTTGGGACTTAGAAAAAATGTAATGTTTTTTTTCAAACTCCTATCTATTGTATCGAACTTCGCCAGGTCTGACCTGGTGAAGTAAAGTCTAGCACAAGAGGTAACATTCAGTAGAATGGGCATCTTCGTGAATTAGCATAGTTACGTCCCTTCGTCAATGCGCAACTTCACCTGAGATAAGGGTGCAAAGTTTGCTAGCGAATTTTCACCAGAGACACTGTTAGTAAATCGACAAAGTTGTGAATATGCAAATTACGTAAATTCGACCAGTGAATTCAATCGAATCAAATGATTCAAATAAAAATCTATTCGAATACTCAACTATCAAATTACTTCCCATTTAAATTTTTGACTGCTTAGTTTGCAGTTTCAATCTGCCAAAGTGGCTTTGGCGAATTTTGATCTAATTATAAAAATTGGATCGAATGGTTAAAATCGTTCGAATCGAATGATTTGATTGTTCGATCGAATTGTTATGATTCGATCGTTCGACCAATCGAATTGCGGTAAAATCCTTTGAATTCGAAGGATTTTAATTCCCTAACTATTCCCATGGTCGAATTTCGAATTTTTTTCAATTTGAAATTCGACCAATAGTAAATCTGCCCCCAAGTGTGAGCAGGATTTATACAGTCTTAGTTTGTATGAAGAAGAGGAGTTACCTGAAACAGCTAAGCAGAGTACTTTGGAAGGAGAGGCTGAGATTTATATAGCTTTGTGACTTGATGGGGGAGGTGGCGAAAAATGTTTTAGGAAGCATGAAAGTGCAAAGAGGAGAAATACAGTATAAAGAATTTTTGGAGTGAGAAGTAACAGATTAGGCTTTACTCTGTAGGTTATATCTGTCATTCTTTTCAGCGACAAACATACAAGGAGTAATTTATGTCTTATTGTAAAATAGAAGAATATTAGAAGTCACCAAAGAGTTTTTTATTATTATCTGTTTGTTTAGGTCCTCAATTCTGAATTTTCAGACGTGTAGAGCTGAATTGTCAGATATACAGGTAGAAACAACAAAATGGTAATGGTATCTGACAAATCAGCACTAGCAGTGGTTGATGTTCGGGTTTCTTCTGGCCAGTGCGATCGACAAGCCAACCAATATCCAAGTCTTCTGCTGATATCTGTAGGCTCATCTCCCGCAATACACACAACAAATATCATACAAACTTTAGTTTTGTTATGGCCACCTTTATTCCTCAGATAGTCTGTCATTCAAACCAATGCTTGAATGCTAAAATAAGTGAGTTAACAAAACACAGAATGTATAAATATAGATAAAATACTATATATATATATATATATATTCACCACACTTTTTCATTAATCCCTGAACTTTTTGATTTCCTCCAAGTTATATCTGCCGGGGGGAAATATAACCTCATTCGTATCCACCAGATGGATGTGTGGAAGACTACATCTGTTCTTGTCCTTCCGTTTATCCCCATCCAATTCTGGTTAGGTGCCATGCTATCTCAGCATTCCCGTTTCCAAGGCTCCCTGCATCCATGCACTTTGTTCTCTGTGTCCTGCAGAGAGAAGCTATGATATTGGCAGCCTGGAGCTGTAGCCGTAAAGTTGGCTTTGGAGGAGTGACACCATTTTTTGGAGGGCTCTCTGGAACTTATCACCATCCTCAGGGACTGCAAGAATCTGGAGTGCATTTCTTCTGGTAAAAAACGAAATCCTACAGGCCTGGTTCTAAAAACGCCAAAGTAGATGCCTGTCCCTGGTTTCTGAAGAAGTTTATGCAATCCCTCCCTACTGGTCCTATGTCTCTGACTTTGCCCTCCTCCATGCCACTCCGAGTGTCCACTCTATAAAACCTTAATTGTAAATCCTTGCTCAAGTCCTTGCATGGGGCCATTCTTCTAAGACTGTTGGCCATCCTGGTGTCAAGAAGACAGGTGAACTTATTTCTAGGTACTTTTGATGACCTTCTCTTGTCTGTTTCAATTTTTTTTTTTTTTGTAACTTATATTTTTATTACACATTTTTTTAATAACATTTCACATTGCTTTGTACATAGTTCTTGTTCATTGTTATTTATACAAGGCAAAAAAAAAATAAGAAAGTGCATGTAATTCTATATTTCCAATAAAACATGAATGAATTATTGTACCTTCTGTGTTCCGTGTCTTTCTTTTACTTAATGTTTTAACTTATTTAACTTTTGTAGCCAGTCTGAGCTTTTTAACCCTTCTTCCTGGTTTTAAGTTCTTTGTCTTTTCAATTAATGTAACCTTACTTCCCGTCAAAATTCTTATTACCTCGTTACCCTGGGTCATTTTTTTCTTGCTCTTGTACCATTAGTTCCCAAGCCGTCCATATTTTTATATATTTAGGCATTTCGTTGTTAAGGTATGCTATCCTTTGTTCAAAGTTTCTGTTATTAGAAACTTTTTGGCAAATTTCTTTTATGGTGGGAATCTTAGGTGTTTTCCAGTTGGATGCTATAGAGATCCTTGTGATAGTAAGGACGTGATTCATTAACTTTTGCTGTGCATATGAAAGTCCTTTTATTGGCTTACCCAGTAGGAAAGTTAATATATCTTTCTCTATATTGCCATATGTGAGGCGTTTTATGAGTTTCAAAACATCTTCCCATAATGGCTTAATCAATGCACAATTCCAGAAAATGTGTGGTACATCTCCTGGAGCTTCTCCACATCTCCAACATGTCTGTGAGACTGTGGGAAATGCCCTATGTAGCCTGACCGGGGTTAAGTACCAGTGCATTAATATTTTGTAAATATTTTCTTTTTGTTTAATACATGTGACACAGCTTTTCGCATTATTCCAGATTGATTCCCAATCATCTCTGTTGATTTCGGTATCTAGTGCTTCCTCCCATTTTCTCATATACGGGTGACTATAGCTTGCAGCTATAGATGGGTCATTTATTAATGAGTATATTTTAGATAACAATTTCTTTTGTGGGAGGCCTTTATAGGCGTCTGTTTCAATTTTGATCCTTATACAGCTGGATTCTGCCAAATGCTAGAGGGGCTGCTGGTCGTTGCCATAGACATCCATTATTTATTGGGCCTGTGGGAGGCTGTTTGGGCCTCTGTGTACTCTATTTTCAATCTCACCGGCATGGGAAATTGTGTAAAACAAGTGATCATTAGAAAAAGTTTTAAGGAAGGGAAAATGGACAATGACTAATTACCTTCATTACAAGAGAAACAAGCATGTCACACAAGTAAAGTAAATGATTTAAAAGCAAAGTTGTTAAACATTTGTTAATAATGAGTTGGATGCTGTATTACACTTAACAGGACATGCATTTTGGTTGTATGTTAATGGCAATTAAATTATCAGATACTTTAAGGGAAAAACCATTATGTCAAAGATATTTTATTGCTTACAATATAAGCTTGTGTTAAGTAACTCACAGAGCAAAAATTAGAAAATATGACTAGAAAGTAAATTTATAACCGTCTTTTTTTCCTATCCCTATTATTATTCTTGTAGCCTTGTTTCCACAGTAACAAATCTTACATATGCATGCATTACTGAATGATTATACATTTACCACATGCAGCCTATGTTTAGATAAGGGCCCACAGCAAGTGTTTCATAAGATACTGAAGTGATATTTTGTGCTGATGGGTGTTTGAAATCATGCCCTTTTTAAGGAAACCATAATGAATAACATTATGATTAATTTGTGAGACATTTTTATATAATTACTTTGACCTGTTATTATGAAAACCTATTGTTCTATAAAGCACATAAAAAACTGGTAGGTAAATTCAATGTTTCGACAATAACCTCCCTTAAGTAAGGTTATCAGATCAGATTGTAATAAATGCAAGATGCATAGCTCTACTGACTGCATTCAAGACTGAAATCATTTCACCATGTCTAGCTGGATTTTATATTCCCAATTGTCTACATGATCTGGACCTTACACTCAAGAGGCCACCACTAACTGCTTGGAAAAACCCAGGACTATTTACAGTATATGGTGAATAAATGACTCCCTCTAGTAAAATATAGGGATATTATAAGTTACTGAGGAGTTCCATGATGTAAGAAAAACCAACCCTGGTGGTCTACTAGTGGTGCGGCAGGGATGCCCGCTGCGAAATCGGCAGGGACGCCCGCCGCACCGATCATCTGCGCCGGTATCTTCTTAATATGGGTTTTAAAGGCGCAGGCGCGCCAACTTCATGGCGCCAAATTTGAAATATTTAAAGGGGCACTTTAGTTTTTCACATTGCCCGTGATAGGTTTTGCCTGGTGCCTTGTAACCTTGTGCTATTTAGCTTCTGTTAGCCTGATCTCCTGTGTTTGACCCTGCCTGGCTATTTGACCACTCTGACCTCTGAAATCTGACCCGTGCCTGTTACCGACTTAATTCTGCCTTATCCTCCTGATTGATCTCCTGGTTTTGACTCATGCCTATTATTTGACTCTGATTCTGCCTCACTCCATCTGTTTGATCACCCAGTTTGACCTTTATCCTGCCTGACTACCCAAGCTGTCCGCTTTCCTCGACCCAGTCTGTTTGACCACGAATCTGCTTGCTCCTGTTTGTACTGTGACCTTTGGCCTTAAAGATTAAAGACCCGAAGTAAAAGGCGGTCACATTACTGGTGAAGCACGAGCTGAGACCAGGGTGCTTGGCATTTGTTCTGGTATTGGGTGCAGACCGTGACACATGACCACATAAAAACATGAGGCAAAAGGCAAAGTGTTTTTTACAGGTCATGGAACTCTGAGGTGACTTCTAATATCCTCATATTTTGCAACAGGGGGTACTTTATTTATTATAATACACAAGTTTCAGTGAGTCATGTGACAGAAATGACATCACTAAGCACCATCAGGTCATACAGGGAAATGGAAGCTTCTGAATGTTTGGTGTGATCTAACAAGTATTGTTTGATTGGCATGTTAGTGTGCACAGTGAATCCTAGGATGCCAGGGGGCGGCCTTTATTTTTTAAAATGGCAATTTTCTATTTATGATTACCCAATGGCACATACTAATATAAAAGTATATTATTATAAAAATGATTTATTTAATCCCCAGGGACAATGACCCACATTTGGTGGACATGCCCGAGAGTGGCCCGGTTCTGGGTACGAGTATATAACCTCATATTCTCCGTTCTACACCTCAATCTAGCAAAGGACCCTCAGGAAGCCCTACTAGGGGTACCCCCTAAAGAAATCCAGAAACCAAAGCTAAAATTGCTTAACCACATATTCCTAGCCGCCAAGCAAACAATTGCAAAAGCTTGGAAATCCCCTACCATCAACTTTGTAGAATTTAAAAACAAATTGGACTGGATATTTATAAATGAAAGGCTAACCGGACTAACCACCGAAAACACCCAAGGGATATTAAAAATCTTTCACCCTTGGCTACGATATAGACATAATAATAACCCTGGAATAACAGAAAACCCCTAGCCCTCCAGCCCTACAAAATGAGATATCCTCCTCCGAAACAGGACAATGGTCAACCACCACATGTTTGACCTAATTTTGCCTCCATGTATTTCACCCGCACCATTTTCTTTTTGATGTCTACAATGATGTTGTTGATTTAAGTTGGGCAAAGTTCTAGTAGCACTCCTACTGATGCCTAAGCTCTCTCCAGAAATGGAACTGTTTATAAAGTACTGGGCATATACTCAGTCAGTAATCTCTGAAATTCTTGCAATGTTCGATTTATGAATCATATCACCTCTGTAAAGTACAAGCCATTATGTCTCCACTTTTGCCAGCTTTGTACAACTGTTTATTTGTCAAAACTTCACAAAATAAAAACAGTTAAAACAATTATTTATTTAAATGAAGCAGGGTTTTACATATGAGTTGTTTAATGCAATATTTATTATAGAGACCTAAATTGTGTAAAGGGTATAGTTTTCTTTTAAGGTCAAAATGTCAATTTACCTGTGGTTGGATAAAATCTTCATCCTACAGGAGCCCCGTGTGTCTGCTACCTCTATCAATTTGCCTTTGATTGTTTTTTTCTACATGATTAACAATAAACAGTTTGCTTTCTTTGAAAGCCTTTTGTTAAAAAAAAGTAGAATTGGACTGCAACAGTGAAAGATAATTTAATCTGGTTGTAGAATGCAACCCACACTAGGTTAATTAATCTTTATATTTAAGTCAGCTATAATCTGCATGAGAAATATTTTTTTGCAATGTACAGAGAATAAGCGAGAATTACTTAACTTCCAATGAGATGTATTACATAGTTAAGACTTTATGAGATTTGCCTTGTGATAGTTTATAAACCTAACCACACTGTTATTCACTGATGGCAAACACAAGTAAAACCAAAGGCATATATTTTTAATCAATTAAAGCTATTTATGCACCAATGGGAATATATTAAAATAAGATATGTAGTGATATTATCTGTTCCTGTAAAGAAGAATGTAATATTTTGGTTCATGGGCATTTATGAAGAAACAAAATACTAAAATGCAGATTTGATATACATCATGCAGCACTGTTCAACTATATTAAGCGATTTAAGCCCTCAGTCTTACTCCTTCAGGAAACACATTTAATGGGACAAAAATTACAAGCCCTTAAAAAATGCTGGGCGGCGCATGCTTACCATGCCACATATTCGTGCTATCAGTGGCGTAACTATTCCCTGGTGGGCCCCGGTACAGGATGGACACCTGGGCCCCCCTGTCAGGATCCTACCTCTATAAATCCCATGCTGGAGAGTTGATAACATGTGTGCTGTAAAATTTCGCCCTAGATAACCGCCTACCATAACCATTATTGTGGCTCTGATGGGCCTCAAGGGGGTGGGGACTCTGGTGCGATTGCACCCTCTGCACCCCTGGTAGTTACGCCACTGCGTGCTATTGTAGAGATGTGTCTATATTGGTCCGTAAAAACATCCCATTTGAGTTGCTGTCCATACTATGGCAAGTACATAATTATACACTGTCATTTTTCTATCAGGAAATGCTATTGTTGAATGTATATATGCCACCCCCATTCTCCATATCACTAATGGAACATATATTTGTGGCCCTAGCTAGATTTACAGCTGTGTCTATGTGCTCATTGGGAGGCTTCAATGCTACCTTAGAAGCTTACAAGGATAGACTGGGGTTTTCTTCTGACCACTCTACGGTATTTAGTGACTGGGCAGATAATATGGGACTACTTGAGCTGTGGAGGTGGAAACACCCCGCTGCTCTGCAATACTCCTGTCACTCAGCCATGCATAAAACGCTCTCCCCAATAGATATGGCAATCCTGATTTTACGCAATATGTTCAGAAGTACTTGCAAAGGGCCTTCTCAGACCATTCACCCCTCGCACTTACTCTGCCGGAGGGAATGGGGAAGACACACAGGTGCTGGCTCCTTAGCCCACTATGGCTCCCAAATCCAGAGGTGCTGGAGCAGAGCCAGCAAGAATACATCAATTATTGGGATACTAATAAAGGATTATCCTTCTCGAGTATTCTCTGGGATATCTCCAAAGCAGTCGCTTGAGGTGCCTTAATAAGCTCCATATCCTCGTCAAGAAATAATGCTAAAAACAAGTAGAAGAAGCAGCAAATAAATTCTCCCAAGCGGAGGCTGTATATGCATCTGACCCCACAGTCCATAACTATAACACATTTATGCAGAGCCAACAAGCCCTAGAACTGGTACAAACCAGTCTAACCCGAAAGAAATTATTTTACTCCAACCAAAAGGTAATTGAACAAGCCAATAAGGCAGGTAAATTGCTTCATCCGCATCAATCTCCCACAATAATACCTACACTACAGGGTGCTGCATGGGAAAGCATAACAAATCCAGCTGACATCGCCAAAGCTATGGGAAATTACTATTCCAGCCTATACACCTCTCAAAATAACTGCACCCCTCTACAGTTAGACCGATACCGCTCATCAATTGAGTTTCCTTCTCTATCATCCCAAGAAGCAGCTTACTTCGATGGTGCTATCACAAGACAAGAGGTCCAGGAAACTATAGAGGGACTACCCTCTGGGAAAACCCCAGGCCTGGACGGCTTCCCTCCTTGTCGTACAAAGCCCAGGGGGCTGTACTGCTTAATAATTTGTACAGAACATTGGCAGATGCGACAGAGGCGGATGCATTACCCCAGTCTTTTTACCCCGCCTTAATAACACTAAAAGAAAGAAAAGAATTCAAATGGTATTATTAGATGAACGAGGGGGTGATAGAGTTGCATATGGAAACCAAATGGATATTTATGTTAGCCACTAGGTATCCTAAAGCACTGAACAATGACCACAATGTATTATCCTGTTATTTCTGAATAGTTATATTCCTTCCTATCTGAGATGACATATTGAAGCATTTATGAATTGTACATGGATCGATGAAAATACATATATACATAATTTAAAAATTCTTTTTAAAAGAAGATGCTTTTGTATTTTTGTAAACTTGTAATGGTGTTAATAAAGATTGGTTGTAATTGTATTGACTTCAAGTAGAGCTGTACCAAAATGGCACCTATGATGTCAAAAAGGCTGGGGCTCCACACTGAGTACTAAGGATTGCATTTAAAGTGGACCCGTCACCCAGACACAAAAATCTGTATAATAAAAGTCCTTTTCAAATTAAACATGAATTCCAATTTCAAATTTTTATTAAAGCATTCATAGCTGTTTTAAGCTCATTTAAAAATCCCAGCTGTCAATCAAATATTGCCTGCCACTCCTCTATGCCTTAGGCATAGAGGCGGGGCAGATAATTACTTTCACTTTCCATTCAGCACTTCCTAGATGTCACTGCTCTTCACACATTCCCCCAGTTCTCTTAACCATTTAATTGTGTAGCGAGGACATGGGGATAGACATCGGGTCCCCCATTCTGGTGCACAAACAAGATTCTGAGATGATGCAAGGCTTGTCTTAATAACAGTGTCGACAAAATGGCTCCTGCCTGCTTGCTATAATTATGAATTCCCAGACTGAACGAAACAAGATTAAATAATTTATATAATGTAATTAATGTTCATTTTGCTTGACTAATGTGATAAAATATGATTTTGAATATTTTTTTGGGGTGACGGGTCCACTTTAATTACTGCTTGGTGCTAATTGGATAATTGAATATTGCAAGTGTTATGTGATTGGTTCACCAATGTTTAAATATGCTGTATTAGTTAGTGAACATTTAGCCTATGATTACGTTTTCTGCCCGGTGGAAGATTGCTCATTTGAGTGCCTGTTCTACATCGTTATGGTTTTGAACTGCTCCCTTTTCTGGGGACTCAGGGCAGTGCTAGGCTTCTCCCTTTACTTAGGAGATAAATATCTGGAGAAATTTCTGGAGATGTTGCCCATAGCAACCAATCAGATCTTTGCTAACTTATAGGTGGCTGTTTAAATCTAATTACTGATTGGTTGCTATGGGCAACATCTCCAGAAATATCTCCAAATATTTATCTCCAATCTTAGTAAACATGCCCCTTAGTGAGTAATCACAAGACTAAGGACAACTTGTATTTGTGAACTAAAAAGTGTTTGGAAGCTGAACAACCCCTTTAATGCATTCGGACAAAAAGTTACCAAGACCCAAAAAAAGTCAACGTAAGAAAATGCCCATTTCCTTTAATGCATTTGGAGTGAGAAAAAATGCCCATTGACTTAAATGCATTTGGACAAAAAGTTACCAAGACAAAAAAGTTGCAGAAGGAAAACAGCCATTTGACTTTAATGGAGTAAGAAATAAAAGTTGAGTGCATTAAAAAAAAAAAAGTATTTTGAGAATTTTTCACAATTTTGCAAATTTTCCTGTGAAGCAAAATGAGACAGATTCCCTACTTATGATGGCTCTGCTAAACTATTTGCACTACCACACTGCAGGAGGGATGCCTCTAAGTGTCATTACAGAGCTTGAGGACTGGGAAAGACTCACATAATCAAAGCATACATAAATATAAAGGCTTGCTCTCCTGTTATACTTTGTTGTTCAGAATAGTTAAATGTTTATAATCTCTGCCATTTTCTGGCATATTTGCCATTTGTACAACTAAGACAGAATGCATATACACCCACACACAAACAGAACTTTGTGAATGAGTGGGAGTAGAAAAACATAACTATGTACAGTGGTGTGAAAAACTATTTATTCCTGATTTCTTATTCTTTTGCATGTTTGTCACACTTAAATGTTTCTGCTCATCAAAAACCGTTAACTATTAGTCAAAGATAGCATAATTGAACACAAAATGCAGTTTTTAAATGAAGGTTTACGTTATTAAGGGAGAAAAAAAACTCCAAATCTACATGGGCCTGTGTGAAAAAGTAATTGCCCCCCTTGTTAAAAATAACTAAGAACAAAAGTAATTGAGATCTATCAGTCTGGTAAAGGTTATAAAGCCATTTCTAAAGCTTTGGGACTCCAGCGAACCACAGTGAGAGCCATTATCCACAAATGGCAAAAACATGGAACAGTGGTGAACCTTCCCAGGAGTGGCCGGCCGACCAAAATTACCCCAAGAGCGTAGAGACAACTCATCCGAGAGGCCACAAAAGACCCCAGGACAACATCTAAAGAACTGCAGGCCTCACTTGCCTCAATTAAGGTCAGTGTTCACGACTCCACCATAAGAAAGAGACCGGGCAAAAACGGCCTGCATGGCAGATTTCCAAGGCGCAAACCACTTTTAAGCAAAAAGAACATTAAGGCTCGTCTCAATTTTGCTAAAAAACATCTCAATGATTGCCAAGACTTTTGGGAAAATACCTTGTGGACCGACGAGACAAAAGTTGAACTTTTTGGAAGGTGCACGTCCCGTTACATCTGGCGTAAAAGTAACACAGCATTTCAGAAAAAGAACATCATACCAACAGTAAAATATGGTGGTGGTAGTGTGATGGTCTGGGGTTGTTTTGCTGCTTCAGGACCTGGAAGGCTTGCTGTGATAGATGGAACCATGAATTCTACTGTCTACCAAAAAATCCTGAAGGAGAATGTCCGGCCATCTGTTCGTCAACTCAAGCTGAAGCGATCTTGGGTGCTGCAGCAGGACAATGACCCAAAACACACCAGCAAATCCACCTCTGAATGGCTGAAGAAAAACAAAATGAAGACTTTGGAGTGGCCTAGTCAAAGTCCTAACCTGAATCCAATTGAGATGTTGTGGCATGACCTTAAAAAGGCGGTTCATGCTAGAAAACCCTCAAATAAAGCTGAATTACAACAATTCTGCAAAGATGAGTGGGCCAAAATTCCTCCAGAGCGCTGTAAAAGACTCGTTGCAAGTTATCGCAAACGCTTGATTGCAGTTATTGCTGCTAAGGGTGGCCCAACAAGTTATTAGGTTTAGGGGGCAATTACTTTTTCACACAGGTTTGGATTTTGTTTCTCCCTAAACAATAAAAACCCTCATTTAAAAACTGCATTTTGTGTTTACTTGTGTTATCTTTGACTAATAGTTAAATGTGTTTGATGATAAGAAACATTTTGTGTGACAAACATGCAAAAGAATAAGAAATCAGGAAGGGGGCAAATAGTTTTTCACACCACTGTATTTATATGCAGAAATAGATAGAAAAACACTTGAACTTTTGATTGCGTTTAAGTTAACTAAAATGAACAATAACATTTCATAACATTTAAGCGGAAGTACCACCACTTACATGGTGTTTATAGTTGAAGAGGGAATTTCTTCATTTTAAACTTTATTTTTCTATGGTGGTATGTTTGGAAGGGGGCAGTGGCATTACTTCAATTTTGTTTTATTGTTTGTTTTATTGTACCTGTTGGCAAAATAGTTTACCCTCCAAAATCATATGACCTGTTTCTCAAAGATAAAACTGTATTATAGTCAGACACTGGGGCCTCATTATTCCTGGTCCCTTCTAATTGTTTATGCCACTCAACTTCCCAAGATCAATTCCATCACCTCTGGCTTCCCTGTGTAACCCAGCATAAAGGCTCTAGCCTGCTCTCCACATCCTTTATGGATGCAAACAACATGAAAACTAAATTATAGTTTTTGTTTCACAATATAGGGCCCATCAGATTAATAAGTATCTGTAGAATAACATGCTTTGCAGTGATGTGCAGTTAGGTCTCAATTAAAGGCCTCTTAGACCTTTTAAAATGATGAGTCAACATAAAATTAGGTAAAACTAACGCATTTGTGCTCTTAAATGTCCCAGCACTTCCTCAGAGTCTGAGGAAGTGCCGGGAGAGTTAGGGCACGAAACGCATACGTTTTACCTCCAACCCACTGCCAATGTATATCACATACTGTTTTTAATAAAAGCCACATCTTTATGAGGAAGTGTGGGAGAGTTAGGGCACGAAACGCATTCGTTTTATCTCCAACCCACTGCCAATGTATATCACACAGTGTGTTTAATCAAAGCTGCATCTTTATTATGAAGTAAGCCACTCCTTTCAATGTTTTGGTCAGCGCGGGATTGCTGGTAATTCTTCGGTGCCTAGACAAATTTATTGACTATTTGTTAACTAGTTGTTAACAAGTCTGCATAATGCAGTTTGAAGAATGTGTATTTTCATTGTATTTTCTTGCTTTTTATAGGTTACAGCATAATTTGTTTCTTTTGTTTTTGGAGAATGGAAACATATCACTTCCAAAGCTTTAGCCAGACTTCAAGATTACTAAAAAAACTGTAGAAAAAACAACAGTGAAGCACACCAATTTGTTTATAGGCTATTGTGAAGAAACATTGATCTTTGACCATACATAAGATACTACTATTAAGATGACTTGAGTGTTGATGACGCAAATCCCAGTCAGAAACAGATTTCTGCAGCTATGAATCTGCTCTTATAATACCATCCTCTGCCTAGCTAAACAAACCTACTTTACTACACTCTACTTTACATTCTAAAAAAACATGCACAACTTTTCACTATCTTTAATTCACTGCTTTCTCCTTCCCCACCCTGTATGTGCATCAGTAACTGCACAATATATTTCAGAGCACTTCAAAAGTAAAAATTACATTACACAACAAAATACTCCTTGCCATTTATCTCCCTCCCTCCTTTGTGCTCCATTTCCTGCTGCAATTCTGTACATTGTCTTTCCCCTTCAGAGACTGTCACCTCTCCATTCCATAATCAATACTGGGAGCTCAGCAACTCAACCTCACTCTACTCGAAATCAAAGTAATATCCATCCACAATCAGATTCCCCCATCCAAAGCCAATACTAAAAATCTTACAGGAGAACTAAACCACCCATACCAAATAAAAGTCCCCCTTAGCTGCCCAAAAGAATACGAAACGGTGGAAGATGGTGCCCTGGAGCTCTGCATTTTAGGGTCAGATTTTTTTAAGAGTTTGGCTCTCCTTTAAGCCTCTCAACTTTTCACTCACAACCTTAAGGTACCTATGCCCTTTTCTTTACTCACTGTAACCCACTAACTGGCTACCCTATATCCCACTTATCCCCAGTACAGTCTATAATAAAATCCGCTTCATGAATCATACTTCTCATCTAAGAGGGCCCCACCAAAAGTCCTTATCTTGGCTTCCCATTAAGCAAACAACTTATGAACTCCTCATAACTCTCAGAGCCCTTCATTGCTCTGCACTCACTACATTTCTTGTCTTGTGTCTCCATAGTAGTGTATCCTGTTTTTTTTTTGTCTTAATTTAGGCGGTTAATATTTCATAGACTAAACGGGTGGTTCACCAATATGTTAACTTTTGGTATTTTACATAATGGCCAATACAAAGCAACTTATCATTTGGTCTTCATTATTTTTATTATTTATTTTTTTATAATTTTTTATTTTTAATTATCTGCCTTCTACTTCTGATTCTTTCCAGCTTTCATATGGGGGTCACTGACCCCATCTAAAAACATATGCTCTGTAAGGTTACAAATGTATTTTTTATTTTATTATTTATATTGGTACTTTTCATTATTTATCTTTACTTTTAGGTACTCTTCTCCTCATATTCAAATCAATATGTGGTTGCTATGGTGAGTTAGACCCTAGCAACCAGACTGCTGAAACTGTAAACTGGAGAGTTGCTGAATAAAAAGCTAAATAACTAAAAAACCACAAATAATAAAAAAAAAAAGAAAACCGATTATCTCAGAATATCACTCTCTACATTATACTAAAAGTTAACTCAAAGGTGAAAAACCCCTTTAATCACAACATCTAATCTTTTGGTTATTTCTTAAACAAACAGGGAAACTGAAGCGAATGGTCCTTGATGTATAGGTAAAGATTTGTAGTTGTTTTTTCTAAATTAGTCTGTTTTGTGAAAATCATAGACTAATGTATGAAACATCTGGTTATACTCTACCCACAAAACCCTGAGCCACAACTCAAGATGACTTTCACCAGTTTTAGCCCTTGTAGTGTCTTTAAAGGGTTGTCTCACCATTAACTTTTAGTATGATATATAATGGCCAATTCTAAGCAATTTAAATTGGCCTTCTTTTTTTAATAGCTTTTTAATTATATACCTCCTTCTTCTGACTGTTTCTAGCTTTAAAACAAATGGTCTGTGAAGCTACACATTTATTGTTATTGCTACTTTTTAATACTCCTCTTTCCGTTCACACTCTCTCCTATTTATATTCCAGTCCATACCTCCCAACTGTCCCATTTTTGGAGGGACAGTCCTTCTTTTGACAGCTCAATCTGCAGTCCCTCATTTGTACTGTAAAGTCCCTATTTTCTCTGCCCTGAACAGCCAGAAAAAGAAAAAAAGTTTCTAACTTAATTGGCTTTTGGCAGAGAGCCCAGAACAGCTAAGTGGTGCAAATAAGATACTTTGTAACAATTTTGAGATAAGAAAATAAATAATTGTAACAGTTTAGATTAAGGAGAAACATTTTCAAACTTAGCTTTGAGTTACTTTTGTTAAATATCATGCCACATTTTGTAGAATGAACATGGTAATTAGGGGGAGAGGCAACAAAAAATTGGTGTAGTCAAAAAAGTTAGCCACGCTACATGTGAAAAAAAATTTTGTCCCTCTTTTTACTTCCAAAATGTTGGGAGGTATGCCAGTCTCTGATTAAAATGAATGAGTTTTGGCTAGGATGATTTGGACCCTAGCACAGAGACTGATGAATTTGCAAACTGGAGAGCTGCTGATTAATAAGCTTAATAAATCACAATATAAAAGGAAAACCAATTGCAAATGGTCCCACAATTAGGGTTGCCACCTTTTCTGGAGAAAAATACCAGCCTTCAGAATTCTGCATTGAAATCCATTTCTCAAAAGAGCAAACAGATTTTTTTATATTTCATTTTGAAATCTGACATGGGGCTAGACATATTGTCAATTTCCCAGCTGCCCCAAGTCATGTGACTTGTGCTCTGATAAACTTCAATCACTCCTTACTGCTGTACTGCAAGTTGGAGTAATATCACCCCTCCCTTTCCCCCACCCAGCAGCCTAACAACAGAACAATGGGAAGGTAACCAGATAGCAGCTCCCTAACACAAGATAACAGCTGCCTGGTAGATCTAAGAATAGCACGCAATAGTAAAAAAACCCATGTCGCACTGCGTACTATTCAGTTACATTGAGAAGAAAAAACAGCCTGCCAGAAAGCAGTTCCCTCCTAAAGTGCTGGCACAAGTCACATGACCAGTGGCAGCTGGGAAATTGACAAAATGGCTAGCCCCATGTCAGATTTCAAAATTGAATATAAAAAAAATCTGTTTACTCTTTTGAGAAATGGATTTCAGCGCAGAAGTCTACTGGAGCAGCGCTATTAACTGATGTGTTTTGAAAAATCCCATGACAGCATCCCTTTAAAGGTGAACAAACCTTGTGAAAAATATGCACCAAAAAATACTATTGCACAAGTCTCAACAGTAAAAGAAAAAAAATTAATCTACTTTCAGTCAGATATAGGAGCATTGACTGTGACCAACCGTGGAGGTAGGTATTGCTGGTAACAGCAGGTTTTTTTCCCTAGCACAACTTGAACTCCAATGAGTAAAACAATTTCATCGCACTTGGGTAAATGCTAGTGACAGGAACTAATGGCAACCACAAAACAAATGTTTATTTTTGTTCCATCCCATCACAAACAAAAGGCGGGAGAAAGAGCTGACGCCAGAGTTTTAATGGTAACCCACAGGAATACATTGTATTTTCGTTAACATATTGGGTACGTAGCCGGAAACCGCCACAGAAAAAAAATATATTCTGTTTTCTCGCATTAAATCCATGTTACCAGTAAGTAAAATACTTCCTTGCCAATACTACTATCAAACTTCCTCCTTCCCTTAGTGCGTGCTGCGTCACTCCGCTGGGTAGTCGCAACGTCACAGTCTCGTCTCGCGAGATAGTGACGAAACTCTGAGGCGCCCTGAAAGATTCTAGAGTTGGGGACATATATAAATGACTTTGCGGGACATTTAAACATCGATTTGGGATTGTGGGCTGTATCATGAAATTCGGCACGCTCCCGCAGAAAGTGGGACTGCTGGGCGCTATGCGGTACGTGTGTATTTCCTTATTGAAGGCCCATTCATAGGGACCCTAAACTTTGGGAATAAAGACATTCTAATCTTCATGAACCTTATCTATCAGGGCCCCTATGCTTCCTGGGTCCTCCTACCATCGGTCACCTGTTCTGCTGCTTCCGTAGTTACGCACCCGCTTATTAGCTAATGTGTGATTTAGCCTAAATGCAAATTTAATGTTTTTTTCTATCTTTGTCCATTAACGTTAAGTTTGTGCATCTGTTCATTAGTACAGGATAGTTTTCTGTTTCTAAATGTGCCATTCTTCCCCACAAAATTACATATGACTAGGGTTGCCACCTTTTCTTGAAAAACATAACAGCCTTCCTATATATATTTATCTTTTCCCCCCTACTAGGATCAACCATCATTTTTACCAGCCAGGTGGCATCCCTACTTCCTATATATTTATCTTTTTTCCCCCTATTAATAACCTTGGGATCAACCATCATTTTTACCAGCCAGGTGGCAACCCTAATTATGACAGATGTTTACTTTACTATACATTGATATAATCCCTGGGATTGAAAAAGTGTTCTACATGTATTCTTAGGAATACATTCAAAGTATTATAAAAAGTAATGATACACCGAATCCTAATTTGCATAACGGGAAGGGAAACCACGTAACGTTTTGTCACAAAACAAGGTAGTAAAAAATGTTTTGTCCACTTTTTACCTTCGTGTCGCTAATTTGTATAAGCAAATTTGGTTCGGTATTCTGCAAAATATTTCATGAAGGAATCAACCAAATCCCAAATAGTGGATTCAGTACATCCCTAATAAAAATCCTTGACAGAAAGCAGCTACTGCTTTGTGATAGAATGGAAGGTCATAAACTACACTGAATTAGTGCGTATTCCACATAAATGAAAGTACCCCCATATGTCATATTTTCAGCATGCGAAATGAACAGTTTGTGTGCTCTATATTTTTCTAATTAAAAAATACAGACCTTTCTATATCTTTATGCAATTCCCATATTAATAACATTGGGATCAAGCTCATTTTTTACCGGCCAGGCCAGTAAAATACCGGCCAGGTGTTAACCCTACTTTCAGCTTGCCGTGGGGACCCATTGCAGTTTCCTAGGTTACACAGTACAATAAAATCTGAACTTAGATAAAATCTGAGTGTTTATTCTTATGTGCATACACACTGCCACTAGGGATCCATCGGCAAGCTTAGAGATTATAAACAGTGGGCGTGGGGCTAACAAGTTGTTACACCCAAAGATTAACCCAAAATTGTTCCTTAATTAAGCAATTGGAACAGCATATGTTCAGCACAAGTCCATTTAAAGGGGATGTAAAGGCAAAAAAATTAATAAGATTTTTTACTTTCTTTAGTGAAAAAGAAATCTATCTCCAGTATACTTTAGTTAAAAAAACATCTACCATTTTATAAGAAAACGGACTGTATGCAGTGAAATTCCCCCTTTGTTTACTTGCTCTGACTGCTACAGATAGGAAACGTCAGATGGTCCCCAACTGCTCTGCAGGGAAACAATCATACTTTCAAACAGGGGGGAGCTCTCCCCACTTTACTTCCCAGAACTCAAGCAGCTTTGTTTGATTCCCTGTAGCACAGCCAGTGTAGAGATTCATATCTGCAGACCCAGTGCAGTCTGATTATTCTGATTATATCAGTCTTGCTGTATCAGCTTCTATGGCAGAAATTGTTTGACTTGTGCTGTTTTGATAATTTATGACGATCCCTAAGCTTAACCTCCCAACAGAAGCACAGACCACACTGATCATGTTTAAGGTCTTGGTCTTGCAAAGATTGTTAACACAGTTACAAGATGACAGCCCCCTGTGGCCAACTTTGAAAGTATAAATCATCAGTTTTATTGGGCTAATGGTGCAGTAAGTTTATGTTTAGTATACAAAATACAGCATTTCTATCACTTTAACCTGTATAGAAAAGAAGTAGCTATTGTTCACATTACTTTCTGGCACTGCTCAGAGGTTAGTTTATGCCTTTTTCTTCCATCTGTAGAGTCCATGTGAAAAGAAATGTTTGAAAAGCTAGATATCATGCAATGGCATGATGGCACTGTAAAAATGCCAGATTAGAGGAATAATGAATATTAAAATTTTTACTTTGTTTTCTTCTGTATCCTGAAGATACTGATGGAGATTATAGAAGTAGCATGCCCTTTCTTTAAGAAAAGTTCAAAACTTGCATGACCATTGGATGCATAGTTCTCCCCCCGGCTGTAACAGGGCACATTGCATACCGTTCTTTGAAAGCTACCTGCCGCTATTGTCTCCTCAAACAATGAGTTGTATCTGTGTGAGATTCATTCAGCTAGTCCGGTTTCATCCCACAAACCAAAAACATACAGGCAGGGCTATTGGCTCCTGATGAAATTGGCCATAGTCTGTACAAATGTGATAGGGACATTGTAAACTCCACTGTGGCAGAAACTGATATGAATGATTAACAGGTGCTGTAAAGCACTGTGTAGAGCTGCATACTTTATTTGCAGAAGTGCATTGCCTTTTGGCTACTATAAAAAGTTTTCATTTATGGCAAGCAATGTGGGAGCAGGTTTAAGGCACATAAATATTTATTTTTTCCTAGCGGAATCATATTTCTGGGGTGATTACTGTGTAGAAAGATTGTTTAATCTAACCAATGTAAATTGTGGTTTTTGGTTTAAATGTAAACAAATGCAGTTCAAGCTTCTAGGTTTTAACTCTAAGTACCGGTTCAGTACCATTCAGTAGAAACTTAGTAGATTACAATTTCTACCTATTACTAAACTTCTTATACTAAAGACCAAGACAGCTACTGCTCTGGATAGTGTGATAGACATTATTAAACATTTATATTTGTGTCTTTAAGCACCAATTTGTTGGGATGTGAGTTCTTCCTGCATTCATCAAGGAGCCAGCAGTTGTTAGAAGTTACATTTATTTCCAGAGCAAAAAGAAACAAAAAACATAAGAAAAGTATTTTGCTAAATTTTCACAGAAAACACTGTTCCAACTCCACAAAAAAAAAAAAACAGGGTGCCTTGCAACTACCTCTTTTCAGGCAGCCACCCTACACTCAGACTGATCAGGAGTTCTCAGCATTTTGTATGTTACTTAAGTATGCAAGTCTGTCTTTCCCAACAGCCCATGCTCTTAAAGGCATATTCAGCTATAGCAAAGTTGAAACTATTAATACATTTATATAAATTTACAGTTTGCTTTCTCTCTCCCTATAAAAAGCAGCGTACAATCTTATTATTTAAAAAAAAAAAACACAGGAAAAACTATCATATAAGAAAACACGTTTTATTTAAAGTGGACCCATCACCCCAAAAAAATATTCAAAATCATATTTTATCACATTAGTCAAGCAAAATTAACATTAATTACACTATATAAATTATTTGGATCTTGTTTTCTTCAGTCTGGGAATTCATAATTATAGCAAGCAGGCAGGAGCCATTTGGTGGACACTGTTATTAAGGCAAGCCTTGTATCATCTCAGAATCTTGTTTGTGCACCAGAATTGGGGAACCGATGTCTATCCCCATGTCCTGGCTACACAATTAAATGGTTAAGAGAACTGGGGGAATGTGTGGGGAGCAGTGGCATCTAGGACGTGCTGAATGGAAAGTGAAAGTAATTATCTGCCCCGCCTCTATGCCTAAGGCATAGAGGAGGGGCAGACAATATTTGATTGACAGCTGAGATTTTTAAATGAGCTTAAAACAGCCATGAATGCTTTAATAAAAATTTGAAATTGGATTTCATGTTTAGTTTGAAAAGGACTTTTATTATACAGATGTTTGTGTCTGGGTGACAGGTCCACTTTAAATGTAACCTGCCACAGCTTTTACCAATTGCTAATTAAGCTCAGTGCATGTACCCTGCACACTCCCGAGGCTAAGGTTTCGTTCACATACTGAATAGGAACAGATACACTTGGTAAGTAACATTTATGGTGATTTTTGTAATGCTGGGTAAAATGCGGAGAGCATAGATTATTACTTTGTCTGCATAGGAAGAAAATGGACAGGAAAAATAGGTTTGCTGGCCAGCAATAGAGAAAGGGGGAGAACACTTACAGGCGGACACAATAAATCACTGTGCATATCCTAACACAATTATTTTGATCGCCAGTAGTTTTTATACCAGTGCCACGTCAAAGGCAGAAACTTCCTTTGTAATTTGTTGAATATATTATTCTTTAATTGCATATATTTTTTAGGTAATACTCTATTGTTACATCTAACTGTGTAAAAACAAGTTTAATTAAAATGCAGCGTAACCATTTTTTGTGATGTGAAGCTGTCAGCAAAAGCTTGTGCAAAACAAGATGCAATTCTAAAACTTGTACAGTAACCGTTGCTGCCAGTCTGCTTGTATAATTTATACCTCTAGATTCCTACAATTATAACTTAATTTCCTATCCATTTCTGTATTGGAATAATATATATACTTGCATTAAGTCATTTATAAATTGGTGCCATAGAGCTTTCAAATTCAGAATTTGCATTTTATAAATATAAAAAAGGTATTCTATTTTGCATGTTTTATTAACATAAATGTAAATTTTTATGGCATTTGTAGTATATAATGTATATGATTTATTTATTTTCTGATGTGGTGACAAGATTAGTGGCATGTGCTGAAAGAGTCAGGAATATTGTCACTGGAAAACAGGCTAAAGTCCAATAACACTGTATCCAGAAATGCAATAAAATGCAATGTAAAAGGCAATGGTCAAGGCAGGCACTTGAGAAAGGGACTGGTTCCCGAAACATGTTGTGATACTACACAAAATAAAGGTGATTGCAGACTTAAGTACTGCGTGATGCCCGTCTGTTTCTGATGTATATTGGATGGTTGGAGCCACGCGGTGGATGGAGCGTGCTTTGAAGCAGAGGGTAAAGCTGTTTTCCTGCTCCTGGGCCCTACTTACTGTATACTGACTATATAATTTTTGGTCTTGCTTGTTGGACGAAAAATCGTAAAATGTACGATCGTTCCAATGCCACTAACCGCACAATAATTTGACAGATTGGTCGGACTTCCCTAAGATCGGTCATTCAGCAGAGAAAGATCTTTGCGTCTATGGGGACCTTAACACAAGAATTGCTCTTTAGTGGATTTTGGTTGTGTTTATCATAATTGGGTTAGATATGGTGAATCCTAACCACTGTTGGAAGAAGCACAAAACACACAACTTATAATTAGTACTATGGACTTTCAGTGTTTCTTTTGACAGAGGACTCGGAGCAGCATTACTTTAAGGGTTTATTGGTGTATTTACAGAGACCTTTCCGATAAAGCTTACTTATTTGTAACTTTTCCTTCTCCTTTAAATATGTACTCCAGTAAAAACATCCTTTTACAATTTGGCACTTCCAAAGGTAGCTGAGTATATTGCACAGAAGCCTTTGCAGACTACATCATAAAATTCTGTGTCACTAGGCTTTGCCTAAAAAATTCCAGGCCTTGGTTTATTTTGACAGCCTGCGTAGGTCAAAACATTTGACCCCTATAATTTGTGGAGCATGTTGTGCTTCAGCATTTTGTGACCTTACATTGATTTTCCCCTACTTCTTGCAGTGTTTTAGCAAATGTTCTTCATATTAATAGAACATGATGAGGGTGCTCTTTTTCTGTTTCTATTAAAAAAAAATAAACATAATGTATCTGACTGCTTGGCTTCATTTTGTTCAGTTATGGAATATTAGGCAATGTGCATTTTGCAATATGCCTTGACAGATATAAGAAAAGTCTTTTTCACGTTGACATTTACAAAGGAAATGCATATTTTACTTGAGAAAAATACAAAATTTTCAGTCCACAATAAACGAGACAGAAGCTAGCTGCGTGTTCAGTATATTAATTATGCACACTATCCACAGCATTTCTTACAAAAGACATTAAAAATTGATATACTGAACCGTTTTTTATAAAAGAAGCAAAGCTGTGTTAAAATATTACTGCTCACATGTAGACTACAATTCTTTTACTGGAAAATATCAGCCAGTGACACAGTGAAATGTTTGTTTACGTTTCTGCTAGCAGAAATGTAGCCTAAAGACTAGGTACAGAAGATGAGCAGAAATATATAACAGCCTTTGTGCCTGAAAGCCCATATCTGACCAACTTGCAGGCAATGCCTTAAAAACTGTTACAAAATTACATGAAAGCCAAGCACTGAATACAGAGCAGAAAAATGAATTTAGAGTAAATGGGGAATTGCGTACTTGAAATGTTCCCTTGGTTTTTATCTTCTGTCAGTTTCCGTGCCTTTTATGACCAAAAAGATCAATAAACAATAGTGGTTCTGGATTACGGTCAGAATCTTAAGGGCTCCTAAGAGAGTACTATTGAAAAGAAACACAAATACTGTAATGTGTTCGCGCTAGAGACCACATAGATAAAACTATTGATTAGTTGCCCACATTGCTTATCTTTAACCTTCTTTGAAAATGTAGTTTTGCCTAAATTTCCTTATGATACTTTTATACTAAATCTTTTCCCCAGAGTAATCCTTATGTCCAGTACATGGTGTTGAATTATGCAATGGATTATGTCTCACTGATGTTTGAAGTGGCTAGAGATTAGCAGAGTTGCACTGCATTCATTCTGAATTTACACAAAACCAATTCCGTTTCATTTTAATCCCTCAAGTAGCTTTTATATCTTAGCATCCAGAATAGCTTCCAGGCATAGTAGTTTACCAAAGACGACATATTCCGTAACATAATTTCCATATCGTCGATCCCTTTAAAGATAGTATAATTATATTTATCTCTCTCTCTCATTAGTTGCCTTATAGTTGTAGCATTATTATATATTTACAAAAATCTTTGTTTTGCTCCCAGTTGAACACCTACTCCGTATGCTGAAAGGTCTTGGGTATGTGTACCTGGGCCTCCACTTAGTTTACTGTTAGCCTGTAAACTTTTTTACACTGGTGTAATATCATTTGAATATTATCTTTTACAGAGCAGTCCGTTGGGTAGGTGTTGTCGGCCTGGAAATACATGCACAGATAAATTCGGAGTCAAAGCTGTTTTCAAGCTCACGCGTTCAGTTTGCTGCTCCACCTAACTCCACTGTATCATTTTTTGATGCTTCATTACCTGGAACACTTCCAGTAAGTACCTGTTTAAAAGTTCTTTTTCTATTTCTAGCGTTAAGCGATTTTAAAGACCTGTATTTTTATTTTGGTAACAATCATTTTCCCAGGTGTGGTTAAGCCGCAGAAAGAGGCTGAGTCTCAAGATTGTATTCTACTTTTATTTTATACTTTAAGCACATACATTTTCTTCACTAGTAGTGTTTATGCTAACACATTAATGTTTTCAGAATGCTCCAAAAACAGCAATTATAAGAGCCCATTCTATCCCAGATCTGGAGTGAGCAGGGGAGGCAGGAGTTTCAACTAGGATTAGTATACTGCAACCCAGTGCAGTGAAAATATAGAAGCTGAATACAACCCCTACCGATTTGTGCATCGGATCAAGTAATTGGGCCCATCACAGAAAAAATCAGACACCCAAAATTCTCTAACGGTACTCGTTAATGTAGTGAAGCAATTTGGATTAATATCTGGTCTCGAAATAAATTGGGACAAGTCCCTACTATTCCCATTAGACCATCAAGCCTCCCAAACCTCCCACCCAACGCCCAGTTAAAATGGGTGAATGAGTTTAAGTATCTAGGCCTCACTGTACATCTAGATCTTACGCAACATATTCAAGAAAGCCTGGACCCTATAATCACAAAACTAGCCAACCACCAACAAGCCTGGGTAAACCTCCCTCTAACTCTAAGAATTAACCCTACAACCCCGAAATGGCATTACAAGCCACATTAGCAGGATCACTAGAAGGCCTTAAAAACCTACCACAACGAAAGTTTGCAGATGTGGGCACTCTCCCATCTACCATTACCACACCAAATGTACTACTTTTCAGGTATTTTCAAATCCAACATGTATTCAAATCCCAATTTAGCAACCTTTCTCCCTCCTTAACTAACTTGACTGTAAAAGAATGCCTGTCAAGGGAACTACCCAATTAACTGGTAGCCAAGCTATAGCGTAACATGCTCACTTCGGTTTCCCCTTCATTCAGTCTAGCGCAGGTGAAATGGCAAGAAAATATTCCTGGACTCACCCACAAGATTGGGATGAGGCCACTGGAAATATGTACACTAGTCTAATCGCAATATGAGACAGATTAATACTGTATAAGGCCTTCCACCAACTATACATAACCCCACAAAAGCTAAAAAAAGATGGGTAAGAGAGAAGATGAAGCCTGCCCCAGGTGTTGAACCAATACGGCTGGTTTCTTACATATGATCTGGGAATGCCCAATAATAGCTGATTTGCCACACTAGCAAATACACTAGACTATCCACAAATACTTTCCCCCATGGTATGTCTACTGGGAATAGTGGACCACCTGGTACCAATGGTATGGCGATTCCAAGTCTTGCTTTTTTATGCTAAAAAATGTGTAATAGTGCATTGGATTGGGGTCTAACACACCCAAAGGGGACCTAAAGTTAAACTTACCTATGAAGCCAGAGGGAGCACAACTACATTTGATAAAATATGGAGTCCCTGATGGGAGTCAGGGCCTGGAGCAGAACCACACGACACTGAGGGCAGGGAAAGATGTATGGCATATACAAATCTATATTATCTATAAAACTTGCAAAGTTGTGTTGTTCCCTGTGAGTAAACAAAACCAGATACAAATGTAATTTTAAACACAAATGTTTATTGCTTGTATTGTTACAAAAATTAAAAGAAATAAAGTTTACCTGTAAGTAATACAGGTTGGTTCTGTTTTTTTGTTTTATTGGCAAGATGAGCATCAGCGATAGGCACATGGGCTGAAATGCATCTGCTTGTATTCACTTACACGCAGTGTAGTGGAGTCTGCGTGTTTATGTTGAACACTTAGGGGTTTATTTACTAAAATAGGAATTTATCTCATAATTTAAATTAAAAAAAGCTTGACCAAACTCCCATTCCCAATTTTGCCTTGTTTATTAATGTTATAACTTGTAATAACTTGAATCAGATTGGGGGGAAAAACCTGGGGTTTTGCCCAAAAATCCCAAATGTATCAGATTATTAGGCTTAACCCAGCGCAAACCACGATAACTTCCAATTGGGATAGGGGCATCTCCCTCTGACTTATACATGACCTTGGCAGGTCTCAGATGGCAGATTTCTGTATTCTGGCTTTTTGCAGCATCAGGTATATAATAATTATTCAAGTTTTTGCCCTATACAGCACAAAAAGTTAAATTTGAAGTTCCGTTTATTAACCCCCTTACTGTTCTGTGCATCATGACAGTGTTTATAATCAGTTTCACCAGTTCACAAGGTCCTCTCAACATTCACATCCAAAGCTCTGGGTTTCTCATGTTTTTCCACCAAAACAAACATGCTCACTGCCTGGACAGACAGATACGATAAAGCCATAAGTTTTACTCTGGCATACAGCAAAAGTGTACTACAGTATTTTATTTGTTGTTTTGGGTTTCTCTTTAATAGCTAGTTGTTAATATATATTTGTATGGACTTTCTTAATTTTCGATTTTTTAGGTAATTAACAGAAGATGTATTGAAGCTGCTGTAATGACAGGCTTGGCGTTAAACTGTTCAATAAACAAAAGGTCTTTATTTGATCGAAAGCACTACTTCTACGCAGATCTTCCAGTAAGTGTAGTATGTTTCTTACATTGCCTGTGCTTAAAGTCATCAACCATGCTACCTCTTACATTTTTAAAAGGTTGAAGCTATACAGAAGCTGATTGAAGATGTACAGTTTTCTTGGCTGATTATTTTGTTTTTGTAGTTATAGGTATATTGTTTTGGCAGAAAAGGCACATGATTCAAAAACATTTAAAACTTTTAGCTGGGGCATTTTAAACAACACACATATTTACCTGAAACTAGAACTAACCCTTTAAAGGTTAAAACTAAGTAAACTTTATCAGAAAGGTCTATAAAAGTAACACTGATCTGAGTCCTCTGTCAAAACAAACACTGCATTAATTTCCTTTTATTGTGTATAGATGGGCTTCTGTATCAGACTTCTGTTTTCAGCTTAAACTTCCAGGGCAGGGCTTGGGCATGCTCAGTTTGCACCTATCTCCCTCCCCTTCCTGCTGTAATCTGAGAGCTATGAGTGAGCAGGGAGAGACTAGGGCAGGAAGTGATGTCACAGCAAGCTAATATGGCAGCTGCTACGCTAAACAAACAGACTTTAAACCACTTAAATTTTTTGGTGTTACTGTTCCTTTAAAGTGTTGCCCTGCACTGTTAAAACTGATCTGTTTGCTTCAGAAACCCTACTATAGTTCATATAAACAAGCTGCTAAGTAGCAATGGCGGAAATTGAAAAACAGCTATATGGCACAGGATCAGTAATGGATAACAGATAACATTATGTTCTACAGAGCTTTTCTGCTATCTGCTGTGTCTTCTCTCCTTTGACTAGTTGCCCCCATGGCTACACAACAGCTTATTTATATAAATAATAGTAGTTCTTCTGAAGCAAACACTGCAATTTTACTAGTGCAGGGCAACATTGTATTTAAAACAATAAAAATTTTTGATGTTACTGGTCCTTTAAGTATTATATTATTATATTGAGTCCTTTTGAGTAATTTTTTGAGTCACTTTCAAGGTACTTGTTATTTCAGTCCCTGTGACTGTTATCAAGTTTAATCAACTAATTTTACCCAGTGGTTCATTGTACCAACTGATCCCAACCATTCACTTCAAAGTAATTATGATATTTTTGTTATATGAAAAATGTTACTTTTATGTACTAAAAGGGCCAGAATCAAAGGAGGAGAAGGAGTCTTTAGTATGTAAGTGGTCCTTTAAATATGTTATTTTATCAAAGAAAAATTGATAAGCTATTTACTTTCTAAAAATGTCCCCCTCTTTCTGACCCTTTTAGCGTTAACATTTTTTCTTTAAACAAAGCTATTGAAATTACTTGTTCAAGCACCTATTCCATCAGCCTTCTCATTCAGCTACTGTTGAGGTGAATACCCTTCAGATTTTCCATCTCACTTGCACTCTTACAGAAAAAGTTGGGGAACCCCTCTCAACCCGCATAATAATTTACTCAATTTTCAACAAAAAAGATAAGAGTACTGGGTTGTTTTCTGAACAAAGATTTTTTTATCAAAGTAGTGTTCATTTGTATGAAATTAAATCAAATGTGAAAAACAGGCTTACAAAAATGGGGGTACCCATGTAATTTTACTAATTGGAATGCATGTAAATGCTCAATACTCATAACTGGCAACACCAAATTGTTTGTTAAGCCTTGAACTTCATAGGCAGGTATGTCCAATCATGAGAAAAGGTATTTAAGGTGGCCAGTTGCAAGTTGTGCTTCTGTTTGACTCTCCTCTGAAGAGTAACAGCATGAGATCCTCTAAGGAAAAAGTAAAATCTGAAAACAAAGATTGTTGATTATCCTGGTTTAGGGGAAGGCTACAAAAAGCTATTTCAGAGCTTTAAACAATCCATTTCAACTGTAAGGAATGTAATTAGGAAATGGAAGGCCACAGGCACAGTTGCTGTTAAAGGAGAAGGAAAGCTACAGAGGCATTTTATTGCCAATAAATTAGCTACAATAGTGCAAGCTAGAATGCTATATTTATTCTGTAGAATGTTTTACCATACTATCTTTGTTTAGCATAACAGCTGCAGTTTTAGCTTGGTGTGACATCACTTCCTGCCATAGTCTCTCCCTGCTCACTTATAGCTCTGGGCTCAGATTACAGCAGGGAAGGAGAAGGGGAGGAAGATGAGCAAACTGAGCATGCTCATGCCTGGGGCAAGGAGGTTTAAGATGAAGGCAGGAAGTCTGATACAGAAGTCCATGTGTACACAATAGAATGTTTTACTGGTATATTTAGGTGGGCCTTTCTCATAAGGCTTACTTAGTTTTCACCTTTCCTTCTCCTTTAAACCCGGGTCTGGAAGGCCAAGAAAAATACAGAAGTTACATATCCAGAGGATTGTGAGAATTGTTGCACACAACCCAAAGATCACCTCCAAAGACCTGCAAGAACATCTTGCTGTAGATGGTGTATCTGTACATCGTTCTACAATTCAGCGCAATTTGCACAAAGAACATCTGTATTGCAGGGTGATAAGAAAGAAGCCCTTTCTGCACTCGCACAAACACAAACAGAGTCACTTGTATGCAAAAGCTCATTTTGGATCAAAGTGCTTTGGACCGTTGAGACAAAAATTTTATTATTTTTTCATAACAAAAAGCGATTTGCATGGCGGAAGAAGAACACCGCATTCCAAGAAAAGCACCTACAGTCAAATTTGGTGGAGATTCCATCATGCTTTGGGACTGTGTAGATAGTTCAGGCACTGGGGCCCTTGTTAAAGTCGAGGGGTCTGATGAATTCAACCCAATATCAACAAATTCTTCAGGATAATGTTCAAGCATCAGTTCCAAAGTTGAAGTTATGCAGGGGTTGAGTATTCCAACAAGACAATGACCCCAAACACACTTCAAAATCTACAAATGCGTTTATGTAGAGGGAGACGTACAATATTCTGGAATGGCCACCACAGTCCCCCAACTTGAATATCATCAAAAATCTATGGGATGATTTAACTGAAATGGAGAGATTTTGTGCGGTTGAATGGTCCAGAATCCAGGCACTCCTCAAAGGCTATAGGAGGCATCTAGAGGCTGTTACATTTGCAAAAGGAGGCTTATCTAAGTATTGATATAATTTCTCTGTTCGGGTGCTCAATTTTATGCACCTGTTTTATTACGATGCATATTGCATATATTCTGTTAATCCAATAAATTTTGTCACTGCTGAAATACTACGGTTTCCATAAGAAATTTTATATATTAAAATGAAGTTGCTAGTTTGAATGCTCAGCCAATGATAAGGGTTGAGGGGTTCTCAAACTTTTTCCATATGACTGTACAGTTTAAATGTACTCATTCTCAAATTCCACCTCCCTGGCTGAATTCATATGTCAGATATCCACGGAGCACCAAGAATGCTTAATAAAATCTCTCTTTTCTCTCCATTTCAAAGCAATTATAAGAACATGCAGTATGTCCTCACAACATACACTTAAGGCCAAGGTAGTTTGGCACCCTAGGAAAGGGGTTCAAACAGTGCCCCCCACCCCGTTCTGTATGACCATTTCCCATCTATTCACTTTTTCTTAAATAAAGAGACCTTATAACACATTAATGAATCAAATTGTACGTGTGCCAGCCAGCAGCACCCAAAAAATTGCCCATAATCTGTACCTGTGTCAGCAGTACCCAAAATATTGCTCTCAATCTGTACCTGTGCCAGCTAGTAGCAGCCAAAATATTGTCCCCAATCGGTATCTGTGCCAGCAGCACCCAAAATATTGCTCCCAATCTGTACCTGTGCCAGCAAGCCAAAATATTGCCCCAAATCTGCACCTGTGCCACCAGCATTGCCCCCAAGTCTGTACCTCTGCCCCCAGCCATTGCCTCCCAAGTCTGTACCTGTGCCACCGACCATTGCCCCCTAAGTCTGTACTTGTGCCACCAGCCATTGCCCCCCAAGTCTGTACCTCTGCCACCAGCCATTGCCTCCCATTTCTGTACCTGTGCCACCAGCCATTGCCCCCTAAGTCTGTACTTGTGCCACCAGCTGGCCCCTTAAGTCTGTACCTGTGCCACAAGTCTGTACCAGACATTGCCCCCTAAGTCTGTACTTGTGCCACCAGCTGGCCCCCTAAGTCTGTACCTGTGCCACAAGTCTACCAGCCATTCCCTTCTAAACTGTGGCCCCCCCTATGCCTACCCCTAGTTCCGGCCCTGGAGTTGAGTGTCAAAAAAAAAAAAAGACGTGTCTAAAAAATTTTGCAGCGTGTAATTTTTTTTTACATCTGCAACATTTTGCTTTCGGCAAATTTTTGGCGAAGCAAAACGGGTCAAATTCGCCCATCCCTACTCTCAAAGTATCATGTAATTTATAACGATTTATAATAGGTCTAATTTAAAAAAAAATTGAAATTCGACCATCAAATAGATTTTTATTCGAATCATTCGATTCGATTGAATTTACTGAATTCACTTGTCGAAGTTACCTAATTTCCATATTCAAAATTCGAAACTTTTTGAAAATTCGATCGAATTTCGAATCATTCATGTGAAATTAGTAAATCTGTTCCTAGGTTTACCTTTGGAAACCATATATTTTTGGAATGTACACATTATGCCACACCGAAAATGGGTAAATAAGTCATTGTTCTCCTAATTAAACTTCAGTTTTTTTTGGTTTCTATCAATATTTATGAAAATTCACCTAAAATAATTTCAGTTTGCAGCTTATTATCTCCCACATATCATTGGGTCCCAAGATATGAGGGCCAAGGATCCACCAAGCACCCATTGACCAGTGCATTTCATGCTTGAAAAAAACACCCACTGACCAAAGTGTGAAAGTAACGCCTTTTAATTTTAATGCATTTGAGAACATTTTAACAAATTTTTACAATTCAGCAAGTTTTTCATCAAAGTGAAACTGGGCTGTTTTGCTCATGAATAGTTGGTCTGTGATTATTGAAGATGCAGTGATTAGTATAGATACAATTTTGGAGCTATTAGATTTGTAAATACAGAGCTGGACAAGTGTATAAAATGGCAACTGTTTTACAACACTAAGAGGCACATTTACAAAATTCACGTGAAGAGATCGAGGTTCGATCGAATTTTTTTCGGAGGGTCGAATATGCAAATTTGGCCACTTCGATCATCGATTACCGAAAATTTGAATGATCGGATATTCGATCATTCGACCATTTGATGATCAAAGGATTTTAACTTTAAAATTTATTCTAATGCCTACTTCACCAGATTGAACCTACTGAATACAATAGAAGCCTATGGGAATCCCTCTATAGGCTTCTTTTACAAACACCTGCTCGAATACCATTCATACGATCGAACGCCTTGATCGTTCGAATCGTACAAATTTTTTGAGCGCTTGAAGGAAAAAGTACGATCGGTATTCGATCGTACGATTTCATTGAGAAATCGAATATCGAGGAAAAAGCCTAAAACTATTCGATAAGCATTCGATAGTCTAATGCTTATCGAATTTCGAAGGAATTCGAGGGATTTAAGGTGAAAAATAGTAAATTTGCCCCTAAATGTGTCATCCTTGATAGAAATAAAGAAATACTCAACATGTCATGGGCAGTTAAACATGAGGTTTACTTTGTAAAAGGAGTTCAGAATCACAAATGGCAAGCTGATCCCAAACATCACTGAGGAGGAATGGAATGAGGCAACATATAAATGCTACTATTACTTATATTCGGTAAGAGACAAGTTAATTCAATTTAAATGGTTACGACAATTTTACCTCACCCCTAAACGACTCAGATCCATGGGATGCAATCCAGAGGCAAAATGTCATAGGTGTGGGACAGAAGGAGCAGACTTTCTTCACATGGCCTGGAGCTGTCCCCCAGTAGCCAAATTCTGGACTGAGGTCCTTAAACTCCAAGATGATACATTAGAATTCCCAAGGTTACTTACACCGCAGGTGTGCATACTAGGAATTCTAGATGACATCATAACTACCAATCACGCCAGAACTTGATATAGAACCCTTTTATATTATGCCAGGAAAATAATTGCAATGATGTGGATGGGCCCCAAACCCCCTACAGTACAAACCTTGACTACATTAGTAAATCCTAATCTGCAACTCATTAAGTTTACCCTCCTTGCGAGAGGCTCACTAGAGAAACTTGATAAAATATGGAGTCCATGGTAGGAGGATGCGTTCTCTTACATAAATTATGAATTGTGGGAAGTGTGTGTATATATATATATATATAAATATATATAGTGCAGATAATGACAGACTTAACTTTGGATATTCATGTCTGAATGATTAAGTGCTTATGACTTAAAGACAATGAGGTATCAACCAAAGTACTAGAATTAAGCATAAATATAATGTAAAATGCTTAAGTTCTTGTCATGGAAAATATTCTTAATACCGTAAAATGATATGGCATGTTTTGTTGTACGTTATGTTGTGAAAACAATAAAAATGTTACCTTTATGAAAAATTTTTTTTTTTTTTAAATGGACTTGCATACCTGTCATATTAAGTATGAAGAATATATTTCAAAATGAAAATGTTAAAGCGGAAGTACAATTTTTAACAATAATTTTTTTTTTCCAAAATAATTTAATAAAGAGTGTTAATTACATATTTCAGCACAAAAAAAAACAATCTAGGGGGGTTATTTACAAAGACTCAAATTAAGAAATTTTTACAATGAAAACAGTCAGACAAACTCCCTTCTGCAAATTGAACTCCTTTATCAATACTATTTCTTGAAAAAGTTGGAGCGAAAAAATGTTTTGACAAAATTGAGAGCCAATTTGTATCATACGATTGTCACTCTGAAAACTTGACTTTGTTGCATTATTACTACGAAAACCTGACATTTTTGGATTATCGGATGAATGCCCTGAATATATTGGATTAACCATCGCAGATCACTATGTCAAGAAACTACTTCAGGGACATCTGCCATTGACTTCTACGTGACCTTGACATGTTTGAAATGGAGTATTTTTGGATTCAGATTTTTAGCAGCTTTTTTGGTATAATAAATCTCCAAACATTAAGTGTTTTTTTCCATGTAAAATTTGGGTTCTCCTCTTTAAAACCTCAATCAGATAAATTCAAGGTTTAATAAATGGCCCCTTAAATCTAAACATTTGAATTTCTTTTTAGGAATGCAAAAAGGAGCCCACTAGACTAATACAACAAAAGGTTTACAGATTAGTACTTATACCTAGACACTCTGAATCTCAGGTTTTGGGCTTAATTAACAAGCGGCTCATGTAAGTGATATACTAATTCTGATTAACAGATATAATAATTTATTAATTTACTGCATTTTTATTCTATAATACACTTCCCAAAGGACTGCATAATCAGTGTCATATGAATTGTCTATATCTCAATATTGATAGCCATTTTTTAAGACTAGAAAAGAGCAACGTAAGTAATATTGTAATACCATAACTTATACTTAGGGGTTATTTATAAAAGGCTGTGTTTGGGAAAACTCGATTATTGGCTTATTCATGAAAAAAAGAATGTAAAAAAACTCAATCCAATCTGGATTAAAAACGTGAATATTCAAATTAATGAAGTTGTAGGCTAAAGAAACCTCGAATACCTTGAACTGATCGAGTTTTTGAGAAAAAACCTCTAAGAAAAAAAAAATCACGTAGGCTCAAACCATCTTCAAATGGTCCGAGGGACCTCTGCCATTGACACTGACAGGTTTTAGCTGTCATTGACAGGTTTTTGCCTGATCCAGGCTCTTAGCAGCTTCGGAGAATAATAAATCTAGAAAAATTTGATATATTTTTTTATCCCAAAAATTTGAGTTTTTAGTGAAATTATACTCAAAAACGTTGAATTTTTCAGGAATAACACAACTTGACCTTCAATAAATAACCCCTTAAATATAGAACTCAAGTGAGCGCAAACTACAGTTCTTTGACTATAGGGGTCATTTGCCTTTCATAGGGGTTCACTTGCAGGAGTTCTAAGGTGGACTGTTTTTTCCAATAAATCCAGCATCTTTATGGGCTTGAGGGGGCAATGTACTTGACACCGTTGCCAGTGATGTGTTAAAATACTTGCACTTGTCAGACAATTGCACTGAAGCCTAGACCAAAAGTCTGGTCGGCGTCACATGGCATTCTGCATCAAAATAACATCTGCACTCATTTTATTAGGCACAAGTTCACATACAGTATTTGTCAATTGGGCTCATTAATAAACTCTGGGCAAAATTGCACTTAGATAGTAATCCATTTCAACCATTCTGTGATTAGCTTTTTTCATCCAGCTTCAAATAGAATTATGAACGCAAACATCTGATTGGATGTAGTGGGTTTCTGCTCAGTTTAAAAAATTACCACCAATTTGACACATGCTGCTGTGAAATCCAATGGGATTTTCCAATTGATACTGCAGTGTTTAATGGAAGGCCCCAGACAGAGAGCGGTTAAAAATGAATTACTGGATTACCATCAAGACTGAATGTACTTCTCAGTTTCTATTCTGCTAAAAGAAGAGGGGAAAGAATTTTGAGACTAAAAGAAGAAAGATGGGTAATATAATGTATGAAATAAAATAGCCTATACAACTTGGGTGTCAGCAGAAGGGGCAAGAGGGGGCAGTTGTCCCACTCTGACTTCTCCAGCTAGTTCCAAGAAATATTATTCCCAACAACACAAAATGTTTTTTGTACTTCCAACTCCAAGGCAAACCTTAATTAGGGTATTTTCTGTATTGTTATGGATAGGTTCATCTTCAGTGGGATTCTACCCTGTGTGATATTAGCTTACTTGCCCCCCCCCCAGAAAAATTTTCTGTGGACACCCATGCTCTACACACTAAAGAAATGATTTACAAAAGTACTGTGAGTTAGTTAATCCTCCAATGCACTGTTGATGCACATTTGTGGATTGCAGTTATGCTGAGCCAGCAACCAGTGACACTATAAATATGAATATTTGCATATAAAATTAAAGTATTCACAATTTTTGTCATGCGCCTCAATTAAGTTGTGTGTTTTATCACTGGTATTTATGGGGAAACATAATTTATGTAATCGTAAAAGCATGGTCAATTATGCAATTATTTATTAAGAAATACTAAAAAGAAAAATGAATAAAATAGCATGCTGTGCACAGAAAAGCTAACAGTTAATGGGTTATGTTATATTATGTAGAGTTAGTCTGCAAAAGCCTCTCCTACTGTGCACAGAACGGCAGATGCCTCAGAGAGGAAACAGGCCTGTAATTAAATACTTTTATGTCTGATATGCATTGCCACTTCATTTAATAGAAGACAATGAGGGCATGCCTTTCACTGACAAGTTTTACATTTTTGTGCAGGCTGGTTATCAAATTACCCAACAAAGGCTTCCAGTTGCGGTAAATGGAACTCTGACATATCGCCATCAAGTAGGAGCAAAATGGAATCAGATGCTAACTAAATGTGTGAGGATCAAACAACTCCAGCTAGAACAGGACAGTGGAAAGAGTCTTCATGATGATATACGGCGACAAACCCTTGTTGACTTAAACCGAGCTGGTAAGCATCATTGATGTAATGTGCTACAGCACTTTGCATACCAAATATAATTTGCTACATTTTGCACTTTAAATGGCTATTCGGATGATAATGGTGAAGGAAATACTACACCCCCCCCCCCCCATTTAACACATTTTTGGATTCCTGAAGGCACATATATTCATGACCAGCCCTGGAGTTCCCTGCAAAATTAAAAATATTATAATTTCAGTAAATGATAGAACATGGGAAAATGCAGGGGATATTTATTAGCTGGTGATACTATTGATTAAAACCTTACAATAGCTAAAACAGAGGCATCAGGGCATTTATGAATACCCACAACTCAGTTTTTCCAAACTAACTTACAGGAAGACTATACCCCCGAACAATGTAGGACTCTATAAAAATATATTGCATAAATAAGCTCATGTGGAAATCCCTGCCTAATCTAAATCAAACATTTTCATAAAAATATACTTTTTAGTAGCATGTGCCATTGGTTAATCCTAAATAGAATATTGCCATTTTAAAGTGGATACGTCACCCAGACACAAAAATCTGTATAATAAAAGATCTTTTCTAATTAAACATGAAATCCAATTTCAAATTTGTATTAAACCATTCATAGCTGTTTTAAGCTCATTTAAAAATCTCAGCTGTCAATCAAATATTGTCTGCCACTCTTCTATGCCTTAGACATAGAGGCGGGGCAGTTAATTACTTTCACTTTCCATTCAGCACTTCCTAGATGCCACTGCTCCCCACACATTCCCCCAGTTCTCTTAACCATTTAATTGTGTAGCCAGGACATGGGGATAGACATCGGGTCCCCCATTCTGGTGCACAAAAAAGATTCTGAGATGATGCAAGGCTTGTCTTAATAACAGTGTCCACAAAATGGCTCCTGCTTACTTGTTATAATTATGAATTCCCAGACTGAAGAAAACAAGATTAAAATAATTTGTATAGTGTAATTAATGTTGATTTTGCTTGACTAATCTGATAAAGTATGATTTTGAATATTTTTTTGTGGTGACGGGTCCACTTTAAGAACTAAGGGCTGCCCCGTGGCATTTTAGGATTGACTATGCACACAAAACTCTCAATTTGATATAAACCTTTGGTTAAGTTTTCATTCTGAAGGTATAGTTTTCTTTAATGTGAGTTTTAATGGAGTTGGACTTCTGGTGAATTTATTTGATGTCTCACTTTTTCTCATCAACTTTAATGGCTTACTGAAGGTGTGAGGTAGTGTAAAATAATGACATAAAATAGAGCATTCAGGCAATGTTTAACAAATTATACATCTTTATAACTTCAACAACCAGTTCTTTTCCACAGTTGTGGTGGATGACATTAAAGCATATGTAAGGAGAAATACAGGGCATTAAAAAATGCCATTTAGTTTATATCTTTGTCTGGCGCAAATCATTTTATACAATTTTATAAATGGGTCTTGGTCTCAAACAAAGAAATATTTACAGGAAAAGTTGTACAGAAATTACAGTCTTTACTGAAACTGTGGAAACAAAAGATATTCAGCCTGTTGGTCCATTATACTTATTTGGGGAGCCATTTACTATGGTCGACCAGTATTAGAACTGTTTTCTGATAAGTTGGTGATGGGTAATGCACTTTGTTCTCTTTTAAATGGGTGGTTCAGTTAGTTTTCATTATTTATTTATTTATTTTTTATAACTTTTAAATTATTTGCCTTCTTTTTCTGATTCTTTCTAGCTTTCAAATGGGGGTCACTGACACTGTCTTAAAACAAATGCTCTGTAAGGCTACACATGTATTGTTATTGCTACTTTTTATTTATTTACCTTTTTTATTGCTACTTTTTATTTATTTTTATTGCTGAATTTGTAAACCGGAGAACTGCTAAATAAAAGGCTAAATAAATAAAAAACCACAAATAATAAAAAAAAGAAAACCAACAGAAAATAGTCTCACAATATCACTCCCTAAAGGTACAGTAACTCAAAGATGAACAACCCTTTAATAGAAAGTTTGTTTTGTAAAGTTCTTGTCTTTTGGTTGTTCTTCCCCATGCAGGAGAGACCACGTGGCATTTGTTTGATTAAAAAATTATAGGAGGCAGACACATCAAATGATGCTAATAGGCACAGGTTAAATATTCCTGTGGAAAAGCAGTCGTATTCCCACATATTTCTCTCTAGAGACTGCGCTTTTAGCCATTTTCAAAGAGAAACCAAATTTCAACCATAACTGGTATAGTAGGCACAAACCAGCTTTTATGCCATCCTTTGGTACATTGGCCCTTGAACCACAGGAGCACAGCCTAAGAGTCCTTGACAGCCGTTAAGTGCTTTTTCTCTACTCGCTACTCCTCACCGGGTACTACTCTTGCCTTACCTGCCCTTCCTCCATCCTTGTTAAGCGAAAGGGTAATTGGTATTTTGAGTTAGCGTGATTTTCTTTGTGAAGAACTTTCAGAAACAATTTTCCTATTTTATTTGCAATGCAGACATTTTCCCTGTTGTATATTTTCTTAAAATAAGCACCAACATTAGTCTCTGCTTCTGTGAAGGTTCTCATTCATTCAGGTCATTGTCAGCAGTTCTGAAAAAGCCAGATGACTAGCAAAGCATCTTAAAGAGAAAAAAAAAAATACATCGGGTCCAGTGGACTTATTACAATAGATATATCAGTCACTGCCTTTCTTTCTCTCTCATTGGTTGCCCATGGAGATCCATTTCTGGCATTCTGAGCAATTAATAATGGCATATGGTCCTCTCCGTCTAACCTAGGGTAAGTCCCTTGGTTGCCTCCCAAGTTATCTGTTAACTAAAATTGAAATATCTGGCTTCCAATCCATGGTATGCTGGGACAAAATATTTTATAAAGTAGCTGTTAAAGCCAGTAGTAGAAAGAAGTCACTGTGCTTTGACCCCTTTTTAATTCTTTTTTTTTATTGTGAATATCACAAGTGTAGCGTTCTATCACCTTTACTCTGCAGCACTGAGGAAAATGACAGGCTGGGTCTGTTCATAAGCTTATCCTAGGGAGACAAGTAAAGCATTACGGTACCCTGCAGTTTTCTGACAGTTGTAATGTCATAGATGTCACTGCAAATCCAAGACAGGCACCGTAACAAAGCAATTCTATTTTCTTCCCTCTGGTTAGACTTGGATTTATTTATTTTTCACTCTTGGTGTTACATTTTGTGTTACATTCTGCCATGCATTTACACTGAGCTATCTGCCCTACAGACACTGCCTTTCACATGCCTAATGGTGGAATAGCTTTAGATGTTATGTACAGGTATGAGATCTCATCTAAAAACCCAGTATCCAAATATCTCCCAATTTTGGTACATTTTAATAAATAATTGTCACTGTGAATAATTATCTCGCTGTAGTTAGAAAATAACGTATACATTCGTATTGGTGGAAAAGTTGGTTAATATGTGTAAATCTTTTTAGTGAACTGCGCATAGAAAAAACTCTTATCCAAAACATCCCAGGTCCCAAACAGTCTGGATAATAGAGAAGAAAATTGTGATTTCTTATATAAGAATGAATAACAAAATTTGGTCAGAACCCATTCTCCTGTCCATGCACTAATAATGGGAGTGGAACCTTGGCAGGTTTTGGACTCCTATTTTGCTTATTCTTTCTCTTTGTAGGGTTTTTGAGTCAAATCCATGAGTACACATTATGGGGCAGATTTATTTTGGGGCAGTGTCGAATTTTCAAGTTGCATTTTTGGTCAAAACTCACAGATTTGAGTTGGGAATAATCCAAATTTGAATGAGAGATTTACCTGGACCCTGGACCTCAGATCCGACTATTAGCCACCTAAAACCTGCCAAGTTCATGTAGAAGTCAATGGCAGAGTTCCAGTGACTCATTTGAAGATAGTCATAGCCTTCTTGACCGTTTTATTTTTTTTTCAGAGCAAAAACTTTGAGTTGTCCAGTCGGTAATATTTGTTCGAGTTTTAGACAAAGTTTTTTCTTTTTAAAATAGAAATTTCAAGTTTAACCAAAATATCAGAGCTACAGAAAAGTCAGATATTTATTTAAGTTCCCAAGTTACTGTCGCCTGGCTATCTATATATTTTATTAAGATGCATTTAGTGCTATTTCCGTTGTATTCAACATTTTACACTTCTAGGTGTCGGACTAATGGAGATTGTCATGGAACCTGATATGAGCTGTGGAGAAGAGGCAGCTGCTGCAGTTAGAGAACTTCAACTTATCTTGCAGGCACTAGGAACATGCAATGCAAACATGTCAGGTAAACTGTTCATTTATATGAGAAGGTAAAAGACTTGCTAAGGTGGCCATAAACAAAGAGATCTGCTCATTTGGCAATGTCGCCCCCAATGAGCAAATCTCTCCCTGATATGCCCACATTGAGGTGGGCGATAACGGGCTGATCTGTTCATTGGCCCTAGGGCAGTCGGATCGTGGGACCTCATCAACACACATGCAACAGGATTTTTCTAACCTGCCCGATCTAGATCTGGCCAGATATCGATCGGGGAAACCCGTCAGATGGCCCATATATACGGGCCAATAATTATCGGCCCGTGTATGGGGCCTTTAGTGTATAGACTCTTACCTGCGCTTTGTGAAATTTTACTCCCCAGTGGCTGACATACACAGGAAGTGTTTTGTCTTCACAGAAAGCTGGTTCAGTACCAGATGAACATTTGTATTAACTTTGGATAGATGATTTGTTTCTTAAAGAATAGAAAGTAGACTGAAGCCACACTTGGAAATAAAAGGTAGTCTCTCAAAGAAATGTTTTTTTATTCTGTTATTGTGACACATTGATTTTCCTCCAAAGGTTTGTGATAAATTGTGTCTGATTCATGTTTAAACAAGCGAGAGCACATGGTGTATGAGAATCCTGTTGTAAAGTCGAAGTCTTTGAAGTATTTCTCATTATATTTAGTTGTAAAAAATCTACCTAATTGGCAGACATAAGTATCGGAGCCGAGTGTGTAACAAAAAGAAAACCCTTTAACAACCTATATGCATCTGGAGCCACATTAAAAATCATGTTGGCCCAATAATAGCATTTGTTAAGCAAGTAAGTCAGTGCAAGTCAGGCCTTAATTTGAAAACATGACCTTCTTTATTTCTAAAGGCTGAAAGCCTTCTAATTGATTTCATTCAGACGTGAGAACATAACAAGAGGAAAATTAATTTACCACCGTGAAAGTGGCACATCTATTGCAGCTTTTAGTTATCCAAAATATTAACATCTAACAATATCAACATCTCCTCTCTCAAGTACAGGGAAAAACTGGTTTTGTGTTTTAATGGTTCATTTTCCAGTAGATGATCTTTCTTTTCTTCGTCTTCTGTATTTCTTCCCCATATGCTGTTTTTTTTTTAATTCTGTGTATGTGATTACAATGTTATTTAATTAAAGGAATATGCACCTATTATCACAGTTATGTTGATGGATCATAGTAGTGCAGATCAAACAATACTCACAGCCAGTTTCATTAGTTTCATACCAAGGGTGCCGCCACTTTATATACCTCCTCAGATGCCTGACCTATTGCACAGCCAGCTAACATCTGACTCATGTGTGTTGTCTAACACCCATGGGTCCTTCTGCTAGTTGTGAATTACCTAGGAATTTAGTCATTGTTAAGGGGATGGGAATATAAAAAAAATATTAATCCTGCAGAGGATGCAAACCATACCCAACCGAGGAAGGGGAAATAAAAGTCATCTTATAATGAACTTGTTAAACAGAAGGTTTCAGGGCATAATTTGTAGTGACAACCAGAGGGCATCCCAGTAGTCCCAGTTGGTGTTCTATAGTGGTGAAGCAAGTGGTGCATAGTATAAAACTATGTTGAAACAGCTGTTCAGGATAAGGAGAAACTTACAGAATAAGAAAAACATTTCATGAAAACCATTGGTTTTATTCAACAGGTTTCAAGTGACACTATAAACTTACCTTGTAAGCTCGTAAACCACCCGGTGGATGTTTATATATCTTCCTTATCTGTAGACAAAATGTGGTTCTACATGCCTTAATATACTTATATGTTTAACTTAGATACAGAATGAAAACTTATAGAACAGTAGACAAAATGTGGTTCTACATGCCTTAATATACTTATATGTTTAACTTAGATACAGAATGAAAACTTATAGAACAGTACACACCATAATTCATTAGTGGTATTTTGCACAAGAACATTCCAACATATTTAACAGTCAAGCGTACATCACAGGATTTTGAAAGCTTCGTAATAATTGTAATGCTTTTTTCACTAATCAGGTTTAATTGGTAGGAAAATCAATGAGATATCTTTATCTTTTTTGGGGAGACTAATCCTCCTGAATTGCTTACCCGTGTCTCACGCCCGCTTAAATGTAAAGTTGCCTGTGCCTATTCACACATGGCACTGTGTTTTCCTAAGTAGCTGAAAATTTGAAAAACACAATTTGAGCGACTTAGGAAAACACAGCGTTGCGTGTGCATGGGCGCTGGCGACTTTATATTTTAGTGTGCGCGAGACACAGGTAAGCAATTCAGGGAGATTAATCTCCCCCAAAGAAGCGGCGATCGGTCGCCAGGTGACAAATCTCCCTGAATCTTACCTTGTGGACTAGCCCATAAGCTGAAGGCAGGAAGTCTGATGTACACAATAGAAAGAAAGAAATGTGGGGTTTCTGTTGACAGAGGACTTCAAGCAGCAGGGTTTACTGGTATATTTAGGTGGACCTTTCTGATAAGGCTTACTTGGTTTTTACCTTTCCTTCTCCTATAAGGGGGAACATGGAGGTCATTAAAAATGGCTTTTTACAATCTTGGAACCATGTAAAGGAGCTGCCAAGAGTCGTTCAGCTCCAGATCATTCTTTCTTTATGTATTTAAGCTATTATTGCCATGTAAAAAGAGAACAGCGGATGACTTATCTACCCATAATTACTTCGATTCCTGATACAATGCAAGCATGCAAGGTCCTTACACTGATTCTTCACCAAAGTGACTCCCTATAAACTCTGTTTACTTTTTGACTTACTGTACATATTCACTTTCAGGTATATTTAGAATATAGTTATCCAAGTCAAACCCTGCCATAATATTAATGTATTTTTATTTTTAGAGGGTCAGATGAGAGTTGATGCAAACATTTCGGTACATCGGCCTGGGGAGCCATATGGAGTGAGGACAGAGGTTAAAAACATTAACAGTGCACGTTTTTTAGCAAAAGCCATTGGTAATTATCTAAGTGTTTTGTTACTATGTCTACAGTATATGTTCTCTTGAAAGATTTCAATTGCTGGAAAGTGGATTTTGGTAGATTTGTTATTTTTCTGCTCTTTTGAATTAAGATTAGAATTTTGCGCAGTTGAGTGTGGCCATGTGCAACAGACAATACATTTTTATTTCTAATAAGCAATGTTTACATTTTTTTGTCCAGGTGCAACAAATCTGCAGGTTGCATTAACATTTAACCCATGTAAATGAAAACATCGTATTGATTACTGCTGCAGGTTACTGCAAACCTGGTGTTTTTTATTACATATGGGGGTTTATGTTTTATTCAGATTGTATAATTAGTCCCATTTTAATGGTTAATTTTTTATCTCCAGATTATGAAATTCAGAGGCAGGCTGATGTTCTTGAAAATGGGGGAACAAACTTGAATGAAACCAGAGCATTTGATTACAAACTTGGGTAAGAGTAAATTCTTGCCTTTTTAAAAGCACTGAAGATGCATAAAGCACACAGTCTATAACTTTTGTCGAACAATGTCTTTACGTTAAACGTCAAAATGTATTTAATATGAAATTACCCTCTAGATACAGATCCAGTCACTTGGATTTGTAAGTTAAATGCGTCGTGACTCGGGGCTAATTGAAGAAACTGTGTTATCTAAAGTTATCTTAACTCATTTAATGCATTTAACCTTTTCATTAGCATACACCAAAGCACCATTGTTTTCAATGGTGAACTCTTTAATTGGATGGGATGCTGTGACACAATATTCTGTGCTAAGTGGGATAAATGGGATAGATGAGTTAAGTCACGACGCATTAAACACACAATCCAAAGTGACTGCATCTGTACATTCATGTCGTTTGTAGCTTTACACAATGGAAATTCTAATCTTGCAACAACTGGCCTTAACTTTTCACATCATGTGGAGAGTAATATTCAATTTGCAATTGGTTTCCATTTCTATTATTTGTGGTGTTTTAGTTATTTAACTCTTTATTCAGTAGCACTCCAGTTTGAAGTTTCAACAGCTATCTGGTTTATAGGGTCCAAATTACGCTAGCAACCACGCCATGGGTTGACTGAAATATTGGAATATGAATAGAAGAGGGCCTGAATAGAAATAGTAGTAATAAAAAGTAATACAAACAATAAAATTGTAGCCTGTGCCTATTCACACATGGCACTGTGTGAAAATTTTTTTTTAAAAACACCATTTTCAAAAGAGCAAACTGATTTTTTTATATTCAATTTTGAAATCTGACATGGGGCTAGCCATTTTGTCAATTTCCCAGCTGCCCCGGTCATGTGACTTGTGCCAGCACTTTAGGAGGGAACTGCTTTCTGGCAGGCTGTTGTTTTTCCTTCTCAATGTAACTGAATAGTACACAGTGGGACATGGGTTTTTACTATTGAGTGCTGTTCTTAGATCTACCAGGCAGCTGTTATCTTGTGTTAGGGAGCTATTATCTGTTTTCTTCCCATTGTTCTTTTGTTAGGCTGCTGGTGGGGGAAAGGGAGGGGGATTTCACTCCAACTTGCCGTACAGTAGTAAAGAGTGACTGAAGTTTATCAGAGCACAAGTCAAATGACTTGGGGCATCTGGGAATTTGACAGAATGTCTAGCCCCATGTCAGATTTCAAAATGAAATATAAAAAAATCTGTTTGCTCTTTTGAGAAATGGATTTCAATGCAGAATTCTGCAGGAGCAGCAGTATTAACTGATGCATTTTGGAAAAAATTATTTCCCATGACAGTTTCCCTTTAAGGATGCAAATGTTGCAGGTATATATTAATGATTTGCAGAACTGCAGAATTTATTTTTGAGAATGACGTTTGTGAAACAAAATTGGCACCCTTGAAACATTTTTAAGGCTTTGAAGTAACAACGGTAAAAGTAACAACATGAATATTTGCCGAATTTTTACACTATTACACCCATATGCAATATAAAAATGGAAATTCTACACAAACTGACAAATAGGGTTATGTTTACCAATGAATTTTGTATGGCCAGTAAAATATTTTGCAGTCCACATTAAATTGTGTATTGACCATTTATTATTTTGGGTTTGTACTACAGGTATGGGGCCTGTTATCCAGAATCCTCGGGACCTGAGGTTTCCTGAATAATGGATCTTTCCATAATTTGGATCTTAATACCTTAGGTCTACTAGAAAATCATGTAAGCATTAAATAAACCCAATAGGTTTTGCTTCCAATAAGGATTAATTATACCTTTGTTTGGATCAAGTCAAAGTTACTGTTTTATTATTACAGAGAAAAAGGAAAGCTTTTTTTTTTTTTAAAATAGGATAAAATGGAGTCCATGGGGATGGCCTTTTCGTAATTCAGAGCTCTCTGGATAATGGTTTTGCGTTTAACGGATCCCATACCTGTAGTTGCATACAGTGTGCAGCAGTTAGCATTACAGCATTTCACTGTTGAAGATAGTTTCCCAATGCTTGGGAGAGCATTAACTACCATAGCGTATCCTTTTTGGATGTGTACTCAGCAGTTTAAACCTTCTAACTAATTGCAAATATGTATATATTTGTGTATGCATCTTTGAACAACTTTTTCACAGCAAATAAAGTGTTGTTATAAATTTTTTATGACAGACTTTGTAACAATGTACTTTACATGGGGTCTATATGGAACTGACATAGATTCCCTTTCTCTAGGGTAAGGAAAACCTTAAAATATGAATTGCTGTGTTAAGACTTAGATTAAATAAATGTTTTCATTTTAAGCATTAAAACTATAAGGGGGTCCAATGACCAAATCAGAACCAAAGTAATCAGAATCTTATGCAGGGTTAGGATCTGTTATCTGGAAACCTGTTATCAAGAAAGCTGCAAGTTACTGGAAGGCCATCTCCCATAGAGTCCACTATAATCAAATAATTAAAAAATTTTTTTAATGATTTCCTTTTTCTCTAACAATAATGAATCCTTACTAAAGACAAAACAGTCCTATTGGGTTTAATTAATATTTAAATGATTTTCTTAGTAGATGTTATTTATGGTGATCCAAATTATGGAAAGAGCCCTTATCCAGAAAACCCCAAGTCCCAAGCCTACCAGATCACAGGTCCCATACCTGTAAATGAGTTGTGTGTATATACTCCCTATACATACCTCTCCGCAAAAGTGTGTCAAATGTATTAATACATTTTAAAAGCTTTTAACCTATTACCACCTCTCCTTAATTGGTAGACACCCTGAATTTCCTGAAATTTCAGTGACTTGGGGCATGTTTGGCAAGGTTAAATAATGTTGTGGTATCAGTTGTTCTAATTCATTGCATCTCATTGAGAATTTATGTTTGGAAATTCTGTATCTCGGTTTTTGAGTTTTATATCTTCTTTTTTTTTTTTTTAGGGTTACAATACCTATGCGGGATAAAGAAGGAAAGCAGGATTACCGGTTGGTATTTATATAATGTTATCATGTTTTAATAATTCATAGAAAACCTCATGTACCACGCTGAGTATATTTTTTGCTTTTACGAGCATAGTTGCTGTCAGCAGTACTGGGATTTCTAGGCAGAATGAAAATGAGAACAAAATAGTAGCGTAGAACACAATGCTATTTTAAGGTTCTGACTCAGGACAGTTGGTTAACTGGCAAAGTATGCTGCTTTGATTGTTGGTATACTTTTTTTAAGGCATTCATATCTTGCCCTCAATGAAATTTAAATACTTGAGGAAATTAAACTGTATAAGAGGTACAGAATGTTTTTAAAGGCTTTTTTTTTTTGTTACTTACATTTTTAAAATATTTATTTTTATTTTAATTTTTGAAGGTTTATGCCGGAGCCAAATCTTCCTCCTCTGGTTCTTTACGATTCAAACTCCTTGCCAGCTAATACAGACCCAGACCAAATTATTAATATTGATTTGATCAAAAGAAGTCTGCCAGAGCTTCCTAGTGTTATCAGAGAAATGCTTGTTGAACAATATGGGATATTACCAGAACACAGTTTTATTTTAGTGGTAAGTCAAAATAGAATACTCCGTCTAAGCATTGCAGTGCTAACTATACAAGCACCATAGTTAGTGCATCCTCATTATGTGAAGTATTGTGTAACAGTCATATTGTACCCTATCTTTCTGTTTACAACCTGCACCAAGACCGTTTGAAATGTGCATACTGTACCTTATCTGCCTGGATCTGCCACTAACGAGCACAGGTAAAATCTTCTTGTAGCCTGAACCTACCCAAACTGCAGGTAAGCCAGAGAGGTCCCGTAGACTTATTATTAACTCTTATATTGCATATAAGGATTGGTGTGGTCCCCATTTTCATAAAAAAAGTGAAGTGGCTAAATAATGTTTTAAGTTTTTTTTATGTTTTGGTAACTACATCATAGTAGGAGCTGGATACATTTTTAGTTAATGTCTAATCTTTTCTGTATGTGTATTTATGGTAGAGGGAACTTATTCTGCAGCGCTAATTATCCATCCTTTTACTAGGAATAAGAATGAGGACAAATAATAAAGTAATAATAAAGTACAAAAGTATTTTCAAGTAAATATACTTTGATTGATACTCTGGTTCTGTGCTACTTCATGAACATTTTCAAATGTGTACTGTATTCCTGCTTTTAAGACTATGACTCTATGTGGTGGTTTTTAGATGGCCAATATGGGTTTTTTCCATGGGAATAGATTGGATGTAGGCATATTGTATTCATGGTGGTGAGAGCAGTGAGTATAAAGCAACAATCTCCTCTAAATGTCAGCATTTTTTCTACCACATTCCCAAAATAAATTTGTATTGGCCTTCTACCTTGTTCAACACCCTCTTTAAAGAATAGTTCAGGATAGTGCCAGCTCTGTTTTCATTGCCGCAGTCCCTCTTTTAATTTGTCACCAGTTTTATTTCAACTACTTTGTGAAGCATGTTAGTCCTTCTCAAAATGTTGCCCTTGTGTAAAATAAGATGTACTCTGTTTTCTCATTGTATTGGTTAAAATTCATCTTCTCAAATATATAGCATATTTGAATATATATTTTTTTTTCTAAACTACCTTTTCAACAATATCCTTTTAATAACTATTCTACTGGAGCTGCATACAGCTCCTCAGACACAGGCCAATGTTCTGTACATATGATTCATTCTTTCATGGACCTATCAAACAGACTACATGCATGTTGCATTTTGTATATACAGTTAGGTCCATAAATATTTTGACAGAGAACTTTTTTCTTCTAATTTTGGTTCTGTACATTACCTCTGTCCAAATATTTATGGACCTAACTGTATATAAACTTTGTGTAAAACAATAGTTTTGTGCATAGAACTTACAGAAATGCCTTTAAATAGTGGTTTCACTAGTAATGAAAAACAGCTTCACAGAACCGGTTCAGTTGTAGGACCTGGAAATAATTATCAGTCAACAAAAAACTTAAGTAGTTCCGGATAGTTTAAATTAAGTATGAATAGGGGTTATGCCCCCATTTACAGAATATACACAGTCATAATAGGCCAAGGCTGCTTATGTGTTCCAGCTGCAGTTTATGATTGCAGAAATGTGTTGGTGTGCATTGAAATGGAAGTTTAGTAGACTGAATTGTGTCGAAGGAGAACTGCCCTTCAGTATAGCATGATGTTGTATTTATGCTAGTCTAAAATTTCATTTCAAGAGCCAGAATGTTTTAGAAGGAGAGACACTTGAAACATAATTCTTAGGTATTTCCATTACTTCTTACAGTTCAGTAAACTGCAGTGGCTAGAAAAATTCCTCCATTAGCCTCATACTTCAGCAGTTTCCATGACAACCTGTTGTCACTTATTGTTTTTTAAAAATAATTTGAAAAACTATTGAGGCATACTATAAAAGGTCCACAAAAGGTGCACTAGCATTTAAATGGCTTATCTGGTGTTTCAGAATATGCGGGCAGAATAAAAAAATATGTCAGACACTGCTAATTAAATTTATTTTACAAATGAATTGTCTCTCTTCTCGGAAGATCCTGATTAAGTTCTTCTGAGAAATGACATATTGCTGTCACATAAGTAGCATCATCTTAACATTTGTCTGTTCAATATAGTAAGTAATGTCTTTTTGGCTTTTTGATATGTTCAAAAAGTCTCTTTTATTGGAACAACTTTAGAAGATTACTATATTTTCTTATACCATTGTTTACAATTTGCTTTTTCAATATGGTTTCAACTGTTGGATAAAATCCAGAATAGGAAAATCTTTGTGAACTTCTAGCAAAGTATACAGAAGACATAAAGAAGATAAACCCATGAGTAGATTTTCTTACTCTAGATACCACCTAACAATCTTTTAAAAGTATGAACTACAAATGTGGCAGAATTGAAGAAATACAAAACATAAAGTTGATCATGACCAACTCATAAATCTGACCTTAGCCATCATAATTTGAAGTTATTATGTTTAGGTACTGCTGTACCCAGTATTGTCTGTTCTTGCAATTAAGCTGTCTTGGCCTATAGCTAACTGTGACCTACCCAGTCTTGTGGCTTTAAAGTGGACCTGTCACGCCAAAAAAATATTCAAAATCATATTTTATCACATTGCTACAGCAAAATGAACATTAATTCCACTCTATAAATTATTTTAATCTTGTTTTCTTCAGTCTGGGAATTCATAATTATAGAAACAGGCAGGAGCCATTTTGTGGACACTGTTATTAAGGCAAGTCTTGCATCATCACAGAATCTTGTTTGTGCACCAGAATGGGGGACCCGACGTCTATCCCCATGCCCTGGCTACACAATTAAATGGTATGGGGAACTGGGGGAATGTGTGGGGAGCAGTGACATCTAGGAAGTGCTGAATGGAAAGTGAAAGTAATTATCTGCCCCGCCTCTATGCCTAAGGCATAGAGGAGTGGCAGACAATATTTGATTGACAGCAGAGATTTTTAAATGAGCTTAAAACAGCTATGAATGCTTTAATAAAAATTTGAAATTGGATTTCATGTTTAATTTGAAAAGGACTTTTATTATACAGATTTTTGTGTCTGAGTGACAGGTCCACTTTAACTAATATGCAATATATAACTCCTTTCCAGACCACCACATGATGTAATGGTCTATTCAGTCATGGATTAAAAATAACGGTTAAATGCCAGGGTATTGGCCCACTTTACCAAATAAGGTGTACCAAGACTGGTCAAATAGTGAAGCCTGGGTGGTCTGTCAAAGATGACTCGTATCATGACCATGTTTATCAGAAAGAGTGAAGAGCAAGCCAAATGAGTGGAGTAGTTCCCAAATAGCGGTTCTAGTTCAGCTTTTGGGGGGGTGGCTTAAAACTCTAACTAGGGGACTCAGCTTGAAGGCCAGTTAGGTTGGGAATTGGGGAGAATGATCTATGTTTTCTACATACACCTAAAATGGCATCAGGAAAGTCAGTTAGGGTAATATTAGGGGGGTAAATAATATGTTTTTGTTGTCCTATATATTACCTTGAAAGAGAACTTGAGCTAAGAAGGTTAGACAGGCTTTGCTCTTAGAAGTTTAGTACTCAAAAAGATAGTGAAAAAAAGGATTTTGCCAGCTGGGTTGGACTTATGAAACATGTACTTTAACTGAAAGGCTTAGATGCTATAGACACTCCACAATCTCATCCTGGAAGTTATAGGCCTGTGAGTTTGACATTTGTGGTGGGTAAGTTATTTGAAAGTTTGTTGAAGGATTGCATTCAAGATTATGTTCTTGGGAATGACATTAAAGTAGTAATCAACATGGCTTTATGAAGGACAAATTTAATTGCTTTTTTTCTGATGAAGTACGAACTTGGATAGTGGAGTTGCAGTACATGTGATCTATTTGGATTTTGAAAAAGCTTTAGATTAACGGCCACATAAATGACTGCTTTTTAAACTGTAGTCTGTTAGTCTTGGTAAGGTTGTTTGTAACTGGATAAAGGGTATAGATTATTATGAGAATTGTGTAATTCTTTTCCTTTGCAAAGTACTGGTAAGGCCCCATATGGAATATGCTGTGCAGTTTTGGTGCCCAGTGCTCAAATGGGATATTATTTAATTACAGAGATTCCAAAGATGGGCAACAAATCTGGCAAAAGTCATTGAAAGTCTTAGTTATGAAGACATTAGGGCTGATTTCAGTGGAAAAGTGCATACGATAATTATGTATAAATATATAAGGGGATAATACATTAATAGGTCATCATAGGTTTTTCATCCTTTTTAGTGACTAATATGCAATATCATGCCATATGGTAATGTTCTGATGCAGAAATAAATTGATGAGGCGCCTACATCACATCCTTCATTGATTTCAATTGGAGGCATTGAGAATTCTCAGTAGGCGCCTCTTTCACGCTCAAAGGGCTAGAGCAGACGGGGAGATTCGGGGGCATTTTGTCGCCTGGCGACTTGTAGCCGCGACTTGTAGCCCCCGAACCTCCCCGAATAGCCAGGTCCTGAGGCGCACCGGCGTTACTTGAAAACGCCTGCGCCTATTCACACGCAGCGGCGCGATTTGTGGAATCGCTCCAAATTGACTCGCGAGTCAATTTGGAGCGATTCCACAAATCGCACCGCTGCGTGTGAATAGGCGCAGGCGTTTTCAATTAACGCCGGTGCGCCCCAGGACCTGGCTATTCGGGGATGTTCGGGGGCTACAAGTCGCGGCTACAAGTCGCCAGGCGACAAAATGCCCCCGAATCTCCCCATCTGCTCTAGCCCAAAAAGAGCAGGAGAGCTCAGGGGGCAAAGCTTCACCCTAGACAAGGAAGCAACTAAAAGAACTCCAGTTCAGTTGCTTGTATCAAAGAAATGTAATACAACTGAATGGAGGGGCAAAGGTATGTTATGTTGGGGACTGTTTAGAATAATTTTAGGGATTTATTTATTTTTTTTAAAAAGCTTACCGCTTTTAAATGAAAATTGCATTAATCTCTAGGGCTAGGCTGTCATGTAATGTGAATCTGAATGTATTTGGACTTTTATATTATAGATATACAGTATATTATGAATTGGCAACTAAATTCAAGTATCTTACAGCTGCACAGATCATGTGCTTTAAATCAATGGAAAATATTGGAATTTACTGGCTGTATCTTCATAGAGCCACATCTTACTAACTAAATGGTTGCCTGGGGCTGGTATGAAACCCCTATACATATACATGTTTAGCATTTTTATCCTAGTTAGGTCTCCTTCTAAGTTCTTATTTGTATTTGTTTGTTATATAAACACATTCACCGTTCTCTTACTTTATCTTCTGGTTTTTAACTTTCATTTTTTTTATTGCTTTGTTTTCTTCTCGGAATATGGGGTTAGTTTACACAACAGGGTAATGTCAGGACATTCTCTAACACAGAATTTGCCAAACAACCCATTAGCCTCAGCTATAGAGCAATATGAAATTTTAATTCTTACAACCCTGCTAACCTGCTATAAAGCCATAAATAACAATTTATTACTATGGGGAGCTGCTGTGAATATTAGTGCAAACATTTTAGCAGTACTCGTACATAAATGTAATTTGTATCAAGGCAATGTACATATTTCTTAGGATGCACTGGAGAAATACAAAAGATTCATACCCTATGAAAAAGGATGGAAATAAGCTGCCTTACAATAAAACCATGGTTTATGTTACCAAAGAAGACACTAAGGGGCAAATTTACTATAGGGATTGGGAGATCAATCTGTTTGTAGATTAATTTATTTGTAGATTAACCTATTTGGATTTTACCTTATCTCTATATACCAGTTTTGGTGCCCTAAAGATCTGTATACCATCTCCATATTCCAACTATCCATACATATCTAATTTCCGACCTTTTCCATGTTTCTGCTTTCTTATTATGTTTCCGTATCTTTGTCTACTTCTTTTTGGTGTATATGCACTAATTATTACTTATATTTCTATTTTCTATCAATCTGTTATTACACAAATATGATTTTGAGATTGCACATTTATGAATTTAAATGATCAGTTAATTTTTGTATATTTATATTTAATAATATGCTTTATGTGTTAATATACGTTTTGTTACCCTCAAGCTGCTCTCTGCTGTTCCATCCAAATATAGCAACAGATTTAAATATTTAAGAATATATATCTCCTAAATCTCAATATTTTTTGATACAATATTTTTTGATACAATAGTATAGTCTTTATTAAGCTTTCAGTGACTATCTAAATTTTTGGCCTTTAAATTCTAACCGTTTAGTTTTATCTGTATTTGATTGAGTGGGCTATATTTGTGTGCTGAGAGTGGCTTCTGATGAAGGGACGAGTATAGTCACGAAACGCGTTAAGCCTCGCTCTCCCTCGCCCACTAAATCCATATGAATTTTTGGTGATGTTTTTAACTTTTTTTGAACAATAAAATTTTGTAGTTTTTATACCAAATACTCTTCTTGAGCAGTGAAGTTCGGCAAGCCAACAAGTGCTTTGTAAGATAGTTTGTGTAGTACCACGTGACCGGAGTGGAATGGCCTCTGCCGTATGGAGCTGCGTTCTGTCTTGCAAATTTACTATAATTCACCCAAAAATCCCTCAAATCCCCTCGAAAATTCGATAAGCATTCGACTATCGAATATATATATATGCATATGTCTGCACTGGAGTTAATTTGGAGGGGTTGAACTTAATGGACTATGTAACACATCTGGGAACAGGATTGGAGTGGGGGGTCTGGGGCCCACTGGGGCTGCTATCTCAGGTCCTCTCCCGTGCCATTTGTGTGCATGCGTAACTGTGATTTTGCTGCAACCAGCCCAAAGAAGGGAGGTAACATCAGAAAGAAGACGCACAGGATGTGGATCTGGGCTGACCCTGTCTTGGAAGTATCTGGAGAAATAAAAAAAAGTATGGTTTTTGTGCTTGTATAATATATACATTGTAAGAGCTTCTAGCATGTTTCTTTATTCAAAAGGGCAATGTGCATATTAACGCTTAATCTGGCTGAAGCAGAACATAAAGAATTTCATGGCTGAGCTCTCAGCAGTTCTACATATTTATAAACAGATTTATTCTTTAGCTGCAAAACGCCATGTTTTCTTGTTGCAAGATACCAAGACACAGTAGGAAATATTTATTTTATTTGCAATCACATCCAGTTAATTGTTGTTCTTAATGCATTAATTAATGGTCCAGTTTAAAAAATTTTTTGAAAGGCTGTTAAGAATCAGAGAACGTTTTAAAATGGATCTCCAACAAAAACTTCTTTTTGTGCATTAAACAGATGAAAGCACTTGCACAGGTAATTCTAAGCAACTTTGCAATATTCATAAAATTTTAGAGTGTTGCCAATTAGTTTGAACTTATTGTTATATGTTAATGTAATTACAAATGGAAACAGTATTTGATTATCCCTGATCTCTGGCTCTGTCACAACAATGTAGCAGAAGTCAGTTCTCCTCCAGGGCTGCTAATCACCTGGCTTCTGCTGCATTGTTTCAAGAGTTGGAGCCAGGAAAGTCGACAATATAAACAGCCAAATAGATGTTGCTTTCAGTTACAATTAAATTTATTAATGTAGTTAACTTTCAAACCAAAAAAGTATAATTAACATATAATTCAAAGTTGCTCAGAATTGCAGTTTTTGTACCCAAGATCCCATGTAGACACAGTGATTGTTTAGTTAAAGGAAGCATTTTATCCCAAATTCTAAAATAATTGTATGCATTAGGTAGTAGGAATTATCCACAGGCATGCTAAATCACAACATCACAGTCAGGTCTGTTTGCATTATATTTTTCTTTCTGGGTGGCTTAGCATTGAAATATTATGCTTGCTTTGATTATAGGTCCAACCGAGGGTGTCCAGCTGAAAAATGTACAGTAGAAGGGCTTCTTTACTATTTAACATGAAGGCTGTGTAAGCATGCCTTGCTATCTAAAACAGGGGTCCCCAACCTTTTTTGGTCCAGGGACCAGTACAGCAGCAAAAAGGACTGGGGGGTCGGCATCCAAGTCTGGTCACTGGTGTCCAATTTGGTTGCCGGCATCAAAAATCGGGCTCACTGATTAATTTTGGAGGCCCAGTTCAGGACTGTACTCTGGCCTGTTCTCCGCCGCAGCCCGGCAGTTGGGGACCCCTGATCCAAATGCACTATGCTGCCAGGGTGCATGAGGCACATTAAATGCATCTGAATAATATCTTTATTGCCACTAAGTACAACATGTTTAATATGAAGAGATACTCTGAAGACTTTTCTCTAACTGCATAAAATGCAGAGATATACATCAAAGAGCATATATTAAATGTCACACTTAATTCTCCCTTGCCTTAGTGTCTGAAGAAATGTGCTTGTTGCTTAAGACAGATAATGATTTTATTATCCATTTTGCATTCATTACACAAGAATGAATGCTACTTGTTATCAATATTTTCATAAAAGAACATGACATATTTGTAGCTCATTTCAGCAATATTGTAGCTTATTTCATAGCCGCTCCGGGAAACAGTTACTGTATATCATAATTATTTTTTAATCCAAAAAGTACCCAGAAAAAAAAAAAGTTTTTTTATCACTGCAACTCTCCTTTACCACGTCAGCCTACCCAACTCCAACTCATGGAGGGCATGCAGACTACTAATAGAGGTACCAATAAAGTCACTTCCGTTAAATTTATTAAAAACAAAAGACTAGTGCAGAGATTGAGGCAGACATTACGGAATAATTTGCCAGACATCACAATGTAAAAATCGATGTAAAAATGGCATTAATTTTTTTTTTTTGGCAACTTCTGCCAGAACTTACTTACAAAGGTCTGAAGCAGTGTAAAGTAACAGTGACACAGCTACCATTCGCATGGCGTAAAATAAAATACACCTTGATATATTCACCTTTTTTGTTTTACACAGCTTATTACACTTTTTTTTTGGGGGGGGGGCAAATTTCATTGAACACTGCATAATAAATAGACCTCATAGTCTGGTGTGTTCTGTGTGCATAGTTAATGTTCTGCAAGGCTTTAAGCACTGAGCGCCCTCTGGCAATAACAATTTTGATGTTTTTTTAATGTTTTTTGATAACTGTCCATCTCTATACATTTAAAGAGAATATTAACCATGCAAGAACAGAGTGGAAAATAACACATTTCAGAACACACTGTTGCTAATCTTCACTTGTTAATCACACCATAAGTTAAGCAAACACAACCGTAGAATTCAAATTATAAATACAATGTGTTGGGTAATCTTTATATTACATTATGAATTGTGAGGTTTACTTGATATGAGCAAAAACGTGATTAGACTAAAATGTGATGTGATTTTAACTTGTTTCTGCAAGTAAGCATCAATACTACAGGCTATGATATATGTGATGTAAGTGGATTTTTTGGTCAGCAGTGGGGCACCTATAGTCCTAAATTTAGTTATATGACAATCACCTGCTATCTGCTATTGTAAATCCCATCTGGACTGTCTGGTTGTTTATACTAATGCCCAATGTGTTTCAGTCTAGGTATAGGAACAGAACACATATTGTTGGACACACATGGGTGACTTGCCTTGTCATCAGATCATATGCTGTTTGGCCAAGCTTATGAATGGTCATGTTTCTCTAGTGGATCTTTGTGGAGATACTAAGATTGCAACAACTCATTGGTGTATGGGAGAATCCCCAACGTGTCATATTCATATTATCACGGGCTATTTGATGAAGAACTTGTATCCAAAACATTGTGTATTATCGCACACCAGTATAGCTGCTAGTTAGCCTTTTGCTTCTGATGTTTAATTACTTCTTAACACTTTGGGTGGTGTGTCAGGAATGATTCATTGTTGCAATCACTTTGTAAATTATGCTTGTGGTTTGTAACATAAAAGTCCCTTTATGTTAATCTTGAAACATAACTGCTGTTTTATTTATGAATGCAGAGCTATATTCATCATTGACTTGATTTATTTAGCTCTTACTAAGGAGGCACTTTTGCAGCATTTGCACCAATCTGCATTACAAAAAAACACTATATATAGATAGCTATATACACGCAGGCGCTGAAAGGCTTAGGCAAACTAAAAGTCTGGTTGCAAAAATACAAAAATAAAACAAAAATCTGATGCACACCAAATACAAACAAAAAGTCATTTTTTTCCTGTGGGATGTTCAACTTTGGTACCTCAGATTTTGATAATTCATGGATTATTGTGCATGTGCCCTATGGATCAATATTCCCATGCTTGTGTGAGGGTCTCGGTAAGATCAATAATTATTTATCTGAATAAAGTAAAGAAAACAACCACAGAATATTTAAAATGCTTGTATTATTTAAAACATGTCTTTCATTTCACAATGCATAGTTTGGTTATAGGACTGCGTGAAAAGAATTTGCCAAAAAGTGAACATTCCCTACATATACTTTATGGTGTGACTTGCTCTATATTAGGAGGCGTATCCTTATCGAAACAGAAGAACAGAAGAGAAGTTATCTTCTGGGAATAGATTTGACAGATAACGCTTAGTATGGATGGACCAAATTCACTATTTTAGGATTTGACTGATTCGTGAATCCAGTCCTGTGGCCAAATCCAAACCCTAATTTGCATATGTAAAGTAAGGGGAAAAGAGAACCGTGTGTAGAGCATGGTCAGATTCTGCAGACACAGGCTGGATCTTAGCCAAATCCTAGATTCGGTGCATCCCCAAGGGTAAGGGCACACAGGCAGATTTGGGGAGATTTAGTCGCCTGACAACTAATCGCTTCTTCATGGCGACAATCTCCCTGGGCGACTTCAGAAACTGCAGCGCCGTGTGTGCTATCCCGCTGGCGATTTTTCATTGTAGCCAGCGGGAAGGCAGTTCGGGGAAATTGTCGCCTCGAAGAAGAGGCAAATAGTCACCAAGTTACTAAATCTCCCCAAATCTGCCGTGTGCGATTAAGAAATCTGAACAGATTCGCACTATTAGCTGTATATTGTGTAGAAGCATTTTTTTGCTTTCTTGCTGTTGACCTCCCAAACCTAACAGCAGCCCAACTGCTCTAGAGATGGAGAGTTTATTATTTTCCTGCATACAGATAAAGAGACTAAATACTTATACTAAATCCCAAATACCCTACATAAAACACACACAGGAAGAAGTGCGGCAGACCATTTTTAACTAATGAGCTGTGCTAACATCTGTAGCAGTCTCTCTGTAGATCTAATTATTGCATGTTTCTCTTCTTTGTTTGGTCACAACCTTAACCAAATGTAACAGACGCAAAAGATAGTCTTATTGCTTTTTCTTTTAAAGGAAAAGTAAATGTTTTTCTTTCTGTAAATTTGCTCTAAACAGCCCCCCGGATTAATGTACCTTAGTCCCTGCTGTAAGTCTGCTCTGGTTTCTGTGTTATCAGCAGCTTGTTTCCCCTTCTTCCTGGTGCAGAGTGAAGCCCCGCCCCTTAGTTTACTGAGCAGTCCATTTGCTGCTGTTCCACAATAGAGAGGAAGAGGGAGCCAGTGTGTGCATTAGTAAGCTAGTTTCCCCAAGCAAAAGGTGCTACACACACTGGTCTCTGCTATGTCACAGTATGCAAATGATCTCCAGGACTAGTCACAGAGATAAGGTCAGCTCAGTAAGCTATGGGGCGGGGCTTCACTCTGCACCAGGAAGAAGGGGAAACAAAAAAAAAAAAAAAGCTGCTGATAACACAGAAACCAGAGCAGACTTGCAGCAGGGACTAAGGTACATTAATCTGGGGGGCTGTTTAGAGCAAATTTACAGATAGAAAAAAAAAAGGTTTACTTGTTCTTTAAGATACACCACCAGTAGTGTCCTATATTACAAATACAGTGAGCAGTCATTTTACACACATTTGTGAACACTGCATCATAGACACACAAGGTCGATGTTCATGTGTTCTTTATGCACCTATAGTAAATGACAAAGCCACAAAAGTACTCATTCTTAAAGTAACGTTTCCCCCCCACAAAAAATATGGTTTCATAAAACAATGAGCAGTTCTGCACAACTGGAAATTACTACCAGTCAATGCTCATTGTTGAGTTTCAGGACCATTAATTAAAGGTAGAAATTTTAGTGGTATTAGAGCTTTTTCAATTTTTTAAAATGTTCTCTAAAACCATGAATAGCGTTAAAGTTATTAAAAGATCCAAATATAAACAATACAAATGGAAAAATAATTGTATAATTAGTTTCAAACTATGAATACCTCTGAAACCTCACGTTTTCAGAAAATTTCTTGTGAAGAAAAAAAACCCCAAAAACCTCTAGTTGTCTAAATGGCTAAAAAAAGGTCCAATAGGATCAGAGCAGCTCCCATTAATACCAGTCAACACTCATTACTGAGTGTAAGAGGACCATTGATAAAAGGTTGAATTTTAGTGGTATTAGAGCTTTTTGAAACCACACTGAAACATTAACTCTAAAACCACGAATACCAGTAGTGTGTGTACTCACTCCAGGGAATTCCTGCTTTATAGAATAAATATCACACCAAGGACGTACTTCCTATTTACAGCTAAAAAGCAGTGATAACAAATATCCATATAAGGCAGTAAAAGGCCTGGACGTGGTGAATAGCAACTTTTTTGTCTTTTTAGAAGGGCTTTTCTCATTTTAGAGTATCCATCCAGTAAGGCATATAGCTTACTGTGCATTTTGTTTGCTGCAGTGCTTTGAGAAACCAATGGCAGTCAGAAGTCCTGCTCCCCAGATATCTCTACCAATAGGAAATACTGTGCCTATGGCAGATGCTGGTAATGCCAGCCAGATGAGTATTTTTATGAGGGCCAGTGCTTAGGGCATTTTCAGTTTTGATGGTGCCTATATAAAAATATCCTCCCAACCCGCTGAACACTTGAGGCTAACTCCTGTGGCCAAGCTGAGGTGGTGTACTTCTCTCTTCTGGAATAAAGGCTTGCTTATACAGTACTGTATATGTGCTGATCATTGGGGGGGGGGGGGGTTTATGTCTTGTGTCTAGGGCAGCACCAGTCCCAACTGATGCCAGCCAGAGTAATTGCAGCCATTGCATTACAGCCTATCCTGTGATAAAACTGGATTTCAAACAGTCTGTCCAAAAATACTTTTCATTAGCTGCACATATTGCTTCTTCTTGATGCATGGATGAGTCATATATAATAGTAACAGGATATTACAGCAGTATAACCTCAAGACCAGACCGTGATTTTAATGGGCAGAAGAGCTTGTTATAATGGACGAGCTGATGTGAGTTGAATGTTATTAATGTGGTAGGTTTATATTCGTATTGTAAAAAGAGGTATCTTGGGAAGTGTGAAAAAACAAGCAATAGAACAAAAAATAGAAATGTCCAGAATGTGAGCAAACTTAAGATAGGGTTGTCCTATAAGAGATGCCCAAATCCATAGCCTTATCAAGTGTTTGTTATTGTTCAAAAAAAGGGAAAAATGGAATGGCTTGTGTGAGAACACTATGCAGTATTGTTTTTTTTTTAGTATATATCTTTTCAGATTTTTTTTACAAGCATAAAATATAAAGGATGCAATGTTGCTGTATGTTCAGATACATGCATTAATAGAAGATAGACATGAAGCACAATCAGTACTAATGGTAACCAAAGATTTAATCTGCAACACATTTAGGGTTCTCTGCGTTAACGTGTATGTTCAATGAAGATAAAGTTATCACTACCCAACCCTTAATTACTCTCTTGTTGCAGCAGTTATGATGAAATATATACCAGAACTATTTTTTTCTTTTGTTTCTGTTAGAACGAGGATGGATTACAAGAATATTTTCAAACTGTAGTGAGAATGACCAAAGTTGACCCTAAGAAGATAATTGGATGGCTGATTAATGATTTACTTGGCCACCTTAGACAGCAGAACCTTACCATCAAACAAAGGTGAGATTTATTCCCTTGTCTAAACTGTCTGGTTTCTCTGCCTCCATACCAGAGAAGTCTGACCAATTTTATAGACCGCATTTAATTTTTGTGATTATATTGTTAATTGTTAAATATTCTAAGCAGCATGTTCTCATCATTAGCCCAATGAAGCCTTGAGGTTATGTTGTGACTGACTTCCTCTTAACTCATTAAAAAGATTAGAGTATAAGCAGACAGACTTCTGTCGTTGGTGCGTTTGTTTGGAGCAGGCGCTGTACTACACTGTGTAGTGAGATACCCAAAGAAACCTTTGCTTTCTAAAGCTGGCCTGCATACACTGTAGCCATTGTACAACAATCTCTTTATTTATAATAGGCTGCAAGGCATTGTCTCTAAACATTCAACAATGATGTGTATGTGTATTGTCTGCTGACTAGTAAACACCTACCATGTTCTGCAAAATAGTAATTTAACAAAAGAACGATTTTCTTGGTATGGAATGGCAGGTATAGCCTATAAATGCAAGGTAAGGGCAGACAGAAACTGACAAGATGATGGTCACCTGTGGAGATATTCTGTCACAGGAAAGCGCTATCTTCCTTCTACTTCAATATTCAAGCAATGAATTGAGGTTGAAAAAAAGCTGAGCTGTCACTTTTAAAAGCACTGAAAAATATACCAGATGTGACCTTACCTGCAGCCCCTGTGAAGCAAAATTCTGATAAGCCGTCCACAATACTAAAGTCCATGAGCAATTCTTTAGGTGGCCACAGATGTAACAGTAGCAATCTGATTGTTAGCTCTAAATGTCTGCAGTGAAAACGAACAATCTTTACTGCAACTAATGGTCGCGGGAAAGATTGTTAATTTTCACTGCAGACAGTAAGGGGCAGATTTACTATTGGTCGAATTTCGAATTCAATCATATTTTTTTTATTCGATCTAAAATAATGATTCCCAATTTGGTAGCTTGGTTCTGGCGAAGTAGTTGGTTGAATAAAAATTTAAAGGGAAGTAATTCAACCATCGAATAGTCAAATATTCGAATAAAATTTTATTTGAATATTCGAATTCAACTATTCCATGGTCGAATTAGCCTAATTTGCATAGTCGAAGATTCGAATTCAAATTTAATTAAAATTCGATTGAACTTCGAATTCTTCATTTGACGTTTGTAAATCTGCCCCAAAGTGTTGAATCGTCAGATATACAAATACAAACAATAGAATTCTACCTGTATCTGATGATTCAGAAGTAAACAGTAGCTGATGTTTGGATGCCTTCGTCAGCTTGTCGCCCCCCATACAAGCACTGAAACATTGTTCCCTACAATAATATCTCTGCTTCTATGGTCACCTTTAGGCTAATGGTACATGGGCAATGTGAGCAAGACTGCCCCTAGTGGAGAAAAGCAGCAATCAAATGCCCCGATTACATGTAAAGCTAGCCGCAGATGTGCAGATTACTATTCTATATTAGACGAACGAACATCCATTCCAATCTTCCAACCTGCAACTAACCATTTAGATGAATGTAAAGTCGTAAAGAGAACAAATCACACAAAGCTTGGGCAGACAGCAATCGCAATTGGCAGACAGCAATCACACGAAAGTCATGGCTGACAAATAGTAGTGACAATCTCCCATTCATATTGTCACTTAGGCAATACATGCAGAGATCTTATCAGTAGACAATATAAATCTTTTAACCTGTCTGTACGACTGATCTCCATGGTATGAATAATGTCGGGACAAAATCATATGAATCTTAATTTCGTACCATAGTATCTTTACGACTATGGCCAACTTCAGTGCTGTAATGTAATAATGTGATGCTCCCACATGTATTATTTGAGCAGGAAACCATCTGTCATCTCTGTGTGTTGCACACACAGCACTTATCATTCACTAGCATTAACAGTAGTCACAGGCTACCATGTTGTTTCTGTCTACTGCTGTTTATAAAAAAATAATTATAGGGTGCACACCTATGTTTAAACTTCCATGTGTGTTCTTCATGTGACAGGAGGAACAGAAAGATAATTCTCAGATGTGTCTTGCAGCCATTCCTGCTTGTTTGGTGGCACAGAATTAGCTTTCTTTTGCTTCCATTCATTTGCACAGAAATGTATTCTAGAGCAAATGTTAGCTTGATTTGTCACCCCCAAAATTCATAATCAGAAAAGTGTTTAGCTGTCTCCACTGTGTTTTTTGTTTTAAAATATATAACCTAATAATTATGTTGTAACATAAAATTGCTAGCTCTTTCACTCATACAGATGTTTCTTTCCAGTCCTGTCAGTCCAGTTTCATTAGCTGAACTTCTGACGCTTTTAGAAACCGGATCTATCTCCTCTTCAGCCGCCAAACAGGTATGTGATCCAAATGATAGCCTTTTTATCAGTTGGATGGCAGCTGGCAAACATTCCTAGATTAAAAGGTTCAACAAACATTAATACAAGTATATTTAATGATGTTAACTGTTCTTTGTGGTTTTCATTAAAATCCAGTACCAGTATAGAGTGGTTTGAGCACTTGTTTGTTTTTGGCATTTTTGGTACAATTTCAACCAGTATACCCTTACAATTGTCATTTAAAAATGTGTATGTTTGTAGTTTTAATATCCTTGTGTCTTTACATGAATATTCTGTAAATTATATCCTTAGAAACGGTGCATAGTGATGTAATTGGTTATCATTGGCGCTTAGTGATGTCATTTCTGTCACATAACTCAATGAAACTTATTACAATAAATAATATACCCCCTGTTGCAAAATATCAGAATGTTAGAAGTCACCTCGGAGTTCCATGACCTGTATAAAAGCTTTCTGCCTTCGACCCTTTGTTTTCTATGGTTCTTCTCGGTAGCTTATATCCTGATATTTTAAAAGAGGGGGTACTTTATTCACTGTATAATTTACAGGATATTCATAGCACTTGTGTGTATGTATATGTGTGTATATATATATAT
>CM044431.1:57588911-57714794 GCA_024363595.1 Xenopus borealis
TATATATATATATATATATATATATATATATATATATATACTTTCAGAGCACTAAACATATCCAGGAAATTCCTGCTTGTCTGCTTCGACAAATGGTTAAAGACATTCCTAACTGACATCTGGGCTTCATAGAACAATTACAGAACAATTATAGTCGATTATCCAGCACCTTTTTTCATAGGAATTACCTTTTAGGGGGGTGCATGCAGCACAATGTGTTCACCTTCACGTTTTCCATCCTGAATCCATAGAGATTGCAGCACTCCCAAATAGTGATATTACAACTACCTTTATTTCACATATGGCATAGCAGCGTATTGGACCTTACCTGGTCGGTCCTTTGTGAGCTTGTAAAAGGACCAGTAAGGTTGAAGCATTGCAATGCCATATGTGGAATAATGGCGGTTTTAGGAGTGCTGACATCTGGGCTTTCTCAAACAACTCATGCACAATAACAATGAACTTTGTTCAGAGTCAAGAATTGTATGTTATAATATTAAATTATAATATCCACAATAGACTTTGTGAGAGGGAAATTATACCTGGGACTATGCTGCCATGCTTCACTGCTGCCCCAGCATCTTTTTTCTTTTACATTAGATTTTTATATGAGCAGTTCAGTTGGGTGTGGAGGGATGTGTCAACTGTGAGTCAGTGCCATATAACAGCAAGGGATCCTGTTACTAGCAGCAAATACTACAGACAAGGCTTAGCTGTACATTATTCAGAATGCATAAATAATTTAGAATGTGTTAGATATCATGAAGTGCTTAAGGCAGTGCTGACTGTATGGAATCTTGGTGGGCAGAACATAATACACAGTGGGCTATTAATAATAGCCATAAAAATACTGTAGGAGATGTTTCCATTGCATTCCCGGATCCACCCACGTTATTTCTCCTAGCAAGCATGACAAATACTTCTTTACCCATCTGTCTACCTCAAAGAAAGATAGTTACACTAATCAACCTTGGCACATCAACCAATAATATCACAACATGTCCTTTCCTCCATAACAAAAGATTATTGTCCAGACCAATTTGAATTTCTCTTTAATCCCTTTCAGGCAGGATACATTATTGGTGCAAATCCAGAAAGCTTAATAAGTGTGCCGCTTGCATTGCTTTTGTCTGCTCGGCTTAGTTCAGTTGTATCTTGCATTATTCATCCCATGTATTTATAGCGTTGGGTCATCACACATTCATTTACCATGGCAGAGATGTGCACATGTTAGAGTATCATGTTAGATTCTGTTGTTAGAGATTCCAGTTGGATAGCAACACTGTAAAGGATCTCCTTGAAGTACCAGCCAACCCACCTACCTGCATTTATATATAGACGTTTCTACATTTGATTAAGGTTCAAGTTGTGTTTCCAACGTCTTGTTTTTCCATTCAAGTTTTTTGTTAAATAAGAAACCATTCGAGTTGTGAGTTCATTTGAGCTATAAAAAAAAAAAAACTCTGACATTCGACCTCTGATAAATAACCCCCTTTGTGTAATGTAACGGTTTCTTAATTGGGTTTGGCATCTATGTACCTATCTTTAGTAGCATGGCAATGCTGGAGGGGACCTGTTCTTCTAATTACACTAATGGGACGTTTAATTGCATAAAACAATAGTACATTTTAAAGTTCAACTGAATTTGAATTGGTTAGACGCTACTAGATGGGAAATAAATGTGATTTAGGCAAAGTAAATCTCTTTATTATATTTTCTAAAACAAATTACTGTCTGTGTCATGCAGTCTTAGGGCTACATTACATAACAGACTGTGATCCGTCTATGCCACAAGCTTTTATGGTGTGCAATAAAATCTCATTCTACATCTGGTTATCTTCTGGTACATTTATGAAATTATTATTTTTAGATTATCAACATGTTCTGCAATCTTTTACAGAGACTAGAAGTCGTTCTTATCGGTCTCATACCCTTTAAGGTCCATGTCACATTCACACATTATAGGCCGTTTTAGCAGTAGCCATTTAGCCAATGTCTGTGGAGTTTGTGGCGTGTGGGAGGAGCCAGAATAACCAGAATTCAGTGACCCAAAACATGAACCATAATAGGCAGAAGATTTGGATATCGGTTGGCTTGTCCATTGGCCCACGCGGAAAATTTTGATTGTGCATCTTTGAAGGCACGCAAACATCAGCCACACAAAAGTGCTGAATCGTCAGATACAGGTAGAGTTCTGTTGTTTCTACCTATATATCTGATGATTCATATCTACACGTGTATGGTAACAAACGTTTTTTTTTGGAAAGATTGTAATCATTAGGTCTATGGCCACCTTAAATTATCAACTATGTCTAACCGGAAGATGTAGGGAGAATTTTAGGGAAAGTTTTGTCTGGAATAAATTGCATTACTCTATTCCAGTATCTAGCTACTTTCTGACACAACCTCATACGAATCAAATTGGCTTTTTGGAGCAGTAGGTATTAACCTTGCAGTTAGGATCTAATGGAGTTATACTGTACTTAGACAGTGAAGCACCTTAAATTGGATGAGCCTGTCCCTGGCTGCAACAAGATATTTATATACGTTTTGTGCATTCCTCTGTAAATGGCACTAGCAGATCTTGTTACCAGGTCCTAAACACTAAGTACACTATGTAAGGAGATGGTAAATATGGAGATCTGGGGACAAAATTGGGCCATGACTATAATAGGATGTTTCTTTTGTAGTTCTGACTGTTTCTACTATGCGATATATTTTAGTGTTTAGTCAGTGTGGTTTGTAGTTGTAAAATTGGATTATTTAGGTCTGGCATAAACCACCAGGCTACATAACACAGTTAAGAGGCTAGAAAGTAAAGGTAAAAAATCCAGGAGTCGAAGCCCCCCTCATTCATGGGGCATTCAATTTGGATCTGGAGGACTTCTATCCCCAGATAAATGTGGTCCTGATGCTCTCAATATGATGAAATATTGATTTAGTGATGGAAATGTGTAAGAATTGAGCAGGATATACAAATATTTGGAAAGAAAATAAATTTTAGTAGATCTGTTCTGCCCCAAATTTTTAAAGTAGTTGGAAAGGTCAAATCTGTTTAGGGTGCCCCCCCCCCCCCGTGATTATAACCACAACAGATACCCCAGGTCAGTGCTCAAAGTCCCAAGCCTAGGTTTCACAAAATTAGGGTGACAGAGGTGATGCTGACTAGGCAGGTCCAACATCTGGCTCTCCAGCTGTTGTTGAACTACAACACCTACCCATAATATGATAAGGCTGCTGAAGGATTCTTGCAAAAGAATGGCCTCGGGATTTTCCAGTGTGAGCACCAAAATCTGCCTATGAATGTCCAACAAATAAGCAATTCACTACTTTTCTTTTTATAGTTATCTAACTCATGGTCAAATTGGGTTAATGCTAAAAATGCAATTAAGGGTTTCTTCCTATTTAATCTGAATCTTAATTACTTTATCAGGTCTCTTCAGTAGTCTCATTAGCACAAGGGCAATTGTTAGATTGTATTAGAAATACTGTGATCGCACTCTAATGAAATAAACATCAGTCACCGAAGGGAAGATCTTGACTTCATTTAATGACTATGCTGTGCATCTGCCTCTCTCTCACGCTCTTGATCTGCTTCTCTCTGTCTCTTGCTCTGCTTCTCTCTTGCTCTGCCCCTCTCTTGCTCTGCCTCTTTCTCTCTCTCTCTCTCTGCCTATTTCGCTTTCTTGCTCTGCCTCTCTCTTTTTCTCTTGTTCTGCCTCTCTCTTTTTCTCTCTCCCTCTCTCTTGCTCTCTCTTGCTCTGTCTCGCTCCCACTGTCTCGCTCGGTCTCTCTCGCTCGGTCTTGCTCCCTCCCTCTGTCTCGATCGGTCTCCCTCCCTCTCGCTCGGTCTCGCTCCCTCTCTTTCGCTCGGTCTCGCTCCCTCTCTCTCGCTCGGTCTCACTCCCTCTCTCTCGCTCGGTCTCTCTCTCTCGCTCGGTCTCTCTTGCTCTGCCTCTCTCTATCTCTCTCTGCCTATCTCTCTCTTGCTCTGCCTCTCTCTCTCTCTCTCTTGCTCTGCCTCTCTCTCTCTCTTGCTCTGCCTCTCTCTATCTCTCTCTGCCTATCTCTCTCTTGCTCTGCCTCTCTCTCTCTCTTGCTCTGCCTCTCTCTCTCTCTCTCTTGATCTGCCTCTCTCTCTCTCTGCCCCTCTCTATCTCTTGCTCTCTCAAATCAACTAAAATGAGCTTTATTGGCATCAAATGAGCTTTATCGCTCTCTTTCTTCAAGTCTCCATCTCTGTTCTAAATTTTAGGTGTTCCAAGAACTTTGCAGAGGAGGAGAAAAGACCCCAGCAGAGATTGTTGAGGAAAAGCATCTAGGACTTCTGAAGGACAGAAAAAAGTTAGAGGAGATTTGCCAAAGAATTCTTAATGGGCACCAAAAGGAGGTATTTTGCATTTGTACAGCTACATAAATGTAAATGTTACTTTCCCCCATGAAAGTGCCCTGAGCTAAATCCGTTCCTGCAGTCAGTGACTATTACATTCAGCCTTTCCCACCAGCCATTTTATCCATATGTCTCAGTACAGTGTCTCTTTTATCCCCATATAGCCCTTTATTTATATAAAGATAAGAGCACAGTAAGTGGTTGCTGGTAATGAGCAGTTGAGAAAGTTTCAATATAGTTTTTGATGGAATATTTAGTATTCAGTTGACTATGAATCACTTCAATTAAGAATATTAATAATGCAAGTGGCAGTCTGCAAGGAGCTGTTTGTCAGGTCATAGTCTTATATCTTCACATTAGAATGGCATGCACATTTCATTGTGCTACACCAGTGCTCATTTGGATTATAGCCTTATTAGGTTGTTGAGCTGTGTGTTTATTATAATAAAGCTAATAAACATTAATGTCTGAGCTGTTTTATGAATGGCCGCTCTGCAAGTCAACATTTAGTGATTGAAACAGGGGAAATCACAATTAATCTTATAGGGAAATATCCCCTGTGTTTGCAGATATATTTTATCTATTTAAGGCATATGGTATTATATATTGAAAATTCACCATGTGCCATTAGGCTGAGTAGGTATAACATTTTGTGAGAAGAAAGCTTTACTTCTCCCTCTACTTGTAAGTATTATTGCAACGAGGACCTGCCATAACAATTGCTTTAACAGTGGCCTTTAATGTAATACAGCATATTTACCATTGGAAAAGTGTCTAGAGACAACACATTCAGTCATTACACCTGTACAGGCTGGAGACCACTGTATTGTCAGGTGATGAGGAGCCCTAGGAAGCCAGTAAGTACAGGGATCTCATTCCTGAGCTTCAGGTTTTTCTTCCACCACCTGCCCGGCTGCATAAAATGGTAAGTGGGCCCTGATACTTCATTCTCCTAATTCTTCATTATTGCTGATCACCAGCAGACCCAGATTTCTTACTCTGGTGCCCCAATTCCAGTACTTGTTCCGCCCCGCTCACACACCTGCAGTTGGCGGAGCACTGGAGATTTAGGGCAGGGGGATAAAAGATCTCCTTTGCACCAAGTACCATGTCCCTGGGAACAAATGCAAACGTCCTAAAATTACACTTACTAGCCCAGGCATTGGTGGCCTTCCCAAAAAACGTTAGGTGCTCAGCTGCTAACGTTAGATGCAGAAATGTTCAAAGATTTGCAATAATAAAAATGCCATATACAAAGTACCTGCACCCAGGTCTGGGCTGATTATCAAAATAGGACCTGGTATTTCAGGTACACAGAGGCCCAAGCAGGCTACACAAAGTAGCCCAAACAACCCCCCACCAACCCAATAAATAGTGACTGTCTATGGCAACTTATAGCAGCCCCTCGGGCATTTGCCAGAACCCACCCTACTTTTATGTTTATCTGCACTGGAGCCATGCGCTGATTTCTGCCATGAGGCACAAGTGAGCCCTGATGCCCTGACTCTTCATTTGTATAATTTTGGAGATTGTGAAGAGCCAAATAGGCTCCTAGCTTTACATGTGAGGGTCACAGTCAAAGGGTTAACTGCACAGGTGTTTGTCAATTAGTTTAAGGGATCACAGGTGTACCTGATTGCTAACAGGTAAGCAACTTGATACAGGTAAGGCTATGATTGGTTAAAAGAATAGAATTTTGGTCAGGTGGTAACAGTGAACCCCTTTATAAACAGGGGTATACTTAACATTAGGGAATCCTGTCTTGAGACCTCCCTGAAGAACCTGGAGCATGGTGAGCTTCATGACAGCGGCAGCTGAGAGGTAACAACCCACCATTCCTTCCCTAACAGAAAACAACTTTTAGATGTATAATGTCACAGCCTGAGGAAGTTTCTGTTTTGAAAGAGATTTATGTATAATTTGTCAACTGCTTCTGGCTGGAGTAGGGCAGAGGCTTTAAATATTGTTAAGGCCTGAGAACAGGGGCACCAGGCTGGTTGAGACATAAATGCTTCTGGAATTTATGTATGTATATATACATATATATTTGTGTGTGTGTGTGTGTGTGTACCTTTTCCTCTAATAAAGTGGTGTGTTGTGTATTTATTTTGGTATCCAGTACTGCTTACCATTACACGTCTCTCAGCCTTGCCTGTGCACTGGATACTGTATAGATGGCAGCAAACGGGCTGTATGAGTTTGTGATATCCAATATACTTGCCAATCCTGATGTCTAACTGTTGCTCTTTATTCTTTTAGGTTGCTGAAATTAGACAAGGAAACCATAAAATACTGAACAAACTGATTGGCTTAGTGCAAAAGGCAACCAAAGGCCGAGCAGATCCAGTCCAAGTGAAGTCCATACTTGAAGAAAAAGTGTTTTCGTAGTTCTTCTGTGAAGACTGAATGATCCCGAATGAAGACTTCTGACTTTAGTTTTCTGGTTACTACATTAGCTGACATGCTTTGGGTCATAGGGGAACTCCTTCTCACATTTTTGTTGAGACTGTAAGTATGTGAGTGGTTAATATTAGCCCTATTGTGTTTCATCTCCAGCGCATGAATGATCAGACGTCTGCTCGCTGCTTGCTCTTCTCTATAGGAGTGTACAGCTTCCACAACTGCCCACAGCTTCCCACAAATATCATTTTTACACACTTATTGGGCATTTGGAAGGTTTGCGGAGACATTAAAATGGGCTCCAGTTTTGGTCTATAAGCATTTTAAATGTATTTGTTTTGAAGGGGAAAATATACAGCAAGGTTAAAAAAGAAACCAATAAATAGTTCTTTTGTTGAAAAGTTTTTGTGTTTTCTTTTGTTGGAAAACAATTTTTTGCAGTTTTGTATTTTTGACAGGTTGCTGTTATGCATTACTATTACTACCTTCCTATACTCCTCTGTATAACAGACTCCCTCCTTCCTCCCTCTACTGTCATCTAACTGGAAGTTGAATAACGAAAGTATTTTCATTATTATTATCGTGTATTTATAAAGCCCCTAAATATTCCACAGCTCTATGCCACAAAGGGACGTATATACATTGGACATACAGAATCACATTCAAAGCAGCCAGTAACTGATACAAGAGATGAAGAGCTTGTTGTTCCATATTAATGGGTGCCCACAGGGAAGTGCAAGAGGTTAGTTCTACTGGTTGTTAGAAAGTTAGAAAGAACAGTGGAAAAGAAAATAAGGCCATAGTTCCACCTGTGTATCATGATTCCACATGGGACAGGACAAGAGACATAATGAGCTTTCAGCAGCCATTGTTTCTACCCAGTATAGTATGGCTGTAGTTTCCAGGATACAGATATGGGACCCGTTATCCAGAATGCTCTGGACCTGGGGGTTATCTGGAAAACAAATCTTTCCATAATTTGGATCTTAATACCATTCCCAATAGGTTGGTTTTTCTTCCAATAACAATTAATTATATCTTAGTTGGGATCAAGTGATACTGTTTTATATTACAGAGAAAAAGGAAATATTTTTTTTTAAAAATTGGATTATTTGATTATAATGGAGTCTAATGCTGGCCATAGACATAACAATTACGATCTTTCTTGGAAAAGATTGTTCGTTTCAACACACACGTATAGAGCTGAATCATCAGATATACAGTTAGAAACAATAGAATTCTACTTGTATCTGACGATTCAGCACTAACAATGGCCGATGTTAAAGGAAAACTATACCCCAAAATAAATACTTGAGCAACAGCAATAGAATTAAGAGGCATATTAAAGAATCTTATCAAACTGGAATATATATTTAAGTAAATATTGCCTTTTTACATCTCTTGCATTGAACCACCATTTGGTGATGGTCTGTGTGCTGCCTCAGAGATCACCTGACCAGAAATATTTCAACTCTAACTGTAACAGGAAGAAGTGTGGAAGCAAAAGACACAACTCTGTCTGTTAATTGGCTCATGTGACCTAACTTTATAGTTTGTTTGGTGTGTTTGTGTGCACCGTTGGATCCTAGGATCCCAGGAGACTGTCCTTATTTTTTAAAATGACTATTTTCTATTTATGATCACCCAATGGCACATACTACTAAATATATATATTTTTATGAAAATGGTTTATTTACATGAAGCAGGTTTTACATATGAATTGGTTTATGCAATATCTGTTTATAGAGACCTCAAAGGCATCCGATCAAAATTTTCAGTCCAGCCCGATCAGCCAACTCATTTCCCACCATAAACGCACCGAATATTGTATGAAAATAGTTTTGTACGGTATTATCTGTGCGTCTATGGCCACCTTAATGATGATGGCCTTTCTGTAATTCAGAGCTTTCTAGATAACACATCCCATACCTGTAATGCCAATTAAATTGTTTACAATGTACTCTATCCCTGCCGCTACACATTCTGTATGTTTGTTTCTTGGGATGCAGTGAATCCAGGATTTGGTTCGTTATTCAACCCATTTCAGCAGGATTGGGATTTGGCTAAATCCTTGTGCCTGGCTGAATCAAATCCATAAAATAATGTGACTTTTCGTCAGAAAACAAGGAAATAAACCATTTCCCCCCTCCCCCTTAATGATTTACATATACCGAATCTTGAGGATTTGAGGGTTCGGCCCAATCCAATATAGTGGATTTAGTGCATCTCTTGCGGCAATACATATAACTGTGGTGTTTTCATCTATTACATGACGGCTTTAATTAGCCTCATTTAGTGTCCTCTCTGTCAGTAACAATGACAATCCCTTCAGGAGTGAATATGGGATGAGAGCTGGTTTTTAAGTGTATCGCTTTTATGTTGTCTCATTTAGCTCATCAAGAGAGAAACGCGTGCGGACTGCTCATAACTTGTGTAACAATATAATATAAGTGAATTAATGGAGATTACTAGAGAAATGCCTCTCTGTAATACAGTAAATGTGTTTTCATGATTTTTCTTAGCATTTTAATCAACTGCCTTTTCCTTGCACATTATTAGTCCATAAGCTTTCCTTAGAAGAACCTCCAATGTCACTACTGACTACTGAAGGTTGTTCACCTTTAAATTAACTTTTAGTATGATGTAGAGTCATATGCTCAGATCATTTGCTATTGGTTTTCATTAGTTGTTTTTGGTTATTTAGCTTTTTACTCAGAAACTCTCCAGTTTGCTGTTTCAGCCATCTGGTTGCTGGGGTCCAAATCCCCCCTAGCAACCCTGCATTGATTTCAACAAGAGACTGGAATATGAATAGGAGAGGCCTGAATAGAAAGATGAGGAATAAAAAATAGCAATATATTTGTAGCCTATCTGTTTTTAGATGGGGTCGGTGACCCCCATTTGAAAGCTGAAAATAGTTGGAAGAAGGCGAATAAATACTATAAAATATAGTTAATGGAGACCAATTGAAAAGTTGCTTAGAATTTGCCATTCTATAACATATTAAAAAGGTGAACCCTTTAAAGGGGTTGTTCACCTTTGAGTTAACTTTTAGTATAATGTAGAGAGTGATATTCTGAGACAATTTGCAATTGGTTTTCATTTTTTATTGTTTGTGGTTTTATAGTTATTTATCTTTTTATTCAGCAGCTCTCTAGTTTGTAGTGTCAGCAATTTGGTTTCTAGGGTACAAATGACCCTAGCAACCCTGCATTGATTTGAATAAGAGACTGGAATATGAATAGGAGAGGGACTGAATAGAATGATAAGTAATAAATAGTGCCAATAACAATACATTTGTAGCCTTACAGAGCATTTGTTTATTAGATGGTGTCAGTGACCCCCATTTGAAAGCTGCAAAGAAACAGAAGAAAATTGCAAATCATTAAACTATGAAAAATAAATAATGAAGTCCAATTGAAAAGTTTCTTAGAATTGGCCCTTCTACAATGTACTAAAAGTTAACGTGAAGGTGAACCACCCCTTTAATAACCCTTTCAGTTATATTGAAGATAAAGCATTCTGTGAATTTCTTTTTTTTATCCCCAAATTATGTGTACAACTGTGGCTATTGTATCTGCCTGTAGCCAATAGCACGAGAGCTCACAGTCACTCTTGTAATCAATATGTAATACGCCATGAGAATAAGAAAGTCCCTTATATGGCAGTTAGTTTTTAGTGTTTGAGTCTGTAGTAACTGTCGTATATGTCCTGTACTAGCAGAAAAGTCTATTTCTGTTGGTGCTCAGGCAGAATCAGTTTGTACAGACAAATACAAGACATTCTCCACCCATTACCCATTTTTTTCACCAAATCTCTAAAAATGTGTGGTTCCACTTTTTTTTTATTTTACAAAGCTAAGAGGTGGAATGAAGTGTAAAAACCACAACAACCTCTACTATAAAACTTTGCCAGGTAAAAGTTGTTGAGGTCCAAAAGTCAATGGGAGCTGCGCTGATTCTATTGGACCGGTTTATATCAATTTAGACTTTTAGGTTTTCAGATTTTTTATTTAGTCAGGCGACTAATCACCCTGAAATCCCTTGTGGTCTAGCCCTTAGCTTTGTCATAAGAAGGAAAGGCAACAATCACCACAGGTTTGCCAAAATGAAGGCATCCCCAGAGATTGTATTCATTTATATGATGCCGATACTCTGGTCAGAAGAAAACTGCCCCAGTCCAGGGTTCCTCCAGACAGCACAACAGAGTGATCCCTTTCCTGCTTCTTCATTCTGCACCCGCCCAAGATATGGATGAAAGAAGAAGCAGAAGAAGAGGATTGCTCCATGTTATCATTGAGAAAAGCCACAGGAACCCCGGACTGAGGTATCAGGTAAGAGATTACAATCACATGGGGATGCCTAGCTTTCAGCATCTCCAAGTGGTTTTGACTCTCCTTCTACTTTACATGTTAATGACAGCACCCAACACACTTTAGAAACAGAAATGACATTAAAGTGGACCCGTCACCCCAAAAAAATATTGAAAATCCTATTTTATCACATTAGTCAAGCAAAATGAACATTAATTACACTATATAAATTATTTTATTCTTGTTTCCTTCAGTCTGGGAATTCATAATTATAGCAAGCAGGCAGGAGCCATTTTGTGGACACTGTTATTAAGACAAGCCTTGTATCATCTCAGAATCTTGTTTGTGCACCAGAATGGGGGACCCGATGTCTATCCCCATGTCCTGGCTACACAATTAAATGGTTAAGAGAACTGGGGGAATGTGTGGGGAGCAGTGACATCTAGGAAGTGCTGAATGGAAAGTGAAAGTAATTGTCTGCCCCGCCTCTATGCCTAAGGCATAGAGGAGTGGCAGACAATATCTGATTGACAGCTGAGGTTTTTAAAGGGGCTTAAACAGCTATGAATGCTTTAATAACAATTTGGATTTCATGCTTAATTTGAAAAGGACTTTTATTATACAGATTTTTGTGTCTGGGTGACGGGTCCACTTAAAAAAAAAATGCTAAAGATCGAGACACTAAACTGAGGAAAGTACATCATGGCAGAACATGCTTGAAAGAGACCAATTATAGCAAAACCCTTCACTACTAGGAAGAAAGGCCGACATGTTGGTCTGTGTGTAGTTGTGTTTTCCAAAGTTCAGTCCTGTGCCCAGAAATCTCATTTTACTAAATAACAAATCCTTCTGTGACATTTTGATCTGATATTTATACGAGTGTCGCGGCTTTGCACAGTGTTCAGGCCAAACTGACTCCCACTCTCCCCTTTAAATTAAATATTAAATCCACTCATTTCTTCACAAAATTAGAACTCCTTGCATTCTGTGATCTATAGTAACTACTCAGTGGCCCCATATCACTTTGTGACACAAAACTCATCAGTGGCTTCTTCTCTCCTTATCCCTGACGTTAGAGTCCGCTGTCAGTACAACTAAATAGCATTTAAAGGAAAACTATATCCCCCGAACAATGTAGGTCTCTATAAACAGATATTGCATAAAACAACTCATATGTAAAACCCTGCTTCATGTAAATAAACCATTTTCATAATAATACACTTTTTAGTAGCATGTGCCATTGGGTAATCATAAATAGAAAATTGCCATTTTAAAAAATAAGGACAGCCTCCTGGGATCTTAGGATCCAACGGTGCACACAAACATACCAAACAAACTATAAAGTTAGGTCACACGAGCCAATTAACAGACAGAGTTGTGTCTTTTGCTTCCACACTTCTTCCTGTTACAGTTAGAGTTGAAATATTTCTGGTCAGGTGATCTCTGAGGCAACACACAGACCATCATGAAATGGTGGTTCAAGGCAAGAGATGTAAAAGGGCAATATTTACTTAAATATATATACCAGGTAGGTAAGATTCTTTAATATGTCACTTGATTTGATATAAGCTATCTGTTGCTCAAAATTACATTTTCGGGTATAGTTTTCCTTTAAGTTTAGAAGTCAATTAGCATTAAATAGAAGAGTACGTATAGGATGATGATCAGTTACAATGGTCACTTTCTGCAGGCAGCTATTAATTCTGCGCTAAAACCTGAGCAATACCAGAAATGTTTCACCAGAAAACGCCTCTTAAGGCTTCGGTAATGTGTCTGCTTGCTTTGGACATTGAGTTAATAAAAAATACATTTATCAAGCACAATACATCACTTATATGATTCAGTCCTGTCCCGAGGGTATTGGCATCTGTAGTAAGAGTTCAATGCAATGTCCGTCATCTGTTAATGAGTGTCCTTCAATTGGGTATAGAAAACAATAGCTTTATTCCTGCTGATGATACAAAACTGTACAATAGAATTTCATTCTGCTCTCCTTTCATTGGATGCAGTCGGCATGTAGATAAGACAGAAGGGATTGTACATATACAACACAGCAGGTTGTGCATCTGGGCAATGACATTGTGCTTTCTAGTTCAGTAATGGATGAGTAGTATAGTGTAGTAAAGTGTATGTGCACTATAGCATTCCGCACTAGCTATGGTGGCATTTAGAGAAAGGTGCATCATGGCTTGGGAATAACAAATGATATAACTTGCCCCCTATATCTGAATTTGTAAGTTCAGGGCTGGAAGTAGCATAAAGTTGCAAAATGTAGATGTGGATACAAAAAAGCACAGAGTATCCACACCTACATTTTGCAACTTCAGACTTACTGCTCCGGATGGAAACATTTGGGTAAAGATACTGAATTGGATAAACAGGGGTGTAAGTATCGGTGACCTGTTGCCTTACTCTGGAAGTAACATACTTGAGCTGTTTACATGGCAGTGTAAAGATTCTTTCATACTCTGCTCATGCCAAAGACTGCAAATGCCCCATGGGAAGAGCGTGATCCACTCACAGTAAAGTGCCTGTGGGTTCTATTAACTGGAAGTGGTCTTGGAATGGACCCAAGGGTGGGGTTTGTAGCTACAGTTTGTTCATTTCTATATTTCATCTCATCCATATGATATTCACTTTCATCATTGATTTCACAGCCCCTGTTATACTCTAGTGGGGTTAGAATAGTATTTCTTGTCTCAAGAACATGTCAAATCTAAGTCCATTATAGATTGTCCACTCCCAGTGCAGTTTTTTTCAGTATGTCCCATTAAATGAATGAATTGCTCCCTTTTTCATTTCATTGGTGAGCGCCTGGACCAATGGGCGCACTCGTAGGTCAGGTGATTGTTGATTCATTCGATAGGTATCCCTTTCAAGTGACAATGGCCTGACCAATGAATGCCGGTGATTCTGTTTCAATGGGCAAAACTGACACTGAGCAAGAAGAATGTGCCCTGGTATATTTAATAATGATTTCAGCAAATTGGGTTTTTCTTATGAATTTTCGCTAAAAAGACAATTCACAGCGACATCACCTATTTACTAGAAGCTGAGCAACTTCTAGTAATTTTTTTGATTACATATTGTAACTGTTAAAAATATCTTATTTACACTTTTTTTAACAACTGAAGCTCATGCCACATTTACTTTAGGATGGGCTCAAGCCCAGGACAATACAGGATCTGTGTCTTCAGTTTGCTTCCTTGAACATTTTTAATCACTAATAAGTTCACTAACATCACTAATAAATATACACATATGACCTTTTATATACTCTCTGAATTTAAATTGATGTAAGTTAAAGATTTTTCTCTAGGAAGAAAGTAACACTAGAGAAAATTCACTATAACGTAAATAAATATATTTGTCAAAAAGCACAAATGTAGTTGCTAGAAAGTTGGCGGAGACTTCCGAAGCGAAAATTTGCACGTAGGAAAATGCGCCCTTTTGAGTCTACCTTTAGAGCAAGGCCCAGGCAAAACCATAAGCATAATGTATACAAAGTCAGATTGGATCATTTACAGCAACAAACTTGCACTGAAAGAATCGCACAATAATGGGGCCGTATATCAAAGATTGAGTTTGTGAGGTTTTTTTCTACAACTCCAATGTAAAAAACTCATATCAGGGGAGATACTCTAATTTATCGAGTTTATAGGTTAAAAAAGCTCGAACACCTCAAATGTATTGTTATCAAGCACAAACAGACCTCTGCCATTGACTTCTACATGACTTCAACAGGTTTTGGGGCAGAGACATTGGCTGCGATTCAGAGATTGGTCATCTGGCGACTAATCTCCCAGAACTGCCTCCCCTGCGGCTAGAATGAAGAGGAAAACTCTGGGCGACTTCAGAAAATGAAGCACTGCAAGTTCCATCCCGCCGGTGATTTTCATTCTAGCCTGCAGGGAAGCCAGTTTGGGGACATTACTTGCCCCAACGAAGAGGAGATTTGTTGCCAGGCGACTAATCTCCCCGAATCCCAGCGTCTCTCTGCCCTTAGATGGTGTATTTTTAGATTTGGGCTTTTAGCAGCTTCAGGTCTTATAAATCTTTAAAAAAAAGTTTTTGTTCCATGGAAAATGAATGGAAAAACAATTCTTGAAGCTATTCAGCTTCATCCCTAGGTCACAATGTAAATGCTCCGGAGGGAGGAATCAATATACATATTTTATAACGAAAGCATCCTGATCTGCAAATAATATCACATCTACACCCTTTATGACAGGATAAACTCAATCTTCTAATTATAGATCCCTGTGATCGGAATCTTATGGGTTTTCCCGGCAACTGCTCTAAATGGACCAATGTAATGGAAAAAGTAATTGTATGCAAAACCTCACACCAATTCTTATTGTGATTGGTGTTTCTAGGTCTTCATGTGCCCAATCAGAGGAAGCAGAATGGACCCCTCCCCTTCCAAACGTTCCTTATTTCAGCACACCAGGAGGAATGATCACATCAGGATACATCACTCATTTCAGCAAGCTTCTGTCCTCAACGTTTACATTTATTTAGACAAGAAATTATATATATATATATATATATATAGCAGGGGAAGATAATTCCCATAAAAAGGTTATTGTTAAGTCAAGGTTATTATCTTTATCCCTTACATACACCATTATACATTCATACCTTGCATGTGCAATACGCTGTATCCTTGATTCACCATAAGGGTAGGGACAGACAGGGAGATTTAGGGGGATTCTGTCGCCTGGCGTTTTTAGCAGGCGACAATCTCCCCGAATTTCCTTCTCCCTGTCTGCCGCTAGTATACTGACAAAGCGCCTGTGCAGACGCGCGCGGCGATTTCCGGAATCGCCCAAAATTTCCTCACGAGGTATCTTCGGGCGATTCCGGAAATCGCCGCGCAGCGTGTGCACAGACGCTGGCGCTTTGTCACTTATACTAAAGGCAGACAGGGAGAAGGAAATTTGGGGAGATTGTCGCCTGCTAAAAACGCCAGGCGACAGAATCTCCCCGAATCTCCCTGTCTGTCCCTACCCTAAGTGACACTAGAACCCCATTGGTGAGCCCTGAGGGTCTAATGTGACCCATTGCTTTGTCTGGTGACAAAATAAAATACACCTACAGATATATTAGATATGTTAGAGACAATGTTAATCCCCCAAGTAATTCATCAACCCCATTCAAACAAAGGAACTTTTTTTAACAACAGGTAAAACTTTTTATTATATATTTACTTCTCTATTTTTAACACACATAACTATATACAGCAGAGTAGAAAGTTGCAGAAAGAATATAAATAAATATGCCGCTTATAAACAGTTGCAGTTTATTCTGTCCCAGCTTCAGGATTGGCAGCATTTGGAGTTGCAGCAAATGTAGGTCAGTTTGTCCAGGGAAAGCAGGAAGGAAGGCTGTCTATCCCTGGCTTATTGCTTAGCAAACCCAGACAGATTTTGTGTATATGAATATTCTGCAGTCTTGTTTAGCTAGACATACATACAGTCTGTTGTGTGCAAAATACAGTGTATAAGGCCAGTCTGTGGTTTTTATTTTGGAGGGCTGTATAGGCACTTGTGCAGTTTAAGGCGCTGTACAGTTTGCAGGTGGGACAGACCTACTATAAAGTGTGTGTTTTGACAGTACAGTTTATTGCATCAGCCAGATTGTGCTGCTGACCAGGCTAAACATGTACAAACACATTGGTAAAGCTAAAACATCGTGTGATCTGTACATTTCCTATCACAGTCACTGAGCCACTTGCAGCGCCTAGTGGCCCAACACAATCTGTCAGTCATTTCTGGACTCACATTGCCCCAGCTCCCATTGAGCACTTGTTGTAATGCAAAGCTACGTCTCTGTCCTCTGTTCTGCTCCCCCATCGAGCAGGCAGCAGTCTAGAAAAAATCCTATGTGTGTTCCAGAGTTTATAATAAAGAGCATTCTGGAGGGGGGAATGTTACGTTTGGTACCTGCAATGTCCTCCCCAATAAGCTTCTCTGGTTCCCAAGTCCTGTGCACTGTCTGGATCCTACATGAAGATTGTACTGGACATGCTTATTATATGGCCTCCCATAGGCCCATCAATTTTAGCTGTGGTTGGCCCTATCACCTGATTGGTCCCTATGATAACCAGCGATTCAAGCTGCATTTGTGATCTGGTGGCTGCCAAGAGTCCAGTGTTGTTAGCCTTCATACACAGAGAAGATCACTGAGATTGCCCAGCTGTAGCCACTGCATCTTAACTCACATAATCCAGACTCAACTCTCCACAGCCCCAATGCCTCCCATCACATTACTAAGGGGACTTGTATATTTGATGCAGCCATGATCCACTGAAGGGTCTCTTTGCCTAAAGGGATTGTTTTTGTGATTCCTACACTAAGCCCACAACCTCTCTAGGACTGGGGCCATTACATATAGCGCATTGGACTGATGTTTACATATACACTAGCTGTATCTAAGTAAAGCTCTACCCAACAAACTGTAAAAGTGCTCAAGGTATTTGTGCAACATTTTGCTTTTTGTTTTACAGACAAAGAAAACATGTTGTATTCAGATATCAGAACATTCAGTAGAAACATTAAAAACTAAATATTGCCTATATAAACTGTGGTAGCACATTATAGTAATGGGAGGTGTCCTTTTGACTACAGCTAAAATTTGTAGTGATCTGTAGTTGCCTCATTTGATATAAGCCTGGGCCATTCTTCCTGGATCTCACTCCTGTAGCAATAGGACTATTTCTAAAATACTTGTAGCTTAAAACATGTTGTTTTTTTAAAAAAAACATTAAAGGGGTGGTTCACCTTCAAGTTAACTTTTAGTATATTGTAGAAGGGCCAATTCTAAGAAACTTTTCAATTGGCCTTCATTATTTATTTTTCATAGTTTTTTTAATGATTTGCAATTTTCTTCTGTTTCTTTGCAGCTTTCAAATGGGGGTCACTGACACCATCTAAAAACAAATGCTCTGTAAGGCTACAAATGTATTGTTATTGCCACTTTTTATTACTTATCATTCTATTCAGTCCCTCTCCTATTCATATTCCAGTCTCTTATTCAAATCAATGCAGCGTTGCTAGGGTAATTTGTACCCTAGAAACCAAATTGCTGACACGGCAAACTAGAGAGCTGCTGAATAAAAAGCCAAATAACTATAAAACCACAAATAATAAAAAATGAAAACCAATTGCAAATTGTCTCAGAATATCACTCTCTACATTGTACTAAAAGTTAACTCAAAGGTGAACAACCCCTTTAAGGAGGGCTTTCGAAAAATTCACTTTACAATAATCCCTGATGTCTGAAATCTCAGTGTAAGACAAATACAGAGGCTTCAGCCAATACGTTATGTTGAGGGTGCTACATCAACAGCAAAAGAGATAGAAGGTACTGTATTAAAGTATTTACACCAGGTCTAGCAACCCCCAGTCATTAGGCTGCATATACTGATCAGCTATTTAAAAGCAAATATTTAATGGGTGGCTGGACCTGGTGCAAATTTAGAATTTTTATTACATGACCAACGTATTGTCTAATAGTGTAGCATGGTACATATAATAGATAATAAAGCAAAGGGCAAATATTAAAACCACCTTCTAAACCATATACCCTCCAATAAAATAGTTTTGCCAGAGCACTCACCTATCAAGTATTGCAGGAAGTTCTTTCAGTCATTGTATGCAATTGTGTTGTGCTGTTGTATAGCCCCACAAAAATACAAACTTGTCTAACAGCAAACGTTGCACTGTTATAAAAAAGACATATGTACAATAGACCCCCAGAAACTAGTGATGGAAAGAATGTAACACAGAATGTTCTTGGGCTAAAGCAGCAAGTTCTTTCAGGAATTCTGGAAAGAGGACAGCAGCCAGCATAACATTCTTGTTTTTTTTAAATGCTCCCGAAAGAGGCAGTGAAGTGTTTGTGCTTTGTTCCTTTGATTTTTGTACTACTCCTTTGGGAGATTCTGCAGCAACAGGTTCTTTCTCTGCATTCGTTGTCATCTGTGTGTTGTCTGAAACAGAATCAGAGCAATAACATCATTATTGAATACCAAAAAATCCCTCACCCATAAAACTAATTTTTTTATATTTAATTTTGAAATCTGACATGGGGCCAGACATTTAAGTTTCCCAGGTGCCTTCAGTCATGTGACTTGGGCTCTGGTAAACTTCAGTCAATCATTACTGGTGTGCTGCAGCAGCCCAGCAACAGACCTTTCTCCCCAGCAGCATAAAAATGGGATGATAACCAGAAAACAGCTCCCTGACACCTGCATTGCTAAAAATGTTCCCATGCCCCCCTTGTGGTAGATATAAGAACAGCACTCGATAGTAAAATTAAAGTGCCACCACAACTCCTTCAGTTACACTGAGATAGAGAAAATATAGCTTAAAGCGCTTATGGAGTAGTTTTTATTTCTAAATTACATTGTTTACACTGCAAATAATTCACTGTACCATATACAATTTCATTCCTGAACCGGCAAGTGTATTTTTTTTGTTGTAATATTGGTGTGTAGGCAGCCATCTCTGGTCATTTTGCCTGGTCATGTGCTTTCAGAAAATACCAGCACTTTAGGAGGGAACTGCTTTCTGGCAGGCTGATGTTTTTCTTACTCAATGTAACTGAATAGTACACAGTGGGACATGGGTTTTACTATTGAGTGCTATTCTTAGATCTACAAGGCAGCTGTTCTCTTGTGTTAAGGAGTTGCTATCTGGTTACCTTCTCATTGTTCTGTTGTTGGACTGCTGGGGGGGGGGTGCGGGGGAATCACATCCCTCCAACTTGCAGTACAGCAGTAAAGAGTGACTGAAGTTTATCAGAGCAGAAGTCACATGGCCGGGGGCAGCTGGGAAACTGACAACATGTCCAGCCCCATGTCAGATTTCAAAATTAAATATAGAAAAATCAATTTGCTCTTTTGAGAAACAGTGCAGAATTCTGCTGGAGCAGCACTATTAACTGACGTGTTTTGAGAAAAAAAAATTCCCATGACAGTATCCCTTTAATATCACTGTCAATATACTGGCAACTGGGATCTATTTTTCTATGAATTATGAGGCCACACCCCCAAAGCACAGCTTTGACTTTTACTGTTAAATCTTATATCAACTTGAATATTTTCAAGTTATTTTTAGGACCTCACGACGTCTCTCTATGGTATTTGACTTGCATAAAGTGGCCACAGCTACAATCGACTGCTGTGTATAAAGGCACACACACAAACCAATGCATCCTCTTTAGTATCATGGGCACATCAGCCGTACCTTCTAAGCCTCAGCAGCCGTGATGAAATATTAAAGACCACACAACAAAGAATGCTACGGCAGCTGTAACTTTGAAGCCAGACATTTGTCAAAGATATGGAGCAAGCCATGAAAGAAAGATATTGCAGAAGGTAATCAGTGGAAGGCAAAAAGATTCATAATAAAAATAATAATGGTAATAACAATGACAAATTGATGTGCAGAATAATAAAAGGCTTTAAATCCTGTGTTGCCGGCCAGCAAATGCAAATATATCCTCTTGTTTGCACTCGGAAATGTTTTATAGATTAGGAGGCTCTCCATTCATTTGCTGCCAATCACTCATTTGCAAAACAAATGCTTTTAAAGTTTTGTCTAAGCTGCCGCAATCATTACCTGATAGGCACAAGATATGACACATAAAAAGGAAGATAAAACTCATGCTCCAGCATATCTTGCTCTATCCTATACAGTGTATAGGGAGGCTGGCATTAAAAATCATGCTAGGAATTTATTCAAAGGCTAGAGGCAGAGCAAGCCAGAAAGCTGCAGACATTGGTGTGGGAATGCTATGAAGTATAGCTAATATAAGTAATTGTAAAACAACTGGACTTTCTGAGTAATCATTGAAGATATTTCACAGACTCCATTCATGCAACCTTCACAAGTTTAACACCTGTTTCTAGGAGTTGCATGATATCTTGGTAACCCTATCACAGTAACCCCACAGAAGCACACCTGTGTGAGTTTCAGATGTCATCTCTCTGAACAGTTACAATGTGCCGTTGTGATTGGATTAGTGGAAGAGTTTATATGCCAAGGAGCTCCAGTCCATTGAACTGAAGAAGCTGCTCGGATGAGTAGTGAAACTTCAATGATTACTCAGCAAGTCCAGCTTTTTATATAACTTATATTACATATTGATGTGGGATAATACAAGAGAAGGTTTCTGAACACCAAGAATGGACAAATTGCTTCTGACCACGGGAACTGAAAGACCCAGTACAATTAAGGCAGTAATGCAAGACAATATAATGCAACTCTCAAGTATTAATGCATCAGGTTCATTTGGTCTATTAGGCAGATAGGGGAGATTAAGTCCTTAAGATATTATCAACTTCATTTGGTCACCACCAAGTTACTTGACCCCACAAACGTTTATTAGTCTTACAGTGATATGAAGAGTATTGCAATGCCTCAACTGCCAGCCATGCTTAGTCTAGTACCAACCAACCAAAGACAGCCTTCTCTGCTTTATTTCTGTATGCCAATCAAGCAGTCTGTGCTGATTTTACCTTTGTGTGAGATGCAGTTTATACATATCAATATTTTTGTTATACAAATAAATGATATTAGACGTGTCCCGCTATAATTTAAAATCACACTAAAGGGAAAGAACAAACAACAAGCCAATCCCCAAATCTGAGGGTGGCATGGAAGAAAAATGAGAAGTAAGAGTGCAGACAAACAAAATAGAAAAATGGAGCATTACAAATGCGTGCCTTAGCTGTGCTAACACTTATAAAGCCAGGATGCAAGGGGAAAAAATAAAATATATTTTATTCATGCACATCAACCTCTTAAACTTGCATAAGTTATAATAAAATGTACCTTTGGTAAATGCATCTCCAGACTGGTTAGGCATGTCCATGCGAGAAAGCAGGTACTGCTGAGCTTCTGCAAAGAGCACCGGAAAATTCTGCTGTGTTGTAGCAAATTGCTCAATTTTCTGTTTGACAGAGGCCAGCACCTGAAATAAAGAAGGTAGAAAATGCATTGTTTATGGGCTTTCTTTCCTAACAAGCTTTTATCTTTTATTTAAGAGAGGGATATGGGTGCCTATGAGGTTCCGAATGAATCTGAACTCAAAATCAATGTCATAATAAATAGGGATGCACCGAATCCACTATTTTGGATTCGGCCGAACCCCCGAATCCTTCCCGAAAGATTTGGCCGAATACCGAACCGAATCCGAACCCTAATTTGCATATGCAAATTATGGGTGGGAAGGGGAAAAATTTTTTACTTCCTTGTTTTGTGCCAAAAAGTCACGTGATTTAGCTCCCTGGCCCTAATTTGCATATACAAATTAGGATTCGGATTCGGTTCGGCCAGGCAGAAGGATTCGGCCGAATCCGAATCCTGCTGATAAAGGCCGAATCCTGGCCGAATCCCGAACCGAATCCTGGATTCGGTGCATCCCTAATAATAAAGTATTTACAGAATATATTTCTTTTTTTACATTCTTAGCTCTGGAACTGAAGAGTCATTTAAATGGGAACATACCAGCTAATGGATTTGCTCCCGAATGTGCTGTGTATGAATGTGAAAAAAGTCCATATTATCACACAGTATGGGAGGTGTTGGCTCAACCACCTAATCAAATCTGGACATACCATCTTAAATTAAGATATGATGTCTTTACATGTTTGTTATTACATAATGTTATTGTAATAGCTACGATTGCATTGTATAAATGTAAAATACCTGGTATAGAGATCGCACACTGGGCTGAAAGACTATGTTGGTGTTGAGCAGAAAAGATCTGATGAGTGGCTGGGGATAAGTGGCAAGCTGAGTAATTATCCCAATCAACAGCAGGTTAACATGCAAGGAGTTTTCCAGCATGTTCTCTAGTTTTGACAGTACAACACTGATGAATGGTCCTGTAGGAAAAATGAAGTAAATTATAATAATTATGTGTCAAAAATAGCAGATCTGCCGGCATGAAATAGATGAACCCAAAAGGCACAAGAAATAAATATCTGCCAATGCTTTTGTGACTGGCAGAGTGAGCAAAGAGAAGGGTAAGGAAAGGAAAAAGTGACATTTGTATTGTACACAAATTCCATAAATTTCAATAAAGAGGTAGCAGAGACCCTCAAAAGATTACTATTGCACAGTTGTCTCTCTCTTTATATTTACATTGTAAGAGAAAGTATAGCAGTCTTTTAATTGTAATTGTATTATTGTGGAGGCAGGCAGGCAGACATCTTAGCCAGCCATGGATGAAGAAATCCAAAAGTGGTAGTTAATTTGGTTAAGCAGGCACTAGAATGACAGATGTTTGTTCTACTTGGCAAAATAATAGCAATACCTTCATCAGTCAGTGGCCGCTGTTCTTCACTATTACTTTCTGTTTTATTTTTGTCTTTGTCCCCCCAAACCTTATTGCTGAAAACAAACCATTTGCATCTTTCTCATGGCTCTACATTATATGAATGGAGAGCAAAATGGTATACCAGAGCATTGATTTCGTTTCCTATAGCTGCTTCTATACAAAATCCAGTTTACCACTCAAAATATCATTCTTTTGTAATACCCCTCTCCCATATAAAGGCTGCAAGTGAAGGTGAATTAAAGCTGACTACCTCTGACTCTCAGATTAATAAGAATAATCTGCATATCACCCACATTATATAATTTGGGAAGGAGGAGGCTGGATTCTAGATGCACGAGTTACTGCTACTCCATCTTTAATTCAGTATTTAGTAAAATTATTATTTTGTACAATATTAAATTTAATGTCTCACCAGTAAATGGAGCAGCCTGAGGCCTCGGAAGATAATTAGAAAATATTGTTGCATCTCGTGGCCCAAATGGTGATGGCATGCTCTCTGCCTGTGATAAGTCCAAAGAATATTTGTCAAACTCATCCTCATCTTCTTCCATTGGAGAAGCCAAACTGTGAACTGGAGAAATAAACTCGCCCGATGTTGAGGTTTTCATTCCATTGAGCAGGTCATCGTACCTTGCAATAAATTCCTCGCTGTCTGGGCTCAACATATTCATATTAGAGATATCATCTGCTGTAGAAGAAAGCTGAATCTCTATTTTGGGTAATGTTTGTTTAATCTGTTTTTTTACAGTGTCGTCATTTAGATTTGCATTTTTATTGTTGTTTGCGTGGGTCTGATTTCCTTCCTGAGGTTTTGAAAATTGGTCATTTGCCTCTAGATCATTTTTGACTGATATATCCTGCATATTTGCATCATTAGCATCCTTTTCAGCACATAATCTGTAAACCATTACATCATCCTGAAAATCTGATTCTTCAATGTATGATCCCTTGATGAACATAATTGCATTCCGCTTCATCTCTTGAATATGGTGAGGAAGCTCTGGTGGTGAAACTGCATCAATCGACGGTTGAGGGGAGCTACTTCTAGAGTCGGGCGTCATCCCAGTATCATAGCTGTCATCCCATTCAAGGTCTAGCAGAGTTTTACCTCCTAGAGATGGTGTCTCAGAGGAAAATGAATCCATATATTGTCTATTTGCATGTCTGAATGTTGGAAACTCCCCTCTTCTACTATTATCCTCCATAAGAGCTTTAAAGGAGGTTTCAGGATCTGGATGTTGTCCATCGTATGGGGCAGACCAAACTTTACAGTCTTCTAAGCATTTGAGAATATTTTCATGAGCTTCCCACAAGTAATCAAGGTAGTTATCGTCAACTGGTTCAGCACAATCACCATCCATCAAGGAATCCTTCTCGTATAAATTTGAAGAATGCTTAGAATCATCAGAATCTGTTAATGAAAGGTTGCAGTGTTTGGCAAAATCTGACAAAAACCAGCATTTATTTCTATAAATAATAAGGATAATTAAAATTTAAAATAGTGACTTGACTGCCATGATACCAGTATATACAATATTTATGAAAAGAAGGAAGTCAAACAAATACAATGTGTTTTGACTAGTATGAGATTGATATTAGCATTGTAGATCGTAGTTTGACAAAGCTGAACTTGTGGTTGATTGATACTGAGATGGATATAGAAATAAGCATTATGCAAACCAGGGCAAAACTGAATAAAATTGCCCTAGGGGCATATTTATTATTATTTGATAGAAACATCACTGGCGATGTTGCCCACAGCAACCAGTCAGATCTTAGTTTTTCTTTTCTAACTGTTTAAGTCTAATTGCTGATAATAAATGTGACCACTAGTGTAGTATAGTAACCTAGCTCAACAAATCAGTAATTTAACTGATCAGCTGTCACACGCAGAAAAATCAAAGTAGAATTTTAATTAGTTGCAATAACTTGACCCCACTATATCCATCTCTTAACTGAACACACGGGCATCATGTTAAATGCAGGTACTGTCTATCTTCGGCTAAGGAACTGTAGCTGCCATCTTTTTCCCTGCCAACTGTCATACAGAATGGAATGCTGAGAACTGCAGTTCTACAATAGAGGGAGGCCTACATCTTGCATATCTATGAGGAGTATCTTTATTTCTGTAAAGATGGCCATACAAAGGTAGATCTGCTCTTTGGCGACATTGCCAAAGAGTATCTCTGCCCGATATACCAACATTAAGGTGGCCTATATCGGGCTGATTCGATCGTGAGCCCCAATGAGACCTGCCTGATCGACATCTGGACAACTTTTAGATTTAGATTAGATCAGGGAAGCTGTCAGGGGGGGGCCCAGCCACTGCCCAATAAGCAGCTGACTTAACCTGTCGACAGCTTATATCTGTCCATTTATGAGGCCTTAAGAATTGTAACCAATATCCACAAAAAGTAAAACCACTGATTAATGTGCTAATTTATGTATGCAAGTGCACAGCACTAGAATGAATGCATACCTCAGTGTCCATTGGCGCTATTCAGAATGGTATTTGAACTCGTATATGCTCCTAGCAACTTGCAATGAGCACTAAGGCACTAAGTCTGCTGCCATGGCTTGTGCTCATGGACACTAGTAAACACTGCAAATACCACTAGCCTGGACTCTGCAGTAATTCTGGGGTTCCCCTAGAGCAGTGATCCCCAACCAGTAGCTCGCGAGCAACATGTTGCTCTCCAACCCCTTGGATGTTGCTCCCAGTGGCCTCAAAGCAGGTGCTTATTTTTGAATTACTGGCTTAGAGGCAAGTTTTGGTTGCATAAAAAACAGATGTCCTGCCAAACATTCTCTCCTGTAGGCTGCCAGTCCATATAGGGGTTACCAAAAAGCCAATCAGAGCTCTTATTTGACATCCCCATGGACTTTATCATGCTTGTGTTGCTCTCCAACTCTTTTGTAAATTTAAATGTGGCTCACGAGCAAAAAAGGTTGGGGACCCCTGCCCTAGAGGGTTGTTTCCATAGTCAAAATATTTGGACACTAATACATTGGCATATCGGAAGTAAAACAATGCAACTTTCATGCTATTCACAAAAGTGCAATCTTGTTGCAACACATACTTAGCAGGTGCCCTCAATTGCACTGGAATTCTTTGGGGACAATGCTGCATTCTGGCTACAAGCATGGTGGTTTGCACCAGAATTTGAAAGTAGGAGCTGGTATGTAAAATTGAAGGCACGGGTTTAGAGAGAGTACATACATCTATAAGTGTTTTGTCCAACTGAATAGAATGCTCACATCCTATTGTACAGTAACATCTCACTTTGTGTGGAGTGTGTCAAGCCAAATACATAAAAAGAAATCACTATATTCTTTCTCTAGCTCTGCCTTTGTTTAAAGAGATGAATTAAATATTCTTCTGACACCCAGCTGATTGTAAATGGAGATGTTATTATTGCAATTGTTCTGCAGCCTGATCCTCTTAATCTTCTGAAAGTACATAAGGAGAGGGCATATACGCTCCAGCTGACAAGTGAGCCTCTGGTTAAATTGTTCTATTGAAATGAGACTTTTGGGGGCATGATTGTTAGCCGTTCTATATTTTGGTTAAAGAATTATCAGAAGAAAGGATTGTATTTGCATTTCATTATTTGAGAACACTGTAAGTATGCTCACATTTTCTGCCTTTTTTAAAACAAATGTATATTCTTGTAATTTGCTGGGAGTCGTGCAACTGCTGCGTTACTCAGACAGACAAATTATAGTTATCATTTTGTTCTGGAGAACACAGACCTTATGTGACCTAGTTTTGTCATGGAACACATGGCTACCAACACAATGCAATGCATTGTGGGTAACAGACACATATTATTAGAGTTAGCCAGATTGTGCTAAATAGCAGGTTACTGGCTGCCCCTACATAGTGTACTTATTTCTGTATAAAGTAAAATATACTTTATACATCAGTGCTGTCCAACTTCTGTGGTACCAAGGGCTGAATTTTTTCTTGCCTACATGGTGAAGGGCCGATAATGGAAGTCAGTGTTGACCACTCCCCTTTTAAACCACACCCACTGTGACCACACCCACGTTACCACAAGAACATTTAAGATCATATCCACATTAACAGTAGTAGCACACCAAAAAAACGGTTGGTGCTCACTGCAGAGATATCCCTCATCACTCATGTGAAAAATCTATGTCAGCCATATGCCTAATCCATCCCTGTGGATGATACAGAAACCCCCCCAACACATGATTAAACACTTTAGAGACCCCTAATAACTATTTCCAAATGCTAACAAACACCCAGACCAAACCCCTACCAGGCTTACATCCCACAGGTAGCAAAGGGCAAGCACACAATGACACACACAAGCAGCACTAGACAAGCAGAGTATGGCACACACAAGCAGCACTGGGCAAGGAGAGTATGGCACACACACAAGCAGCAATAGACAAGCAGAGTTAAACACACACAAGCAGCACTGGGAAAGCAGAGTATGACTCACACAAGCAGCACTAGACAAGCAGAGTATGGCACACAAGCAGCACTAGACAACCAAGGTATGACACACACACAAGCAGCACTAGACAACCAGAGTATGACACACACACAAGCAGCACTAGACAACCAGAGTATGACACACACACAAGCAGCACTAGTCAACCAGAGTATGACACACACACAAGCATCACTAGACAACCAGAGTATGACACACACACAAGCAGCACTAGACATGCAGAGTATAATACACACAAGCACCACTGGGCAGGCAGAGAATGGCACACACAAGTAGCACTAGAAAAGTAGAGTATGGCACACACAAGCAGCACTAGACAAGTATGACACACACTCTTTGCAACTGGGGCAGTTAATGGTCTTAACACTAATGTTTATAATGATGATTTTATTGTCCTACTACACTAAAGATGCCTTTAATGCCCCTTTAATTAGCCCTTTAAACATTCCATTTTTTCTACTTTAAATTCCTTACCTGTCCTTTGTCTGAGCTTAGTATACATGTTCTGCCTTCTCTCCAGATATCCAGTGCTACTGACAGTAATAGTGCAGCATTCAGGAGTCAAAGACAGGAACTTTGCTGCACATGCAGAATAGCAGTCTTGTTCTCTGACAGACGATCGCTGAGCGACCATTACATGATTGCAAGGAATTAAATACCTAGAGATATAAAGTTTTAGTTAATCCAAGTGCTTTCTCCTGGCTGTACAGCAAAGTGTCCCAGCCTGAGGAACAAAAGAAATGGTGAAATTTGGGGGCAAACACTAATATGCATTTACATACTAGAAGAATTCTATTTAACCGGGTAAGTCAAGACTTTATGTCATTTTTACCAATAAGCAAAGAAGGCCTCTCTTTAGTTACTGCCATAAATTCCAGTATAAAACAGACTTTTGGTCTTGTTGTGTACTATTGACAAGCCCAACATTAGCAGCAAAAGCTTGTGTGTTAAAATACCCTATCTTAAGTGACTGTGCCATTTTTTTTTTGTACTTTCTTTGTGTACCCACTGTTAATGTGACTGGGACACAAGGAACTGCACACAGAGCCTCAAGGAAGCTCTATAGTTTAACCCCACTGACCAGATGTTAAAGTCACCCTAATAACAGTAACTATAGAGACTAAAGACAGCTATTTTTCTTCAGGAAAAAATGATTACCGAATACTTTGTTTTTATACCTGCTTTATGGTCAACATACTGTATACTCAGGCCTTCTTTGCTTATTGGTAAAAATTACATAAAATCTTGACCCTGTTATATATAATAATAAATAATTCCAAATTCTATTTTATCAAGTTAAGCAAGCAAAATAAACTTTAATTACACTATATTCATTATTTGAACCTTGTTTCCTTCAGTCTGAGAATTCATAATTATAGCAAGCAGGCAGGAGCCATTTTTCTGGACACTGTTATTAAGACAAGCCTTGCATCATCTCAGAATCTTGTTTGTGCACCAGAATGGGGGACCCGATGTCCATCCCCATGTCCTGGCTACACAATTAAATGGTAAAGAGAGATGGGGAATGTGGGCAGTGTAGTGTTAGCTGGTAAGTGCTTGATGGAAAGTGAATGTAATGGCACAGAGAGGGGCAGGCAATATTTAATTGATAGCTGAGATGTTTAAATGAGTTTACAGCAGCTATGAATGCTTTAATAAAAAAATTAATTTGGATTTCATATTTAATTTGACTTTTATTATACAGCTTTTTATGTCTGGGTTACAGGTCTCCCCTTTACGTAATGGGCTCCCCAATATGCCCCCACACACATAGGGGGTTTATGCCTGAGAAATTTAGCACAATTGAAGTGATTTTGAGTAAGTTCCAAATATGAAGGAATATGAAGGAAAGTAGTACCCAGAATATTATACCATCTTATACCACCATAGCGTATTTATTGGAGGGAATCATGCACTACATGTGTTGGCCCATCATAAGCCCTGGATCAGGTGTCTGGTGGGTGGTACAAGGTACCTTTTACATTTTACATGTATTTGTAATTATATTTGGTAATATATCTTGACAAAGGTTTTAGACTATTAATTGAAACTTAGATCAAATTTTATGTTTTGGGGGATGTAATCTTACTGATGTGTTGACAAAATGCTTAAGTGTCAGTTTTATCTGTTTCTTCTTTGAATAAGACATTGGATGAATTTAGACCTAATCACACACATCTATTGGTAATTAATTCCACTATGCAAAACATTATTCTATTTTGAGTTTTGTTGGGCACCTTATTACAATAACTTGTTTGGATTTTGTTTTTCTACAGTCATCAGATTTGTAAACCGTTATGTGTTGGGGGCATCAAATGTTAGCAATGCGGTTCTTATTTGATTTTGTAGCTAGGCACACAGTAGATTCTGACCATGTACATTAAGGATATGTTTACTTTATAGCTGTGTTTGGATATTGATTGGACATATCAAACATTGCTTCTTACCTACCACCTCCACTACTTACATAAAATAAAATATATATAATTAGATTAGAGAGATTAGAGATTAAAACCAAAAAAAGAATGAAACTACAGCCCTCTCATTCTGCTCTGAGCCACCACATATGTACTGACCACCAGCAACTGCTTCTGTAATTGAATAGAGAACAAACACTCTCACTGAGGAATCTTGCATATTTTATCTGAAATTGATGCTCTACATGAAACGAAGAATTTAACAAATAAAAAGGCAAGCTTTGTACCCAGTAGGAGGTCAATGAGGAAGCACACATAAAGGTGCAGACATCTCGAGTCCATCCATGCTAAGAATAAAAGTGACCAGAGCAGCCTTTGATTAAGTTTAACGCTGTCTCAGTAATACCAACTACAAGAAAAACTTCAAATCATGCAGGTCTCTCATGTGTAGCCTATTTAACCTAAGAAAATTAATGCATGCCACTCAAAAAGAAGCCATTGCCACTGCCCAGCATTCTACTCCTTTAATTATTGGTGGTTCCTGGCAATATTGGTACATCAAGGATCTCCCTGCTGACAGTGCCTTGCTATAATCAGACCAAAACATGACAGAGTGTGCATCTACAAAGCAAAAGACTGGCTTTTCATAGTTTCTGAACTCTGGCATCTTTTTCTGTGACTTAAAAGAAAAACACATCTCATAGTTTCTACCTAGATATCCAACCTGCTGCCATATATTTTATTAACTACAACATAATAAAGTCATATTTAATTTTACAGCTATAAACCATTAAAAGATTGGTTTTCAGGCATATGTACCCTTATGTTATTAAGCAGGTTCAGCTAAAAGAACCACGCATTATTAAGAATTGTTAAATAAGGGCTGCCTCCCACCAATATTGACTTGACCCACTAGTCCCCTATGATTTGACTCATCTTATGAGAAAATGCATGTGGTGGTGAACATTTATGGAGTGCAAGGTGCTACCTTGTTTTTGGCACAGTGCAACATATTCTTCTTACCATCATATTGAATGTATAAAATATTTGGTGTTTTTTTTTAAACAAATTGGGCTCTGTACCAATTGGTTGCACTGCATTGGTACCAGAAACCATTTTCATGTTGGAAGGAACCGTCTACATTTTGGCCATGACCTTGTGGATGCCTTTAAACGAAACACACTTGTTTTGACAGTATGTGCTTTAAAGGAAAACTATACCCCCCAAACAATGTACATCTCTATAAACAGATATTGCATAAAACAACTGATATGTAAAACCCTGCTTCATGTAAATAAACCATTAACATAATAATATACTTTTTTAGTAGCATGTGCCATTGGGTAATCATAAATAGAAAATTGCCATTTTAAAAAATAAGGACATCCTCCTGGGATCGTAGGGTTAAACGGTGCACACAAACATACCAAACAAACTATAAAGTTAGGTCACATGAGCCAATTAACAGACAGAGTTGTGTCTTTTGCTTCCACACTTCTTCCTGTTACAGTTAGAATTTAAATATTTCTGGTCAGGTGATCTCTAAGGCAGCACACAGACCGTTATAGTTCAAGGCAAGAGATGTAAAAGGGCAATCTTTACTTAAATATATATACCAGGTAGGTAAGATTCTTTAATATGTCACTTGATTTGATATAAACTATCTATTGCTCAAAAATTCATTTTCGGGGTATAGTTTTCCTTTAATAATTATGACAGGTAACATCTTTTGTTTATCATTCCAATATCAGTTTCAAATGAAATTGTAAAAAAATCAAAGATATTTTGAATCATACATTGCACCTGCATGTTGCTGCTTTGAAAGAAGACTGTCAATGATAGTCTGGGGTATAACCTTAGAACGGAATTTCCACTGAGGCAAGGAATGATGTTAAAGATGAACAGCCTCTGTAAAGCACTGTGTAAACATAACCACTATATGCAACTAACTGTTGCTGCTCAGTCCTTGATGTTCTGCCTCCATTCATACCCTGCACTATAAACCCAACAGTTTCAATAGTAAGCACCTTTCTTCTGTAATGATTATTATCTTGGTGTATGTTAAAGCCTGGAATCCTGTTGCTTAGACATAGTGATGGAAACTAAAAGAAGACCACTTAAGAGATCAGGTAAACAAGTTAGTGTTTTCTGAAAAACAGTGTCCTTCTGTAGCTACTAAAGCAAATAGGGTTCTGCCCTGCATAAAAAAGGACATAAACTCAAGGGATGAAAACATAATTATACCTCTTTATAGATCCCTAGTAAGGCCTCATCTGGAGTATGCAGTGCAGTTTTGGACTCCAGTCCTTAGGAGCTGGAGAGAGTGCAGAGACATGCAACTAAACTGGTTAGAGGGATGGAAGACTTAAATTGGGGTTGTTTTCTCTGGAAAAAAGGCACTTGCGAGGGGACATGATTACACTTTACAAGTACATTAGAGGACATTAAAGACAAATATCGGGGGACCTTTTTACCCATAAAGAGGATCACCGCACCAGAGGCCACCCCTTCAGACTTCACAGTGAGGACAGTGAGGTTGTGGAATGCACTGCCAGGTGATGTTGTGATGGCTGATTCTGTTGATGCTTTTAAAAGGGGCCTTTTTTTTGGACAGACATAATATCAAAGGCTATTTTGATACTAAACTCTACAGTTAGTATAGCTATGGGCATATATGGTTTGTGTGAAAGAGTGGAGGGGTGTGTGTATGTATGCTGGGTTTTAATTTGGAGGGGTTGAACTTGATGGACTTTATCTTTTTTCAACCCAATTTTACTATGTAACTATAATGTAATATTCTTCATTAGTCTTTTATTGCATTGCAAATCTGAATTGCGCATTGCTTACCTTTAAAACTTGCTTGAAGGTGGCGTAAACTTTTTGAGCAAACCTAACAACTTTTTCATTAAGAATTTTTGTTACATACACTGCACACTATAAAAATCGCTATCCTACTTTCGAGAGGCAAAGTGTTTCTAAAGGCAAAATTGTTCACTTTTCGAACACTTTTATTTACATATACAGTGGTAAAAAATATGAGAAAATCTCAAATGTGAAAACTAGGAAGTCACAGCTAACTTGGCTTACAGAATGCATCACAAGCCTATGCTAAAAATTCACAAAGAAACTGCAGACAACTTCGGAAAAAGAAGCACAACATATGTTTTCCTATCTGCAATTTACTTAATTTTTTTACCTTAATTCAGTTTCCCCATGTGCCTTACCCTAACTATGGCCACATAATCATGTCAATCTACGCTAAGATGCTATTGGTTAGCAAGAAATAGTTTTCTATAAATAAAAATAAAACAGCTAAACTACAGGGAAACTTTACTTTTAAAATGAAACAGAGATACCTGGACATAAATATTCCCTGAATAACCAAGAGTGTAATGAATCCATTACCTCAAAATGAGTTGTAACATCACGTCTTCACAATGTAAACCAATAAGAGTTCGGAACAATGCCAAGGACACAACACAAAGCTAGGAGAGAAAAAAAAAGAACAGTGTAAATCACTAAGTTACTGGTGTTATTTGTCTGGAGATGATAATTGGCACATTGAGATACATAGCCCGAATGCTTTCATTCTAATGATGCTTCAAGCTAAGGGATGAGTCCCTTTAGAGTAAATAACCTTTCATAATATTTTCCGTTTTCATCATCTAACTTGCTGTAAATGTCTCCACAAAAGCTTGTCACAGCAATCTATTAAATATATATCCACATTGCCATGGACCTAATGTAATAGTTGCCTACAATCAATTAGTTTTGCACAGAGAAGACAATATTTGGTGTGACATTATATTCTTCAAATGGAAAACTTGTCACAGATGTATGTTCTGTAAAAAGAAATGTTTCTAAGCAACATACCTGAATTCACCCCTTCTTTTTCAAAGGGGTTAAAGAAGCCAGAGGTCAATCCTGTTCATGGCTCTGCTACATGTTTGCTAAGCTACAGAGGCATGCCTAGAATGAGTATTGGTAGTAATAACCTGTGCAAAAGTACCGTTCGGTGCTAATAAGGCCGTAGCTAACTGCAATCTGATACTCTCAATTGAATACTGCATAAAAAAAAAATAGATGCCTTCGCTTGATCTTCTGTTAATATTCTGCAGTGCGAGTTTGGCTTTTACAGTTCATTTGCATGGCTGTCTGGTTTATAAGATTCACAATGATTTGTTAAATATGCACAGCGATTCACTATTCTGAGAGAGTAGTCTGTTAGTTTGTAGAATCTCATCATGACACCACTATCCCCAATATTTCAATGAGAACTGCCTGTGCTGTAGCTTGGACTTGAATATGGATTACAGCTATGTACAGTGAACAGTGAGCTCTTCATTATTAATGCTAATTAGAATTTCAAGCAATATGGCAATGAAAAAATATTATCTCTGATCTACTTTAACAACAAAAATCTCAGCCTTTGGTTAATTTCATTGTTTTCATGATTTCATTGTTGGTACAATATGATTGGAACAATATGATTGAAAACAGTGTCAGCTCACTCTTCATGCTATGAGCTGAATGCTACTGGGTTTGCAGATTTGACATTACAATGCATCAGAATAAATAATGTCCTAGACATAAGAGAGATTTGGGCTTGATCACAAAGCTATCAGTAAAGTGTAAGGACTGACTATCCACATAGTGGGAACCAGCATAGCAAAAAGTTTTAGGTACGAAGAATGAAAGGCAGAAGCTATAGAAGGGCAATATGTTAATATAAACACTCATTGTTTCCAACCTAAAGGTGACCATACACAGAGAGATACACTTTTGCCAAACAAGCGGATCCCTGCCCGATATTCTGACATTGAGGTGGACGATATGGGACTGATACAATTGAGGGCCCGACAGTTGAATTGGGGGACCGCATCAACAAATAGATGTGGTCTGCAATCCAATGGGATTTTTAGCCCTGCCCATCGGAGGGCCCTATACATGGGCCAATAAGCTGCCAACTCTGTCTTTTGGCAGTTTTTATAGCCCCGTGTATGGCCACCTTAAGGCCCTCCAGCTTGTTGCTAAAGTACAATGAGTACTGTTCAAAAACTGTTAAACACAAATGTGGTCTATAATCGGACAGGATTTTAGGCCCCATACATGGACCAATAAGCTGCCAATTCTGTCTATTGGCCCCATGTATGGCCACCTTAAAGGAGAATTCAACCCCTCCCGCGCTAACCCCCACCCACCCTGTAGGCCCCCGATGGAAGAAGGAAGAAGACGTTGCTGGAGAAGATGGCGCCCGGGAACCTAGCTATCCCTGCTTCAATGCTGCTATGACTACATCTACTAACTTTGTTCAGGTCTTGAACTGATGAGACTCTAGGCAAAACCCTAGAGAGCATTATGCATACTCCAGCACTGTTAAGTAATGGTTTTGGAGTCATGTATATCAAGGCATTAGCCATTGCCAATAGTTTTTATCATCAGTCTTTAGCCTTTGTCTATGATCATTCAATTTCTTGCAGATTCCATGGGGGAAATTCACTAAGATGTGAAAACTCGCTAGCGTTGGCTTCGCTAACGTTCGCCGTACTTCGCCAGGCGAATTTTCACCAGCACTATGCAAATTCACTGAGATGCGAATTTGCGCGAATTTGCGCGAATTTTGGCTCAGTTCAGCGAACGTTAGCGAAGTAGCGCTAACTAGCCTAATTTGCATACGGCGGGAACTTAAAGGACCACTAACATCAAAAAATGTTATTGTTTTAAAGTAATACAAATATAATGCAGTGTTGCCCTGCACTGGTAAAACTGCAGTGTTTGCTTCAGAAGCACTACTATTGTTTATATAAATAAGCTGCTGTGTAGCTATGGGGGCAGCCATTTAGCCATTTTTCAATTTCTGCCATTGCTACTTAGCAGCTTGTTTAAAAGAACTATATAAGTGTTTCTGAAGCAAACAGATCAGTTTTAACAATGCAGGGCAACACTACATGATATTTCTTTACTTTAAAACACTAATTTTTTAGTGTTACTGTTCCTTTAAGCGTAAAATAGAAGTATATGTTACAGCCACTACATTCCACTACACAAGCCCAGGAAACCTTTAATAAATAAAATAAAGTTGTCCTATTGCCCTACATGTGCCCCTTGTATAGTTGAGTTGCCATATGTTAGGAAATGTAGGGGTGAAGGAGGGTAACCCCCCCAAAATAACACGATCTTTTTCAGACTATCGCCCTAGAATGGTAAAACACGCCAGCGTTTTTTTGGGACTTAGAAAAATTTTCCATTTTTTTATTTTTTTTAAACTCCTATCTATTGTATTGAACTTTGCCAGGTCTGACCAGGCGAAGTAAAGTTTAGCGTAAGTGGTGACGTTCAGGAAAATATTGATCTTAGTGAATTTGCATAATTACGATCCTTCATCAGTGCGCAACTTCGCCTGGCGTAAGGGTGCGAAGTTGCACAAAGTCTATCTACTTCGCTAGCGAAAATTCACCAGAGTCGGTGTTAGTGAATTTGTGAAGTTGCGAAAATGATGTCACGCTGGCGAATTAGCGCAAGCGTTAGACTCTTCGCACTTTAGTGAATTTCCCCTATGTCTTATGAATTTGTAGTACTTTAATTATATAAATTAGGGTAAAAAGCAAGAAAAACAAGTATGCAAATATTATATATTAATTGTATCAACTGTAATCTAGGCCATTGACATTTTGCACAGATTAGTTATCAATTGATATGTGTATATGGATTCAGAAATAACTAACTTCATGCACCTTCAGGTTGTATTTCTGATGGCAAATATAAATTGTGTTGAAATAAGAGCAAATTCATTCTGCCCAGGTCTATGGTCCTAGCAAAAGGACAATTAAATAATCTCACTGTGTACATGATCAGATATGTATGTGTAGCTATTTTAAGTGACGGGGATTGTATCAAACCTATGCAGTGTATGGTCTCCTAAATAATGGCACACAAGTAATGGTGGGTGATACTGATAACTTATAACCAAAGGACTGGTTGGTGGTCAACATCAGCATATCAGTCAGTAATCATGAACGCCCAACATCTTCAAGACAAGAGCCAAATTAAGAAGTCTAACTACTGCTAATAGTATATAATCTGTATTACACATACAGTACCACAACTGTATTACTCTCTAAATAAATAATGTTGTACAAATGGCTTTAATAACTACAGGAACCCACTGTGACTAGAAGACTTACCCGAAATGGGGTATTGATACGACTAACCAGTGTATCTAAGATGTGCACCTTCTCATGTTGATGAATCAGAATAAAACGAAGAAAAATCTTAAGTAGGATGGGTTCTGAGACACTTCGCAGGAACAGATCTAGATAAGCAGTAGTAGTCATAACTTCCTCCACAGTCACCTGAAACGAAGCAAGTGCAAGAATGATTCAGCTTACAGTATTATAAATATTGCTGATGTAGGCATTACTATGTCCAGCAAGAGTTTGAATAAACTTTCCTCGTCTAGTTAGAGACCCAATAAGGCTAGCGGCCCCTGATTATTTGATATAGGCACACATATCTCACTACTGAGCATTATATAACCTTGTCTGTCCTGAGGAAGAGCAGTGAAAGTAGAAAAACAGATACAAATTCATATTGGCATTATGTAATTGCACATTATATTAAGATAGGAAGATAAAAATACAGTGTGTATCCCCACATACTCTTAAAGGGATTCTGTTTTGAATTTTATGATGTAGTTGTTATTTCTAAATAACACTGTTTACACTGCAAATAATTCTATGATATAGAATTTCATTCCTGAACCAGCAGATGTATTTTATTTTAGTTGCAATATTGGTGTGTAGGCAGCCATCTCAGGTCATTTTCCTGGTCATGTGCTTTCAGAAAGAGCCAGCACTTTAGGATGGAACTGCTTTCTGGCAGGCTGTTGTTTCTCCTACTCAATGTAACCGAATGTGTCACAGTGGGACCTGGCTTTTACTATTGAGTGCTGTTCTTAGATCTACCAGGCAGCTGTTATCTTGTGTTAGGGAACTACTATCTGATTACCTTCCCATTGTTCTGTTGTTAAGATGCTGGGGGGGGGAGGGAGGGGGTTATATCACTCCATCTTGCAGTACAATAGTAAAGAGTGACTGAAGTTTATCAGAGCACAAGTCACATGACTGGGGGTTAGACTTGCCCCCTGCCCAGTTTCAACCTGGTCAGCTGTTTTTTGAAGGGCTGCCTTCCTGGTTTTCCTAATTTGGAAAACTGAACAGGACTTTCGCTGTGTCATAGCCCTGCCACTGACACCACTGCCCACCCTCCCTATTGCAGCCCCGCCCCTCAGCATCAAGAACCTGGCCCCCTGCCCTGCTAACATGGGCCAAAATGGTGGCAACCCTACTAGTGGTAGCTGGGAAACCGACAATATGTCTAGCCCCATGTCAGATTTCAAAATTAAATATTGGATTTCAGTCCAGAATTCTGCTGGAACAGAATGCGTTTTGAGAAAAAAAAAATCCCCCTTTAAGGGATTATTAGTTTGCCAGCAATAACAAAGCTGCAGACGAAGTTTGTTTGAAGTGCAGTTCTTTACAAGAAGCGCAATACAGCTGACCTTTCCAATACGTATTCCTGTATGACGGCCAAATAATATTAATGCACTCTCTCGTGATCGCATTTAAAAACAAATTACTCTAGGCAAGAATATAAAAATACCTCTTCTCTTTGTAGGGTACCAAATTATAATTAAAGTATTAGGTAATGATGCATTCCACAAATGACAACATTATGATTTCATTAAAATAATTACTGTTCGATGGATTATTAAATGCCATTAAAAGTCACTTATGAGACATGATTCATTTGCAAAGTGCAAAAATTATAGACCTGGGTAAGCTGCCGACACCTTGAAAAAAAAACCTGATTAAAAATCTATAGCTTTAGAACAAAACAGTGGGAATGCTTCATAATTTGCAGAAAGAAAACAAGTTATTGCCATTATTCTTTCTTTAAAGAAAATTGAATAAAGCAGCTTTTATTGTTTAGGAAATATATATTTTACATCCCAGCATGGCTACTCTACCAGGTCAGGAGTCCTGCTGAATATAAAGATGTTCTCCAAAGAATCCTGATTACAGGTGAAGAGATTATGAAACAGTTGTCTTATATGTAGAACAAGCTAATCAAATTAAAATTCAGAGACCTGCAAGTAGACAGAAAGTGTAAAAGAGTGTACAGCTTCCTAAGCCCCAGCGCAGGTACTTTTCCTAGTTTGTTCAACTATTAGACAGGCCAGGCATCTTTATCCCAGGAAGGTATACAGGGAATAGAATAACTGACAAGAATCATTCCAACAGATAATGTGATCCCCACTTTGACATTGCTGGGAGCCACAGGGATGTTGCATATAAAATACAGAACAGTTCAGTTACCCAGGAAAGTGTCTTTCGGTTACGAGCAGTACAATTCCATTTGTTTGTTCTTAGAAAACTACAGATGCCAGTGGCAGTACATTTTCATTACAAAACCTGTACAGTCAAAATGGATTTTTACTACTAGAGCAAACTGAAGATGCAATGAAAAAGAATGTAATTTGTTAAAATGGGCATAATAATGTATGTCTATATACTGTGTGTATTGTTCTTAGTATGTTTTATTATTTACCATATAGCAATAAACAACCATATAGTACTGTGGAGGAAAAAGTCTTGCAGGCCCTGCTTGGCCCCCCCTTAATGGAGTGAACAATTTCTAAGTGCCCATGAGGGCCTTCTAGAAACATAACAAGGTTATGTGTAACATCTGCTGAGAAGGTTCTTATCACTATCCTGTATTGTTGATACATCCTTGTGCCTAGGAGTATCACCTCTGAGCTCATTCTGAGCTACTCCTTTCTTTTTCCCATAGGAGTTAATTGGACACTAAAACGTACTGTCTCATTACTCCCTTGGACTCCCATTTACCTCCCTTTTCATGAATATATGTTTACCAGAGGGTATATAATGGCTGGTCAATCCTTTGTTCCTGAGTTCTGACCTACTTGTGTATCAGAACCCACGTAGCTTGTGTATGTTTATTATATAAATAATAAACTTGGATTAACCCTTTCACCTCAAGTGATCTCTGGTCTTTGGATTATTCCCCAACAAATGGTGGGGATAATGCGGGCAGGCTCAAGACGCTGATTTGACCCATCCACAGTGAGGACCCGGAGAACTAATGGGACAGAAGTGGCCACACGAGTTAAGGTGGCCATACACGTAGAGATCCGCTCGTTTGGCGATGTTGCCAAACGAGTGGATCTCTCCCCGATACGCCCACCTTGAGGTGGGCGATATCTGGCTGATCCGATCGTGGGCCCTAGGGCCCAACGTTCGGATCAGTACGGGCGGTCGGATCGTGGGACCGCATCAACGAACAGATGCGGCCGCGATCCGACGGGATTTTTAATCCTGCCCGATCGACATCTGCCCGACTTTTGGCCAGATATCGATCGGGAAAGCCCGTCGGAGGGCCCCCCACACAGGCCGATAAGCTGCCGACACAGTCTGTCGGCAGCTTTTATCTGCCCGTGTATGGCCACCTTTAAGCATACCTTGTTCTGTCTACTTTCTCTTCTAGTTGTAAACGGACAGGGTGTTGCTGCGCAAGCAGCCTTAACCATTCCTGTATGACTGTGTGTACAGTGTATGGCTGGGAACTAATTGCAAAGTGAAATAGTTCCGACTCTTCTATACTTTCACTGCTTATAAGAATTGTACTAACTTACCTTGTCAGAACCCAGTGGTACCACAGTATACCCTGAGATAGTCTGCGTACTTGAGGGAAGAGGGCAGTGAACTCTATGCACTAAGGCGTTAGCCAATAGGAGAGTAAGTCTCCATTAGGAGCATCCAAGTTCACAAGCTAGTAAGAGTGTAAGACTCCGTTAGGAGCATCTTGCCCTAGTGGGGAGGACTGTGAACAGAGGCTGATCATCTCTGTGCGTTCACCAAGCCTCAGGTGCCCCACTGACCACTTGTATGGTACCCCCCAGGTAAACATAGTGAAACATTCTTACAAAACATACGGGTGGCTTTGGAACACCAATTTTTTTTTTGCAACATGTCAGGGGAATCATTTGGTATGGGGTTGGCATAAAGCCAGCAAGAACGGATGACATTGGCATACCTGTGGAAACTGCATGGGGGTAAACCAGCCTGGCTGGCAGATACACATAAGTCACTTATGTGGACAGGCATCCTACTTGGCACTATACCTTGTTTCTATACAAGGAATTCCAAAATAAGCACCTGCTTTGAGGACACTGTGAACAACATACAAGGGGTTGGAGAGCAACATGTTGCTCACAAGCTATTGGTTTGGAATAACTGTCACAGCCTTCTAGTTCCTAATGAAGCTGCTCTTTTCAGAGTAGTTGGAGTCTTTTTTCCTAAAATGTTCCTATATTACAAAACAAAATATGCAGTTAATATGCAATAAAGTATAGCCCTAATTTTATGCGCCTGGGTCCTTCTTTGGAAGTGATTTGACTGGTCCCTCTACCCCACTCAGGCAGCTTGTCTGTTTGCTTTCTCTGTATTTACATACAAAAAAAAGTTCTTCTAGATAACTTTTCCAACGGGCAGATGTCCCTGTCTAACCATAGAGGTTTCCTCAGTCATATCACACAATACCTATGGCCACTAAGCCAAGCCTTCTGGTCAGAGGGATTGTAACACAAAAAGAAACCTGCGACAACTGTAGTTTAGGCATGACTAAGTGCGAGCCTTTGCATATTACTAATGTAAGTAGAATACATTTACATTAGACACATGCACAGACCAAATAAAAAGGCAAATTACTTTTAATTAATGGCCTTTAAGTAATAACAGAACTCAATAAATATATTTGACCCTGAATGATGGATTGCTCAGAGGCAAGTCATTAACGGGGACCTGTCACCCTAACAATTCCAAATACTTTTCTACCATGTTAGTTGAGCAATATGAACTTTGCTTACACTACATATATTACTTAAATTGTGTTTCCTTCCATCCTACAATTGCACAATCACAGCAAGCAGGCTGCTGCCATTTTGTGGGCACTGTTATTAAGGTCAGTTGTGTATCACCATAAAATCTTGTTTATGTGCCAGCATGGGGGAACTAAGGCCCATACACAGTGCCCTACACAATTATAGAGAGTTAGGTGGGAGGGGAATGCAAGGAGAGCAGTGACATCTAGGAAGTGCAGAATGGAAAGTGAAAGTAATGTACTGCCCCACCTCTATGTCTCAGACATAGAGGCAGGGCAGGCAATATATGGTTGACAGCTCAGATATTTAAACACTTTTATAGCATGTATGGATGTTTTAATGAAAAAAAGATTTTGCGTCCAAAGTTTAATTTGCAAAGGACTTTAATTATACTGCTTTTTATGTCTGGGTGACAGGTCCACTTTAAGAGATAGGAGCGTTATACTAGCCAACTCAGAGAGAGTAACGTACACACATTCCACCCTGGAGGATCAGTGAAACAAAAATCCTGCTTCTATAAGCTTCTGGCTCCCCCATACATCCCATGTAAAGTCATGCAAAGTCACTTCAAAACTGTGTGTTCCCTTAATAAGAATAGCAGCTAAAGGAAGGTTTTATGGGTACCAAAGAACTAGTTTAACAATTGGGGTGCACCTTATGCAGATGTGCATTCGTATGGTAGCACCGCTTGCATACTTATTGACAGTATTTTATGAAAATAGGTACTGAAAAGAAATTAGCAGAGGAGCACTGACAAAAATGCACTACATTATATTTAAACATGGAACCTGAATATTTTTATTTCCATTAGTCTTAAAAGATGTTCTTTTTACCTTCAATTTATGATAGCCGGCTCCATTTAGAAAGAGTTGCTAAAGGCAATATTCTGCTTTTAAAAACCATTAAAGCAGAAACACTAACTAGCTATTGTTTACCACAGCACTCTGAAATGAAAATGCATCCACAGATTTTTTTTAAGGCTCACTTGAAAATAAGAGGATTTAAGAAATATTCATAAGGGCAGAATTTGAACAACATGCTGGCAGTATTAAAATCACAGTACCATTAAACTGTGTGAACCATGGCAAAGATGACAAAAGGGATTATATTTTTAAAATACACAATGCAATAAAGGCAAATGTTCTACTCTAGAGACAAGAAACATAGAACTGTAGTACCAAGTATAAAGAATATACTCTCTCTCTCTCTCTCTCTCTCTCTCTCTCTATATATATTACACTTATAAGCCTTATGTGAATAAAGCAGTATTTATTGTTCCTGACTGTGTTGTGGTTTTATATGAGGTTGACCTTCATATTCAAGAAGTTTACCCAGGCCCAGCTGTTCTTTTTGTCCTATTCACATTACTGATTCACTGTAACCAAGCAAACATATTAATATATCCCCTGACTGTACAATGTCAAACTGCCAGGCTGTTTTCCACCACCTTTTAAAACTAACCTTCCATACCCACAAATCTTACAACACTCAAGGTGACAATGAATTTATCCAGGTTGGGATGGAAACAGAAAACAGCTAAAGTAATAAACAAAAATAAAAATATTAGGTATACAATAGCATTCAATTATGTAACAGCTTCATTACAGAATAATACTAACACATAAAGTGAAACATCAATACATACTTATTATCAATACATATGCTTGCCAAGAGTGAAATCAAATTTGTGCATAATGCTGGAGTACAGCATCTCTTCAAAAGTGACAAACTACTATAATTAACCAAAGCAACTCCACTAGGGATGCACCGAATCCACTATTTTGGATTCGGCCGAACCCCCGAATCCTTCCCGAAAGATTTGGCCGAATACCGAACCGAATCCGAACCCTAATTTGTATATGCAAATTATGGGTGGGAAGGGGAAAACATTTTTTACTTCCGTGTTTTGTGCCAAAAAGTCACGTGATTTAGCTCCCTGGCCCTAATTTGCATATGCAAATTAGGATTCGGATTCGGTTCGGCCAGGCAGAAGGATTCGGCCAAATCCGAATCCTGCTGATAAAGGCCGAATCCTGGCCGAATCCCGAACCGAATCCTGGATTCGGTGCATCCCTAAACTCCACACACTATATTAAACTAATAAGTTGCTGCTCGCTGTGCTGCAGAAACAGGCCTTCCTTCCCTCCTGACCTGTTTGCTATTCTCTCCAACCCCTTTTCTCCTGACTTTCCCTTGAAACTGATAGATCTTCATTGTACTTTCTCCTTTTTGAAACACTGTCATTTTGGAGTATACAAACCTGCAGCAAAATAAAAAGAAGTGGCAATGAAGTGTATGAGCCCCCATCCTCCACAGGCCCAACAATGGGTTCGACTAATAAATAGTATCCTACCTGGCCAGACGTTTCCCCCACAAATTTGAGAAGGTTTGGGGTCCCTGGCAGGACATTAACCCATGGGAAGCTCCCTAAGACTATATAATGGAACCTGCATATGCAAATAACCTCCCACTATAATAATCGTCTCCTAGCCTTCCCATATTATTTAGTAGGATATGTACATTTCTTACCGTGTATAACTTACTATTACCCAACTGACATGTCATTTATTTGAATGATCATAGCAATGCAAGTTTATGTATGTGATGTTGTGTTGAGATAATGTTAAATAAAAAACTTTAAAAAAAAAAGAGATCCACTGTGCCCTACAACTTTTTTCTTGTACTCATACCTTATTTTCCTTCCTTTGCAAGGAAGTTGTTGAAATCTGAAGTCAGATGCAATAGTCTTTATGAACATATTTTGTGCTAACAAAACATATAACATTTCCCCATTATAATATCCACATATTTGTTTATATTTCAAAATGTTTCAATAAACTATAATTAAAAAATATGATCTCATAATTTTCCTCTATATTTACATTTTAGCTTTTGATTTCACGCTTGAATGATGTGGCCGTTCAGGTATGTATTTATAACTTTATTTATTTAGTACTAGTGGGATATGCAGCACTGTACAATGTACAACATGTTTTGTTTAATTGTTTGTATCTTCTATTTGATCCCCCCCTTTCTTTTTTATGCTGTGGTAAAATCTGCAAATACACCTGATTAAAAAACTTTTTTTTTAATTTCAGACAATCTTTTGGCCCCATTTGAAATGTGCCCAGCCTCAGATACTGGTTTTTGAGTATGGCATTGATTCGACTTCATGTACTGAAAGTAGTGGAATGTAATAAATAGATGCATGCAGTGTAACTATTATAAGTTGTGAAATTGTCCTGCTTGTCCTTACCTGTACTAAGGGTTTCATTGTTTCAAGTTTTGAAATTAAATTGTCAACAACAATTCCTAACTGTTCAAGGTCACCTTCACGTGTGACAAGTATGCCACCTACAGTACAATGTAGATAGATATACAGATAGATATAAAAACAACAAATTACTGTGTGCTCTTGTATAACTAGACATACATGTTGGAATTTATTTAACCTGCATTTAAAATCAGGCAATGACCCATTTTTTTAGTGCCTCTTCTTAACACACTAAAATAACAGCCTAACAGAAAGCACACGCTTATGAATACAGTGAGATCCGGGTTTAATCTGCCTGTGCTCTTCCTACATGCGTCTTTCAGGCATGAAGCTTAGGAGGTTAAATGTATTTCATTATCAACCAGCATTAGAGCAAATCTGTTGTCAGGCTGCTTTGTAAAGTACCAATTTGGGCTTGCTTACATAACACATTAATATGAGACAAGATTACACTGGTTGCCTATTCCTGACTTTTGGTGTTAAAATGAGCATTAGGAAATATGCAGCAGTATTCCACTTAACTAAAGGGGGGAAATGTATGGACACTGTCTGAGTTCTAATTATACAGCGCAATCATTTCTGTCCTAATTTGACCTGATGAAAAGCAAAACATTTTTGTTTCCAGTCCCAATGGTGATAAAGAATTGCACCATATGTCTGAAGGGCAGTTTAAAATAAAAGGTCAAATGCAGAGGATTAAGCACTTGTGCTTCACTACTAGAGCAGAAAGAAATTCCAGTAGAGTAAAGAAGGTATGTGTGAGTCTGCTTAGCCCTGTTTCCCACTCTAATATCTTAAGAGCGCTGCTTTCTAACTGGGATCTGGTGACTAAATCTTTGGCATTACTGTCTAAGTAACCAGTTTTAATATTATGGCATCCAGCAGCCACCATACCACTGGGACACAAATAAAATCACTGCACTGCAAAGAATTCCTAGAAGGAAATAAAGAAATATACATAAGGCCAGCTGTAGTAATAAGAATGACACCACCTTATTATGGACCATGGAAATGAATGGACTGTACAAGGACAACATGGCTACTAGCTCCAAGATGGAACCTGTCAAACTAACACTGTTCATCATGTTTCGTGCCTCAGGCCCCAGTTTCCAATGAATATTTTCAAGATATTAGTGTGTTGTGCCCTGTGTAGACAATACTCTCAATTTGTCATTTAAGGTTGTCAAGATCTCATTACTAAGATTAATCATTCCAGTGTAAGATTTAAAAACAGATGTAGCAGAGGTCTCTGAAGTATAAGATTGGTCCCAGTTGACAGGAACCAAGGCTGTGGATATGTAATCTATTAGCATTTCATGACAACGTCATAGTGAGGTTTGCCCTAATCATTGCACTTGCATAAAAGATTATACATCCTGGTCTATTGAAGCTCAGGGAGCCAGTCATTTATATACTTTATTAGGTTTTATGGCCATGTTTTTTTTAACATCCTTGTTAAACTAATGCAAATCTGATAACCACAATAGGATTACAAATTGCAAGTACAGGTATGGGACCTGTTATCGGGACCTGGGGTTTTCCGGATAATGGATCTTTGTGTAATTTGGATCTTCATCACTTCTACTAGTAAATCATGTAAATAAATAAACCCAATAGGCTGGTTTTGCTTCCAATAAGGATTAAAATTATTAGTGAGGGGCGATGCTGTGCTGTTTTGCTGAAAATTTGTGAATTTACTGGGAAAAAAATAGCAAAAGGTGAAAAATTTACAAAATGCATTGAAGTCAAGGGGCATCAAAATAATTTTGACATGCAAAAGCGACTATTTTTCCAAATGCATTAAAGTCAATGGGCGTGTTTTGACGCTTGACAATTTCACTATTTTTTATTTTGAGGATTGTTCGCTGGCAAATTTTCGTATTCACTGATGGCGAACCACAAAAATTTGCCTCAAATTCGTGCCTGGCAAATTTATCAATATTAATTATATCTTAGTTTGGACCAAGTTCAAGGTACTGTTTTGGTATTACAGAGTAAAAAGAAAAAAAGTTTTAAAATTTGGATTAATTTATTATAATGGAGTCTATGGGGCAAATTCACTAAAGCGCAAAGCGTCTAACGCTAGCACTAATTCGCCAGCGTGACGTCAATTCGGTAACTTCGGAAATTCACTAACACCAACTCTGGTAAATTTTCACTAGCGAAGTAGATACACTAGCAAAACTGTGCACCCTAACGGCAGGTGAAGTTGCTCACTGAAAAAGGATCGTAATTACGCAAATTCACTAAGATGACCATTTTACTGAACTTTACCACTTACGCTAGCCGTTACTTCGCCAGGTCAGACCTGGCAAAGTTCAATACAATAGATAGGAGGTTGAAAAAAAAATGGACATCTGAAAAAGAGCAAAATTCTTTTGGGGGGGTTACCCTCCTTCCCCCCTACATTTCCTAACATATGGCAACACAACTATACAGGGGGCACATGTTTAGGGCAATAGGACAACTTTATTTTATTTATTAAAGGTTTCCTGGGCTTGTGTAGTGGAATGTAATGGCTGGAACATATACTTCTATTTCACTTTGAAATTCGCGCTATATGCAAATTAGGCATCGCTAGCGTAAATGCCTTTGCCTGGCGAAGTAACACTAGTGCAACTATGCTACCGTTCGCCGACCGGAGCGTAAATTCGCACTTTAAAGGAAAACTATACCCCCAAAATGAATACTTAAGCAACAGTATCACATCAAATGAAGTGGCATATTACAGCATCTTACCAAACTGGTATATATATTTAAAGGAAAACTATACCCCGAAAATGAATTTTTGAGCAAAAGATTATTTGATAGTTTATATCAAATTAAGTGACATATTAAATAATCTTACCTACCTGGTATATATATTTAAGTAAATATTGCCCTTTTATATCTCTTGCCTTTAACCACCATTTCATGATGGTCTGTGTGCTGCCTCAGAGATCACCTGACCAGAAATATTTCAACTCTAACTGTAACAGGAAGAAGTGTTGAAGCAAAAGACACAACTCTGTCTGCTATTTGGCTCATGTGACCTAACTTTATAGTTTGTTTGGTATGTTTGTGTGCACCGTTGGATCCTAGGATCCCAGGAGGCTGTCCTTATTTTTTAAAATAGCTATTTTCTATTTATGCTTACCCAATGGCACATGCTACTGGACAAGTATATTATTATGAAAATGGTTTATTTACATGAAGCAGGGTTTTACATATGAGTTGTTTTATGCAATATCCTAACATTGTTCGGGGGGTATAGTTTTCCTTTAATGAATTTGCGTAGCGCTGGCGAAAATTCACCTGGCAAACTGCGGCCAACATTAGCGAAGGCAACGCTAGCGCATTTTCGCTGCTTAGTGAATTTGCCCCTATGGGAGATGGCCTTTCCATAATTCAGAACTTTCTGGATAATGGGTTTCCGGATAACAGATCCCATACCTGTATTTTTTTATATTACATATATATATATATATTCAGTTTTATATTAACCAAACAATTCAGTCACAAAGCATTTGGGTTTTAGATTCTGCTCAGCAATATTTAATGTGTTCTACTTCTCTAAGCTACACTTCATTCCTGTGTAAGTACATAAAACTCTTTCTCAGAGTTTGGATGGATAACATACATTGTAAAACATGTTGCATCCATTTTTTTAATGTTCTCTGTTGAATTACACACTATGGTCTACATTCTACATAGGGATTCTCTGGCATTAAGATTCTTGGTACTTGACAGAGGAGCTTAGAAATCTTTCACTAAGCCTCTCAAGTTACTTGTGAAATAGTTCAGATGTACACATTCTACATTCACCACATACTGCACCATAATGACAAGATATGTGGACATGGGGTCAGTCTGGGGCAAAACTACGGAGGCTTGAGCCAATAACTAATACTGTTCCATAAAATCCTAAAGACATAGGATCATATGTCTCCAATATCGTTTACACTATTTCTTAAACCTTCCTGAACCTTTTGAATAAATGTATCTTTCTGTTTATCTATCTCTCTAGAAACCATCTATCTATCTATCTATCTATCTATCTATCTATCTATCTATCTATCTGTCTGTCTATCTGTCTCTCTAGCTGTCATCTATCTTTCTCTGTCTCTCTAGCTGTCATCTATCTTTCTCTGTCTCTCTAGCTGTCATCTATCTTTCTCTGTCTCTCTCTATAGTAGCTCTATATGAATAACAAATATTAGATATTCCTAATTAGCCCAGGTTAGTAATAAACATCAAAAGTGAATGTACTATGTGCTAACATGCTGATATAAGTGCATGTACTATGTGCTAACATGCTGATATAAGTGCTAAAAAGAAGTCTGCCACCTGTCCTAACATTCAGAAATGATAGTCTATTTTGCATGCAAACAGATTCATAAACATGGTGTTTATTAGGATCGTTAATAACATGCCTCTGAGCAAGAGAGGCCTCATCACTATTGCTGCTATGCTTCTGCTGAGGGAGAAGCCTGTTGCTGTCCCAATAACAAGTCTAAATCTGTACTGAGAGAAACCTACTCTTTATCATCAGCAGTATCGAAGGAATGGCCTGTATGCACAGCAATTTATATGCAAGACCAGCATTGCTTCTAAGCATAACCTTACTGACAAGTATCACTCTCACACTTCCATATTGAGCATGTTAATGTATAGGATTACTTTAACTAATATGAGATATTGTTCAATCATTCACTGATGTGCATGCCAAGAACGGTATGAAACTTGCTGTTTGGCCACGCTTATCTTGTAATGTTGCAGACCAACTGGCAGGCATCAGCCAGCCTGTGTGATGTGACAATCAAAAGCAAGAAAAATAAACTGCCTTATTTTACAAAATAAGCAGGGCTTACTAACAATGACTTTCTCGTGCACACCATTTCCCATAGAATGCAGTGATTCAGGCCACAGCTGGTCATATTAAACAGGTTGTACAGTTAATTACAGAGGTAAAAGCCAAAGTAACAAATATGTGGTAGGCATGTATAGAAGAAATACTAAACAGTAAAACACCTCTCTGTGCTAATGTGCTTACTTTAAAGGTGCTCATTTTTTTTGGATTAACACTTTAAAACGTAAACATCTCCATGTGCCAATGGTAAGGCTGCCTACTCACCAACCATCAATTTTAATAAACATAGAGAAACCATCACAATCTCAATTCACATCCACAGGGCAGGTTATAAATATGCAAATTTGGAGCTAAATATACTTTAGTAGTTTTATTATAAAAAAACAAAAGATCATCTCCTACTCCGAGGAATAATACAGCATTGAAGAGCAGAATCAACATTGTACATTGTTCCAAGTGCATTTTGTGCCAACATCTTAGTGTTTCTTTAGGGTAAACTTAATATAAATGCATAAAGTTTTTACTTTATCTTCCGATTCTGAGAGCCAAGAAAAATACAAGAGCCGCATATGCGGAGGATTGTGAGAATAGTTACAGACAACCCAAAGATCACCTCCAAAAACTAGAACATCTTGCTGTAGATGGTGTATCTGTACATTGCTCTACAATTCAGCACAATTTGCAGAAAGAACATCTGTATGGCAGGGTGATGAGAAAGAAGCCCTTTCTGCACTCACACCACAAACAGAGTCGCTTGTTGTATACAAAAGCTCATTTAGACAATCCACAGTCATTTTGCAACAAAGTGCTTTGGACTGATGAGACAACATTTGTTTGGTCATGACAAAAAACATTTTGCATGGTAGAAGAAGAACACTGCATTCCAATAAAAACACCTGCTACCTACATGCACATACATGATTCTTAAGATTGAGATGAAACCATGATTCACTGGACCCAATTTCCCAACCCATCCCTCATCTTCTTTTATTGTTTTTGTTATTATCATGTATTTATAAAACCCCAACATATTCCTCAAAGCGGTGTAGTGTATTTGTGAGCACACAAACCAGACACAGCAATAATACCCATAAAGGATACAAGAGGAAAAGTGGGTCCTTCCTAAAAGAGCTCACAATTTAAAGAAACGTCCATGCAATTTCCATACCCAATAAAAATATTTGCAAAAGGATAATTCAGTAGAGATTAACAAGGCTGTATTCAGTTCAGTGCTTTCCCGTTATTACATAATGCATTTTTTACACTTCTAAGACTATGGTTCCTTAGAGAAATACTTAGCAAAGAAATGATAAAAGAAATACATTCATTAATAGCATTATCTAGCCTGAATAGCTTAAGTGCTAATGACAAGAAAAGAAAGCATAAACAAGAATCAGAATACATTTTATTACCCAAATAATTTTACTTTCATAATAGAAACTTGAGTATATTTCCTATTTATTATGCCATAGGAGATATTGCATAACGGGCACATAATTTATATTCAAGGAAGATGCTGGCTTTTGGGAAATAACATAGTAAAATATAAACAATTCCACAAGGTGTACATTATGTCTTCACATTATCCCCCAGCAAATCAGTGTGTTAACACTGACCAGCAAGAAGTTGTAAGCAAATGCTTTGAAACCAATATAAAGCTGCAGACTTTATGAGTGCTTTAATGAGAAATTAATTATTAATTCTGTGATATTGGACAGTTAGGAAATTAAGGTATTTTTCTTATTCCAAGAGGACAGTTTTAATTGCAGTGCTATCCTTTCACAAACAGACTTTCCTAACTTTTTTGGCTAAATTCAGTTTTACTGAATACATCATGAAAGGTACACTGTTTTATATAATAATAAATGGCTTAATTTGCACCAGTAAACCCTTGGACTAATCCTTAATAAATGAGTTTAGTCACATGTTGCCATTAGGTTTATTCAAAAAGTAATAGGCTCCACAGGTGCTTCTGTTTAGGCAACTTCTCCTTTGATCTCAACATCCCACAATTATATACAATAGTACAAAGCAGAGAAAAAAAAATACAGCAGATTAAGATCCCAAAAAAACCCTGTCTCAAGAGTAACACCAAAAACATGTTGCATGACTAATAAAGATTTATGCAGTTGATATTTTTTTGCTCCTCTCTGTTATGGGTTAACTGTCATTAGGTTTATTATCTTTATTCCTGCATAATGATCCTGATGGGAAAGAAAGGACCTTAACTGGTAAAAATCTAAAACTAACCATGCTTGACTCCATGACAAAAAATATATACCACCACCCCCCCCCCTTTGACAAAAAATCATTCAGTTGGGCGTATGTAGAAAAGATGTATAAACACTATCTGAAATCATTTTGACGGACATACCTGATCACAGATTGGACCAGATTCAATTTGATAGTAAAGCTTCTCCCCTAATTTAACTGCAGATTGTCCCATAGAGCAGATGCATTTCAGTGAGAAAAATGTAGTTCATCAAAACTCTGTTGCAGTCTATGAGAAAAACTGAATGTACCGGTACCGGTGATAAACCTTGAATTACATTTTCTCATGGAATTGAATCTGGTCACATATTATGTTTTCCTTATGTTTTCCCTTTAATGATTCAGATATGTCTTCTGTGAACAGCTGAAGCCACTGTGCAAATTAAAAATAAAAAAAAGAGGTCTGCCCTACCCTTTAACTGAGGGAAAACACAACATAAATCCTGGAACTGGACAGGTCAGACAAATATAAGTATATATATAAGTAACTAATTTCAGAAAATAGTCACAACCAAGTTTTGGTGTGACCTTGACAACAATAGTTTCATGGGGTCACCAACTATAACAACTGCATTGATTTTTATAATTACAAACAGTCTTAGAAACATTGATGGACTGAGGTGTTTATAAAAATGGAGTTTGAGATAAGAGATAAAACAGATCAAGAAATGACAATAAACTAGGTACAAGATCACTTTTTACTATGGAGACCAGACTTCTAGTCAATAAAATGTATATCACAAAGAATTGTATAGAATATTCATGTTTATTCAGGTCAGTGACAGCAGTCATGATTGCTCTGATGATGTCACCTTATTCAAAGCCTTGGTTTGGTTTATGTTTATCAGATATTTTATTCCCCTGAACAAAGCTTTGAAGGAGCTGAAACTGTCAACATTAGGCTGATGACATTTTGATTTGGGGTTCCACAGAAGTTGACAGCGAGTAAAGGTTAGTAAAACTCACACAAGTAGCAATAAAATGAGCAGACATAAATATATGATAAATGTCATTTTTTTATTTAAAAGAAAAAAAATGGGCCCCTCTAGTTGAAGCCTGGTATTAGTAAAAATTGTAAAAATTAAAAAAGAATAAAGCTTTTGGCAAATGTTCAATGTGCGTTCGTACTATTCAATAATTACTGCACTTTGCAGTTTATGTCATTAAAAAGCAAATGTTTCATGTTTCAGCAATGTTTGTATTTCTAATTAATTTCATTTTGAGAATGTTGGAGAATACTGGAAACCTGTTAATTGCTACATAAAAGTGAAATGCCCTGCCTACCGGGCATTTTTCTGAATCAGTCATTAATCCATGATTCATATTTAAAAACTTTGCAATCAACCAAAGGTTATTAACTATGAGTGCTTGAATAGATCATGGACCAATCTTTCTTTAAGAACTCATTGTATACCCCTGAATCTAAAATGTATGTTTGTCACTGAAGAAAAATAGATTGCATGTGGGAGAACAGGAAATCTTGGCTACATTGTGTATCGTGGTAAACTGCTGTACATAAATCCACTATTTTTAAAGAGACTTGAACATGTTAAGATAAACAAAGTTCTGGGGCCAGATGGTATTCATCCCAGGATACTTAGCCAGCTTAGCTCTGTGATTGCCAAACCTCTTTACTTAATTTTTCAGTATTCATTGAGGTCTGGCATGGTGCCAAGAGACTGGTGAATTGCTAATGTGGTGCCGCTGTTCAAAAAGGGATCCCGTTCTCAGCCTCAAAACTATAGGCCAGTTAGTCTGACGTCAGTGGTAGGCAAGCTTTTTGAAAGGTTAATAAAGGATAAGATACAGGACTTCATAGAAAATAACAATACTATGAGTTTGTGTCCGCATGGTTTTATGCATAATATATCTTGCCAGAGTAACTTAATTTCTTTTTATGAGAAGGTAAGCAGGGACCTCAATTCTGGGATGGCAGTGGATGTGATTTACTTAGACTTTGCTAAAGCATTTGATACAGTGCCACACAGGAGGTTACTGGTTAAATTAAGGAATGTTGGCCTGGAACATAGTATTTGTACCTGGGTAGAGACCTGGCTAAAAGAGATTACAAAGAGTGGTGGTAAATGGAACCTTTTCTAATTGGACCAGTGTTGTTATTGGGGTACCACAGGGCTCTGTACAGGGTCCCTTGCTTTTCAACTTGTTTATTAATGGAGCTGGGCATTGAAAGCACTGTTTCTATTTTTACAGAGTGATTTGTCTAAGTTGGGAAACTGGGCAGCAAACTGGAAAATGAGGTTCAAAGTTGATAAATGCAAGGTTATGCACTTTGGCAAAAATAACATAAATGCAGGTTATACACTAAATGGCAGTGTGTTGGGAGTTTCCTTAAGTGAGAAGGATCTTGGGGTTTTTATAAATAACAAGTTGTCTAATTCTGGGTAGTGTCATTCTGTAGCTACTAAAGCAAATAAAGTTATGTCTTGCATAAAAAAAGGCATAAACTCAAGGGATGAAAATAGATCCCTATAGATCTATAGATCCATAGTAAGGCCTCATCTGGAGTATGCAGTGCCGTTTTGGACTCCAGTCCTTAAGAAGTATATAAATGAGCTGGAGAGATGTGCAACTAAGCTTGTTAGAGGGATGGAAGACTTAAATTATGAAGATAGACTGTCCAGGTTGGGGTTGTTTTCTCTGGAAAAAAGGTGCTAGCGAGGGGACATGATTACACTTTACAAGTACATTAGAGGACAATATAGACAAATAGCAGGGGACCTTTTTACCCATAAAGAGGATCACCTCACCAGAGGCCACCCCTTCAGACTAGAAGAAAAGAACTTTGAAGCAGCGTAGATGGTTCTTCACAGTGAGGACAGTGAGGTTGTGGAATGCACTGCTGGGTGATGATGTAATGGCAGATTCTGTTAATGCTTTTAAGAAGGGCTTGGATCATTTCTTGGACAGACAGTTAGTATAGATATGGGCATATAAAATGTATAGGAAAGTATGGAGGGCTGTGTGTATGGATGCTGGGTTTTCATTTGGAGGGGTTGAACTTGATGGACTTTGTCTTTTTTTCAACCCATTTTAATTATGACTATCTCTAGCTCCATGCTAGTGTATACGATTCTACTTGACAGGTGACAATAAGTACATCATCTATGTTACATCTCACATTTTTAAATTAACAAAGGTTATAGTATTTAACAGCTAAGGTTTTGGTAGGTGTTTCTAAACATTTTCTGTAGTTCTATAGATATGTCGAATGTCAAAGTCTGTGCGGGTTTATTAAAATTATGGTTTGAAAGAGTTATTAAAAAAGTGTCAGGAACAATAAAAAGGCAACAAATGAATGATCACAGTTTGACAACACTAGGTAAATATTGACCATTATTGGGACTGAAAACAATGTTTTATTATTTCAACGCAAACATTTCAACTGTCTCAGAAACTAGTGGAGTAATTATGGGATCACAATTCTGGAGTTTATAAGATCACCAAAGTATTTCTCCATCGCTCATTTAAAGAAGTATACTCAGGGATTACAGTATATAACATGGTTTGAACTCCCTAAACTCTGTTTTATCCTTTGCTTTGAAATGCTTTTATTTAGTATCACTTTTTTGGCTGCAAAGGCAGACTGAGCAATCCTTATGACTTAAAAACATTAATGATAAGATGACAAATTTTAGACTTTTTTTCTTTGCTGAAAAAGGTTACGTTAATTAAAACTCTGGGTTCTGACGTAGAAATATCTGTTGTGTGAGATATACTTGGCCACAGACACACAATATGCTGAATAATTTGCCAATTATAGTACTTTCTGTCAATCCAATGTAATTTTCATGACCAGATTTACCTCATAACCCTATATTATGATTAGATGCATATTCACATCTAAAGCAAGTCAAATGAATACTGATTAGAACTAGCATCAGTGTGACTAAAGTGACACAGACAGCTGCAGACATGGAGCTCATACAGGTTTTTTGTGAACTGCCTGTATCTGATGATTTCAGCTTTGTTGTGAGTAGTTATTGTGGGGTAAAAATAAAACCATTTGTCCTCATATGGTTATGCCAGATCCAGCTGTCTATGCCCAGTCAAGTCGCGGGTGGATTTCATAATGGAAATCCTTGGAAGGTGGTCATCAGCTGGTTATACTGTGACACAAACTAATGGTATTAGCATTAATATACATAAACCTAGGCACACCACGCCTTCTGAACAAAGGAATCTGTAACATACTGTACAATATAATACATAAAATGCAATGAAATACCAGGTGAAGTGTTTGCTTCAGGTGTTATAAACTATAGAAACGGAACAGTAGGCCAATAAATGCATAAGTTGATTAGCTGCTACGTATTGGCAGATTGCACTACAGCTAATAAAATTAGGTGCAGCATTGCTGCCATGTTCATAGCAATTAACCAAATGTTTGCTTTCAAAAAAGTAATTTAGGTTTTCTAACTGGTTGAATTACATGGCACAAACCATTTTTGTGACAAAAGAGTAAGGGCTTCCTAATACTGCAGATTTTTATGGTAACTTAAATTTACACACATCATCTGACAGCTTCAGAAAAGCCCAATAGAGCTCATTATTCAACCTAAAGATGCTGTATATTATACATTATATGTATGACATAATAATACTTTATTGAATTAATATAGGATACATATTTCTAAAGATGTGTTTACACCATAAACAGTGTAAAAGTTGGTGTAAAATAAATAGTGTCTATATACAGCTCACTTGAATTCATGCCTTGCACTGTGACTATGAAAGCAATTTAATTTTTATATTTATGAAGGTGTGTGTATTAGTGGCAGACTTATACCTAATATTATACTGTTATGATACTCTCTGTAAATGGCATAACCAATTAAAGTTAATGGAACAAATTCAAACAGCAAAGAATTTGTGGCATCAATAATGATGCTAAATAATTTTTTAATGGGCCCAGATTTGTAGAAAGGCCAGCAGGCAAGCAGGCTTCGCCTGACATCTATAGAAAGCCACCAGTAAGTAAAGACCAGGCCACCTGCAGCAATATGTGACTTAGCTGGCTTAAATCATACAACAACTTTACAACTAACAAACAGAGTATAGTATATTAGATTATATTGCATACCTCCCAACATTTTGGAAATAAAAGAGGGACAAAAAAAGTTGCCGCGCATACTATTTTCATTTTCCAAAATTTGGCAGGTTATGAAAGTTTGAACATATTTCTGTGGTTTTTCAATTAATACAGTTTTGCCAATGAAGGTGAATTGCCCTTCAAGCCGTGAGTAATAAGTTTCTAAAATTGATATTTATCTACAATAATAGGGTCCATGGAATGATTCAAATGTTGATATTTAAACAGCCTAATGACACATTTTACACCTTTTACTACAGAAATATGTTTAAAGGAAGCCTTTGTTCCCTTTTCCTATGAACGTTCCACTACTGTACTAGAATTTTAACATACATTCCCCCTGTCCCATGAGTATTATGAGTAATACTCCATCTTTTTGTCAAAAAGCAGCGCCTGACAAGAATTCGTAATATCCATTCTAACATTAATGTGTCCTCAAAGCACCTTTTTTCCAATACAGAATCTAAATGTGACACTTTGTTGTGTGATTTTATCTGCAGAATAAAGATCTGGCATTTCAAATAATTCTTCTTTTTATTTATATATTGCCGACACGTTTCATAGTGCTTTACAGGGAGTAAAAGTCATTCACAGCCACATCAGGCCCTGCCATAGTGGAGCTCACAGTCTGCAGTCGCTATCCCATTCACACACACAATTTGCTCAGTTTCATCAGAATCATTTAACCTGCCTCTATGTTTTGCAGTTGTGAAGAACACCAAGGTACAGTATCTGGAAACTAACAAAAAAGGGTAGCACATTTTGCAGATAGGATACACAGTTCCTCGAGAAAGGTCACATTGTAGTGACTGGAACATTGGACTATGCATGTGAATAAATAAATATTTTTAATGTATTTTCCAAAGACTCTTGAGTGCAGAAATGTTTTTGCTTACTTTTCATTTTAAATGTACAGCTGTTTTCTACGCTATTTGGTGAGCACTTGGTGCTGTGAATATATATTTATATATATATATATATATATATATATATATATATAGCTCCCATTCTTCCCAACTATAGTCAGGTGATCCCACTGGTGTCTAATAAAAGGGCAACCAAGTTTGGGAGTTTTACTTTGAAAGCAGCAAGTAAGTTGCAGGTAAAACTTAGTCCCTTTGTAAAATGTATAATGAAGCAATAGAATTCTTAATGAATCAGATGCAAATTGAGTGTAGGACTGGCCAGATATGGGATGACTTTGATGTAGTTGGCCAGCTTAAATATATTGCAATATATGGACAAACAATCCCTGTTTTGTTAAAAGGGTAACGCAAAATCCTTACTAAAACACAATTCAAGGAGGTATACTAGTAGGGTAGGATAAGAAAGGGTGAAAGCTGTCTCTAGCCATCTTCTAACGTCTTATACAGATTTGCTGGCAAGGTCTCATGAACACTAAAAACTCAATTCTCAAAGTGCTTCAACAATTCATCCAGCATAACAGTTCAATCTGAATTTTGATATGGCTGAAGATATGTCATACATCTGGATGTGTGTTTTTTAGTATATCATATCTGATTCTGATTTGCTCTCCCCTGCTGTGCTCTAAAAGCCTAGCAATACACCAAACCTTGAAACATTCTTATTTTACCTTAAATTATCTGTTTTCTCACTTGTCTATATGATTATGACTAACATCAATATAATTGCATGAACTGTACTCATTGTAACTATGTTGTATGTGCTGATTAACAATGTGCCACCAACCATCTTGCTATAAGTTCTTCATAAAGATTCTCATTGTACGGAAAAGACAATATAAACATTTGTATATAAAATATTTTTTTAAAAGTTCATCCGTCCTAATGGATAACAAATCTAATTTAACACAATACCGTAAGTGACATGAGGCAATCGTTGCTATCCAGACATGTGCAAGATACTGAGATTTATAATTCAATGACAGTTACAGAGAGCTACAGGTTAACAATGTAAGTCCTGTATTGGCACAGTTATCAAACATAAACAATATAAATGCAATGAGACACATCTGCCAAACAAGAAAACTGACCTTATGCAATGCAGGAGCCATTACCGGTAACAGGAAACCATTGTACATATAATCTACAAGCTGGGAACGGATAAGAGGATGAGCCACCTGGAAATACAACAGAATATTGTCATTGTCCCCAATAGCATAGCAGGTAGGATTGATGGTGTCAATAAATGGAATGGTTAACAGCCTATCTGGAGATGTGCATAGGAAAATATCATTCTAGCCAATGCTTTTGAATTCACCAGAAACAGTTTCAAAAGCTGCAAAAGTCTCCTTAAGCTTAAAGGGATACTGTCTTGGAAAAAAAAAATTTTTTTTCAAAATGCATCAGTTAATAGTGCTGCTCCAGCAGAATTCTACACTGAAATTAATTTCACAAAAGAACAAATATATTTTTTTATATTTAATTTTCAAATCTGTCATGGGGCTAGACAAATTGTCAATTTCCCAGCTGTCCCTGGTCATGTGACTTGTGCTCTGCTAAATTTCAGTCACTCTGTACTGCTGTACAACATGTTGGAGTGATATCCCCCCCATCCCTTCCACCCCATGCAAAAAAACAGAACAATGGGAAGGTAAACCAGATATCAGCTCCCTAACACAAGATAACAGCTCCCTGGTAGATCTAAGAACAGCACCCAATAGTAAAAACACATATCCCACTCTGACGCCTTCAATTACTTTGAGAAGGAAAAACAACAACCTGCCAGAAAGCAGTTCCCTCCTAAAGTGCAGGCAAAAGTTGCATGACCAGGGGCAGCTGGGAAATTGACAAATTGTCTAGCCCCATGTTGGATTTCAAAAATAAATATAAAAAAAGTTTGCTCATTTGAGAAATGGGTTTCAGTACAGAATTTTGCTACTAACTATGTGTTTTGAAAAAAACATGTTTTCCCATGACAGTATCCCTTTAAATATAGGCTGCTGAAAATAGTTCTATCACATAGAGAGCAACCTATGCTTATATGATCTTCATTTCAGCAAGAAAATACACAAAAAAGACTCATGAAGAACAAGGTGCAAAATTCAGATATCACTATTTGTTTCACTAACAATGCAGTGTTATTTCACAGGAATCCAGCATGCTGCTAAAAATGCATGGAGAGCATGGCATGACTTCCAGCATCTAATTCACTTGCTACAAGTCAATTGTGTCTATGGACATATAGCGATAAGGGAACCATGGAATGGAATTGCATCCATGCGTGCAATTTAGAGCATTGGCTCTCACTGCATTTCCTAAGAAGCATTTATGGACACAAGTACCTGTTGAATTGTGTTAATAAGCACTTTTTCCTCAATTGAAATTATTAATTTTTTTAAATAAAAATCATTCATTAACCATTCAGAGTGCAGAACAGAAGGTTCAGTATATAACATACATCAATTCTAGCCATATTTTAGGCTTTATTTCTCCTTTAAACTAAACTAAAATTGTAATTTATTACAGTATAACTGAATTGCATTTACTATTGTATCTGTAACATATTTGCTGTATTAAGTCTGGCTTACATCTACTTCCTTCAGTAGGGGATAATATTGGTTGGTTCTGCCTTTAGTCTCCTCCATAGCAGTTGTGCTGGTATGGTCTGAATTAGGCTACTGCATTTCTTTTGTTTAATTCAAAAAAAGATTTTTAACTTATAAAAGTTTGTTAGCCTAAACTTGGATGAACTACTACTAAAAACCAAGAGGCTCATTTAAAATTGCTCATGCTTTTTCGCACACGTAATCTTTAATAGAAGCCTTCATGAGATTTTTCTTTCTCCTCTCTGTTCTAGTAATATGTTATATGAAAATAACACATACATACATTTATATCATTGCAAACCTGGGTTCCAAAGTAAATGGCAAATTAGCTATATCTTGACAACTATTTTAGCTTCACGCTCATCGGTATCTATCTGCTCATTCATGTGCATACTCCTCTAAACTTCCTCTCTATTCATTCTATTTTTTTCCCGGACTCTTCTTCTCCTCTTCCTGTCAACAGCCTTTGGTTAGTTCTTGGTTTCCTGCTTGCTTTCTGTTTTGTACCTACTGTGGTCCTCAAGTAATAACTGTAAGGATTACACTCACAACTACATGTACATGGGACAGAATGGGTCTACTTCCTTAATCTGAAGTCATTTGGCTGCAACATCTGGGACTAAAGGGTTCCAGGAATTGTACCGTAGAGTACAACAGCACACACATTCCTTCTCTTAGATACACCAAAGTTATCTAACGTCTTAGATGGCCCTAACAAAATACTTCAAGCAGTTAAATGTATTTGTTTTTTTAAATTTTAAAGCAGGAAAACACCGGCTTACCGCTTCCTGCTAAAACCCATGAAACTCATTAATAAAAGGATAATTATCAGGGACAAAATGTCTTGGTGTTATTTAGAGCCATGTGAAAATAAGAAGCACATTTCAAATAGATTGATGAAGTTTCCTCTGCAGAGTCAATGTTATTGATGTCAGTCTCAAAAATATCGCAGAGGTAACTTGCATGCACAGAATTCTAAAATGACAAGGTTAAAAAGTTATCATGGAGCAAATTATTTTTCTGAAAGGGATGAGGGCTTATCCTTGTATAGTAATTCTCCAGGCTACAATGGGACAGCAAAAAGAGAACAAATACATTATTTTTTAATGATTACCTTGTGCTTAGTAATGCTTCTATTATAGCAGTCAAACAATAAAAAAACATTTTCATATCACAGATATGATGTACTCGTATAAAATAAGAACTTAAAACATGCGAATAGCAATATTGTGTTTTATTTTATAAAAGGGACACTATCATGGGAAAACATGTTTTTTTCAAAACACATCAGTTAATAGTGCTGCTTCAGTAGACTTCTGCACTGAAATCCATTTCCCAAAAGAGCAAACATATTTTTTATAATCAGTTTTGAAATCTGAAATGGGACTAGACATTTTGTCAATTTCCCAGTTGCCCATGGTGATGTGACTTGTGTCAGCACTTTAGGAGGGAACTGCTTTCTGGCAGGCTGTTGTTTTTCCTTCTCAATGTAACTGAATGGAACACAGTGGGACATGGGTTTTTACTATTGAGTGCTGTTCTTAGATCTACCAGGCAGCTGTTATCTTGTGTTAGGGAGCTGCTATCTAGTTCCCTTCCCGCTGGGGGGGTGGGGGGTGGAAAGGGAGGGGGTGATATCACTCTAACTTGCAGTACAGCAGTAAAGAGTGATTGAAGTTTATCAGAGCACAAGTTACATTACTTGGGGCAGCTGGGAAATTGACAAAATGTCTAGCCCCATGTCAGATTTCAAAACTGAATATAAAAAAATGTTTTATTTTTTGAGAAATGGATTTCAATGCAGAATTCTGCTGGAGCAGCACTATTAACTGATGAATTTTGAAAAAAACATGTTTTCCCATGACAGTATCCCTTTAAGAAGACAGGTCTTCTGGGTAATGAGCTATTCCTCCATGTCAAAGCTTAATAAAAGTTGCATCTTAGGGTTTTTATATTATACAGAACTCATTATACCCCATACCTATTAACAGAGGGTAGGAATGGATCCAGGGGAAAAGAAAACAATTTTTTTATTAGTGCCGTATAATGGCAAAATTCATTAAAACACAGGTACAATACATTTTTAAACATCAGTCTTATTTATTGTAATATATTATAACATTAAGTAAAGCTGTACATAGGAGTATGCTGCCCTTTAAATATAATTATTGTACAGCACTAAGACCAATTTTCTATTCAATAATCATCTAAATAGGCTATATGCTTACATATAAATGTTCCTTTTATTTTTAATACCAACAGAAATACTGTACTAAATATAATTCCAAGTAATTCATAAATCCTAAGCACTGCTTTAGGAAATGTTGTTTCAGAACTGAATCATTAATCTCACAGCAACTTTCAAATGTTCTTTAACACAGAAAAGCCTTCATGATTATTAATGTATCACATTCCTAAGGTGGAAGAACTTACTATTAATTATGCTACAACTGCACAATATTTTATACAAGCTATTTATAAAATAATCATAATTGAAACCTGAACTATCAGTCAACAAAGGATTTGTATCAATAGATAAGCTCCCTATATAGATATACATGCTAAGATCTGCTTGTCTGTGAGATTGAAGTCACTTGTTGAGCCCTTTGCCAGATATGGCCACCCAGGTGGTTTACCAAGATTGGGTGCTCTATCAGTCCATGCAAGTAATATTGTTTTGCTACTAGGTGAATGATGGGAACAAATGATGGGAACAAAAAATGCGGGCTTTGCCAGAAGGGATTTTACAGCCAGCCTTATTGATAATGATCAACCTCCTCACCAGATATTGCTCACTACAGTTATGGAAGCAATAACTGCATTCAAGCTCATTTCTTACTTACTGTCACATTATAAATGGAATGCAGTTTGAAGTTAATATATACCCTATAGGGTGATTTGTCCAGTTATTCTCTTTGGTTCAGGCACTTTTAACCATAATATCCGACTTGCATGGCACCTCAAGTACTCTGCAAGTCCAAAAGATCAATGTCAGTCTGTCAGAATGGAAATGTATTTTGTCATGCTCCTTCTCAGTGTCAAGATTATTACTCTGGACTATAAATCATACGATAATAATCTACTATACTGAGCCACTTGAGACTCTCAAATCTCTTTGATAACACATCTGACATTTTTTAGGTACGCAGTGAGAACTTTCCAGTATATCTACATGTGAACTTTTTTTGGCAATAACACATTTGGCTTTTTTTAGGCAAGGAACTCACATGAGCCTAGAAGCAGGTAATATCCAGGGAATGCCAGTAACAAAGGGTTGTTAAGTTTCTTGATCACAAGATTAAACATATCTGGCTTTAGGCTAATGTCACAGTTGATGAGTCTCCTACCAGCAGCAAAATGTTAAACAATGACAAAATCGACAGATTTTGCCCAGGCCTGTGGTCACTGACATGAATGTAATCTGCATCTCTCCATCATGCTCAATTGCACACCCTGTAGCCAAAATCTGCCCCATCATGCTCTGGCAGGCAGATGCCATTTATGTCACAGTCATGAGTGATATCAGGAGTTTTATAGAAAATTATTTCCCTCAAAAGAAAAGGGGAAGAAAAGATACCCCCAAATACTGGTTATATCAAGCTTAATCACTCTTGGCTTAAACTAATATTCACCCTTAATCAATCAAAGGAATCCTAAGCAGTGTAGCATAAAGTGTAGAATCCAAATCGATGATTTAATATCTAATTTCAATCACCCAATTATTGATATAAAATTCAAATTAACAGTGCTTACACTTAAAGCATTTATGACTGCTTTAAACTAAGACAGAACATAAGCAGTATGACTGAATTAGTGACCTATAAATTATTTTAAAATTTCATAAAGTTTAGTGCATTAGTGATTTCATCGTTCCATGATTAATTCTCAGGATTTCATTATTATTTGTATTAAAAAAAAATTCAGTGCAATAAATATGATAAAGTGTGAATCCCAATGAAAATGATTAAAATAGATTTTCAATAAATTAGAGGTGAAAAATTAATCAGGTGATCAACATTAATTAGAGATAAAAATAGTTAATCAAATTGCATCGGCATGTTCAGATTCTTAAAAAGTCAGGAAAATGAAGAGAAAGAACAGTGAAGTTGTCCCAATGGTTAACTGCCTATTATTTTCTAGCTCAGGGACATCACAAAGTAAAGGCAGGCAGGGTGAGCAGGACTGTGGTCTCGATATTTAACTGTCACTTTAAACAAGAGGCTATTCTAAAAAACCAAAAATCCTGGTCCCTTGAGAATATGTAGATTAGAGAAGACAAGGAAGGAGAACTGAACCGCTTGCAATTTGAGACTACCCTTAGAAAAATCTTGCTCGACTCTTGCAATGGAGAAAACGTTTTAAAAAGTTCTTAGGATTTAAAATCAAAGAGCAGGCAAGTAAGAACGCCGACGCGCGTTTCGCAATGTGCTTTATCAAGGCGAAAAAGGCAAACCGCGTGTGATGTGCTCTTTATAAAGCACTTCCGCATTTGCGTCATTGATCCCATGCAACGTCAACAATGACGCATCTCCCTGGTCTCGCGCGATCCCTCGCGCACGCTGGTTGAAAACATCCGCCCTCCATTCCGCGTCATGCGCAGGGGGCCAATCGTTGTGTGTTTACATTTTTTGACAGCGAGGAATAAAACCTCCCTCCACTTTATATCAATTGTTATAGATCAGCCAGCATGAATTACTTAGTATTCATTATGAGATATCAGCATGTGGATCAGAAATTTGCCATAAAGAATATATATCAACTTCAAACAGATTATATATAGTATTGCTAAAATTGTTTACTTTATTGAATTTTAATTAAGAACATATTTAAAAGATTTTTTTAAACTTCTATTTATTATTTTATTGTGTACAGAAAGTTTTTTTTAAGTTTTTAAAACTTCTATTTATTATACATTATTTTATTATATTTATTTGAGGGATCAGATATAAGCTGTAAAGAGATTATTTTCATTAATTCCCTTGGGGGAAATGGTGTCCAATTTAAAAATCCAATAGGTATCCCTCTTAAGTAGAGTCTTTTTCATATTACCCTTTCTAATGCCCAGGTTGATTTTCTCAAGGGCCCAAAATTGTAATTTTGATGGAGCTTATATCTGATCCCTCAAATAAATTTAGATTCTAGCCAAAGGGAAGGCTTTTCAGGGAGATTAGTCACCCAAAGAAGAAGTGATTTGTCACTGTGCAACTAAATCTCCTTCAATTCTAGTGTATGTCATCACCCTTAGAATCAACATTCAATACAAATGATATATTAAAGGGGTTGTTCACCTTTGCGTTAACTTTTAGTATAATGTAGAGAGGGATATTCTGAGACAATTTGCAATTGGTTTTAATTTTTTATTGTTTGTGGTTTTATAGTTATTTAGCTTTTTATTCAGCAGCTCTCTGGTTTGCAGTGTCAGCAATTTGGTTTCTAGGGTACAAATTACCCTAGCAACCCTGCATTGATTTGAATAAGAGACTGGAATATGAATAGGGGATGGACTGAATAGAATGATAAGTAATAAAAAGTGGCAATAACAATACATTTGTGGCCTTACAGAGCATTTGTTTTTAAATGGTGTCAGTGACCCCCATTTGAAAGCTGCAAAGAAACAGAATAAAATTGCAAATCATTAAAAAACTATGAAAAATAAATAATGAAGACCAATTGAAATGTTTCTTAGAATTGGGCCCTCTACAATATACTAAAAGTTAACTTGAAGGTGAACCACCCCTTTAAGGCAAGGTAGTAGAGCTAAATTTTCCTTTACCTGTATTACTGCATTGCAGAACTCTAGAGAATTCTGGAACTGTATGAGTTCAGGAATCTGTTGACAATCTTCCTTCAGCAGACAATGCCACTCCTCTCCTTTATCAGCTAACTTTGTGGGTAAAGAGGAGTAAAGGCCACTGAGTCCTGTAGCAAGAACCTGCAAACAGTGAGATAGGATAGTATTACCATCAACCTTTAAGCCAAAAACATAACCCTCACATATCCATGAAACCAAGGTCTAATTAGGTCCATGCCATAAATTCTTTAGAGAGGAAATGTTATTGTAAGGAAAGAATTAAAAATTTTCAATCACTAAATGTGATATTCCTCAGTAGTAATGGGACAGTTGGAATCATCAGTGATCTTGTTGAGGGCGGTACTCTGACTAATTCTATAGGTAATTTTACCTTCACCCAGATAAGTGGACTTACAGGTCTTATTTTGGTCAAAAAGATGTACTTAGTACAAGTACCTGACCATAGTTTGACAACATCATGAAAGGATACAGGATGGAAAATCAATTTAGGATTGTTTACAGCATAATCCTGCAAACTGACATGATCTAAAAATTGTATTTCCTACACTGAAATAATTCAGTTTGCAAGTCTCAGTTCACTGCTTAGGAGTAGGAATTAGAAATACAGTAGAATCCCAATTTAAAGGGAACCTGTCATGGGGAAAAAAAAATTTCTAAACACATCAGTTAATAGTGCTGCTTCAGAAGAATTCTGCACTGAAATCCATTTCTCAAAAGAGCAAACAGATTTTTTTTATATTTCATTTTGAAATCTGACATGGGGCTAGACATTTTGTCAATTTCCCAGCTGCCCCAAGTCATGTGACTTGTGCTCTGATAAACTTCAATCATTCTTTACTGCTGTACTGCAAGTTGGAGTGATATAACCCCCTCCCTTCCCCCCCAGCATCTTAACAACAGAACAATGGGAAGGTAATCAGATAGTAGTTCCCTAACACAAGATAACAGCTACCTGGTAGATCTAAGAACAGCACTCAATAGTAAAATCCCATGTCCCACTGCGTACTATTCAGTTACATTTAGAAGGAAAAACAACAGCCTGCCAGAAAGCAGTTTCCTCCTAATGTGCTGGCACAAGTCACATGACCAGGGGCTGCTGGGAAATTGACAAAATGGCTAGCCCCATGTCAGATTTAAAAACTGAATATAAAAAAAATCTGTTTGCTCTTTTGAGAAATGGATTTCAGTGCAGAAGTCTACTGGAGCAGCACTTTTAACTGATGTGTTTTAAAAAAAACATGTTTCCCTTTAAGTTTATCAGGGGAACCAAGAAACAGTGTAAAATCCGTAAAAATACGAAAGCAAATTGTGCATTATAAACTAGCAGGACCAAAGAAAAATGGTTAAAAAAGTGGGAAAACTTAAAATTAGGGTTTATAACATTGACATTTCACTGTAGGAGGTACTCATTTTGTTCTAACATCAGCAATATGTATTAAAGGAAAACTATACCCTGAAAATGAATTTTTGAGCAACAGATAGTTTATATTAAATCAAGTGACATATTAAAGAATCTTACCTGCCTGGTATATATATTTAAGTAAATATTTCCCTTTTACATCTCTTGCCTTGAACCACCATTTGGTGATGGTCTGTGTGCTGCCTCAGAGATCACCTGACCAGAAATATTTCAACTCTAACTGTAACAGGAAGAAGTGTTGAAGCAAAAGACACAACTCTGTCTGTTAATTGGCTTGTGTGACCTAACTTTATAGTTTGTTTGGTATGTTTGTGTGCACCGTTGGATCCTAGGATCCCAGGAGGCTGTCCTTATTTTTTAAAATGGCAATTTTCTATTTATGATTACCCAATGGCACATGCTACTAAAAAAGTGTATTATTATGAAAATGGTTTATTTACATGAAGCAGGGTTTTACATATGAGTTGTTTTAGGCAATATCTGTTTATAGAAACCTACATTGTTCGGGGGGTATAGTTTTCCTTTAATAATTTGTGCTTGAGGAGATCCACTTGTGCAATATTTATTTCTGAATTGTGGATTTACAATAAGCGATATACAGAAAGTACATGCCAAAAGCAAATGTTAGCAGCTAAAAAACATCAAAATGTTAAGTAGGCTACATAATGGACCTTAGTTAAGCCTTTGCATACCTTGATGCAAACATCTGCATACATATATCCCACACTGACAGGCGCTCATTACCAATATACTCCAGAATCACACCCTGTGTATAGTACTAACACCCCTTCCAAAAACCTGCAGCAATACTGCTGACTCCTATTATATTTTTTTTACAAAATCAAGGATAAAAAAGCAGGACAGAACCCAGCGGTGCAATTAAATTAATAGCACTTTTGGGTTCCGTCCTGCTTTCCTTATTCTGTTTTTGTAGACACACCTGCACAGAGTACCTATGAGGATCCAGAACCCAAGGGTGCATTTGAGAAAGAATACCATATGTTTACATTTTTTTGACCAAGAGAACAGACAACAGAAAGGAATAGCAAACACAGCTTTCAATTCCAGTTATATCTACAAATGTCAAAACTAATGAAAAGTTTTAATCAACATATAATGCAAACGTTAATTTTTGGGTTAATTTTTATGATCAAGCTCCTCTTAATAATTAAAATGTACTCCTAAACTTTGTTATTCTGCAATGTCAATAACCTTATTTGTTCTATAAAGCTTCTCATTTCAGGTACTCATGCATATCACTGCTCCATCACAGGCCACAAGAAAGGTACAATTTTAGTGTATTTTTAAGCCTTTGAAATGGCAGTACATGGCAGTATTATATTAGAATATAACTTTGTATTAACATGCAGCTTTCCTCACAGCTCTTTCAAGGAGCGGAATGACTTATTGATGGCTTCTTCTTTTGACTGTTGCAGTTTCTATGGAGATTTCTGATGGCAAATTTATTCTAACTGTGGGCAGAGTATTGAGTTACAAGAAGGATGGAAACAGTGGATTTCTAGAGAACAAGGTGAAGAGGTTGTATTCCGGTAATTTTTCCTTCTGAAGATGGGGCTATTTCTATTAAAAATGCATTTCAGGGAGACAGATTTTCTTAATTCGCTAAGAAACTAGAAAATTAAGCGGCCTGGCTCAATTCCACACCCTACTGTTCTACAGTGACTCTAGCATTAAAAGCTGATTGCATATAAATAAATGTGCTGGATCCTTAACAGGTACGTGTACAAAGGTTCCATTTTCTGATAGAATGAGTTATACAATCTTTGTCAGCAGAGTTGGTGGATTTCACTGTATTTCTCACTTCAATGACAGAAGTGGAAAACGTAAGACAATATGCTTATATCATTGCTCTGATATATAATATGGGTTGTGTTTATATTTCTTTGCAGTTCTCGACACCATGATGAAACAGAACTCTTTATTTATTTTGCCAAAAGGCACGAGACCTACATTTTCACTCTCTCAGGAGCCTTTGTAAAGATGGTAAATAAGCATTTCTAGAATAGTATTTCATGACCTGGATAAATGATCTACTATGTTACCTAGGGCACCGGCTTTGTACCAGGTCCACCTCAAAGCATGTCCCAGCACAGTCCCATTTTTTTGCTTTTGCTAGTAGTTGAACCACTATAGTTACCCTCCACTGTAGTAGGAGAATATTGTGTATCTTAGGTTAAAACATGCCAATATGGCTTAAGAGAAAGGATCAAGGGGTTTTTAAGCCAGCCCTATAGGATAGTAGACGCAGAGCCGGATTTGTCTAGGGAGGCACATACTGTATTAAGGGGTGTCATCCAGTGGCAAATTGAAGGTTGCACATGCACAACATCAGATGGGGAGGAGCGTTGGTGGGGAGAAAATCCGGCCCTGAGTTCAACACATGCCAGCAAGTCAAGTGACCTCAGTAGTATAAAAGGCTGCAAAAGAGTTTAAGGTGCCATGTTATCAATACAGGAGATCAGAATCCTAGGGGTGAAATATGTCCTACTAGAATGTTAAGGCGTCCCTATAAGAGGTGTAATAAAGAAGCAATAACAAAGTTGTGTTGTAAGCAATACAGCACTTGGACAGACAAAAACATAAATAACAAGTGCTAGTGGGGCTACTGATAGAGTGGTTAAGTCAAGGCTGTCTTGCATAAACAGGGACAATTATTTGGTATGTCATCACGGGGAACCTGAATGGTGCCAGAGGTCCTGTAAAGAGTTGCATCATTTCAGGAGTAGCCCTTCTGCCAAAAGAATAACAGTATGGTAAAAACATAAACCCATTTTCAGACTTAGCTAATCCCCTGAACCACTGCACTACTGCACCTGAGCTTTACAACTCATATTGTAATAGTTACTGATAATCTGAGCAAACTTTTAGTTTCTAATGTACCTTCAGAAACAAACACACATGTGCTTGGTTTTAATGGAAAATAATCATGTAACTTATTTATGTGCATGTGAATACTCTCAGAAATATTTCCTGACAATGAAATCTATGAAAACAAGATACGAGATGTGTTATGATGAAAAATATATGAATAACTGTATATTCTAAGCTGCTAAATTGTGCAGCTACTTTAATATAACTTACCGGGCAGAAATAGGTGCTCTCGACTATGTGTTTAGCAACAACGTTATTCTCGGCAGACAAAGACATGATGAACAGCAAAGCATCCCGAGCCTGTTGCCCCACTGTGCCTTCTCTATGGATAAATGGTATTAGGAGAGAGAAAATAAGAAAATTGGCAGCTCCTTGGTCTTCGCTAGTGTGAAAAAACAGTTCTAAGATCGACGGATCTTTGGCAAGGATTGAGCAAAGTTGATTAAGAAGAACAGCCAGTTTTGTTTCAACCACTGGAGTAGATGTACCAGAGCAAGCACTTAGTAACATCATCAGTGGTTTCAGAATAGGCTTGTGATGAAGCAAGGGCTGATGAGACTGAGTGACCAATAACTCATACATCTTGAGTTGTTCATGCTTTGTTTCATCTGTAAATTCTCTCCTAAGGCTCCACAAGAACAGCTTTTCCATAATATTCTCAGACACAACAAATTCCAGAATTGGTCCCATGGCAGCATCTGTCACCTCTTCCTCAATTAAAAGCATGAGCATATGCTCAACATAATTCTGTACGGCACTGACTTCATCAGCAGAAATTGGTTTATATTTGGCTTGAGTATTCTTAAAAGGATCATGGCTCTCTAAAATACGTTGAACCTTAAAAAAAGAGAATAATTAAATATTTAGACATAGATCGAGTCATTGTAAAAATATATGTAATATAATATGGGATGGCTTTCATCTAATTTCTCCTAAAGATGAAGTATAGCACCGTCTTCAACATGAGTCATTGAATAGGGCTTGTCCTGGCCATACTTTACTTTTTTTTTTATCATGGATTGTGTGGTGTTTGTTGTTTCTTAATCTAAATAGGACAAAGAGAAACATTGAAACTGGTCTATGTTTTGTCTAATTATATATTTAAAGGGAAACTGTCATGGGAACATTTTTTTTTCCCCAAAATGCATCGGTTAATAGTGCTGTTCCAGAAGAATTGTGCATTGAAATCCATTTCTCAAAAGAGCAAACAGATTTTTTTATATATCATTTTGAAATCTGAGATGGGGCTAGACATAGCCTGCCAGAAAGCAGTTCCCTCCTAAAGTGCTGGCACAAGTCGCATGACTAGGAAATTGACAAAATGGCTAGCCCCATGTCAGATTTCAAAACTGAATACTGTATATAAAAATCTTGGGGGGGAAAAAAGTTTTGAAAAAACATGTTTTCCAATTACAGGATCCCTTTAAAGTAATATAACTTTGGGGACTTGGGCCTCACCCCAGTGCAAAAAATTGTGCAAAATCACCCGTGATGTGAAAATAATAGCCGGTAACCCACAATGCACATAAATCATGGGTCATGCAATATTGTGTGGTCGACCTTGGGCCCCTCTACAGAGGAAGGCCTAATGCCTTTGTAATTAGTCCATTGTCTCATTATTAAACATGGAGTAACTTCAGTTTGTCCTGTTTAGGTTAAGAAATACCAAAAACCATAATGTTTTTTTTTTTGTTAAGGCAAGAAGCATGCACAACACAAGCCCTATTCATCATACACATGTTGAACAAAGTGGTATACTGGCCATTGAAAAGATTTTAAAAAGCAGGGATCAGATCCATACTGCCAATATGATTAGGCTGGGAAGTGAGCAAGGGAGTTCTGCCCTCCTGGCATTTTAAGAGCATCCACTTTGATCATTCTACCCAGGAAATGCCACACAGCATGATTTGCTGCCCCCTGCCGTTGCCTACTTTTCCTACTAACTAAATTATGGAGAAACTGTCTAGCAGGCTGTGAGATTTGAACTGGGTTGCAGGTATAGAGGGGCACTATACTCCTTGAGTTTAAAAGGGTTATGCGGTACATACTTTTTGGCAACTGAATTTATCACAAATAAAGTCACATGCTTGGTCCTTGCGAGGTAGATAATTACCTCTTTCTTTTGCCAGTTGTGGCTTATTATTTACCCTGCAAGGAACAAACATCAAGCTTCAGTCTTCCTGTTTGGCCTGCTTGGATCAAGAAATAGAAAAAAACATCAGTCTTTAACAATAGGTAAAAAGTAAATTCAGAACAAGCCTTATTCATTGCACTCATGTTGAAAAGGGGATATACTTCTCTTTTCACTGACACTTCTCCTGACACTGACACAATTGTCTCGGCTGTTTGCTGCAGCAAAAAGAAATTACTACACTTGGCATTATTTCCTCCTAATAGTGAACAGTCAATAAGATCCTGAAAAGAGAGGAAGGATGTTCCCACCTAGAAACCATTCAGTCTATAGTGGATCCTGACCTCAAATCTTTTACAGAGGGTTCAGGATAAAAGCGGGGCCCCAGCTATATTCAGTTACATTTGTTTAATTTATATTGTAATACTTTATAGGTTTCTTTTATTCCTCCAGGAATAAAGAGCAATAATAAGAATACATCTGACACTCAAGAATTGAATAATGGAATGACATGGCTGAACTTTTGTTTTACGGGTTTGTATTCAGTGTACTTAAGATTTAGAATATGCGGTTGGGCTGGCAAACGATAAACACTGATTACATGAATCCCCTGTCAAGTCCAATGTTAAGTCTATCTGCTGGCTACATTCTTCTATACTAGGAGTTCCTAGGAGTTGTAGATGTAGTGAACAAAATCATTGCTTACTGTGGAATAGGCACATTCACTTACTCACACCTGAGTTAAAACAAACAATCGCTACTTTGTTTTGATCAGCCTACTACAAGTACAACATTTAAAACGAAGAACTCATTGGCAGCTTTGAGATACTACAATCAGGCCCGGACTGGCAATCTGTGGTTTCGGGTAAATGCCCGATGGGCCGCTTGCTGTGAAATGTAAATGGGCTGCTCACCTAAACAATCCAAATTAGATATGTCTTTAATATGTAAATTAACCAATCACTTTAGAAACGTAAATGCACTCAAAAGCTAAGCTGATGCCTGCATTTGTTAGTGCTCATGTCAGTACTGGCATATGGGAGGAACCAGGAATTGTGACCAACTTAAGTTAGTTATATTAGAGTTGCTTGCTATATACCCAATCCATTATGCTTATGATAGGTATGTTATCATCACTACAGCCTGTACATGGAACACTGTGATATGTAGCATTGATTGCATGAGTCAGACTAGTCTCTTCAAGTATAACACCCGTTGGCCCTGTGATACACATGGTAATTAAAGTTCTCTTCTCTGCCAGGGTGCGTGGTCTAGCTGGGGGCACACAAAGTAAAATTTAGAATCTACTGTAAGTATAGGGTCACTAATCCATCTGATAGAATAATTGTGATAGAAACTAGGGTGAGATATTTGTTACAAGGACCAGTTCAAGCACGTAGGGTGTATGATATTGCTGGGGATTATATGGTAATGGACTCTTAGGGGTCCGTTTACTAAAGTGCGGAAATTTTGAATTTAAGTTTCCGCATGTTATCTCTGAGAATATTTAGCCGCCAGAATATTCGCAGCGACTAAGTTTACTAAACAGCGATACTCTCAGAAGTCATTGCGATTACTTGAGGTTACTACGTTAGCGAAACAGCTTACGTAAGCGGTAATTTTAGCGAGATGCGAATTTTCTGGCGACAAATTATGTTTTCAAATATTTATTCTAAAAAATAGTCTTGTTTTATGGCGTTAATTATGGCAATTTTTACTGTGACATTTATGGCCAGAAATGCATCTTCAAAACTCTTCAAAAAAAATGATTATACCATCCAACAACATTACCAGAATGACACCAATCAATCATATATACATCATATAAACTCATACTTCATCCATCCAGTCACAAATCCTTCTGCCAATAGAATCATATGAACAAGAAATCAGACCAGTTATCTCTCTGTATCATTTAAATGCACAGTTTAATGAGAATTAAACTCCCATTGAGAATTTTCTGGCCAAAAAATAAGTTAACGCCACTATATAGATGGCAGTAAAATGTTGCGAATATTCTGGCGTTAATTTTGTCTTTCACTCATTTCGCTGTTTAGTAAACCAGGCGTTAATGTGTATGTAGCGTTATTTTCAGCGAATGCGATAACTGGTGAAAAAATATTCTTGCGCAAGAATATTCGCAAATTTATATATACCGCATGTTAATAAACTCGCGAAAACATATTCTGCGTTTAATTTGTCTATATTTTATGCGAAAAATTTTACCGCACTTTAGTAAATGGACCCCTTAAATAACTATTAATAAACACCAAGATTCTACTTAATGTTGGGGTTGGAAATATAGATCATGCTTTGTATGCGCGTGAATACTACTACTTCAATACCTTTGCCAGAGCTACTTTTTCTTCCCAGTCCGGCCCTGACTACAATAATGCTTTTTTAGCTTAACTGAGAAGGATGAAACTACCAGCCATGAGGAAACTTGCCAGCCCATGAAAGTCCTGGTGCATATTGGTGCTTAATGCCCTGAAAGTTCTACCAGTCCAGCTTACTTAGAGAAGATTTGAAGCTAGAAGGTCAGCGGCCCCCAACAGTAATAATCCACAGAAGCTCATATTCTTGTAATTTTGTTAGACTATTTTTAATTGTCAGTAACAAGCGTAAAGTCTGGGTGTTGAATGGGATAAGAAATTGGGGGACTTCAGCATTCTAAAGGCAGCTTAAAATGGTCAAAGAAGTCTTTAACAGTTAGTAATGTCAAAACTGTAAAATAAATGGATAAATTAACACTTTAAAAAAATCTAAATCTATATAAAATACAGAAAATATATTTCTGTAGAGAACGTGGAATAACAAATAACAGATGAACATACAAATTTTTTTATTTTTTTATTTTATTTCTTTTGTTGATTTGTTGATTTGCAATACTGGATTTATAATTTCATTGCAAACTGCAGTATATAATTAAGTTCAGTATACAGGGACTCTTCATAACTCTTCTAAAAAGTGTTCTACCCACGCAGGCAGAACTGGTGCCTACTAATGACTCACTACAGTGGCTATTGTTCTTCACGTAAGAGGAATCTATGCAATTGTGAAGGGGATCCATGCTTTAAAACAATATTATCTACAGAATACACAGCCCCTAATTAATAATTTCTTTGTACAATCTATCTACAGAATGCACAGCCCCTAATTAATTATTTCTTTGTACAATCTATTCGATCATTCGACCATTCAATGGTCGAATTACTTGCCCTTTAAATTTTAATTCCATTGCCTAGTTCGTCAGATTAAACCTACTGAATTTCTGTATAACCCTATGGGAAGCTCCCATAGGGTTTTTCTTAGCTTTTTAAGATCGAATTAAAAAATTCGATCGAATGGTTAAAATTTTTACAGAATTTTAAAATTAATCGAACGATCGAATTAAAAAAATTGAATCGATCGATAAAATAATTCGAATTTTTTTTTTTTAATTCGGTAAAAATTCAATGGTTGGTGGGGGCGTGGCCAACGGAGCTGTAAGGCAGACGTGCCTTTAGGCGCTCCCGGGGCGACTCTCACATCTCACCCCCAAATCTACCCCATTTAAGCCCTGCGGCAGCTGAGCGGGTGGACAGGCAGGCACTCCCGCAGCTGCTGTTGCCCGAGGCCGGAGCGACCGGAATCTGCGCTCATTCCCCGTGGACCCGCTGCAGCCTACTGCCGCGAGGAAGTGCCCGAGACTCGCCTGCAGACTTGACAGGCCGTGGCCTGCTCCGAGACACGGAGAGACACGGCACCCTGAGGGCATCCACAATAGTCCAGACTAGGGAAAACGCCGCCAACGACAACCATCGAGGCAGGGGAGGGTGAGTACTGCACCCCCGGGGGCGCCCTCCTAGAGAGACTGCTGAGCCACACCATCTGAGGAAATCCTCAGCAGCTATGAACTAAATAGCATGGCTGCACCATAGCCTGACCCTGTGCCCGTGCCTCCATTTACCCAACTCTTATCCTGCATCCAGCGGTAAAAGTCTCCTCCACCTCTCATTCACACGCTGACCCACTCAGGCACTCCTACAGGACAGACATGGGTAAAAATAGAACCTTAGGCCATAGACAGAGTGCGGCTACCCCTTCCTCCACAGTCCAAAAAGGCGCAGAAACGGCATCTTCACCCACATCTACACACACTCCTGGGCCAGATCACGCCACCACCAGCTCTGCTCTGCATGAAGTGGGACCAGAGACCGCAAAAAGGCTGCAGAGATACGCTAGAGAACAAAGTGATTACATGGAAGGCCAAGAAGTACAGAAGGGAGTTTTACTCGGAAGCTCCCAAACTGCTTCCTCTGCACCTCCCCCACAAAGCGCAACTGAAGAGGAGCACGCAATACAAGGGGTCCTCCCTGCACAGCCTACTCTTGCAGAAATCATGCAATTGATAGCTAACAACCATACAGTCACCATTGCCAAGTTTGATGACTTAAAGTCTGAACTAACACTTCTAAAGCACGATGTGCAAAACATTAGAGAGCGCACAACTGAAGCAGAGAGGTGCATTAGTGCGCTGGAAGATGTCACTGCACCTATACCCGAAAATATACTATCTATGACACGCAAGATTCAAGCGCTTGAATCCAAAACAGACGACCTAGAAAACAGATTGCGCAGGAACAATATAAGGCTGGTGGGCCTTCCTGAGAGGGCAGAGGGCAACAACCCAGAACTCTTTCTTGAAAAATGGCTCCGTAACCAACTAGGCAATGACATTTTCTCCCCCTCCTTTGTCGTGGAAAGAGCACACCGCATACCTAACCGACCTCCTCCTCCAGGGGCCCCGCCAAGATCCTTCATTGCAAGACTGCTCAACTACAGAGACCGGGACAAGATACTGTCAGAAGCTCGGAAAAAGCAACAATTATTCCATGACAACCAAAGGTCTCTATCTAGCCAGATTTCTCCACAGAAATAAGGAAACTACGCTCAAAATTCTCTGAGGTCAAGAAAAAGCTACGTCAACATAATCTGCCGTATGCTATGTTGTTTCCTGCGAAACTCAGAGTACAAGAAGGAGGCCAGTCTCTTTTTTTTGAGAAGCCGGAGGAGGCATTTTCGTGGCTTGAAACAAGACAGAGGAGATCTCCCTAGAGATAAAGCCAGTAATCACCACAGTTAAATTAACGTTTCAAGCTAACAATGGATCGTAGTACCCAGCAGGCACGGGACACCTACATGCAGGCAGGTGTATAGCACCAGTTCTTGTTTTTTCTTTTTTGAAAAATAAGCTGTTGAAAGTGGTTTCATCCACGCCCTGATTATACAAAGTTCAATTTGGGATATATGTATCTCCAGGTTGGGAGGGGGATACGGGGTGGGGGCAGGGACCATGATGATGTAATGTACTTCTTGTTTAATCTTTTTTTTCTCACCTTTCCTTTCTATCCTTTGGAGCCGGAAGAGGTCGGTTTAATAATATTGTACTCTCGCAGCACTAGAAATAATATATATGTATTGGTGGGAAGCGTCGCCCCGGGCCTGAGACCCGTTTTCATGCACCACACAACTATAAAAGATATTAATCTAAAGGGAGGCGGCTCCTGGGCGGCTACTCTCACCATTAAGGTAAACAAAGTATATGTTAGAAATGATTGAGGGCAAAATTAATATACTATCCTGGAATACCCGTGGTTTGAACGACAAAATCAATAGTAATGGGGCAACTACGGAAATCTGGGGCAGACCTAATTATGCTTCAAGAAACCCACCTTCTCGGCAAACGGGTGCGAGCTTTAAAACGTAATTGGGTAGCAGAGGTCTATCACTCTGAATTCTCCACATACTCTAGGGGAGTAGCTATCCTAATTAGGAAAACCCTTAATTTTAACTTAGAACATATCATTACAGACAGAAAAGGGAAATATATCATCATTAAATGCAAAATTAATGGGTCGCCTCTTGTACTAGTTAATGTCTACTTACCTCCCCCTGCTGACCTCCAACCACTCATCGAAATACTCCAAAAAATAGCACTATTGGGGACATACCCAACACTGTGGGGTGGGGACTTTAATATGGTACCTGACCCTGTCAAGGACAGACTAAAGGCGAACGGAAAGCATACTATGGCCTTTTATAACTGGTTAGAGTCAACTAATGACACTGATGTCTGGAGGTGGAAAAACCCTGATCTCAGGCAATATTCCTGCTACACAACTGCCACCTCAGCCCTATCTAGAATAGACCTGATCCTGACTACACCAGATCTGCTCCGGGCAGTCACCAACATACACTTTGGGACTCATATATGCTCAGACCACTCCCCACTATTGCTGACACTAGAGGGTAGGGGCAGTAACCCCCCTGTCACCTGGAGACTCCCACCAAAGTGGATCTCCAATCCTAGAGTGGCAGATGCCTATGCAGAACAGCTCAAGGGGTACTGGGAGCTAAACACGAACACTGCCTCCGAGCAGACTGTCTGGGATGCTGGTAAGGCACATACCAGAGGCCTATACACCTCCCTCATTGCAGCAGCAAGGAAAGACACTGAAGCCGAAGTCACTAGGGCCAAAATAGACCTTGGAGATGCTGAACGAAAACTATCTGACAACCCAAATGACAAAACCAGAGAGGACATGAGTCTGGCACAAAGGAAGGTAGATTTACTAATGGTAGAAAAATTTTCTCAAAAAGAACTATACCGTTCAGCAACTTGGTTCGATAAAGGGGACAAAAATGGCAAACTCCTAGCCATACTAGCTAAAACTGATCCCCCCCGCACAGCAATAGCCTGTATCAAAGAGGAAAATGGAGACCTTATTACTGACAGGGGAAAAATAGTAGAGTGCTTTGGAGAATACTTCCAAAACACCTACGCAGCCAGCCCCCCACCCCCACAAAATGAACTCCTAGAGTACTTGAGAAACATAGACTTCCCTACCATTCCCCAAGAGATGAGAGACTACTTAGACAGTGACATTACTGAAGAGGAACTAAGAGACGCTATAGCAGAAATGCCTGCTGGTCGCACCCCAGGTCCAGACGGTCTGCCTACGGAGTGGTACAAGGCCCATTCCCAAATATTGTCCTCCAAACTCAAACCTATTTTCAACAAGATCTCTGAAAATTATACACTCCCTGACACATGTTTTATGGCACATATTACACTCATACACAAAGAAGGAAAAGCACCATACAACTGTGACTCCTATCGCCCCATTTCCCTCCTTAACTGTGATGTAAAAATATTTGCAAAAATTTTAGCCAACAGGCTCAGGAGGGCAGTAAGGGGAGTAGTTCACCCAGACCAGACGGGCTTCGTGCCCAACAACGCCACAGATATAAATATCAGGAGACTGTTCAATAATCTGGAGGCAAACCATGACAACAAAGGAAATAGAATAATAGTGTCACTAGACACCGCTAAAGCTTTTGATACTGTCTCCTGGTCCTACCTTTGGGAGGTTCTTGGTTTGTTTGGTGTCGAATCCCGCTTTGTGACCTGGGTGAAGGCTCTATACCGGCACCCCAAGGCCAGAATATTAGTAAATGGCATGCTGTCAGAACCTATCCAGCTAGAACGGGGCACCAGACAGGGATGCCCCCTGTCACCCCTACTTTTCTCATTTGCCATAGAGCCCCTGGCGATACTAATTAGAGACTCCCCCGATATTATAGGCCTGCAGATTAGTAAACTAACAGAAAAAGTATCGTTATATGCCGACGATATGCTCCTGTACCTGGCAAACTCCAAGGGGGCATTAGACTCGGCACTTGCCTTGGTGGAAACATTTGGTAATTACTCAGGGTTGAGAGTGAACCGTACCAAATCAGTAATTTCCCTCTAGACCCTCTCCCTAATGACCAGTTACTAAATATTGGCCAACTCAAGGTGGTGCACTCCTTCAAATACCTGGGGAACATAATTACAAGAAAATGTAAAGATTACGAGGAGTGCAACCTTACCCCAATAACAAGAGCTCACGCTACCAGGAAGAATAAGCCTATTCAAAATGATGTTCCTTCCCAAATTTTTATACGCTCTACACAACTCCCCAATAACCCCCAGATCCCAGTGGTTCCAACATATAGATAGGATAATCAGAAAATTTCTCTGGGCAGGTGACCGCCCACGGCTAAACTTTAAAATCCTACAAGCCCCAGTCACTCGAGGGGGCCTGGCCCTTCCAAACATGAGAATGTATTTCCTAGCCAGTCAATTGATTTACGCCCACTGGTGGCTATCTCCTCACCTGGACAATACCTCCACTATACTGGAAGCTAATATAACGGGATCGTTAGAATCCCTGGCCAACCTTCTGTACCGGGGAACCCCAACTCTGCAAGCTAATACCACTCCAATGCTTACGGTAATCAATACATTCCAAAAGGCCCTTAAACTAGCACAAGGGCAGAGATCCGTGTGGTCTAAATGGGAACCCCTATGGGGCAACAGCTCCTTCCCACATTTCTCCTCCCTCCCTGACATATCTGAATGGGCTACACAGGGTGTTAAGCTACTAAGCAATATTGTACTAGATGGGGAAATAAAACTATTTCAAACCCTCAAAGAAAGTTACCAGCTTCCCCAAAGCATGTTTTTTAGGTATCTCCAACTCTCACATGCCTTCCGAGTGCAGTTCCCTGTCAGGCCAATAGAGATGCTAGATACTACCCTCGAGAAATACCTCAGAAGAAACAACCTCACTAAACCCTTATCCCACTTTTACACCATCTTAGGACAATCCACCCAAGACCCACTCGCCAAAACCCTTGAGAAATGGAAAAGAGACTTACCAAACCTTACAGAAGAGGAGGAAGGAAGCCTTGAAACAGGTACCAGACCTAACAATATCTGTCAAAGACAGATATATTCAAATTAAATTTCTAAATCGGGTATATCTCACCCCATATAGGATCTCCAAAATATTCCCCCAGGCATCTGATATTTGTATTAAATGTGAAAGGGATATTGGTTCTTATGTGCATGTGTTTTGGCACTGCCCGTTAATCCAGGCTTTCTGGAGAAACATTGTGTATTACATATCAGATGTGCTAGAGCTTCCAAAAATATTGTCACCTTTGATCTGTCTCCTAGGAGTAGAGGAAGATATGGACATAAGTAACCACACCAGACTGTGCTACCTTCAACTTCTTTATTATGCAAAAAAAGCCATTCTTCTCAACTGGAAAGCAACAGCCCCTCCGACTATATCATTCTGGCGCAACCTCGTTAATAACTCCCTGTCAAACCAAAAACTAACATATTTCGCCAGGGGTTGCCCGCAAAAGTTTGAAGCAGTTTGGGGCACCTGGATATCATTTCATGACGCAAAACAAACTCCATAGAAAGTTCACAAGACCAAGTTAATGATTGTAATGCTTGAATGCTTTTCCCCCTCTCTCCGCTCCACATCTCTTCTTCCTCGCCTTTCTTCTTCCTTTTAACAATTGTTTGTTGTTAATGTTAAAAATGCAAAAATAAAAACTTATAAAAAAAAAAAATTCAATGGTTGAATTCGACGGTTTTTTAACCCTCGAATTCGACCCTTGGTAAATCTGCCCCCTAATCTCACATTTGTATAAGTCTGCCCCTTTGTGTCTCTTTTCCATGTTAAATCATATTTTGCCCTACTGTCAAATTATGTTTGTTTTGCCATATGAGTATCATTTAGTTCTCTGAAATGAACCTTCTGTAACTGATCCACAACAACATCTGTTGTTTTACAGCTGAATTATTTCCGCTGCCACTGTACATATAAGCCCATGTCTTTCCTCTTCCAGAAGCATTATTTCTTACTTGTTTACCTAATGTACTCCAGTGCTTGTGGCAAATTAAGTATTCATACTACTCCTGTAAAGCTTCTGAAAGATCACAGAATTAGCAGACAGCTGGGGAAAAAAACAAAAGAGATGGTGCTAGGATGTGGAAAGAAGTGTTTCTTTAATTATAAAACACAGTGCAGGCTGTTTATTGTAAATGTACCTTTGACATACTCTGCTGAGAAGTAAGTATTACTAGACCAAATCTAGATGCAAAACATAGATACCACTTTCCGTACAGAATAACAAACAAACTGCTAAGCTTTTTAGAGAAACCACAGTTTTGTCAATGCACACCTTGCTTTGATGTGTGCAGCCTCGTTAATTGTATACAGATCACCAATGTATTGCTCTTCAAGTACAAGGCAAGCGCTTGCACTAAAATCTCATGCTGCAATGGGGACACTTTCAAATAGAATGTTGTATAAGAGGGAGCTTGGGAACTGAAATGTGTAGAAACATTTCAAACATATATATATACCAACCGGGGTTTCATGCGTCTGGCAAAATATATAATATATATTACTTTATAAAATCTTCAGGATCCAATTCCTCAAAGGGTCCTCAATGTATGATACAGATACCTAGTCTTTAGATGTCATATTAGTACTTAATGATATTCATAAAGAAGTACAAGCATAGCAGTACCATAGATTCTGTGTTTCTGGGTTTTGGGAAAATCGATGGGAAAATCGTGAGTTGTTTGGCAACTAGTACTACAATAAAAAGGATGGACTCTGGAGAACCAGTTGCTGCTTCAGTGATTCATTTATTCAAAACCAGTGCACAAACTATCAACTGTACTACTAGTACTACTCAGTGTGTCATGTAGCATGGAAATTGTTACATGAAGACTGACGGACTAGACTTAGTCAGCCCATGAGCAACTGAGACAGAAGTAACCCATCTATGGTAGAAACAGCTTGCTGTGGTTAACAAATATTCAAATATATTAAATGTTTGGGGATAGATAACATGGATACTAAACTATTGTGGTTCTAAACTATATAGTTAGTAGAAATATGGGTATATTTATAATATATATAATTTATGTAAAGGTATGAAAGGGTGTGTGTGTATGGATGCTGGGTTTTCATTTGGAGAGGTTGAACTTGATGGACTTTGTCTTTTTTCAACCCAATGTAACTATGTATGGATGGCAATGTGATGATGTTTATGCAAAACCATAAAAAAAAGTAAGAAGAACTTCAGCAAATGAACTGCTAACCATTTATTCCAGGTAGTGGTTACACAACATGCCAATACCCTTTATCAAGCTCTTCTTCCATTTCTTTTTTGTTTTGCTATATTAGCAGAGTTGCAGCACAGAGCAACTAGAAGCAAGTAAGACATGAACTTTTTCTATTACATTGTAGAGACCACCAACATATTTTCATGGTGTTTGGGGCAAAGTGGTGATGTCAAGAGGGCAGGGCAATGACATACAGGTAGCAACCCAATCACGTCACATTGTAAATGAAAGGTGGGGAGGGAATCCTGTGCACTAGTAACAGAACGTAGGCTAACATTAGACTTATTGTTGCCACTCATGACTCTAGTAAGAGCACTAATATTAGACTTAGGGGCCGATTTACTATATTCAAGTGAAGGATTCGAAGTTCGATCGAATTTCAAACGTAGGATTTATTCGTTTGGTTGAATATGTGAATTTTGGCATATTTGATCATCGAATAGGGAATGGTCAAACGACTGAATACATTCGAATAGAGTCGAATGGACGAATATCCGATCATTCGATCAGCGAAGCATTTTATTTTTTAAGTTTATTCGATTGCCTACTTCGGCAGATTGGACCTACCGAATTGCAATAGAAGCCCATGGGAGTACTCCCATAGGCTTCTGAGACTAAGTCCTGATCGAATAGGATTCGTACGATCGAAGTGTTCGATCGTTCGAACTGTACAAATCAGTCGAATGATCGAATGATTTATTCGTTCAGTCGAATGATTTATTCGACTGATCGAATAGATTTGTATTCTATCGTCGAATGATCGAATATCGAATAAAAGGTAGCCTAGAACCATATTCAATTAACATTTGTAATAATTTGTTTCTATTCGATATTCGATTAGCATTCGATTAACATTCGAAAATCGAATGCTAATCGAATATCGAATAGAAACAAATTATTTTTGGGGAATAATAGTAAATTTGCCCCTTATTGTTTCCGTTTTAGGGGTATATTTATCAAAGAGTGAAGTTCCGCCACTAGAGTGAAATTCTGCCACTCTCCATTCATTTCTATGGGATTTTTAAAGGTGTATTCATCAAAGGGTGAACTTTCACTTCACCCATTGATAAATACACCTTGCAAAATCCCATAGAAATGAATGGAGAGCAGCAGAATTTCACTCTAGTGGTGGAACTTCACTCTTTGATAAATTTACCCCCATGTCTCTAGTAACAGCACTAATATTAGACTTATTGTTTCCACTCATGTCTCTAGTAACATCACTAATATTAGACTTATTGTTTCCTCTCATGTCTCTATTAACAGCACTAATATTAGACTTATTGTTTCCACTCATGTTTCTAGTAACGTCACTAATTTTAGACTTATTGTTTCCTCTCATGTCTCTAGTAACAGCACTAATATTAGACTTATTGTTTCCGCTCATGGCTCTAGTAGTAACAGCACTAATATTAGACTTATTGTTTCCGCTCATGTCTCTAGTAACATCACTAATATTAGACTTATTGTTTCCTCTCATGGCTCTATTAACAGCACTAATATTAGACTTATTGTTTCCACTCATGTCTCTAGTAACATCAATAATATTAGACTTATTGTTTCCTCTCATGTCTCTATTAACAGCACTAATATTAGACTTATTGTTTCCACTCATGTTTCTAGTAATGTCACTAATTTTAGACTTATTGTTTCCTCTCATGTCTCTAGTAACAGCACTAATATTAGACTTATTGTTTCCGCTCATGGCTCTAGTAGTAACAGCACTAATATTAGACTTATTGTTTCCGCTCATGTCTTTAGTAACAGCACTAATATCAGACTTATTGTTTTTGCTCAGTAATAGGAATGTCTGTTGCAGCACAGGCATGGTGGACTTGAATTAAAAAATACACATGAACAATTGTAAGCAGAAAACTATTTCACAATACTGCATTAATGAAATGTTTACCTTTAATCACACACTTTATACACATACTAAAAAAAGTGCTTTGAAGATTTTTGTGACTGGAACTTCTCTTACAAATGATTCAGAAAAGATTCTTTTAAAAATCTAGGTGGACAAAATAATGCTACAATGATACTGTTTACTATCAAGTCACCTGATTCCAGTGGTTCTTGAAGACCATAGTGCATGTTTCTGAATCTGCACTGTGCAGGTTAACAGACTTCAGTCTGTTGCTGGCACCTAGGATTTGGGACATTGCGTCTGTCTTGTTTTTGTTGTCGTTCTTACGAGTCCTGTTTTTCTAAGTCATGTCCAACCTGTTTTCCGAACACAAAGTCTGGTTCTTCAGGTCATTGTCTTCTGAAACTAATCTTTGTCATGCTTCTTGTCTGGAACTGACCTGCATTGTTAAACATGGGAGAGAAAAAAAGCAGACATTTCATTAGGAAGTTTAGGTACTCATTAGGTACTCAAAATACTGATTTGTGCATACTTATAAAGACCTTCAAGCCTGACAATGCAAACAGCAAGTTACTAAGCAACAGCTTAGTGCCACATGTAGTATTAATAGACCATAAGTGTTTCTGTGTGACAAATAGGTGCATTTACACAGCATACTAACATACTTTTATTTAATGTCAAGAGTCACAAATGACTTGTGTGGCAGCTTGTAGGGGAGGTTGGCTTTTTCACTTCATGAATGGCCAGAAAAATTATTTGTGTGGGATAGAAAGCAGCTTTGCAAAATAAATCATGTGTATTTATGGTATGCTTATTCACTTCCCATTATGAAGTGCAGATGTGAAACAATCCTCATTGTCCTGCATATTAGTCATCACCCACTCTCCAGTATAATAAAAGGGGCAATGTATCACTAAGTGATATATTTTAATATGGCAATAGCTGTTACAATGAAAGTTCATAATAGCTTGTGGCACCTGAAAAACTAAGCCCTAACTATTGGGGCAGATGCGTAAGCAGTACAATATATCAGGAAGGGAACAGTAATTCTATCTTAGCAAAACTATAACACCTATATTGTCTCCGCATACTTTAACACAGGGGTGTCCAAGCTGCGGCCCAAGGGCAGCATGCAGCCCAGGATGGATATGAATGCAGCCCAGCTTGAAACCCTTGGTTCCAGAGGAAACATAATGTTGCAAAGGATATAGGAGTAGGCAGGAGCGGGGACTCTGCCCATTGCCCAGTTAGTAATAATAATAATCCTATATAATAAAGTTGAAGTGTCTCTGCGTCCAGTCCCTGTGTCTCTGGAATTCGCTACTGCGCATGTGCCGACAGACCGAATTTACCAGTTACCAGTGCTTTTAGTGTTCAATTCCCATTGAGTGATCATTTATGCTAGCAAAGTAGATAGACGCGCAACTTCGCACCCTTACGCTGTGGTGTGTTTTAGCATTGTGGGTGATAGTCTGAAAAACGTAAATACGTTACCGTTCGCCGACCAGAGTGTAAATTCAATGTGACCCAGGGAAGGCAAAAGTTTGCACACCCCCGCTTTAACATTTAGGAGGTTATTTACTAAAATTTTAATTTATCTCATCGTCCCAATAAAAAAAGCTTGACCAAACTCCTATGTCAGATGTCCATTTTAATGGAACATTAAAAAAGTGAGCAAAAACCCAGATCGTTTGATTTTTTCAGGCTTTTATCCCAAAAAGCTTGGTTTTTCCAGGTTTTTGCCTGAACACCGCAAAAAAGTCAGATTTTTTGGCTAAACCCACCAAACATCATGATAACTTTAATTAGGGATAGGTGTCTCTTCCATTGACTTATTCAGGACCTCGACAGGCCTGATGGCAGATTTTCATATTCAGACTTTTTGAAGCATCGGGAATAATAAATCTCGGAAAAAAAATTTCTTTGAAAAAAGTTTTGCCCCAAAAAGCCTGACCACAAAAGTTTGACGTTTAATAAGAAACCAGGGTTGACACACCAAGGCTGCAGTTTCAGGGCCCCCCCCAGACCTCCCCACTGCATCATGCGTGTGCGCGTAATGTGTTTTTGCTGCGACCAGCCTGAAAAAGGGAGGTTGCAGCAGGAAGAAGCAGCGGAGGCTGTGGATCTGGGCCAGCAGGGCCCACAACATACCCCCCAACAATTTGGAAACAAAAAGAGGGACAAAAAAGTTGGTGCGCATAGCATGTTTTTGTGGCCACAAACACAATTACCATGTTCATTTTATAAAATGTGGCAGGTTATGCAAGTTTGAACATATTTCTGTAATTTTTTTTCAAGTTATTACAGTTTTGCTAATGAGGGTAAATTGCCCTTTAAGCTGTATTAATGTATACCTCTAATAAAGCTGTCTGGTTAATTTCCTGAGAGAATCTGTTTGGTTCAAGTCAGGCCCAGGGGGAACTTTGGGCCAGGCTTGATTTGAGTAAGTATTTATTTAAATCCAAGAAGAAGTACTCTTGGACGACAATCTTATATCCATGGAGGACTATAGGATGATAAATCCGACACTGTTATCTTATCTTGTTACAATTAATTATTTGCTTATCTTGAAATTGTTACAAAGTATCTTATCTGAACCTCCTGGCAGTTCTGGGTTCTCTGCAAAAAGGCAATTAAGTTAGAAACATTATTTCTTTTTCTGGCTGTTCAGTGCAGAGAAAAACGGGACTTTCCAGTACAAATGAGGGACTGCAGGTTGAGCTGTCAAAAGAGGGTCTGTCCCTCTAAAAACAGGTTGGGCCTACCTGTTTTTTTCTCTGTGTCCTCCCAGCCCAGTCTAACCCTGATACAATTGTACACAACTTTTGTATAGTTTTCAGTATGTGTATGTTAGCCCACCCCACCACAGCTCCAAATCTAATCAGTATGTGTATGTAAGCCCACCCCACCACAGCTCCAAATCTAATCATACAGGCTTAATTTGCTTATTTTTACAAATACTCTGCATAGTTTTTTCGTATAGATTTTTGAGGTATAAATGGTCTAGAGTGCTTTTTAAACCTAATATTATTTTTCCTACACAAACAAAAAATAAAGTAGTAATAATCATAATAAAGGTTATTTGCGAAATGGATAAATAAATAATCAATTACAGGTTAGTGCATTTGTTTTAACAGTGCATTTCCTTCAAGATGCTGTCCAGCTGTATCCACAACGTGGGAAAAGATAAAATAAATTTATGGGCTTTCAAAGATTGCATGTGTGCCATGGGTCAGGCTGACCAGACTGACCCTTTTTTGGCAATGAAAATAAATGTATACTGCACTGTAAAATGAATATATTATAGGTAATGTACATTAAAGGGGTATTTGGTCACATACAATATTTTTTTCTCTCCCTCTAAGGGTTTTCTGTCAGTCTAATGTTCCTTTTAGTATATTACAAAGTGGAGGCAGAGCCTAGTGATCATGGAGGTGGTCTGCTGGGATTTAGCCATCCAGAATTGGCAGAACATGGCAAATGATATATGTCAAAAGGAATGCCAGGATTACTAGGGTAGAGTGATTTGGGTAAGGAATGTCAAAACAAGAAACAATCTGCATGTAAAATTAGAACAGGTAATGCTTTAACAAAGCTTGGGAAGTGTGCAGTAGGTTGCATTCATTGAATAATATTTCTGTTATTCAAAAAAAGAAAGTTTAGGGCCAGTTAAAGGATACTGAATGTTGTTAAACTCTAAAAGTGCTACAATGGGGTTATTGTGTGTTCGTTGTCTCCACGTTTTGACGTGTAAATTGTAAATTACTAATGGCACAGCCAAAATCTGGTACATCTTCCAAATTGTTTTGAGGCACTCATCACTTTTGTTTTTTTGGTTTAGCACAGGTTGGTATTTTAAAATATCCATCCCTGCACAAGCCACAAGCCAAGTATCCATCACATGCAGAAAATTAGGGTGGGTAACTTCAAACACCCTTGTAGCAAAGTACAAAATCACTTGTAAAACAGTATGCCTGTCACAGACACATTCAGGCCTAAGAGAAAAGGAATGAATAGCGTACTTTCTTTCTAGCATCTGGCAGGCTCGTATTACAGCTTGATCCAATGATAATAATATTTCTGTTGCTAGATCAAGACATATTAAGGAATTATTATTCAGGCAGAATTTGTATTTAAGGTGTGCAATTTGCAGGAAAGAAACAAAGAAACATCATTCTATAATAGGGTTACTGTGAGCAGGTCCAACAAAAAAGGCCCTTGTTTTATCCCTTGGACACAATTCACAGTGAACCATGCACACAACCACAAATTGTTTAATTCGTTATCAGACATTAACGCAAAGCCTGTGACCATGATACCATCAGCACAGACGAAAAGCAGAAAAAGCATACAAGTAAATTAAAATGAAGAGGGAGTCTTGAGCACAAACACATTTTATATGATTTGTTGCACTGCAGAATTTCTCGGCATGCTTTCTACCTACCAGCAGAACGGGAACATAAAAGGAACCGTTAGAAATGACAGAATTGTACCATACTTCAAGGATTTAATTGTGATTTTAAAACATTAAAATGAATTAGTTCCAGCAAAAAGGAAACAGAATAAAGAATCTGCCTTTAAATTATTTAAATGTCACAGATGAAACAGAGATCTAGCAAATTCCATCTGCTTTCTCGGGTGCTTCCAAGAATACAGAAAAAACCAGCATGAAGCCTCTGCCTGATAAATAATCACAACACGAAATTCACATAAAATGCAATGCTAATGCAAACTATACAGTATTAAGACAAATAATCAGTATGTTCTTATTCAATATGAACAGAGGTATGTGCAAAACTGGGCTACTGTTAGCACTGATGCATTAATTAGCATTAATGCTCTGTATACAGATATATTTATACAGTATATATACACATATATTGCCATGTTGTGCAGCCACCGTTGTTTTTAATAGAAAATGGTTTGAACCCTACTGCATATTGCTTGCTATAGATGACTAAGCTTTGGTCAAACTAAACCCTTTAATACATAGAATTTATAGGGGTAATGTAACAAAATTAGTGAAAAGAACAAATTTTCGAATACAAATTTGCAGTGTAACATTCTTCATTAGATTTTTATTACGTTGTGAATTTTAATTGCGCATTGCAAACCTTTAACACCTGCTTGCAGGTGGCGTAAACTTTTGGCGATGTAACAACTTTTTCATTAAGAGGTTTTATGACACTTCTCACTATTTGCAATCTCTATCCTACTGTTGTGTGAGGGGGAAGTGTTTGCAAAGGCCTAAACATATATTTGTATTGTGAAGGAATTGCAAATAATTTTTTGTGTTAGCAACCGATATTACATTTCCCTCAAGTGTTCTTAACTGAACTTTTTACACAAACTTCCTTCATGTCAGGGGCTGAATACTAAACTTTACTTATCCTGTCACATTTCCCCAACAAGTGGGAAGGCGCTGAACACAAAAATGCAGACTACAAAATTGTGTGGAACTAGAAACACTCGACCAGCTGTATCATATTTAATTTAAAACTGAATAGTCCTGAAAAACCAATACAGCAGCCTTGTTTGCACAACAGGTTTTTAGCTAACAATTAGCTGACTCTGTGAAACTGCCTGCAGGTAATTCATAACAAGGGTGTTATCATGCACACAGTTTACAATATATCTGAAATAACTTCAATAACTGTTTTCTGTTTCTGAATTCCACAAGTGTCTTTCGTCAGATCATTTCGTGGTGACAAAAGCAGGTGACGAGTCGAGATGTAGTCGCAGGCATCAAAATATAATGGGACTGAACAAAAAGTCGCAGGTTAAAACAACACACGACAAGACTGTCAGATTTCTAGTCAATTGCAGCTTTCTGCATTCACATCCGACAGTCGTGTCATGTTGGAAGTAATGTAGTTTTTACCTACCACTTTTCGTTCAGTCCCATAATATTTTGATGCTGGCAACTACATCTGACTAGTGCTGTAATGTCCTTTCTGGGAGTGTCTAATGTCCCATGTGACCTAAATAAAGTATATATAGAAGGGAGTCATTTAGATCTATCTTCTAGCTCCCACTCAGGAAAGAGTAAAGATTGTTAAGATTGATACCTAGAGGCAGATTTACTAAAGGGCGAAGTGACTAATACTGGTGACGATTCACCAGCGTTAGCGTCCACAGGGACTTCGCCAATTTACTAATGGGCGCAGGCGTCAATTTGCTAGCGAAGGAGATAGACGCTAGCTGTGATTTGCACTCTATCGCCAGGCAAATTTTTTCTTAAATGGACGTTACTCCACAAATTCACTAAAATGCAGATTTTACTGAACTTTATCTCTTTCACCAGACTTGCCTTCACCAGCTCAGACCACGCAAAGTGCAATGGAGTGCATAGACCAGACAAATTTTCTGCTGTATGCAAATTAGCCTGAGCACAAGACCTCTAATGAATTTGCGCTACGCAGAATTGAAATTCGCCAGTGTCTATAGGCCAGGAAAAAGCTTCGCATTTTCATAAATTAGCATTGTCCCAGCTGGCGAAGTGTTGTGATGGGGGCAAAATGGTCACTGGCCCTCTAGAGTGTTTTAGAGTTGAGACTCCAGTGCCAGTGTGAGTTGTGGTAAGGTGGTCATGTGAATGATGATTAGCCAGAGCAGAGAAAGATCAAATGTTGGGTGATTTTTGGTGCAAAAATCAATTAATGCTAGGTAGCCAATGGCACATGCAGCCCCATTCACCAAGGACTTACTTGTAGGCTCAGTACCCAGTGGCAGAGCCACAAGCTTCAGCCTTTGAAACCCAAGGTGCTGCGTTAGACCCCACTATGTATTGGGTCCTGATATCCACAATTATAAGCATCGGCAACCAAGTTGTGTTTTGGAGAAACTTTGTGTTTTAGGATAAATATTCTTTATCTGTATATCATTATTGATGTTTCAATGTGGAAAGTGCACGTCCCTGTCCCACATAATCTACTATAGTCATTAAAGTAACATTTTTTTCAGTATTTGATTAGATTATATATACTGCCATATCAGAACATGTAAACATTAAGGACTGGATGCTGGCATGTACTGAATGCATATTCCCCAGCCATATTTTATGTTTGTCCACTTACCAGCACAAAATTATATGGATAATAAAATAATCACCGTAACAAACAGGATAAGCAAGATCAACAAAAATATACTTTACAGTATGTTGGCAGAAGGGAATACTAAATCAATTGCAAAACAGCTAGTTTTTACATTTAAAATGACAAATTAATAAAAAGTAGCATGGATGGAGGAATCATTTGCTGCTTAGCCAAAGCTCTACAGAAATCTGGCCCTAGTGACACACCAAATAAATCCTTTTTGATTGATGGCAATGTGTAATGATATCTATGCAAGTGTAGCGACTGGGGCAAGTACTGGGCATTTTTTTAAAGAGAGCTTATTTTCTGGCTCAGCATGGGATGTATGGCATAAATTTTGAAGTATACAATAGTGATTGGCTTGCTTACAACTTGGATGTGGAACATAGTTTGAAAATCGCAGAAGAAAGAAAACTGAAACTCAAATAAACAGGTACATTTATTGTGTGAGAGACACTTTTACCCTGGATATTTTCATGCAAATTCAGTGACACTAGGAAAAGTCTAAGGGCAGAACTACACGGACGAATCACATCCATTTTCAGCGAATGCAATGCTGTGCACAATAACGCATGCAACATGGAAAACAATGTAAGTAATAGAAAAGTCGGATGGTGTTGCAGGGTTGATCCGACGCAACACGACTGTTGGATGAAAATGCTGCAAGCTGCATCTTCATCCGACAGGCGTCTGATCAACTCTGCAACACCATCCCATTTTTCTACCACTTACCTTGTTTTCCATCACGTGTAACAAGTTGCATGCGTTTTTGCACAGAGTCACATCAGACGAAAACGGACGTGAATCAAAAGCCACTCATATGTGCATCTACAGATTTTCCATAAAACTCTGTATCATCTTAAACTTGCTCAGCCACAACAGTTAAAGCAGACCTAACCACCATATTTCTTTATAATTCTTTAAGTTAAAAGCTGGCAGACTTTATGGCGACGGGAAAAATACAATGAGTACTCTATGGGAGTCACTGGGTCACTGCATATGTGAACATTTCTGTGCTATTGGTGTATACTGTATACATGCTCTGCTGCAGCACAATTGGTCCTGAATAACTATAGTAGGCCAGGGATAACAAAGGAGTTAAATTAGAAATGTCTAACAGCAGCTCTGTCAGCTGGGGATTTGTAGTTGACAACAGCTGTGGAGCTGCAAGTCTGATACTCCAGCTTTACATTTTGACAAATTAACACTGACACTAGAAACAATGTGGATAATTAATAAGTCAAGAATCAAACCCATAAATGAAGTGAATTTTTTCTTTACTGCTGGACTATGAACAGCCTAAAATCCCCTAGAGTACGGATGCACTAAATCCTCTATTTTGGATTCGGACGAACCCCTGAATCCCTCAGATTCGGCTGAATTTTCAATACATAAATATGGCATTTTTAGTCTTATTTGTCATATTTGCTTTTAGGGTTTACTTCTCCTGTATACAAGAATAATTTTGATCAACATAGCACGACTATCTGTCAATCAAGATATTGTATCAACAACCCATAAAACAAGAAAAAAAAAGAGGTTTCAAAGTTCCCAGTGCATGTATCATGGTATCATGTTGTGTATCTATACATATATGTATATATATATATATATATATAGAGAGAGAGAGAGAGAGAGAGAGAGAGTCTGTGAGAACACTGCCCACAATTTAAATTGGATGGTGCAAACAGAAATAATATATAAAGATTGAAGGAATGCTGTTGCACACTAGGGTCTTGTTAAAAAATAAAAAACTTATGATGACCTCACTGAAAGTCGAAACGTCGATAATATAATATAATACAATATATATATATATATATATATATATATATATATATATATAAAATCCCCAAAGGAAGGATGCACACAAGGATTTTTACGAACAATTAAAAAATCGTATTTTTATTTGAATCATATTAAAAAGCAGGTCGATGTTTCTGTCTGCATCTAAGACCTTTCTCAAGACTTAGATGCAGACCGAAACGTCAACCTGCTTTTTAATATGATTCAAATAAAAATATGATTTTTTAATCCTTGAAAAATCCTTGTGTGCATCCTTCCTTTGGGGATTTTTTCTAAATACAGCTGTACTGGATAGCACCAAGTTAACTTTTTGATATATTTTGTTGCAATTTTTGGTGTGTTGAACTACTTGGAACTATATATATATATATATATATATATATATATATATATATATATATATATATATATATATATATATATATATATATATATATATATATATAAGGCAAAAGGCACTCACAGGATTTGTAAACAAAACAAAAATGGAGATAACATTTTAAGTTTATTAATCCAACGTATAAATATATATATATGCAAACAAATTGCTTCTTATTTTCTTTGAAGTAGTTTCATAGATAAGCATTACAATTAACAAATGTTTCTTATCTTCTGCTATTGTTATCTTCAGGCTTTTGGTATTAATGCAAAGAAAAGAAGATAGCTCATGGAAGGTAAGAGTCATTCTGAACACTAAGGCTTAAAGTGTAATCCTTCAAAGGGCCATTCAGGAGTAAATTAATTCTAAAAACACTCACATTTCAATTTAATAATGAAGTGTATTAAGAAAAAACGCATGGAGAGATCCAGTGAGTTCTAGCCTCTGAAAATTAAACTGTTTCTGATGAAAGCATAAACGGAACACTTTTAATTTTATATAAAATATAATGCAGGTGTCTGTGTTATCTACAGATGGAGCAGACCTTAATGCTGTCTGGCACATCCTTTGTTCCAAGTGAAAGATGGTTCCATGACATTGAGGGATTTTTTGCCAAAGAAGTCTTTAACAGCCAGTAAATATACTGAAGTTTAAATAAAAACCTAATAAATAGGGATCGACTTTCGGCCAGATATCATTTGGGGAAGCCCGTCGGAGGGCCCCACACATGGACAGATAAACTGCCGACTCAGTCTGTCGGCAGCTTTTATAGGCCCATGTATGGCCATTTAATCTCCCCGAAACATAATTAGAAGTTTGTTTTTATTGTTCTAATTGCAGTAGTCCAGCATTTGATAAATAGTTATTAGTTGCAAATTAGTAGAGGTTGCTAAACAAAATTTGCTAGTACACTAAAGACATGAATATGATGCAGTGATTTCAGTAGTCTATCTTCCTCATGAGCACAGAATGTTAGATACCTCAAGAAATGCATTGGGCTAACTTAATGAACAAAGAACAAATGGGCTCAGCAGGCATAACTTCAGATCAATTGGTGGACTACAGCAATGCTACTGCTACTCCTTGAAATAACTAGGTTTAATTGTGAGCTGAAGGGTAAAATGGGAACAATGTAAACACTGGACACATTGTTTATGAGCCCTATCAGATGGCCTGGATTTATGAGAAGGATTGTTCTTTAAAATGAATACCTTGAGTAAATAAACCTGTGATTTTTTTTTCATTGAGAGAAATCTTTTTTTAATTAAATTATATTTAAATTATTAGTTATCCTTGAGGAAATAAAACATATAATTAATTTATATAACAAGGATTACAAAAACAGGAAGAGTATATTTATAAAATTCACAACTGTCCCTACTTCTAAAAGTAGATTGTTATGTAATTAATTGTGATGCATTAATAGCCCCAATAATGACCTATTATTTTCCAGTTCATCATTCTGCAGCAGATTATTGGTAGATCCTTACCACTAGTACAATCATATGCTCTCATGTGACTTAGCTGACCATCTGTCTACTCACTATGCTTGGTTGGCTACAAGTCAAAATAATGGAATTGAACATAAACAGGGGCACCTTTCATGTGAATACATCACAGAAAAAAAAAACATTACATGTGTTTTTGTGTGTTAAAAAACATATATATGTTATGTCCAGGTTTTATTAAAAGGATACTATCAGGCAGAAATAAATTATTCATACCTGATTAAAAGGCATGATGTTTTAAGTGGCTTAGTGCCATTAAAAACAGATTTTATTGTGAGATAAAAGTGTACATTTACAAAGGGATGGGCACAAATGCTAAATAGCAAAATAACACCTCTACAATTTATTGACCTCTATATGGCAGCTGTCAGTCTTCATCTTTTACAGCTTTTTCATTCACTGCAATATTTTGACACACTGGAGCTTTATTTCCATAAATATATTTAGTTCTATAAGGATGAACAGCCATAATTGCAACCTCATTCACAAGCTTTACAAAGGAATAACCTTTATGCAAGCCAAGCCCAACAAACCCATAATTAATCATTATGCAGTGGAAAAATGGTCATGTTACCTTGAATAAAAGATAATATATTCCCCATTTTAATAGAAATCATCTAGTGGTATGATAAAATAAATAATGGAGGGAAAATGAAAAGGGATCCAATATCATAAAACTATATGACAGATAAGTCTAATGTTTATTTTTGGATAGGTAAAAATATTACAGACATTGCTGCTGCCAGTGGATTAAAAGGCAATCATACTGAAACCTTGTCAAATAGAGATAATAAGTTGGGTTTTCAAACATGGATAATACACCTAATGTAAAAATAGAATAATGGAAGAGCCATGATGTTTTAATATAGAGAAAGACTTCTGAAATGATATTAAAATTCTATATTTCCGCTAATATTAATCTTTTAGCAACAGTAATTTGGTGGGATGGCAATAGGAAATAGATGAGAGATTACAATGCATGGATTCAGCATTACATCTTACACCATTATTTCTAAACAAACGTGGAAGAAAATTAAAGCAAAGGTGTGTTTAGTCGCACAAACAGGCTCAAATTATATATTTCATTCAGCACACTTCTAAACCACAAAATACAGCAGATTACTATATTACTATAGGTCGAAATCGAAGGTGAATTTATCCTCGAATTCGACCAATCGAATTGGGATCTAATTGAAATCCTTAGAATTCGACTATCGAATTCGAAGGACTTTACCTCAATTCAAATGATCAAACGGTCGAATAGAAATAATTCGATCGATCAATAAAATCGTTCGAATCGAACGATTTTAACCATTCGATCAAATTTTTTTATTTGATTGAAAATAATTAAAACCAATTCAGTAGGTTGAAACTTGCGAACTGGGCAGTCGAATAAAAATTTAGGGCAAGTTATTCGACTGTCGAATATTCAAATATTTGAATAGATTTTTAATAGAATTATTCAAATAATTTGATTTATCGAATTTCCAAAATTTGATGGTCGAAGTGGTCTTCAAAAACATTTAAAAATTCGAATTTGAATCTTTTTGAAAATTCAATTGAATTTCTAATCCTTCATGTGAATTTGATAAATTTGCCCCTAAGGCAAGGGTAGTGTAAGGATCATTACATGATTTTCTGGGCTGGGTTTTTTTTTTTACAGGAACATCAGCATTCACAGAATAAAATTCAAAAGGATCTTGGTAAAGTCTATGCCATGCCTCAATACCCAGGCCACACATTTGCTGACCCAAGGTGGATTCACACCGTAAGGCAGACTAACGAAAAATATTACAGGGCTGGCATGGAGTCACATCACATAACAATTTTGCACCTCTTTGGGGCAAATTTACTATTATTCCCCAAAATTCCCTCGTTCCTACTCGAAATTCAATAAGCATTCGACCATCGAATGCTTATCGAAATGTTTTAGGCTATCATTTTGCTCGATATTCGATTTCCCGATGAATTCGTACGATCGGATACCGATCGTTCGATTTCACAAAAAAATTGTAAAATTTCCTCTGAGCCTCCGAAAAATGAGTATGATTCGAACAATCGAACGCTAATAACTGTTGTTGGTCCAGCAACTGATCTCTGTTGATTAGAATTACTTTATCTGAAGTGAACTGACCCTTTCATTTTACTTCAGCAGAGCAAGCAATATCATAGCCTCAACCCACATAGCAATACCAATATGTAGGAACACGCACATCCCTATGCAGAATAACCATTGAAATGTAGTTTGCAATTTAACAATTATTCCTTGCAGAATTGTATGGTTCTGCCTTTGTGTTTAGTTGTTGTTGTTAGCAATTGACCTGTTTCATCCTTACAGCAGACATACCCAGCCTGTTGCACTTAAGCTTTTTCTAATCTACAACTCCCAGCATTCCATTTATCGTTTACATTATGAACATGTTGGAACATTATGTACATGTGGGAAGTTTGCATTGTGCTTACAGGTATTTGCAATATATCCAAAAAATAATGATGGTTTAGTTAAATCAATGGAAACAATGTGTTATTCTCCCATTCCTTAAAGAGATGACACCTGAAATTAAACTGTTTTTTTTTTTTTTAAATCTATTATAATATTGGCTTTAAAAGCTACTTCTAACTTAGATTATTTGCATGATGCTTTCACATTACCAGTTGCCCCATGTTCCTGTATGAGGGGGCTGCCATATTTGTGCAGCAGGAGTCCGTTAGCATTAGAAACTGTAACTAACAGGCTGAGATGGGGCAGCCAGGTTGGCAAAGTAAGAGTGTCAAAGAGTCAGGCTTAGGAACATGACCTATAGGTAACATTCAATGTACATTCATATGTTAAAATTATTTTTTTAGTGTCAGTATCACTTTAACATTGATTCATTTTTATCAGTCTTATGCAATACACTATGACTACATATAAACCATGTATTCCTTTCTAATACTACCCACACATGATTGCCCTCCTCTAACAGAGATCAAAGCTAAACACGGTTTCTCCCTATGGGATCCCTGCCAGCCATTGAGCCTTTTGTTACCTAGACACGAGTTTGTAGATGAGCTCACTTGAACATTTAGTGAGAAACACTAATGATAGCAGTCCCTCTGGAAATGTACACTTCTTGGCAATAACAATCATGATATCAATGACTAGGCTCATACACACAAAACTCAATGGAGATTTCCCAAGTATAAATAATGCATCACATTGAAACATACTGTATATATAAATACATGCAGGGTAAAACTGAAAATGTTGATATTAAGTATTAATAAACTATGAATAAGAAAACATTAAAAAAAAAAGAAAAACTGTTTGTGTGTGTGTGTGTGGTTTACAGACATGAGGTGCACAACCTGCACAGAGACCAAATAAAACTCTATAATCCCATCGATGATGTCATATTTCAATATTATACATTATGTCAGTCCTCCAGTGGGCTATCAATGAACCAAAAACATCATAGTTAAACTCTAAGGGCTCTATTATAAATAGCTGTCATTGGCAGTGCTATCAAACTGTTTTTTAATTTTTAATTATGTAGCAATAAAAAATGACTTGGAAAGATGTAACATGTAAAATACTATTAATTAAATAATAATTCATGACAATTACAATGACAACTTTTTTTTTTCAAAAGAAATTTTTCATCCAGTCCATGAAAAAACTGGGATGTCACCAGATCTGAGCTGGTAAACCAGATCTAGTCATTTGGATCAATGCAATATGTTAAAGTAAGCTAAAACTGTAGCAGAATAAAAACATTCAATGTTTTTTAAATTTCACCCCCTTTAAGATACATACATGCACATGAAAATATTTTTGTATGATAATCAGTCTACCTATGCTGGTCCACCTGTTCCACATTCTACAATTATATATGTCGGTTCGGGAATCAGGCAGGTTTGCTGCGTCAGCAGTAGAGGAAGTGAAGAGGAGCCAAAATACTTCCTGCTGTTCCGTTCTTTTGTAAACTCTGAACTGCAGGAAGACAGACATACCATAGGCAGCCCCTTGTACAAGCATGTAGGAGATCAGCCTGTGTATGGCCACCTTTAGAAACAGACCCTTTGAGATCACTTGATCTATATTGCAAAGATTAGCAGTGGTAAATCAGGATATTATTTTTGCAGTATAATCCACACTATGTACTAAAGGGTAAGTCAACCCCCAAAATAAAAATGTGCCTTATAAAAAAAAAACATGATTCTTACCAACTTTAGAATATACATTTATTAAAAATGTTCAGTGCTTTCAGTTATTTGCAAAAACAATTGCTATTGAAAGCAGCATTTCCTTAACTCTTGGTTGTTACTATTTAAAGAATGTTGCAGAAGTCTGAATTCCACAGCAAAGACATGTACAAATAATGTAAAAACCATAGAGCATTAGTAGTGAATGTACAGTATATTGCAAAGTTGCTTAGTATTATGTTTCATTTTATTAGGAAAAATAATTATATTTTGAATTGACATTACCTTGCCAATAGCCTGGGTATTGCTTCTCACCTCTAGACCTCACGCAGTTCTGTTTTTATGTGCAAGTATTATTTTATCTCATGTAGTCACGTTAATCACTCTGCAGTTTTAAATAACAGATATTTTAGTAGAAAAGCCATTAAAAACTATGTCTGATGCAAGCTTTATTAATAGGGAAGAAGGCAAACAAATTCTACTCCAGTTATAATTCAGTTATATAAAATATCACAGCATTTCTGTATCTAAGATGGGTCTAAAAGTGATACTAAATAGGGTTAAGGTTAACCTTAATAGAATAGAAGATGAATGGAAGAGACCTGAATGGCGGCGGGAAGGCAGGCAAAGGCAGAAGAGAAGATTTGTTGCTGGGGAGACTGATCTCCCCGAATCTGCCCTTGTGCCCCTACCCTAAGAGAACAACAACCACAAACACTGATTAATGCTACAAAGCACATTAAAAGTTTATTTGATTACCAGGTAGAAGGTTGTTCCTGTTCTGACAGGTATGCTTAGAATTATGAACAGTGAGAAAACTTCCACTGGTTTTAAATGATCTTCATGGCTGTTGCCTAGAGTTAAGAAATGCATTATTTATGGAGTCCCGCTGAGTAATCTGTCATTAGTTTTCCTAATATTGCCCATATGGTGATAAATATGCAGAATATTTTATGTCAATAGTTGCCACGCCAAAATAATCACTGCTTCAAATAAACAAAGGGATGCATGGGTCCAGACATGTAAACAGAGGAAAACAAGAAATATTTTAAATTCTAAATTGCCTCAGGCTTTTTGTGTCTTTTTTTTTTTTTTTTTTTTTAAACTTATCAAACATGGAAATGTTTGAAATGTAAACACTGTTTATTGTGATCCTAATGTAATTTTCTCAAGCACCAAACAATGAACAGTTTCTTGATGTGTGATTTAAAATAGCACTAACAAATGGTGCATCTCATTTACAATATTTCCAACGTTTTCCAACGATCCTTCTCTAGTCCTGTAAGTTTTTATCAGGATCTTTAACAGTTGATACTGACACTAAAAAATGTATTTTCGAAATATTCATCTGCATTAATATTTACCTATAGGTCATGTTGATTGCTGTAAAAGCATCAGGGAAATTCTTGTATGGCAAAATTATAAAAAGTATTCAAAGACGATGTTTAAAAAGGTAATTTTCTGATGTCAGTATCTCTTTAATGAAGTAGCCACCTCCACATCTGTATCATATGTAGTAAGTGCCTGCACCCGAGGAAGGACCATTGTGATCCGAAACATGTAGTGCTGTAGTGCTTTCATTGGAAGGCTATCCAGTTTTTTTTAACTATCTGCATAAAAATATACAGATATAAATGAGAAACAGCAAGACATCTGGCAAGAAAGTAGAGAGCAAAGCAGAGTCCTACATTTGCTTAAAACTGACACTTACCCATCTGTAGATTTTAGCAGACAGATGGATACCATTGCTTAACTGACAAAACTGATCATTATTTTAAACATGTCTGACATATGGAGGACATCAAAGCAAAAAAAATAATAATAATCAACAAAAATAAACACACATTGAAAACATGTACTAGTCAAAAGACCACACTCCTTTCCTACAGGTTTATAGGAACACACAAATATTAAAGCGGAACTGATATTGTAATAAATATGTGCCCATATGTACTGCAAATCACCAACTCTCATTGAATCATCCAATTAGAGCAGTGGAAATATGTCAGTAACTCACAGCATGACTGTCTTGTGTTAACACCTGGAAAAATGTTAGGTTGAACAACTCCAAGATAAATTGTGAATATCTGAACAACTGTAACGCTGTTGGTGAAACAGATTTATAAAACATCCTATACAGTTTGGTTGATGTTTATTTTTTGCAATAATGTGTTCCCCTTTACACATTACAATGTCATTTAGTAAGAATTTAAAAAATACAAAACAAGCTTAAAGGAGGAATGAAGTATTGTTGTATCACCTGTGTATTCAAACAGGTCACAGGTATCCCTGTGTCATTGCTGCAATGACTGCACCTACCCAACCTCTCTTATGACACCCACCTTGGATATCAAAATGGAGGGCAGTCAGGGCAAAGACAAAGATAAAAAAGATATTTTTAACTGTTTTCCAATGGGTTCAGGTTTGGAAGAGAAAAGCTGGGGTCAAGTGCATGGCTGAGCTGGAAAATGCACAAACAGCAAAAAAAAAAAAATCACCCAATGTGCCAATGCCCTAACAATTAACCTCACTTTTGTAAGGAGAATGTATAGTGAATTTGCTAGCACATTTTCCTGAAATCTGGATTTTATCAAAATTCTGAATTACAAACCTTATTTAAAGGGATGGTTCACCTTTGCACTAACTTTTAGTATGCTATAGAATGATGTTACTTCTTCTGACTCTTTCAAGCTTTCAAATGGGGGTGACTTTTCAAATGATGGTAACTCAATCAAAAACATGTGCTCTTGCTCTGTAAGGCTTAGGGTCGGTCTGGGTAGGTGGGGAAAAAAACCCCGGTGGGGCCTGGCTCTTGTGGGCCCTACCAGCCCACACCTGCTCCCTGCCCTTGTTGCCCAGACCACCCTCTCCGGACCCCGGTGACAGCAAATTAAGGTACAAGCATGCGTGCATGTGAGTGGGGGGCTAAATGAGGGTTGTGGCGAGGGTCCAGAAGGGGCTTTGTGGCAGGGGCCCTGAGACAGCAGCCCTGGTGGGCCCCAGGCTCCCCAGTCTGACCCTGGTAAGGCTACACATTTATTGTTATTGCTACTTTTTAGAAATCATCTATTTGGGCCCTCTGCTACTCATATTCCAGTTTTGTATTCAAATCAGTAAATGGTTGCTAGGGTAATCTGGACCATAGAAACTGGATTGCTAAAATGTCAAACTAGATGGTTGCTGAATAAAAAGCTTAATAACTCAAAAATGAAAACCAATTGCATATTGTCTCAGAATATCTCTCTACATCATAATAAACTTTAACTCAAAGGTGAACAATTCCTTAAACAAGAACAAAAAAGTGCTAGAATGTAACAGCAGAGCCAATATTTATTCTACAAACTGCTTCCTTCTGTTGTGGTCAGAGAACTGCCATAAAACCATGCAAAATTACACTTGATAAAAATCTCCATGATGTATGACCTAAAGCAACAGTTTAATATGCCTATAAGTATGAGTTAGCAAATATAAAAGTATTGTAATCCACACAATGAGCCGTGCCTCCCAGACACTGATAAACTCTGACAAGAACAAGTCTTTTTTTGAACAAAAGCATTATAAGCTTTATTTACTAGAGGTACTAGCACAAGTGTTTCTAACATGGATTTTTAAAGGGGTTGTTCACCTTAAAACGCTTTTTTCAGTTTAGTTCTTTTCAGATAGTTCACCAAAAATAAAGACTTTTTTCCTATTTTCTATTTATGACAATTTTTGTAATATTGAAGTTAAAAGTTTAGACCTTCTTATGTCTTTCTAAAGCAGCTCTGGGAGGGGGTGGGGTCACCGACTCTGTAACCTATTCTACATGCATACATTTAGTTGATACAGCTCTTATCTTGGACCTGCTCAGCAGAATTCCAGAGTTTCATTAAAGGAGCGCTTCACCTTTAAGTTAACTTTTAGTATGTTATAGAAGAGCTAATTCTAAGCAACTTTTCAGTTGGTCTCCATTATTTATTTTTTTATAGCTTTTTAAATGATTTGCCTTCTTCTTCTGACTCTTTCCAGCTTTAAAATACTCTGTAAGGTTACACATTTATTGTTATTGCAACATCTTATTGCTCATCATTCTATTCAGGACTCTCCTTTTCATATTCCAGTCTCTTATTCAAATCCATGCATGATTGCTGGGAAATTGCTAAAACTGCAAACTTGAGAGCTGCTGAAAAAGCTAAATAACTAAAAAAAACACATAAACAATGAAAACCAATAGCAAATTGTCTCAGAATATCACTCTCTGCATCATGCTAAAAGTTAACTCAAAGGTGAAGAACTGATACAATAGTTGCTAATATTCCACAGATGCTGCTGAGAAATGTATCAACTAATGCAGCAAGTTGTAACAGTTCAGAATCTATACCTACACTTTAAAATTAACGTTTAAACAAACAAAACAAAAATGGAAAGCAACTGAAAAAGTCTTTATTTATAGTGAACAATATAAAAACAGCTCAACTGGAAAAAGTGTTTGGAAGGTGAACAACACCTTTAATAAACTTTATTTCATTTTAAAATTCATTATTTCATTGTGCTGCCCAGAAACTGGTGTATAATTGAATTTAACTTAGATGCTATTCATTTGAAATATGTCTCTAAGTTATACTATATACAGTAAGTGAATCCTGATTACCGCCAACGAGAACAACAACTGTTTAGAATTCCTGACATTTGGGTAAGTGGCTCCCAATGAATAGTGTTGTTGATGCCCCTCAAAAGAAAGATGAAAAAAATGATTTGTAAAGTGCTGTATATTATTTCTGCCTTTCTGTGCATTCTCACGATTTGATATTGCATTTGAATGTACACTAATTTTGGAATGTTACAAGCAAAGAGTCAAGTTGTAATAGGAAGATGTGCTTGAATGAAGTCTATGGCACCTAAACTACAGCAATCTGTAGCCACAGAGAAATGTTTTTTATTGTTATTATGATGATACAGTGACACTGTGCCAGATGATTATAGATGTTTCAACCTGTTCCAGGCCAGAGTGTAATAAAATGATTTGTTGTCAAGAATTAGTAATCTGTGACCTTGGACAGGCTTGATGCCGGGGCTTAACTACAGAGAAAGCAGCCCTTGTGACTGCAGGGGGGGGGGGGAGAGGTATAGGAGGCCCAATGAGGCCCTAAATAGTGAGCAATTTCAACATATATTTGTAAAAAAAAGGACAACCTCTGGATATGTTGGGGGCCCAAAAATTAATTTGCTGTGGGACACAGTAACATCTAGTTTCACCACTGCTTGAATATATAGAAATATTGCAATAACAACTAGGCTCTAAGGATGAGCGAATATGTCAAAATTGAGCAAAACGCATTGAAGCCAATGGGCGTTTTTACCCTCACAACAATTTTTCTCGCTCCAAATGCTTTAAAGTCAATGGGAGTTTTTACTTATGGCAACTTTTTTTTTGTCCTAATCCATCAAAGCCAATGGGCATTTTTTCTTATGGGCTTCTTTTCGCTGGGGGAATTTTTCCACTGCGAAAAAAATTTGCACATGGCTGGAGATGAAATTCACTCATCACTACAATTAGCCCATGGGGCTGCCAGCTGACTAGCCTTGGTTACTTTGCAGCTCAGTGCCGTAATTACACTGGTAATGTCACAATGACACAGCATCCAGCAGCCCCTTCCTATCCACACCTCAGCTCTACAAGTCAGCCAACTAGAACCTAAATAATGCAAGTGAAGAGGCCCTGACAGAGTAGCTTTTAGAGTCAGAATCAACAGTGTGTAAAGTGGTTATTTTGCTAGGGATTGATGCCTGTGAGTCATAAGAGGATAAGAAATTAGCAAACACAAATGTAGGATCCAAACAAAAGCATGTTACACATGAATCATCACATACCTACAGAATCACATGAAACTGGATGCCATATTCCAAGCTGCTTTTGAAAATGCTAAGTAGTTTATTTGTAAGAATATTCCCACATACTGCAATCTCCTTAAAAGCTCAATACTTTTCATCTAAGTCTCCCTTGTGTGCTGCAGTGTCTGCTTATCCCTCAGGTTTATTCTACTGCAGTATATGCTGGCGCTTGAAAGATAAATGATAATAATATTCATATGCTGATAGCCGGATATAACAACTTAGGAAAACCATTTAACGTCTTCACTGATCTTTATTGCAAGCTCAAAGGTAAAGTGTATTCGAATAGTTAGATAAACACAGTAGAAGTGCAAGTGAACCTGAATGTCTATGTCAACATGTTCATCTGTGAAACAAAGTTAATCTCTGGGTTACTCATTTTTCCATTCACTGAAAATACATATAAATATAAGCTAAACGCTCACACTGTTGTGACACTGCATGAAAATCTATCATCATGCTGATTCAAATGAACTAATGGGCAGTGGCACATGTATAAGCTATTCTTATGTTTTAGCCTTAAAAGAACAAAATATTTCAACATATTTTTTTAAATATACATGGGTCAAGTCAAGCCCTACACAACTCTACCCTGTGGCTATCCATAATCTAACCAACCACATCCTGACCCATCCTTCACGGCACCAAATATTTTCGAAGGCCACGGTTCGATACATAATTGAAAGCACCGGCTCAGTCCTGGGTATGTTACATCAGATCAGGCTTGATTTGAAAGCTTGCATTTTTATTTTAATGGTTATTAAAGTGATACTGACACTAAGGGGCCGATTTACAAAATTCATGTGAATAGATCGAAGTTCGATCGAATTCGATCGACTTTCGATCGTAGGATCAGTTCGATTGGTCGAATATGCAAATTAGGCAGATTCGAATGATCGAATATTCGATCATTCGATCAGCGAAGGATTTAAAATTTTAAAATTATTCGATTGCCTACTTCGCCAGATTGGACCTACCGAATTGTAATAGAAGCCTATGGGAGCACTCCTCGAATAGGATTCCTACGATCCAAGTCTTCGATTGTTCGAATCGTACGAATCATTTGAATGCTCGAATAATTCATTCGAATGATTGAATGATCGTTAGTCGAATGATCAAAGATCGAATAAAAGGGTAGCCTAAAACTATTTGATTAGCATTCGAAAATCGAATGCTAATCGAATATCGAGTAAAAAGAATATTTTTTGGGGAATAATAGTAAATTTGCTCCTAAAAAATGACTTTTTAACATATGAATGTACATTTAGGGGCAAATTTACTAAAATTCCCCATAAATCCCTCGAATTCCCTCGATATTCGATAAGCATTCGACTAGCGAATGCTTATCGAATAGTTTTAGGCTAACATTTTGCTCGATATTCGATTTCTCGATGAAATCGTACGATCGTTCGATTTCACAAAAAAATCGTACTTTTTCCTTCGAGCCTCTGAAAAATTTGTATGATTTGAACGTTCAAGGCGTTCGATTGTACGAATGGTATTCGAACAGGACCATAGGATTCTATTGGTATTCGGTAGGTTCAATCTGGTGAAGTAGGCATTCGAATGATTTTAAAATTGTAAATCCTTCGATCATCAAATGATCAAATTATCGAATATCCGATCATTCGATCTATTCGATAATTCGGTATAGAAGAGGCCAAATTTGCATATACGAATATCCGAAAAAATCGTACGATCGGTATTCGATCACATTTGATCGAACTTCGAATCCTTCACGTGAATTTTGTATATTTGCCCCTAAATGTTACCTATAGGCCATGTTGATAATTTTTTGCTGAGAGTTTGTTTTTGTATATAATTGTTAGTTGAAGTTCATAAGCCTGACTCTCTGACACTCTTACTTTGCCAACCTCACTGTCCCATCTCAGCCTGTTAGTTACAGTTTCTAATGCTAACGGACTCCTGCTGCACAAATATGACAGCCCCCTCATACAGGTACACATGGCATCAGACAGATAATGTAAAAGCATCAAGCAAATACTTTATGGCAAAGTTAGAAGTAGATTTCAAAGCCAGTTATTATAATAGATGTAAAAAAGAATTTAAAGTGATACTGTAATGGGAAAAAAAAATGTATTTTCAAAATGTGTCAGTAAATAGTGCTGCTCCAGCAGAATTCTGCATTGAAATCCATTTTCCAAAAGAGCAAACAGATTTTTTTTATATTTCATTTTGAAATCTGACATGGAGCTAGACATATTGTCAATTTCCCAGCTGCCCCAAGTCATGTGACTTGTGATCAACTTCAGTCACTCTTTACTGCTGTACTGCAAGTTGGAGTGATATCACCCCCCTTCCCCCCAAGAAGCCTAACAACAGAACAATGGGAAGTTAACCAGATAACAGCTCCCTAACACAAGATAACAGCTGCCTGGTAGAACTAAGAACAGCACTCAATAGTAAAATCCTATGTCCCACTGCATTCCATTCAGTTACATTAAGAAGGAAAAACAACAGCCTGCCAGAAAGCAGTTCCCTTCTAAAATGGCACAAGTCCCATGACCAGGGGCAGCTGGGAAATTGACAAAATGTCTAGCCCAATGTCAGATTTCAAAACTGAATATAAAAACATCTGTTTGTTCTTTTGAGAAATGGATTTCAGTGCAGAAGTCTGCTGGAGCAGAACTGATGCTTTCTGAAAAAAACATGTTTCCCATGACAGTATCCTTTTAATTTCAGGTGTCAGTATCTCTTTAATAGGGTAATATACCCCTTTATTGAATTTCAGTTCAAGAAACAGGGCTTGTGTGAAATGGTTCTAGATATTTCTTGAGCTAACATGGAATATTAAGCTTCAATTCAAAAAATGCATGCATGCTGTTGCATTTGTTCATACACCATGGGCAACACAATTACATTAGCATTATAGGAAAAATGCTGTATTGTGAGTAAAAACATGGTAAATCGGGTCCGAAATTGCATTCTTCACTTGAAGTCATAAGTGACCCTTATTCATTGTCTTCATGAGCATTCCCCTGAACTAAGCACAACGTATGAAGTAATATTATACGGGTACTCTATAGTAACCGTTTAAGCTTGCTGGTTTTTACATTCACTGGTTTTCTGACAGAGAAAATTATCTCTTTATCCACCTTATCATCAATCCTCCATCCCAGCCCATTCCATCACACAATTCACCAAACAACCAATATACATTAGAATTCGGATTATAACTGAATTTCATATGTACCAAAATACTGTGTGTACATAATCAGGGTCTTTTATTTAACTTGCTGAATAATCAGTAGGTTAAAGGTAATGTCAGCATTTTCTTGCTAACATTTACAAATCACCAGATGCAAAGCAATTATACACATATCCACTGTTTTTATTTCTGTTGTCCTTCAGAAGCACCTGTGTGCTAACACTAGCTCTATGTTTTACTCAGACATATAAGGTTATGTATGTGCATGCCTGAGAGGGAAGCTTAGAACATGATACTATAAGGCTTTTTAGCAAAGAAAGGCTGTAAAAACTACAAGCATCTTGTCTGCAGAAAAAATATAACAGAAAAAGTGCGTTATAAATTCTGGATAATGAATGAAAAGCAGCTGTTGGAGAGCTAATTTTGACCATGGAACATTTGAAACCACTAGTGACCAAAACATCCCCTATGGCATTGTCCAACTTGTTGATATATGGCAGCGGTCCCAGACTAGTGGCTCAAAAGCAACATGTTGGTCACCGACCCCTTGGCTGTTGCTCCTAGTGGCCTCAAAGTAGGTGCATATTTTTAAATACTTGACTTGGAGGCAATTTTTGATTGCATAAAACTAGATTCATGGCCAAAAAGAGCCTCCTGTAGGTTGATAATCCACCTAGGGTAACCAAACAGCCAATCATATACTTTCTTTGGCAACCCCGGGAACTTTTTTCATGCTTGTGTTCCTCCCCAATTTTTTTTACCTTTGAATGTGGCTTACTGGTAAAAAAAAAGTTTGGGGACCCCTGGTGTATGGCCTATGGGACAGAAGCTGTAAAGTATATATTCTGCATTGAGAAATGCATCATATATGAGTCAAATTAAGATGAACAAATATCTGCAGGTTTTTATTTCCTTACTGCGATTGATGTCAGAGGAAATTAATAATTGTATACACAGAAAATATACTGGTAAAGAAAAGCTTAACTAGACCATGATAACCTCAAAGTGCCTCACACCTTACCTGTATGCAATTATCTTACCAACACAGCCACACCCCTCACAATGACACACTGTTGTACGTCAATAAAACTCCTAGAAACATACACTGATCTCATTTGCTCAGCTTCTCTGTGCTGTGGTAACATAATTTTAGATAATTACTTAATAGAAAAAGATCTTTGTCACTCAGGTATACCTGATATATCTTGTGACTGTTGTCACAACTCTTTTTAATAATGTTGAACTGTCAGATTTCTACAACCAGACCAACTTATTTAAAGCAGTGCAAATGAGTGAAAACAGCAGTATCTTTATAAGCTTAGTATGTTTACTAATGCCTACTGCCAAGGAGATCAGTAATCATGAGGCAAACACATCTTGTTTACACATATAACTACATATAACTACAGACACCATTGCCTGTTACTCAATACTTTGCCATCTCATGAGGTTCCAGGACAGACTACACTGGAGTGGAGACAACACTTTAAATACAATTTAAAAAGTAATTCATATATAATGTATAATATAAAATTGTGTTTTGCACTGAACAAAGAACAATTACAGCAATGCAGAGCAACAAATAATATTTGTATTCATTATCTAATGGTGCTACACCAAATAATGTAAATTGCTTTTTGGTAGCTATGTCAGAAAAAAAAGCCTGCACATCCTCCCCTGAAGAGCCTACAATCTAACATCGGTCTGTGGGTACAGAAAGATAAAGTAGCTTGCTTGTGGTGCAAAGGACCTGAAGAAAGAAGGAATTTAAAAGTATCCCTGGAACAATATGCAGTGGCTTATGAACATCAATAATTTTGGAACATTTGAAAAACCTGACATAAGTACATTTTTTGTCCATTCTTTGTTCTTTTAAGGCCAGATGAAGATACAAAAATACAAAATAAGAGAATACAAAAAATGTGATTACAATGTAACAATCAACTGTAACAACTGGCAACAGGAACTGCCAATTACAGCTATGAAGATCAGCTGAAAATTGTTCAAACATGCATTGTGGTACATAAAAGGTATGTTTAATTGAAAGGCAAACATCCACTTTAAGAACATGTGTAGTAAAAGAATAAATCCAACCCTAGAGAACTCCCCTAAAGCTGGTCTTGCAGGCCAATGTTCAGTATAGTCAGTCTCATCTATTACTATGGATTTGCATCTCAATCATAATTCAGGATAGCCAGGGACTCCACAAAGATGCCAATGGCATTACCAGTCAATGCTGTTAAGTGACAATCAATCAACCCCAATTTTATGGCATTGAATGGTGAATGGTGAAATACCATTAAAGTCAGTTTTTTAAAAATGCACATTAATGGCCACAATACAGACATATGTCATAAACTGTTGTTGGTAATGACTACATAGAATTACCAATGTAAAACCTTAGTGGACTACTTTAAAGGGGCAATATAAAACTGTGTTTAACACAAGTTTCCCCTCTGCTCTAATAAGATGTCAAGACTAAAGGTGGCCATAGACGCACAGATAATATCGTACGAAACGAATTTTCGTACGATATTCGGTGCGTGTATGGTGGGAAATGAGCCGACCGACATCGTCAGAGGATTAAGATATCGGTCGGCTGGTTGATCGGACTGGACGGAAAATTTTGATCGGACACCTTTGAAAGCTCCCTGAACATCGGCCATTGTTAGTGCTGAATCGTCAGATACAAGTAGAATTCTATTGTTTCTACCTGTATATCTGACGATTCAGCTCTACACGTGTGTATTGAAACGAACTATCTTTCTTGGAAAGATCTTTCCCGAGAAAGATCGTAATTGTTACGTCTATGGCCAGCTTAACATTTACAGTGTATTTTTTTAAAGGAAAATGAAAGCTACTGCGGCATTTTATTGCCAATAGATTAGCTGCAATAGTGCTAGCGAGAATGCTATACGTATTCTGTAGAATGTTTTAACATACCTGAGTGAAAAGTTCTAGAAGCTCTATGTTTGTTTAGAAAAGCAGCTGCCATATTAGCTTGGTGTGACATCACTTCCTGTCTGAATCTCTCCCTGCTCACTTATAGATCTGGGGTCAGATTAGGAGGTTTAAATTGAAGGCAGGAAGTCTGATACAGAAGCCCATGTGTACACAATAGAAGGAAAGAAATGCAGTGTTTCTCTTGACAGAGCATCAATACTTTACTGGTATATTTAATTGGACTTTTCTGATAAGACTTACTTAGTTTTAACCTTTGCTTCTCCTTTAATACTACCAGCCTTCCCCTAGAAATAAGGAATCATTGTAAGATCATGGTAAAAGGATATAGGTCAGATTTATTGACCCAGTTGCTTCCAGCACAGAACGGAGAATGACATAACTCCTGTGCTCTCATAGATAATAAAGAAATAGTTAATTACAAAAAGGGGAGTAAAATTCATCCCCCCCCCTTCTCCCACAATGACTTTTCAAAATCAAAGGTAGAGGAGTGAAATATGTACCCATAGGGAATAGGACCACAGATTACAGGGAAAAGCCTGCCTAGTATGTCAACATCTGAGATAGTTTTTAGAGCTGCCTTTGGGCAAGCGGTCTAACATTCCTGTGATCACATTTGCAGTCATTGGGGCATTTAAAATAAGGTGTCTGTGGAATGTCATTAAACCAGAACTTTCTTGATAATTGCTATTCTACGGAACACCTACTTTTATTATTAGGAACAACCCTAATAAGATATATTACCATATGCTGAGTTCCATTTATTGTCTTAGCACATTCCAAGGTATATGTCTGGTTTGCTTGCAGCTAAACAAAAGAACACCGAACATTAATTTAAGAATTAAAATTCCTTTGTGTGTAATATCTTATCCTTAGCCTGTTACTGACCAATTGCAATAAATTTTTCACATTTGCAAACAAGAGGTGCTGCAGTTTTTTCCTTTTTGCTGTATAATTGGCCCATGGCAAGGGCCTATACACTGCTTTGCACTCTGTCCGAAAGGAATTCACGTGAGGTGGTTGAAGCACACACAACTGCATACTTTAATATCTTACCCTTAAACATTAAAAATAGTTGGTGACTCAAAAAGAAGTCTGATGAAACTATGATAATAAATATATTATGTACATGGGTCCTCTAAATGAATTGTTTCAAGTTTAGTATCAATGGCTCTAAGCAACTTTTCAACTGGCATTTTTTATGTTTTTATAGTTTTTGAATCATTTGCCTTCTGCTTCTTCTGACTCCAGATTCCAGATTCCAAACAGGGGTCACTGACCCAATTTAAAAAGCAAAGTCCTCTGTAAGGCTACAAATGTATTGTTATTGCTACTTTTTATTACTCATCTTTCTATTCAGGCCTCTCCTGTTCATATTCCAGTATTTTAGTTGAATCATTGCATGGTTGCTGGGGTAATTTGGACCATGCTTCCAGATGATGCTGAAATTGCAAACTTGAGAGCTCCTGAATAAAAACTAAATAATGGCAGAACAAAAAATAATAAAAAATGAAAACCAGTTGTGAATTGTCTCAGAATATCAAGGTCAACAACTCCTATAATTATGTAAATCTGCATGTTCAATGTATGTGGAATATATAATAATACAAATATAATGGATTAGCTCACTGGTCCCCAATCAGTAGCTCGTGAATAATAATAATACAAATATAATGGATTAGCTCAGTGGTCCCTCAGTAGCTTGTGAGCAGCATGTTGCTCCCAGTGGTCTCAAAGCAGGTGCTTATTTTTGAATTCCAGGCTTGAAGGCAAGTTTTGGTTGTATAAAACTAGGTGTACTGCCAAACAGAGCCTTTATGTAGTTTGACAACCTACATAGGGACTACCTAATAGCCAATCACAGCACTTATATGGCAACACAAGAATATTTTTCATGCTTGTGTTGCTTCCCCAACTCCTTTTTCTTGTGAATGTTGCTCACGGGTTCAAAAGGCTGGGGATCCCTGGATTAGCTGCACAAGCTATTTTCATTGGTCTGGGCCTTCATTGTGTCAGTGTGAAGCAATGCAGCAAGTTTTACATTTTCATCTCCTGCAAGTAATGGGCATCTTGGACCAATCTGTATCATGCTGCATTTTTAAACTTCTGTGGTGATTCTGTGCCAGTTTAGACCATGTGTGATCTCTGTTTGTACACGTGTACTTTTATATAGTTTTCTTGAAGACAGCTCTCTGTATGAGCATGATATTCTGAATAATAAAAAAAAACCTGTGAGGTGTTCTGTTTCATCTAAACCCTGTGAGTGTGGTTATCTTGAAACTGCTGTTATTTATATGTTGTTTATTCAGTGTTGGACTGGGACACCAGGGGCCCAACCAAAAACCTTAGACCAGGGGCCCACCATAAAAACTTAGACCAGGGGGGCACTCTCAGTAGTAATATTCTTTATCTCCTCAATCAACCTTTATTATCCTAGTTTATTTTCTTTACATACTATAATAATCAATTATTCCATCTATTTAGCCTCTTTGTTTTCATAGGGAATGTCCATGAAATAGGCTAAAAGTTTAGCAGCATGAGGGCCCCGACACCTTGGACCACCGGGAGTTTTCCTGGTATTCTGGTGGGCCAGTCTGAATTGTGTGGTCTTTATTGCGGGCTTCATGTAGCTCTGTATATTTATACGTGTGCGGTGACCATGTTAAAACACATTCCCCAATATGTATACTAAGTTTGCACACAAGCAGCAACCCATAGCATCCAATAAGATGTTCCCTTTTAAACAGGTGACCAGGAAATGCTTTTTGTATATGTAATAACCAGGTGGTACCACACAATATGAAGCAGCAGACCATAAAGCAAACCTGAAACTGTAGCAAGCTTATGGCCACACATTGTTATGGAAACAACAGCCGTATATAAGGGCAGATTAGTTTTATTACATAGGGGTTCTAGGAATAAAGGCAGCAAAACAATAAGCAGACAGAGGGGCCAGTGAATGAGCACTGTACCTGGAGACAGCAGAGTCAGCAAGGTGGCGGTGACCGTGGTGGGGATAATCAGACTTCTGTGCCTAAAGTTAGCTTGTCGCCGCTTATGTGCCCAGCTCCAGGCACGCAATAGTCACGACGCTGTTCTACAGGTTTCCCTTGTTGCACAGAGCGGGGAGGCTGTCAGGGAAACACTCCTGGGAAGTGACAGCTCTCTGGCGCACTCATTGCAGATGCAGAACGGCTGTCAGGAGCAGGGGGAATAGAGTAAAGTGTGTAGCAGCAGCAACAGCAGGCCAGGGCTTAGCCTATCAATCACCTTGCACGGAGCTGCACTTTGCCGTGGGGTGGGGAGGCACAGGATTAGTTGTTCAGGCTGAGAGTTTGTGCCTGACATAAAAACACTAAAAAGCCACAGGGAAAAGGAGGGGCAGGGAGGAGCTTTGGGAGGAGTTGCCAGACCTGCAGGTCCCGGGGCTGAGGTGAGCGAAGTAGAGCGCCCCTCCCCCACCACTGAAACCTGAGGCGGGTGATCTCAGCATCCATTTCTGGCAGCCTCACGGGCACAGCCACCTGTAGCCTGCTTTGCATCAATACAGCCGCACATAAGCATTGCTGGAGAGAAACATTGCACTTCTGTTCTCTTATCATAATACACAAGCAAAAGACTTCCTCGGTTACGTCTGTTTATTTAGATAACTGATGATAGTTGAAGCTGAGGTACCACTGTGTGTGTGTGTGTGGGGGGGGCGGGTTGGGAGGGTTACAATGGGAACATATGTTTGCTCCCCTTTACTGGCTTGACATAAGAATGAGTTACCCCAAATGCAATGGGATTTCAAATTCGTCAGTCAGATTTGCTTAAAGAAACAGTTCAGTGTAAAAATACAAAAATGGATAAATAAATAGGCTGTGCAGTATAAAAAAAAAGTTTGTAATATAGTTATTTAGCCAAAAATGTTATTTATAAAGGCTGAAGTGACTGAATGTCTGACATAACCGAACATTACTTCCTGCTTTGAGGGGTTGCCACCCTGCTGGTAAAACACCTTCCAAGGCCAGGGCCGGTATTACAAATTTACCGGCAATGTAGCTGCCGGTACATCTGTAATACCCCTACTAAAGAGGAATTCAATCCCTCGGGCGCTAACTTCCTCCCCCCACCCACCGTAGGCCCCTCCCTCCTCCCCCGGCCTACCTCTCCTCTCTGGCAAATGCCCCTAAGTGGCTAGTTACCCTTCCGTGCAGGTTCCCGGGAGCCATCTTCTTCATGATCCATCGGCACTTGGCGGCGCATGTGCAGTAGGACGCATTTGCCAGTTTGTACTACTGCGTATCCGTCGAAAGTTCACGAAGTTCGCCAATTGAACTTCGTGAACTTTCGGAGCATGTGCAGTAATACAAACCTGCATGGAGGGGACCTGCACAGAGTGGTAAGTAGCCACTTAGGGGCATTTGCCCGCAGGGAGAGGTAGGCCAGGGGGTGGGGGTGAGGAGGTTAGCGCCTGAGGGATTGAATTCCCCTTTAAAGGTCCTTGACCAGCCCCCAATCTGCTGAAAACGTACCTTTTTTACGGGGTTGTGCATCGTGGCACCACCCCCTTTCTTCCCACCCCCACTACTGCCTGTGGCAACCCTAGGGCCGAATGGGACATAACTGTTTAGTGATTGCCTGGTAACTAATCAATGGAAACTAAAGCAGGAAGTACTGTTCTGTAATATTAAACATCAGTTTACTGGTATATTGGAAACATTTTTTATTTTGCACAGCCTATCTATTTACCCAGTTTTTATTTTTATACTGAACAATTCCTTTAAAGAGAACTTAAAGGGGTTGTTCACCTTTGTGTTAACTTTTAGTATTATGTAGAGCGTGATATTCTGAGACAATTCACACTTGACTTTCATTTTTTATCATTTGTAGTTTTTGAGTTATTTCACTTTTTAATTAAAAAAAAAAAGTTGCAGCTCTGCATTTTGCAATTTCAGCAATCTGGTTGCTAGGGTACAAATTACCCTAGAAACCATGCCTTCATTTGATTAAGAGACTGGAATATGAAAAGGAGAAGGCCTGAATAGAAAGTAGCAATAACAATACATTTACAGGGCATTTGTTTTTTAGAGTCAGTGGCCTTCATTTGAAAGCTGAAACAAATCAGCAGAAGAAGACAAATAATTCAAAACCTATACAAAAGAAAATCTAAAGACCAGTTGAAAGTTGCTTAGCATTATGCATTCTAAGACATACTAAAAGTGAACTACACCTTTTATAACTAAAGTACATGTTGCTTCTGTGTAAAAGGTGTCTGAGCTGCAGGGGGGCAGGAGATATAGGGGCCCCACGAGGCAATAATTCATATACAATTTAACTAAAATAGGTCAACCTCTAGATGTTTTGGGGGCCTGAAAAATAATTAGCTGTAATATCTAGTTACACCACTGACACCCTGCCATGCCCTCAAAAACTCAGCTCTCCTAACTCTTTCCAATCACCAGGGCAGAGCAGAAAACTGAGAGCAGGGTTGGAGTTGGAGGCAGAAGGGGGCACGTGTCTAGGGTCCTATCAGTCCCCCCCCCCACCAAACTTGCTTGAACTTAGAGAAGCTTAACTCAGCATCACTGACACTACAAATTTATCATCCTATACATAAAATACATAGTAGTAAATAGCAATAGAAATAATAATAAATCATAACAATAACATAACATGAATAACATAACTGCATGACTTTACAGGAACACACCAACTAGGATCTTAGTTTGTAACATTATTGTTATTATTAGTTATAATAATAATATTACATGTATTTATATAGCACCAACATGTTCCGCAGAACAGATGCAATATATATATATATATATATATATAAAATCACAGATTAAATAACATGCAGATATTAGCCAATACAGGAGCTAAAGAGCAATCTCTTCAACAGAGTTTACAAGCACATAGTATAACAATAGAGTAAGATGAAATTTTGCATTTGGCCTTCAATACAGTTGCTTTGTTGTATGTGAATGATTTCACTTTTTCTTCTTTATCTCTTCAGTGCCAAACCTACATTGTTTGGTTTAACCCACAGCCAGTGAAACAGATTCTGCATTTCCAGGTTGTGTTCAAATGTATGGGTTCCAGTCCAGAGAGTCATGCTGGATGTAGAGGTAGGGTTGCCACCTGGCCGGTATTTTACCGGCCTGGCCGGTATTTTTGATGGTTGATCCCAATGTTATTAATAGGAAAAAAAGGCAAATATATGGGATGGCCAGTATTTTTTTCAAGAAAAGGTGGCAACCCTATGCCGGGGAGAGAGTCACAGAACAGACTGGAAAATCAATAGGAGAGGAAAGACAGTTGATGATACAACATCATACAACATCATCCTTTATATTAAGGATAAAAAGCAAGCTTTAGGATTAATCTGCTTTCTAGTTTATAAACTCTGACAACCAGATAGTATTTAAAAATTTAAGCTGGAGACAGCATAGACAGAAAGAGATCATAATCCTCCAGCCCTGAACTCTGGACTCTGTGATAACCTGGTAGTGCATTATCATTTTTATCCACGGTCTAGAAGCTTTTGAAATTGACTGGATGCCCAAATAACCATTCTCTTCCTTCTCTGTCTTTACAGTCTCCACCTTCAACTTTATTAAGGTCAGGTGCCAGTAATGCTGCCATCAAGAGATTATATAAGCTTGCCTCTAGCTACCACTGGTGCTTGGTCATTGAGCTGTTTAGCTGTGATTCTGCCAGCTACTACTTACAGAATCTCTGTGATTCATGTCTTTGTCCCTCTAACACCACCCTTTTTCCTGTGATTCCTGCGTTATACATTAGTTCCTGGCTTGTTCTTGCGAGTTCTGCCTTATTCCTGTGTTCTTGCCCTGACCCAGAGGGGCTGCTATAAGTTGCCACAGAAAATCACTATTTATTGGGCTGGTGGGTGGTTTTTTGGGCATCTGCGTACCTGATATTCCAGGGCCTATTTTGATTTTCAGTCCAGGCCTGTCTACAGTACTTAAACACTGTCTTTTTAGCATTATAAAATTGAAAATCCTAAAAACAACTTTGCAAAGACTATTTTTGGGCCTGTAATAATCTCCCTTTCCAAGAATGCTTCCCTTATTTGAATTATTGGATTCCTATTCCTGTTCTGAATATTTGGGTCATGTACACCTCAATCACTATTTACTATCATTTTGAGAAATAAGCCAGCTATTTTAGTTCTACCGAGCGCTGCCTACAGCGATACAAAACATGTTGGCGCTATATAAATACATGTTAATAAAAATCCTATACTCTAAAAAATTATACATTTCTAGAAAGTGTAACATTAATCCATCTCAGCTTTTCCAGCTGGCTGGTAATTGACCCACATATGTGGCCAAAACAGTGCCTGTCAACAGTTTTTGAAATCCCTTTGAATGCAATAGAGCAGGCACTCCACATCACAGAAAGACACAAGGGGGTAGATTCATCAAAGAGTGAAGTTCCGCCACTAGAGGGAAATTCCGCCGCTCTCCATTCATTTCTATGGGATTTTGAAATGCGTATTAATCAATGAGTGAAGTGAAAGTTCACCCCTTGATGAATACGCCTTTAAAAATCCCATAGAAATGAATTGAGAGCTGTGGAATTTCCCTCTAGTGGCGGAACTTCACTCTTAACTTCACTCTTTGATGAATCTACCCCAAGGTCTCCAGCATTCTGGTTAATAGACAGATGCAGAATATGTAAAGAATTTTTTTATATGAATTATTTACTGAGTTTCAGAAAAATATAACCAACAGTAGGACTGGAGAGTCATCCATATGGGGAAAGATGGAAAAAGCAGGGACAATCTGAATAAGTCTAATAACTATTAATTAGGAGTGGTTCACCTTTAAGTAAAATTTTAATATGTTGAAAAATGGGCAGTTCTAAGCAACGTTTCAGTTTTAGGGGGTTTTTTTGCATTATTTGCTGCCTTCTTCTCACTCTTTCAGCTTTTAAATGGGGGTCACAGACCCCATCTAAAAAACAAATAATCTGTAAACCTACACATTTATTGCTACTTTTGATTACTCATCTTTCTATTCAGGCCATCTCCTATTCACATTCTAGTCTTTCATTGAAATCAGTGCATGGTTGCTAGGGTAATTTGAACAATGTACACACCGTTGTAAAGTGTAGCTTTGCATATCTGACAAAGGGGGTTTCCCCTGAAACCTTACATCTGACAAATAAAGTTGCAGGGGTTCGCCCAGCTTGAATTAGCCTTCTGAGTCCTGGTGTCTACATTGTTCCTGTATTTTGGAGAGTGGCCAATCTCTCTAGCCAGTGACAAGGCCGACCAGTTGGAGAGGCAGTGTGAAAGTGGGTAATTGTGTGTTATAGTTGCTAGGGTAATTTGGACACTAGCAAACCAGATTGCTCAAATTGCAAACTGGAGAATAACTGCTGAGTAAAAAGCTAAACTACTCATAAACCACTTATAATAATAAATGACAATCTATTGCAAATTGTCTCAAAATATCACTCTCTACTTCATACTGGACATTAACTCAAACATGAACCTTTAAATCTTAGGTGCCTTTGGTATGTAAAGACAACAACAAATTGTATTAGGTAAAACCATGCAAGAAGCGCAGATTAGTATCTGGTACATGTAGTGTTCCTTATTTTATTATCAGGGCCCATGTTGATTCAAGATTTGGGGGTTTCATGTGGGGTTAATAGTTCAGGCAGCCAAACAAATGGCTGTTATACTGATAGTATAAACATATACATATCACTGTCCTTCAATTTTCTACTATGGCTTAATGTCCTTCTCATTATGTTTCAGTTCATCTAGAACAGGGATCCCCAACCTTTTGAACCCATGAGCAACATACAGAAGTAAAAGGAGTTGGGGAACCACACTAGCATGAAAAATGTTCTTGGGGTGCCAAATAAGTGCTGTGAGTGACCATTTGGTAGCCCCTATTTGGATTGTCAACCTACATTGAGGCTTTGTTTGGCAGTGCACCTGGTTTTTATACAACCAAAACTTGCCTCCAAGCCTGGAATTGAAAAATAAGCACCTGCTTTGAGGCCACTGGGAGCAATATCCAATGGGTTGGAGTGCAACATGTTGCTCGCGAGCTACTGGTTGGGGATCACTGATCTAGAACATGGCTGCAGAAGATTGTTGCTTCATTATCATTTACAGTCTCATACTGTTTGTAAGCACATCTCTAATCAAAAACATTGCCCATGTTGTCTAACCACAGTGTCCATATCACCGCTAAGCAACCAGTTGTGCCTGAATATACATTTCTTCTAAGAAAGTGACTGCTTATATAACAGTATTCAATTGGGTAAGCTTTTGAGCTGCTAAGATTTTTTTTTGAAAATAATATCCCTTTATAGTGCTTCTAGATCATCCTTTGAAATTAAATCTGTCAGTGCAACAGCTGTCACTTTACACTATTCTGAATTTGCAAATTTTTTGTATAATGAATTAGGCAGCCATTCAGATTAGTTAAATTAATGATTATTTATGCAGACACAGAAAATTCAATAATCGTTTCTGGGATGAGCAAGATGTGTGCCTAACAATTAACCAACAGAAAAACGCTGGCTTCTGTTTGTATTTTGCTATATTGTGTAGGTCCAGCATCCCTAGGAAGGTAACAAAAACATTGTGCATCCACAACCCCCCTTTTTGTAACAAAAACATTGAACAAATAGTGGAAACATAAAATGTTATTACATATTAAATTTAATTTAATATGTAATTAAAAGATCATTCAAGTGCCCTGCTTAAAGTACATACCTTGCAACTTAAAGGGGACCTGTCACCAAAAATAAATTATTCAAAATCCTATTTTATCATGTTAGTCAAGCAAACTGAACTTAAAGCACACTGTAAAAATTATTTGAATCTTGTTTCCTTCCATCTGGGAATTCATAATTATAGCAAGCAGGCAGGAGCCATTTTGAGGACGCTTATTAAGGCAAGCCTTGCATCTTCTCAAAATCTTGTTTGTGCACCAGAATAGAGGACCTGATGTCCATCCCCATGCCCTGGCTACACAATTAAATGGTTAAGAGAACTGGGGGAATGAGGAAGAGCAGTGATTTCTAGGAAGTGATCAATGCAAAGTGAAAATAATTGCTTTAGGCATAGAGGAGGGGCAGGCAATATTTGATTGACAGCTGATATTTTTGAATGGGTTTACTACAGCCATGAATGCTTAAATAAAAAAAAGAATTTAAATGTCATGTTTAATTTGAAAAGGACTTTTATTATACAGATTTTTATGTTTAGGTGACAGGTCCACTTTAATTTCAATAACAATACAATAATAAAGATGTAAAACACTGATATCTAGAGGGATAAGATAAAAGCCTGCATGGAGGGGGTTTGAATGGAAAGACTATCATATCCATTGGAGAGGTGACATTAATTAAACCACAAGGAGATAGTTGGAAGGTAGTTAAAGATCTGGATATCCATGGTTATAAAGAGGCATCTAATTATACAGTATCTATTGATGTCACTTGCAAACAAGTGATTTTGAAGCTGAATAAACATATAAGGTATCAGGGAGAACAAGGGAGGGCTGAATACAGGAACTTGAGGCACCCCCACACTAAGCTGAACTGGAAAAGAGGATTTGTAAGCGTGAGAGACAGCAAAGGATTGGTTAGAAAAGTAGGACGAGAACCGGGATGCAGCCTGATTATGGATACTAAGCGACTGGAGAATTTGCATTACAACGAAATTGTCAGCAGTGTCAAAGGCGCCTATTCATACATTTGAATTGTTTTTGTGTGCTGCATAAACAATCCAAACAAACTCATTAGAAGCTATATTATTTCATAGTATTCATTTATATGTGTGTGTTTTTACCTTCAACAATAAAAACAAACCCACATAGGTTAACATTTAGTTTGTTATAGAATGGTCAATATTAAGCAACACTTCAACTGGTCTTCAATTTTTAATTTTTTATGGTTTTTGAATTATTTTCCTTCTTCTTCTCACTATTTCCAGCTTTCAAATGGGGGTCACTTACCACAGCAGCTTAAAAAAACGATTGCTCCGGGAGGCTACAATTTTATTGTTATTGTTACTTTTTATTACTTATCTTTCCATTCATGTTCTTTTCATGTACTCTTGTTTAAACCACAACCAGGTTGCTAAATTGATTTGAACTCTAATAAGCAGGTATCTCTCATATCTGGAGAGCTGCTGAACCACACGTTTAAACATTTAAAAAAGTGCAAATAATAAAAATGAAGACCAATTGCCCATTGTCTCTGAATAGCATGCATCACACTAAACATATTCCTACTAATGACCATACTAAAATCATCTTTAACCTGTAAATGGTAAAACAAACTATTTGCCAGTTAGAATGACTTTTTTATAGCTATAGACATATCATTCAATAATGGCCAATTAAACATTTTACTGAATTTCCCTTAACGTGCAATTATAAGTCATTTGCTTTGCTTACTACAGGTATAAGATCCATTATCTGGAAACCCATTATTCAGAAAGCTCTGAATTACGGGAAGTATTTCCTTTTACTCTGTAATAATAAAACAGTAGCTTGTACTTGATCCAAACTAAGATATAATTAATCCTTATCGGAGGCAAAACCAGCCTAATTGATTTATTAAATGTGTAAATGATTCTAGTAGACTTAAGGTATGAAGATCCTACTTACAGAAAGATACATTATCCGGAAAAACCCAGGATGACATCCTGGATAACAGGTCCCATACTGTTGGCCTGTGGGCTAATCTATGCAGTGTAAGAGATTTTTATAGAACGCTATGCCCTTGATTTCTATAGACTCTTTGTATGACAACATGATTATATTGGAATTTGGCCCCCAACATTAAAGAGCTTCATGACCTCACAGCATATAAAATCTTGGACGGTGCTGTATTAATCTGTAAAAAAGATTAGTGTGCAGCTATGACATTCATGTAATCACAGTAATGTGGTTGCTGCTTTGTTGTTTTATTTTGGGGGGGGGGCAAAATAACATGAATGGCCTCAAATAATTTCCTCAAACAGAAAATAAGTAATTGCAGGGTTTAGGGAACGGTATTTCAGGTCAGTAGTTGTCTATGTATGTGCATAAGCATCATTAATTCTATTAGCTGTAATACAAAGCAGTTTTTACTATATTTCTCATATCTCATATACAGTATATTACCCACCAATAAGTCTATTGTGCTATAGCATGCACTGTTCATTTAAGTAAATCACTGTATTATAGTGCTTATCTTCATCACCGCAGTGAGGTTAAACACGCCTGGGTGCAGCAGCCAGCAAGGAAAAATGTAGTAAAAGAAGAGGATCCGCACGCACAGGACTTAGATAGGTTCAAATGGTTTATTCTTCCAATAGGTGGGAGACCTGACGTTTCGGGTCAGATTGCTGACCGAAACGTCAGGTCCTCTTCTTTTGCTCTATATATATA
>CM044431.1:57716134-57760800 GCA_024363595.1 Xenopus borealis
ATAAAGGGCTGGGGCAGACGGGGAGATTTAGTCACTTGCCGTTTAATCACCTCTTCTGTGATGCGACAATCTCCACGAACTGCCTGCTCCCTTCCTGCCGCCTGTTTGAATGAAGAAACGCCAGCACCAATGCACTTGCGGTTTCCAAAATCATCCGAAGTTTCCTAGCTAGGCAACTTTGTGCGATTCCGGAATCGATGTGCCGCGAGTGCATTAGAGCTGGCGTTTCTTCATTCAAACAGGCGGCGGGAATCTACCCGAATCTGCCTGTCTGTCACCGCTGTTGAACTGCAGTTCCTTATCTAAAGCTTGATCCACTCAAATACATTAGTACATTAGTAACCCATTAATGAAGAGTACTGTAGTTATTTCATACACAGTGTGTATATGCTATTTGTTCAAGTGCTTTGGTTGGCTATAAAATGCAATCTTTACAAAGCCAAATGTGGGATTGTAAAGGCCTTTGTGTGTTTCTGTGCTTGATCTTCAAGTACAAGCCATTCTGTAATATCTCATTATTAAGTATTTTAATAAATCATGCAAATTGCGCTTGCGTCTTTCTGTTACTGCAACAGACATTATTGCTACAGCATAGGAAACAACTGCATGCTGATAGATTTACATAGATAGAAACTTGAACTTGACAAACAAGTTCATTATCACATAGCCTCTCCCACACAGTAGAGAATATGAGACCCCACCCTTGTTTTCTGTGAACAGGCATCAAACAACACTTATTCATAGATAGATGATACTTGCTAACACATTTGTTTCCCAGAACAAAAGAGTGTAGCAATAGTGCACTGGAACAGGCTTGAAATACCCTCAAATGTCTCGAATGTTTAAAGGAATTGTTTCTTTGAACTAACTTTAATTACAGTGTAGACAATTTGTGGTTAGCCTTTTATTGTTGTTTTTGAATAATTTATAATAATATATTTTAATAATTTGATAAATGATGCTCGCGTTACAGGCCTGTAATTTAAACCATTACCTGGTGGCACATGGTTACTTAACCTAGTAACCAGGAGCAGGTTAAACATTTAAATGGAAGATGAATATTAGAAAGCCTGCAAGTAACGAGGAAGTAGTAGGAGAACTGTTTAAAATTGCTAAATAGAGATTTGTTCAATGCAGCACTGGCTAACTGCTTATCTATTGAAGGCCATAAACAAGAACTACTTCGGTTTAAAAAAGAAAAACTAAGACGTTGAATGAAGACAACTCCTGTTGCCGGGTTTACAGGTGGTTAAGCGGTGAGCGAGATCCAGTTCAACACGCCTCGTTACAGACATGCACCAAGACACAAGCTGCTGAAACCACTTAAAGGGGTTGTTTTCAGATAGATCACCAGAAATAACGACTTTTTCCAATTACTGTCTATTTTCTATTTGTAACCATTTTTCTAATATTGAAGTGTAAAGTGTCATTTTTCACCTTCTAAAGCAGCTCTGGGAGGGGGGGGGTCTCGACTCCCCCAACTGTTCTAACTGTTCTAAACTGATACGTTTAATGGATACATTTCTTATCTTTGTCCCTGTTGAGCAGAATCTCTGGGTTTCATTACAGGCAGCTGTTAGAATTGATACAACAGTTGCTAATACTCCAGAGATGTTGTTGTGAAATGTATCAATTAAATGTTGCAAAATTGTATCAGTTGCAGTGATCCCCAACCAGTAGCTTGCGAGCAACATGTTGCTCTCCAACCCCTTGGATGTTGCTCCCAGTGGCCTCAAAGCAGGTGCTTATTTTTGAATTACTTTCTTAGAGGCAAGTTTTGGTTGCATAAAAAACAGATGTCCTGCCAAACATTCTCCTGTAGGCTGCCAGTCCATATAGGAGTTACCAAAAAGCCAATCAGAGCTCTTATTTGACATCCACATGGACTTTTTCATGCTTGTGTTGCTCTCCAACTGTTTTTTAAATTTAAATGTGGCTCACAAGCAAAAAAGGTTGGGGACCTCTAGTTTAGAGTCTGCACCTGAATTACTGAGCTGCCAGACTCAAACACCAGAGACACCAACATTCAACTTTAAACTTAGATTTTGGATAAACAGTAAAAGATAAATAATGTAAAGTAATTGATAAAAGTCTTTACTTCTGGGGAACAATTTGAAAACAACTGAACAGAAAAAAAGTGTTTTGAAGGTGAACAACCCCTTTAATACAATTGATAACAGCTCAGGAGACGCAGATGGAGATGAACACCCACCAGCCTCGCTACAATCAGGTAGAACCTCAACGAAGGAGCCGAGTACTGGCGACTCTACCCCTTCCACCTCGCATTTTTTGAAGGAACCCCCCATGAGCGACAAGCCACCTTCAGGCAGAGGCCACACAAAAAGTACCCCACAAGGAGGGGGTAGAAGAGGAAGGGGTCACAGACAGTAGATGTGCCGATCTTCAATTTATCCAAACATACTTTAACAGCCACTGAGATGAGCCTGTTACAAAAACGTTTGTTCCTACTTGCAAATTTCAGGCAATTGACTGGGAAATAGAAATTAATAATGTTAATAATAATAATAATACAGTTGGCATCTTAATTAGAATCAATGTTCTCTGATTATTATAGACAAACATCAAATCAATAAAAAAATTAATAAGAATTTGTTTAAATGGGACTCCATGGGAAACGGCATTGAGGTATTTGAGAGCTAGTTGAATATAGGTTTTCTGGCTAATTATAAATTCCATTATTGGACAATTCGTTTTGAATATTTATTTATATTCTTTGAACACATTTCAGTCCCTGAGGTCCTTTTTATTTCCCCATATATATATATATATATATATATATATATATATATATATCAGCATGGGCACAGATCAGAGAGGACACCAAAATGTGTGACATAATTTTGCAACTTCGCCAATTTACGAACAGTGTCCCTGCCGAAAAATTGCTAGCAAAGTACATAGACTAGCGCAACTTCGCACCCTTACGCCAGGCGAAGTTGAAATTCACTAAGAAGATACCATTTTACTGAACGTTACCTCTTGCGCTAAAATTAGCATTTTAGTGAATTTGCGTAGCACTGGCGAAACTACGCCTGGCGATGTGCGGTGAATGCTAGTGAAGAGGAAGGGTCTGTTAGATGGTTAACCTGTTGTTTGATGGGGGGGGTGGTACTGAAAACCCTATATCATTGAAGATCTGTTGATCTGTGAAATTTTCCTGTGGCAAACTGTGTGCTCTATTTTCACTCTACAATATTGGCTAAATGATGCATTTTTAAACTGGTACATTTATTCATCTATTTACACTGCAAGCTTTAAGCCTATAAACATATAAGGATAAAGATTTGCAAAATAAATGTCAAAAATGTTTTCACAGTCCACATAAAGCCAAAGGCATGATCTCCAAACTACAATTACAGAGCTTGAAAAGCCATGCTTTAGTATGTCCATAACATTTCCAACTCAACTCAACATGTCTTTCATCTGCTGGGATTGCAATTGCTCTGAGGCTGAAAAAGTATAAGCCATTGGTCAGAGTATTTGGAGTATTGGAGAGCTTTGCAAACATTTTTGCAGATGACCTCAGTTGTGTTTTCCGAAGCAACAATGGAATATTTAATGGCACATGGTGCTTATTATTTTTTGGAATGTGAGGCTCTGCTACCTTGCATGCTGGATCAAAAGGTCAGGCTGCACCACCATCAAAAGTTACAGGAGGAGATGAAATCCTAATATGTAGGTGGTATAATATTTTCTTTTGCAGAATAAAGGGAAAAGACCTAACTTTTCCTTATCAGTGATTAATTTGTTTGGATTATTTATACATGCTGGGAGAAGGATAAAGCTAAACTGCAAGCTAAACTTGCAGGAAATTTAAGTAGTCACTGATACTGTATGTACAGCAGATAAAACAAAAAGTATCTTAAAGGGGAAATATATGCTACCTTTTTCACGATTAGTTTGATGAATAGTGCCTGCACCAAACATATGTTTTACATATTCTTATAGAGAAATTTTTGTTGTTATTTCTTGCACTAAACAGGGAAAAAATCTGAAAGTGTCAATAAAGTGACATTCTGCTTCCTATTTGTTTTAGTACAGTTAAAGGGATAATCTAATGGGAAAACATGTTTTTTTTCAAAATGCATCAGTTAATAGTGCTGCTCCAGCAGACTTCTGCACAAGTCACACGACCAGGGCAGCAGGGAAATTGACAAAATGGCTAGCCCCATTTTAACTGAATATAAAAAAAAATCTGTCTGCTCTTTTGAGAAATGGATTTCAGTTCAGAAGTCTACTGGAGCAGCACTATTAACTGATGCATTTAAAAAAAAAGTTTTCCCATGACAGTTTCCCTTTAATATTCTTTTACTTGTACAAGCCAGTACTAAACTTGACACCAAGTACATGTTGCACTACTCGATATTGTATTTTAATTGCTTGTTTGTGTCTGTTGTGAAATCAATAAAAACTTTACCTTTAAAAAAAAAAAGAAAAATATTATCTATGTTGGCCATGACAAAGATTCAGAATTAGTATCAATATTGAAAAGCATGGAGAGCAATTACAGTAAGAATTCAAAAGTTTTTTGTTATTGTTAAATATTTGATGGTGTGTATGCAACCTTTAGAAAACATTTGATGAACTTTTGAAAATCAAGAGAAAAACAATTATTGGAGAGCTTTGCAAACATTTTTGCAGATGACCTCAGTTGTGTTTTCCGAAGCAACAATGGAACATTTAATGGCACATGGTGCTTATTATTTTTTGGAATGTGAGGCTCTGCTACCTTGCATGCTGGATCAAAAGGTCAGGCTGCACCACCATCAAAAGTTACAGGAGGAGATGAAATCCTCATATGTCGGTGGTATAATATTTTCTTTTGCAGAATAAAGGGAAAAGACCTAACTTTTCCTTATCAGTGATTAATTTGGTTGGATTATTTATACATTCATTTTTGTACATGTATCATAAAACTGAATTTTACATTTCAAGAACTTTTGTCATAACCTCAGGGAAATACAGAGAACCTGGCAAGGGTCAAAGACCAAAAGACCCAATTCCAAGCCAGAATATGTATAAAAAAAATTAAGCTAACATGTAGTCCCATTATATCTTTCCGGTAAACTTATAGGAGTTACAATTGGGGCTGGGGGGGAGATCAGGGTGCAGCACAGGGTCTATTTGTATGCGATTGTCTCCAAGATTAATAATTCAGTATTGCCACAGTTAGCAATAATGTGATGAAAGTATCCCCTCTTGTAAAATATAAGGATATTATAGGTTACTGAGGAGTTCCATGACCGGAGTGCATTTAAACAGGTCATGGGACCCGAGGTGACTTCTAATATCCTCATATTATGCAACAGGGGGTCATTTATTATAACAAATCAAGTTTCATTGAGTCATGTGACAGAAATGACATCACTAAGCACCAATTATAACCAATGACATCAATAAGCCCCAAGGATATAGTTTATAGGACATTCATGGGTTTTGTGTATTATAAGAATATAACAAGCATATAATGTGAATACTATTAGATAACCTAGCCCCAGCAAATGGACATAACAATGAACACAACTGCAGTTGGTAGTTGCCATATGTAAGTCTGGAACAACATATCATGTAATAAAGATACAAGAAATACCACAAAGCATTATTGTAAACCTGTCACACTATGAAAATCAAAAGGGACAAACATTTGGAAAAATACACAATAAATGTGCAGTAATGCAAAATAGAGTATATAAAGCATTTCATAATTTCAAATGTAATCAGCTGTGGGACCTAGAGTTTATAAGGAGGCATGGTAAATAAAACAAGTGTATTACATCAGCTCATTATGTGTAAAAAGGTAATAGTGTGAATCTATTTGTCCCTTTTATTGATTATCATGCATCTCCAGTTGGCTAATGGATGTCCCTGACAAAACAGCAGTTACTGTATGCCTTATGATTTTGCATAAAATCCCTCAAGAAAGCATTATACTGCTGTTGGTATATGTATACATACATAATAGTCACCTGCAATTAGCCTTAAAGGATGTGTAAACCCTACCTATGGTGGTGTGCTTAAAATGGAATAGATCAACTTCTTCCTTGGGCCAAAACTGTTAAAAGAAAATGCCATTGACCAGTGGAAAAACTACCTAAGCACTGTGCTGGCATAGCTTTACCTTTAAATCTTAATTTCTCTGCTAATTGCACTTGTGCATTGGAGTAACTAGGCAAACAATTATTAGTAATGATAAAGACCAAATTTAAAAAAATCATTTATGTTGCATTTTGCCTAAAATATAGCTTCTTTTAGCTACAATATTTATGATAAATATATCTGATAAACTGAAAATGGAAAAGAAGCACTGAAGTAAAAAAAAAATCACATCAAACATGTCATTTTATACAGAGTTTAAAAGCAGGCGTCTATTGTGTAAATTCAAGTGCATCCATCAGATCTGATTTTTTTCATGTCCTTCTGCAGTAAATTAGGATTTACAAAAGTCTCCATTGAAGGAAATGTTTATAAATGAGATGAGACAAAAGAAGGAAGATTTTAGTGTAAAAATATATTGTGGAACAGCAAACAATAACATAAAATGATTACAAGACCTAGATCAGACCTCCTACAAGTACAGACAGTCTAGAATTCTGTAATACCATTAGCAGTACATCAAGCTCAGTTTCATACCAGCAGGTTTCAGAGAATGTAAGAAACAGAAACATTTCCATTCCAGGTATGTAATAGTGATATAATGCCTTATAATATATGTGCTTGTTTCATCATAAAGTAAAGCAGCATATCTGGTAGAACGTACTTACTGATCAAAAGCTGTAGGAATGCATCTGTGCAGTCTGTTCACAAGAAGATTAATGTGGTTATAAAAAATAATTCTGGAAAATAAATGACCAATTGGAACAAGACCTCAGTGATTGATACTGGCAAAAAAAAGGATTTATCTGTAGGAGTCTAGGAGAACATAGTTACAAACTATATGTTCTTTCTCGTAAATCTTGCAAGAAGGCCAAGTGGGTGACTTTGCTATAAGATATTAACTTTTTTTTCATTTCAACAAATTTTTTATAAAATTTTTATTTCTGCTCTTTCTATTCAGGTCCATTGCTATTCACAGTTCTGACTCTTATTCAAACCACTGCCTGGTTGCTAGCGTAGTTTGAACATGGCTTTCATTTTCTTCATAGTTTTAGAATTATTTGCCTTCCACTTTTGCCTCTTTCCAGCTTGCAATTGACCAGATGCATATCAAGCAAGTCTGAAAATCCATACGGGTGAGCCTTCTATATGATCAGGCCCAGATTTAGGGAGAGGCCCCCTAGGCCCGGGCCTAGGGCAGCAAGATGTTTAGGGGCGGTAAACAGGCGCCCCTAACATCCTCCGGTTAAGCTTTCTATGAATCTGCAGGCTCTAGGACCGCTCTCTCCACCATCCTCTCATTGCTGTTCCACCCCTCCCAGCCACGCCTCTGTTCCCTTCCGTGTGCAGGCCTGCCCAGCCATGGGGGGGGACAGGGAGGAGAAAGATCATGGACTGTGACATCACAGAAGCTGAAGACCTTCCTTTGTGAGTCTCTCTTCTCTTTTCTGTCCCTCTCTCTGTCTCTCTATCTCTCTCTGCACTTTCTGTGAGTCTCTCTCTCTCCCTTTATCTCTCTGCACTCTGTCTCTCTCTTTCTGCCCTCTTGTCTCTCTTTCTCTTTCTGCACTCTGTCTCTCTTTTTCTGGACTCTGTCTCTCTCTCTTTCTGCACTCTGTCTCTGCACTCTGTCTCTCTGTACTCTGTCTCTCTCTCTGCACTATGTCTCTCTCTGTACTCTGCACTCTGTCTCTCTCTGTACTCTGTCTCTCTCTCTGTACTCTGCACTCTGTCTCTCTCTGCACTATGTCTCTCTCTGTACTCTGTCTCTCTCAGTACTCTGTCTCTCTGTACTCTGCACTCTGTCTCTCTCTGCACTCTGTCTCTCTCTGCATTCTGTCTCTCACTGCACTCTGTCTCTCTCTTTCTCTGCACCCTGTCTCTCTCTGCACTCTGTCTCTCTCTGTACTCTGCACTCTGTCTCTCTCTGCACTGTGTCTCACTCTGCACTGTGTGTCTGCACTCTCTCTCTTTTTCTGAGCCCTGTCTCTCTCTGCACTCTGTCTCTCTCTGCACTCTGTCTCTCTCTCTGCACTCTGTCTCTCTCTTTCTGCACTCTGTCTCTCTCTTTCTGCACTTTGTCTGTCTCTGCACTCTTTCTCTCTCTCACTGCACTGTCTCTCTCTGCACTCTGTCTCTCTCTTTCTGCACTCTGTCTCTCTCTTTCTGCGCTTTGTCTCTCTGTCTCTGCACTCTCTCTCTCTCTCTCTCTTTGCACTGTCTCTCTCTTTCTGCACTCTGTCTCTCTCTGTCTCTGCACTCTCTCTCTCTCTCTCTCTCTCTGCACTGTCTCTCTCTCTGCACTTTATCTCTCTCTCTGCACTCTGTCTCTCTCTCTGCACTCTGTCTGTCTATCTCTACACTCTCTGTGAGTCTTTGTCTCGCTCTCTCTGTCTCTCTCTCTGCACTCTGTCTCTCTCTCTCTGCCCCTCTCTGAATTATACTTAAAGGGGTGGTTCAAAATCAATTTAGATAAGTCAGAAGCTCTTCAACTACATCATACAGAAAACAGAGACTGGCTCACACATTTCCCAAAAATCATATCAAATACTTAGGTATCAAAATCCCTTCGCACCATAAAGATCTGTATTCCTTAAACATAAGGAAAATAATAGATGACATACAACAGGAAACACTACAGTGGAAACATATTAACCTATCATTTTTGGGCAGAATCCACTTCATTAAAATGATCCTATTTCCCAAACTTCTATACCCATTACAAATGCTACCATATTATATTAAGCCGACTGATCAAAAACGATTAAACCAAATATTTAGATCTTTTATATGGAACAAAAAACGCTCACGAATTAGTCTCTTTAAATTACAACAACCCAAAACACTAGGTGGCCTTAACTTTCCCAATATTAAAGCTTACAACGAAGCAACCCTTCTACGATATGCAGGAGACTGGATACTCAATAGAAACCTATACACGATACCCTCCCTAGATCAATACCAATCAGAAAATTATTCACTCAACTATCTACTACATACACCACTTCATAAAGTTCCACCACGAATAAAGGACAACCCACTATTTCTAGATACCTACAAAGCATGGCACTCAGTAAGGAAAAAACATAATCTCTCACCATATATCTCACCTTATATATCGTGGATAGATAATAAAAATTTCTCCCCAGGGATACGAAACCCTATTCTCTATCAATGGAGTGAAAATGGTTTAAACAACATACATGACATATTAGACAAAACATACACAACAATTTCCTTAAATAAACTAATAGAAAAATTTCCATTTACAAACACCCATGCATACCTAAGCATGCAGATCATTCACTTTGCAAATATATCAATAAAATCATTATCAAACAATGACAAGAACAGTATATTCAACCAACTTTGGAAAGATAAAAACAAAAAACTTACAACTTCGAACATTTATCAAATTATCAGACCATTAATAGATATAGATAACAAAGATAAACCTAACTTTAAATGGACAAAAGATATACCCAATACTACAGAATCTGATATTCTAAAACAACATAGTAAAATTATGACATTACTCCCAGCAAGCAGATATCAAGAAATGGCATTACAATTACATAATTCATACCTTACACCAAACAATGGGTAATCTCTCCTCTGATAAATGTTTGAAATGCCATACCCCCAAAGCAAACTTAATACATACCATATGGACATGCCCATCGATGCAACCTTATTGGAAAGAGGTCGGCTCATATGGTGCTCGGATGGTTGGGAAACCTCTCCAAACAAACATAGAATGGGCCTTATTCAGCAATACCACATCATTCACACAAATCACGAAACATGACAAATACATGTTGGGAAGACTGGCAGCAGCAGCAAGGAAAACTATACTACAACAATGGCTACATACCGAACCCCCACCATTGATGCTGGTAAAACAAAAACTACACCACATCTTTCACATGGACTGGCTAGAAACTATAACCAAGAAAGAACACAACAACTCAAAATTTTTTAACACCTGGTTATCATACATAACACACCTCCCACACCATATCAAATACCTCACGATTTATACCTTCAGACACACATCATGGTATGATACAGAATCTCTGAAAAATAACTCTATGATCATGTAGTCATCCCAATACATAACAACTTTACAACAAAATCAACCAAACCTAGATACCGAACCTCCCAGGAGTCATCAAATTAATAGACTATTGACTTCCTACCTAAACCCTCCTCCCTCATAGGAGTTACTCTTAAAGGAAATGAAAATTTTAAGCTGACCAATTGAGAATTGTTTGTTTATTTGAACTGACTAATTAAGAAAAATTGTTAATATGTTTATACTTGATGTTATAATCACTATATTATATCTTTTATGGAAAACGTATACAAATAACTCATGTGATTTTACTCTTATCACTTATAATAAAAACAAGTTTATAAAGGGGTGGTTCACCTTTTAATTAACTTTTATTATGTTATAGAATAGGCAGTTCTAATCAACTTTTGAATAGGTCTTCATTATTTATTTTTTATAGTTTTATTTTTTATACTTTTGCTAAATATAAATTTTTTATAATTTTTTTAGTTATTTGCTCTATAAGGCTACAAATGTATTGTTATTGCTACTTTTTATTACTTATCATTCTATTCAGTCCCTCTCCTATTCATATTCTAGTCTCTTATTCAAATCAATGCATGGTTGCTAGGCTAATTTGGACCCTAGCAACCATCTGAAAAGTTGAAATTACAAATTGAAGAGCTGCTGAATAAAAAACTAAATAAGTAAAAAACCACAAATAATAAAAAATGAAAACCAATTGCAAATTGTCTCAGAATGTCATTCTCTACATCATACTTACAGTTAAATTGAAGGTGAACGACGCATAGAGCCACCCCAAAAAGAGCATGTCTGTGGCTGATTGCCTACTTTTTTATTAGCAATTTGCAGTTGTTACAGTTGGTACTTGGTAGGTTATTAAACAGTTAATTAATGCATTAATTAATATATAAATAATAATTATAATGCTGTGCTGACTGATTCACTTCCAGAAAATCCTGGGGGGGGGGGGCGGCACAGTAGCTGGGCCTAGGGGGGCAGGAAGGGTAAATCCGGCCCTGTATATGATCAGTCTGATTTGACCCAGTGTGCAGGAGGTCAGGTAGAGTACATATTTGCTGACCCGAGTGACTCACTTTGTATGGCCTCACTGTTTTAACTTTACTTTAAGGGATACTGTCATTGGAAAATGTTTTTTTTCCAAAATGCACCAGCAGACTTTTGCACTGAAATACATTTTTCATTCTGACATGGGACAAGACATATTGTCAGTTTCCTAGGAGCCCACAGTCATGTGACTTCAGTCACTCTTTACTCCTGTACTACAAGTTTGAGTGCTATCTCTCTCTTTATAAGACCTGGCGGCATACAGTTAGCCGAGGGCTCCTCCCGAGGTGAAAGGCTGTTGTTAGAGGCAGAAGCAAGAGCCAAGACAAGGGAGCCTAGCATTGGTTCTGGATTTGGGGTGCTGTTTGTGACAGTATAACGGGCCAAATATGGATGCCGGAGGTCATGCTGCCGCTCCTCCTCCTACCACTGAAAAGCATCTCACCACTCTTCTGCAGTCCTTGGAGGTACAGGAGCAGAAACATGATTACTCGGTTCAAGGTCTGCACAACCTTTCTCACAGGTTGGACGCTGCACAATAGATGCCAAGTCCTCTAGTTCAACCTCCTGTTCCCACTCAAGATGGTCCTTTTGCAGCTATAGGTAACAGAAGTAACACCCATGAACCCAAAATCTCCTTCCCAAGGGCCGTAGAGGATAATTCTGCCGGTGGAACAACATGGCAGTTTGTAGCATATTCTGGTTAAGGCTTTCTGAAGCTGTAAAAGACAGCCTAGTAAATTACCTTCTATCTGCTACTCTGGATGATCTAATGTCTTTAGCCATCCAATTTGATAGAAGATAAAGGTAGAGAAGGGTTGAAAAGGGTACTTCTTTTCTTACTGGGTATACTAGTATGAAGCCTTCTAACCCCTCAGTGCCTCTGCCTCAGGAGAAACCCATGCAATTGGGCATTACTCATTTATTCTCTGAGGAAAAGGCTTGCAGGTGGTCTCAGGGTCTGTGTATTTATTGTGGGGATAAGGGTCACTTTCTTAACGAGTGTCCTAAGAGGCCGGGAAACTTCAAAGCCTAAATGGAGAAGGGGAGCTTAATTTGTGGCGAGACGTTTCCTCTCCCCAATCTTCCTCTAGGATCATGATGCCTGTTATGTTAACCTGGCCCACGGCTTCTGTTAAAATCTCTGCTTTTGTGGATTTTGTTTCGGCAGGGAATTTCTTGGATGCTGCCTTCGCAGTGAGGTATAATATTCCCTTAATACCCCTCATTCCTCCTATGAGAATTGTGGCTATTGTCAAGAGTCCCTTGGGGTCAGGTTCTTCTTCTCCTTTAATTCTGGGGATACCATGGTTATAGGTACACAATCCTCACATAGATTGGGTATCTGAGGAGATTTTTCAATGGGTTCTTAAGTGTAAAGGCTCCTGTCTAAACCCTCCCCAGATGGTGGCAGTTATATCCTTGGAGGGTGTCATGCCAGGGCAGCATTGCTCTGGCATCAAAAATTAACATGGCAAAACAGTTAGTTGCAGTCTCACACAGAGACCCTTGATTACATATCTCACAAGGGGGGCTGTGGAAAGGTGACATCCATATCTGTCTTCTGAGATGGTTTGGAGCCACACCATTTGGGCAAGGAAGCTGGGCCAGTTTGTTCTTTGATTGGCTGATCAAAGAACAGAGCTGTGGACCTAGAGCAGTAGGGGGGGATCCATATCTCCTGTGTCATAGGATTCACATCCTCATAACTTACATATTGGTTATGAGGAGGTCACATGCTTCCTAACAATACCAAACAGGGCCAGCCTATACCCACCTGTTAGGAGGGCTGGTTCCTGGGGGACTGGAAAATAGGAACCTATTAGTGTTTGGTATTGTTCTGTTTGCCCACATATGGATCACAGTTTGCCCATATTTTTATTATAGTATTGGGTACTGGCAAGTACCCATATTATATTAAGGGATATTGGGGAATATTGCCTGAGAGTAGCAAACCCCCTGTAGGGGGGTCATAAATTACATGTTCCTGGGCACTCCTACCTCATGCATAAGATGATGAGGGGAGTGTCCCAGCAGGAAATAAAAAGGTAATAGATCCAATATCTCATTGTCATACAAGGAGGCTCCATTTTTCTGTGGATTGTATGTCCAGCTTTCAACTCGTGCCTCAGAGGAAACACTTGAAAACTTCAAAACGTAAAGTACGGGCTTTTTTTTTTTTACTCCCTTTTATTTTATTCACTGTATTTGCTACTATATGTCATCTTTGTAATATAATTTATATATATATATATATATATATATATATGCACTGTTTCTTTTAACATTAAATATCATTTAATACGTTAGTCCTTGTGCTCTAAACAAACTCATTGCCCATATTAATGCTTGTGCCTAAGCATGTGAACTCTTCGTATGTGTGGAAAGGGAAAGTTGCCTATTTGTATGTTTGATAACTAGTACGGCTAGCAGGAAAGTGTGTTTGAATGTGAATTAACCCTTTGGCTGCTGGAGTGCTTGTTAGACTAGTAGGATCTTACCCTGACTAACTACCATAGGAGAGAGTTTTTGATGTATTGTGATAGTGTGAGTTATTACCTGTTATAGAGGGCAGGGGAATAGTCACATTAGGTTTCTATCGCGTGTTAATGATAGACGGTGGCAGCGAATGAACTTTGTGGGTGTTGGTGTGTTCTGGGGTGTCTGATGTTAGTCTAACCTGTGTGTAAGGTGATTGAGAGACTGAGTGTAACCCCTTGTATCCAACCAAGAGCTAAGTGTGGTGGAGTGTCGCGTTTTCGTGACAGAGGGTTTACCCGCAGAGTATGCAGACTTCTCTGATGTATTCTCCAAGAAAGCCGCTGAAACCCCCCCACATAAGCGTTATGACTGCCCAATTGACCTCATTCCTGGGTCTACTCCCCCTAGAGGGAGAACATATCCTATTTCTTTGCCTGAAGCCCAGGCAATGAAAGACTATATTAAAGAAAATCTTGAGAGAGGTTTTATTAGACCCTCTAATTCCCCTGCAGGTGCTGGGTTCTTTTTGTGGACAAGAAGGATGGAGGTCTTCACCCATGTATTGTTTATCGGTGCCTTAATAAAATTACTATCAAGAACTGTTATCCCCTTCTGCTAATTTCTGAGTAATTATCAAGTTAAGAATGCTACCATCTATACTAAACTTGATCTTAGAGGTGCATATAACCTCATTCGTATTAGGGAAGGAGACGAGTGGAAAACAGCCTTTAAGACCAGAGACGACCACTACGGGTATTTAGTCATGCCGTTTGGCCTATGCAATGACCCCGCAGTGTTTCAAGAATTTGTCAATGACATTTTGCAGAACTTACTCAGGTTATACGTAGTGGTGTATCTTGATGATATTTTAATTTTTTTCTTCCAACCTGAGTGCCCATCAGCAACATGTTCGGGAGGTTTTACTCAGGTTGAGAAGGAATAATTTGTTCGCAAAATTACAGAAATGTACCTACGAGATGTCCAATTTTCGGGGTTTAACAGTTCTGGTAAGGGGTTGGAGATGAATCCCGGGAAGGTTACAGCCGTATTAGACTGGGCTCAGCTTCTTTCTTTAAGTGCAACCCAAAGGTTTTTAGGTTTTGCAAATTTTCTCTGGTTGTGTCTCCAATTACAGATCTAATCAAGAAGAGTGCTGATCCAAGTACAGTATGTGGCCTCCTGAGGCTATTGAAGCCTTCGAATTCTAAAAAAAAAAAAATTTGTGTCTGCTCCCATTCTTTGTCACCCTGATACTACCTTAATCTTTACTGTAGAGATTGATGCCTCAGAAGTTGGAGCAGGGGCATTCCTTTTTCAAAGGCATCCAATAACCAACAAGGTACATCTATGTGCATTTTACTCTAAAAAATTCTCGTCTGCTGAAGCCAATTACGACATTGGTAATAGAGAATTGTTGGCTATTAAATGGGCTTTTAGGGAATAGAGACACCTGTTGGAGGGGGCTAAACATACTGTAAGGGTCCATACTGACCATAACAAATTGAAAAATGGCTATATGGCACAGGACAAGTAATGGATAACAGATAACATTATGTTCTACAGAGCTTATCTGCTATCTGCTGTGTAACTTGAGTCTTTTCTCCTTTGACTAGTTGCCCCCATGGCTACACAACAGCTTATTTATATAAATAATAGTAGTGTTTCAGACGCAAACACTGCAGTTTTACCAGTGCAGGGTAACACTGCATTATATTTTTATTACTTTAATTTAATTTATTACTTTATTTAATTTAATTTTTAGATGTTACTGGTCCTTTAATTCTTGTCCTGTCTGTCAAAGGTCAAAATCCTCTATCACAGGGATTATTAAAGCCATTACCTCTTCCTGATAGACCCTGGTCCCATCTGTCGATGGATTTTAGAAGTCGACCTTCACCCATCTCAAGGGAAGACAATAATTTGGGTGGTGGTGGATAGGTTCAGCAAGATGAGTTATTTTGTCCCACTTCCACACATCCCATCTGGTAAAATTTTGGCCGAATTATTTATTTCTAATATTTTCAAGTTACATGGTTTCCCAGTCAATATTGTCTCTGACAGAGGAGTACAATTTGTTTCTAAATTCTGACAAGCCTTCTGCTCTTTAGTTGGGATCAATTTGTCTTTTTTCCACTGCTTACCATTTTCAAACCAATGGGAAAACAGAAAGCGTTAACTGGTCCCTTGAGCAATTTTTAAGATGCTATGTTGCTGATAATCAATCCTCATAGGCTGAGTTGTTACCTTGGGCTTAATTTGCCTATAATAATGCATCGCATGCATCCACTGGCCAATCTCCATGTTTTATTGTTAATGGGTTGCATCCAAAAGCTTTTTCTTATTGTGGTTCTTTTTCCCCTGCACCTTCTGTTAATTCCTCTGTTAAACAGTTTGCCAAGATATGGTCTGGGGTACATGACTCTATTTCTGCAGGTCAAAAGAAGGCAGCAGACAGGTCTCGTAAGGAGGCACCTACATATCAGGTAGGATATACAGTTTGGTTGGCCACAAAAAATATTAAACTTAAGGTCCCTTCTCTCAAATTGGGTCCCAGATTTATTGGTCCGTATCCTGTTGTGGAAATTATTAACCCTTCTTCTGTTTGTCTCAAACTACCTGATAATTTCTGACTCTTTTCATGTGTCTCTCTTAAAACCAGCCTCACAGGTCCGTTAACAATCCTTCCCTCCTCCAGTGTTGGCAGTGGGTCAGCCTGAATTTGTAGTCCAGGAACTTAATGACTCTTACCTTGTTTCGGGTAAGTTACAGTATTTAGTACAATGGAAGAGTTACGGCCCCCTGGGTTCCTGTTTGTGATGTAAGGGCTGATCATCTCAGGAAACAATTTCACCTTAAATTTCCTGAGAAACCTGGGGGTCCAATGGCCCCATCCTCTAGGGGGGGGGGTAATGTAAGGGGCACTCACTCTGGTGGTCTAGTGGGCTGCTGGGAATGCCCGAGATACGCTCGGGGGGATTCCCGCTGCGTTGATCCTGCTCCCCTGGTTCCCGGTTACTCTATGACACACACTTCCTGGCTTTATGTGCAAACGACGCTGGCATGATGACATCATCGCACAATGTTGCAAGATTTAAAGGTATTTAAAGGGACTTTGTATATTTCCTCATTGCCCGGTGTTAGTTCATCTTAGTGAGTTCCTGGGTGCTATTCTGATTCCTGTGTTTGACTCCTGCTTGCCTGAGTTTCTTTCCTGACTTCTGTGATCCTGACCTTGGCCTGTTACCCGACTATTCTAAACTCCGTTATCCGACCCGTACCTGTCTGACCATTCAGATTGATCCTCCAGTTTTGAACCCTGCCTGTCTGACCTTGATTGAAATCAGCCTGAATGCTGAATGCTTTTGTCTTCCCCTTGAACTGTAACCTTCTGCCCAAAGACTTTGCTAAACGATAGTGCCCCTCTGCTCATCCAGAACCCTCACTTGGCTCCTCTCTTTATAAGGTGGCATCCAATTAGCTGAGGGCTCCTCCTGAGGTGAAAGGTGGTTGTTAGAGGCAGTAGCAACAGCCAAGACCAGTGAGCCTAGCATTGGTTCTAGATTTTGGGTGCCGTTCATGACACTAGCTTCCTAAATCTCCTAATTTCAATCATCATGGGACTGGCATACTGGTAAACTGTTGCGCAAGCTACTCCTTAGCAAATCATCAATCAAGGAAGCAAAGCAGGGATTATAAGTGGAATGGCACTAAATGTAATGTTAGAACAGAAAATGCTGCAGGTTTTCTGCTCCCGGGCAGTGGGAGGATGGATGGAATGTAAATAATTTGGTGATGTCACCCTAGTGCAGCCTGCAGGTTTTGAACAAAGCAACATATGAAGCAAAAGAAAGAGCCAATAGGAGAAATATGAAGGGGGTTATTTACTAAAATCCAAATTTATGTCATAATTAAAATTAAAAAAGCAAGACCAAACACCCAAACTCTGCCCCTTACACCTTTGTGTTTTAACATGGAGCAATAAATATTTACTGTTTTATACTAGTTTGGTTTACCCTACTCCTGATTCGACAATGCCATCCACACCATCAAGTTTGTTCTGAATACGTATGTCTGCGGCCTGAGCGGAGGTGGAGGGATCATTCCATCATCCTATACAACCTCTCTGCAATGTTCTATGATGGTGTTCACCCTCACATATCCTGGACCAAACTTCCATGCTTGATTTATTAATAAAATAACTCAAATAAATCAGATTGAGAAAAAACATTATGAAATTGAGCAAAAACCCGAATCATACAATTTTTTTATAACTTTTTCCCCCAAGTGCTTGTGTTTTTGCCTGAAAACCCAGAATGTATCTGATTATCGGGCTAAACACAATGCAAACCACAATATCTTCAAATTGGGATAGGGACATCTCCCACTGACCTTTACTGGTCTGAGATGGCAAATTTTCGGATTTGGGCCATCTTAGACCTGTCAAGGTCAATGGAAGATGTCCCTATCCCAATTTGAAGATATTGTGGTTTGCACTTGGTTTAGGCCAATAATAAGATAAATTCTGGGTTTTTGGGAAAAAAGTTATAAAAAAAAATTGTATGATTCGGGTTTTTGCTTGATTTCATCAGATTTTTTCCCAATCCGATTTACTTTAGTTGTTCAGCTATAATACATTTTTTCCACGAAAAATTTAAGTTTTTCCATAAAAAGCCCCTCCAGATAAATTCAAGGTTTAGTAAATAACCCTCTAAATTTCATCCTTTCCTAGTCTTTTAAAATGCATGGTGTTAAACTGCACCCTGTTGCACGGTTAACTGGAAATATTGTTAGTCCATTATGCAAGTCAAAAAGAGAAGTTGTACCTGATGATATACTTACTAAATCAATATTTTTAAGTTTTTCAGTCCAAATAAGAGAGAAGGCTAATAATTACAAAGATATGGAGAACAGTCAGTTAATTTATAAATGATGACCAGTTAGACCCAAAAGAATCCTGTGTTTTTCATTTGGGGAGTGTTTACTAATACTCAAATGTTTCCCATTTTTCCCCCCAATTTTTCCCATTCACGAATTTACCTAATTAATAAAAAAAATCAGGTCTTGGAAAAGCCTTGACAAAAGCATGCAACAATTTGAAACTCTACAATTTTTTCTAGTTGTCCCCAATAACCCTGACTTTTTCGTATTATCATATGAAAACCAACGCAGATCACGATGTCAAAAAAAATTCTAAAAGGGACATCTGCCATTCACTACTACATGACTACGATAGGTTTTAGATGGAGTATTTTCAGATTCAGATTTTTTAGCAGCTTGGGGTAAAATGAAATCTTGGAAGAATTAGAGGTTTTTTTTCCTCCTTTAAAAGCTTAACCAGAAAAATGTAAGGTTTAATAAATAGGGGCAGATTTAGAGCTTAATTAATAAAAATTCAACCATGCTTTATTCATTCATATGATATTTTTTAACTTTCACCCAATGATAATACAGTGAGCTCTTATTTATTAAGCTCTAAACTTATATATTTTGATAAATCTGCCCCTATGTGTCAATATATTGGAGGGGAACTGGCATTAAAGTTATTAACAAAACTTTCAATTACCCAAAAAGCCCATACTGTGTTTCAAAATTAAATTAGTATAAAATGTAAAGTTTGGTGATACCTTTATTGGCTAACTGAAAAAGTAACAATTGCAAGCTTTCGGAGCACACAGGCCCCTTTGTCAGGCAATATACAAATGAACATTGAAAAGGCACATTATATATATATATATATATATATATATATATATACAAATAGATCACTGAAAAAGGGTTTATGGGCAATGAATTAGAAAGTTACAGATAGACAGAGATAACCTGTAGAAGGTAAGGTACCACTGGGTTGGATAGCATATGGAACCAGAACTTATCCACTTCACATTCCCTTACCAGACTGTAACAAACTGAAAATGGGAATAGTGACCTGTAGAGAAAAGAATATTCCAGCCCAGATATTGATAAGTCCCAAGGGTGAAGACTTTAGCTTTAGCCAAGGAAGCAAACACTAGTACAGCCAGCACCTTAAAAGTGTTTGCTTCCTTGGCTAAAGCTAAAGTCTTCACCCTTGGGACTTATCAATATCTGGGCTGCAACCAGTGCAGTCATTGCTATGTCCTATGGTTCCTGTTAAAGATACTTCATCTTGTGTATCAAGAACCACAGCCCACTGGGGTACAATACAGCTCCACCTTGCCAGGGCAAAGTGTCAGATCCAAAAGGTGGATCAGACCTTCTATTAAATTAAAGGAAAAGCTACTACAGAGCAATTCTCAGATAATCTCACTGAGCTATGGAACAAAACAGTTCACTGCATGTCTGTGGTTAGTGAACCTGACCAAGAAGTACTGCACCTAGAGGGCGCTCTCAAAGGTTTTAATATTGCCTTTGAACGTTATCAGAGACTGAGTAGTAAATATTCATCTTTCTTAAAGAGCACCAATACAGAGGATTCTCTAGAAGAGTTAAGTAGATTCAATTACCTCAATGAGCAAAGAAACTGCCTAGCTCAAGAGACCAACATGAAGGCAAAAATCACACATCAGGGGGATGCTACATCTCACGTCTCTGTATCTTCTAGACACACAGAAAAGTCTTCCAGATCTTCACATTCAAGGTGTTCTACTCTTAGCGTGCAACTACTCAAGGCCCAGGTTGATTTAAAGACTGCTAAAACAGAGGCTGACTTTGCTAGAAGCTACCCTAAAAGCAGAAACGGCTCATCGAAAAGCAGAAATTGAAGCTGCTCATCAGAGAGCAGAAATTGAAGCTCCTCGTCAAAAAGCAGAAATTGAAGCAAAAATTGCTCATCAAAAAGCAGAAATGAAAGCCAAACTGGAGATCTTGCAAAACTAATGTGACCAGGCAGCAGTGTTGGCTAGACTGAAAGTTTTTGAACAGACTGCTAAAGAGATTGCTAGAGATAGTGTCAGACGGACACAAAGGACTCCATCAAGCACACCAAGGACTACGTTTTGAGCCAAAATAGCAGGCACTCAGTTGCTTCTGATATATCAGAGCATTCAAACAATTCATCAAAGCAGTCACTTCAAGGCATGGCAAAGATACCCTACAGCACTAATCAATACAATAAATGTTCTCCTCCTTCTGCTTCAATAACTGTGCTCCAACAAACTGGAGGTGCCAATCGCATGGGCAGTCATCTACCAGCTCCTTGCCCAAAGCCAGAGGGAAATGGAATTACAGACATTGCCAAGTTTATGGCTCACCGTATACTCACCAGCACCAAAGTTTGATGACCGACCAGAAACCTACAGGGGTTGGAAGAGTACATCTGAGGCCACCATAGAAGATTTTGGTATTACAGCCGGACAAGAATTAGACCTACTGATTCAGTGGCTTGGCCCACAGTTGTCAGAACGCATTAGAAATCTGAAATCTGTTTAAACTGGCAATGTAGCTGCAGGTATAGCAGCTGCATGGGAAAGCCTGGAACAGAGTAATAGCAGTCCAGAAGCCATTGAAAGTGCTTTATTTAAAAAACTGCTAAAGTTTCAAGACCTGAATGACCACTTGCTAGAACTTCTACTGGCAAAAAGTGATCCTCGCTTGCCAGGTCTCAGCTATTTGGACACCGCTCATGGTATTAACCCAATAGTAGCAAAGCTGCCATACAGCATTCAAGAAAAGTGGGTAACAAAAGGTTCAAAATATAAGGTAAAGAACCAAGTGTCTTTCCCAACATTTATATTCTTCTGCAACTTCTTCAAAAGGATTGCAAGGATGAAGAATGATCCAAGCTTCATATTTAGCAAGGCAAGAAATCATAGCACCCCTTCACCGAATCATACACATGCCAATTTACAGGGATCACAGAGGTCTCTTGTCTGTTAAGAAAACAGATGTTGTTCCTGCAATTACTTCCCAACAAAGGTGATCAGGGTGAGAGAATTGAAAACCCAAATCTACAATGCCCTATCCACAGGATGCCTCATCCACTCAGAAAGTGTATTGGCTTCAGAGCAAAACAACTGCAGCAGTGCAAAGAAATCTTAAGGAAATTTGGCATTTGCTACAAGTGCTGTGCCTCTGTGGAACATCTTACTAAGGACTGCACAGCTGTTATTAAATGTCTAGAGTGTAACAGCGACACACATCCACAATTCATCCACAATCCTCTCCAGTGATACTTTCAAACACTTCTCCCCAAGGAATTCATGGCAGGGAGAGCTCAAATCAAACCTCAGCTATTACTTCAGTATCCACTTCCTGTACTGAAGTCTGTGGAGAAGGAATATATGACAAGTCCTGTGCCAAGATATGCCTAGTTAAGGTTTACCCTAAAGGACAGTCTGAAAAGACACAAACTCTACACCATTCTTGACGACCAAAGCAATAGGTCACTGGCACGAACCAAGTTCTTTAATTTATTTAACATAAATGGAGAAGCAGTACCATATACTCTTGGCACCTGTGCAGGTATTTCTGAAGTGGCTGGAAGAAGAGCGTATCACTTTATTATAGCATCTCTAGATGGCAAGAAAAAGTTACCTTTGCCTACACTGATTGAATGCAACCGTATACCATCCAACAGAGAAGAAATTCCTACACCTGAAGTTGCTCTTCATCATGCTCACTTAAGTACCATAGCCAACTGCATACCAGTCTTTGACAAGAATGCTGACATTCTTCTTTTGCTTGGTAGAGATTTCTTGAGAGTACACAAGGTACGACAGCAACGCAATGGACCTCATGATGCTCCTTATGCCCAGCACCTTGACCTACGGTGGGTCATTGTAGTAAATGTCTGTAGAGATGGTAAGAAGAAACCCACTAATATTACTTCTTACAAAACTCATGTACTCTCAAATGGATGCAGTACTTATATTGATCCATGTCCACACCAGTACAATGTGAAAGAAAGACTTGAAAGCAATTGAGTTTCAGTGCATCATACAGAGTAGTGTCTCAGGGAGACACTCTTAGTAGCACTGTGTTCAAATCAACCAGCGATGACAGCAAAATAGTGCTCACAACTGCGGATAAAGAATTCCTTCAGAAGAAGTCCAACAGCTGGGTAACCCCTTCATCTTCCTGCACACAAAGGCAACATTTGTCTAACAAAAGGAAACAAGCTATATCTAGATTAGTTTCACTGCAAAGCATATCAGACAGGAAACCAGAAATGAGAGAACATTTCATAGGCTTCATGCAAAAAGTGTTTGACAACCATGCTGAATATGCACCACCATTAAAGAAAGGAGAATGAAGCTGGTATCCCCCATCCTTTGGTGTCTTCCAGCCTCAAAAACCAAATCAGATTAGGTAATGTTTGACTCTAGAGCTCAGTATGAAGATCTGTCATTGTGCAACACTCTTTGCACTGGGACCAACTTGAAAAGCAGTCTTATAGAGGTACTCATCTTTTTCAGTCAAGAACTTGTGGCGATAAAGGCAGACATTCAACAGATGTTTCAAAGTTTAATTGTCCATGAGGATAACAGGAACTCCCTAGAGTTACTATGGCATCATAGCAATGACCAGAATGATGAGGTTAAAGACTACCACACAAGAGTACAAGTTGCTCCTGCCATTGTTATATACCGTTTGAGGAGAACCACTAACGAAACTAAAGCTTATCAGTCTGTTGAAAGGAGCATCTCATCTCCAGTCACCTTCCAAGGAAACCTGTTGCCTAGAAAGCTGACTTCTAAAGTGAACAACTGGAACACCTCCTTCTCATGGTAACACATATCCACTAAACTTACCCCAGCAGATATTACAACCACATATTCTACGTCACAGCACTAAAGCAATGTGTTCGTCAATTCCAGTCTTCTTCCAAAAGGACAATTCTTTATTTCTGGCTGAACACACCTTCCAATATTCATGACTCTTCCCACTCTTCCCACTCAGGAGACTGTTATGGTCCTGGTTCCTTCAGGGCACTTTGATTGCAGCACACTCTGTGGACATCAATGGAAGCACATCCAACATCTTTCCAATGTGCTTCTGAACCACTGGAGAATGGAGTGTTTGCATGTTCTACAGATGCTAAACAAGTCACAAAAGGCTAAGCTTCACTGACAAGGGATCTGGTTCATCAAAATGAACTATGGGACTTGTTACAAGCTCTTCATCCAGTGACGGCAGAGAGCTACAAAAGACTGTAGTAAAGGTAGCCAAATATGACATTACCTGGCTTTCTCCAGACTTTCTACTGAGCTGGTACTGTTCATACCAACAGAAGATGTCTGCAAAGGACTCTAGTGCCAGGGTTGCCATGCATGTTTTTTGTTGTTCTGTTTTTCTCAGTACAGGTCCAAGAGTACAGGAATCACCTTATTTATGGACTTGTAATGTTTTGTTATTGTAAAATCTAAAGATTTCAGATGGGGAGTTGTATGTTACACACAACTGCAGTTAAATGTATTTTAGTATGTTGTGCTGTATGTTTTCTAGTTTGTTATCACCTCTTCCTGTAGTCCAGGAAGCTGCGGTGACCCTTAAACCCCCCTCCCCTCTTCAAATGTTCCCAGTGTTCAGTTAGCAGCCATTGTAGGTACTCTCTTACTGCCTAGTGTCTAACCAACCCTGGTATAAAAATATATAATAAACTTCATCAAATTTGCATGCTTGTGTCAGTCTGGTTGAGTTCAACTGTCTGTGGAGATCTGCTAATAACAGTGATTAGTGTCCTGTAAAGGTCCTGGCCTGTTCGAAAATGATGCGCAAGAGAATGGCATATGCACACTCCAGCCAGAGCAGCAAGGAGGGACCAGACTAGGGTGTCGGAGGCAGAGAAGGTGTGTGCCTGCGTGCATGTACGCTATGCCGGCCAGGTTGCCTAGGGTGCCTGGCTGGCCTGGCCCTGGTTTAAAGTCACAGGCGATGAAGAGAGTAGGCCCGCAAATGGCTCAGCAAGGTCGGCTGGAACCCACCCAAACCTTGTTGGTCTGGCCCACTCATCACTAGTGTACAGTATTGTTAGCGTTGTCCATAGCCATATTTTTGTTTCATCAGCTTCAAACAAGATGCCAGGAATTGGTGTGGCCTGTCAGTCCAAAATATATTGTTTGACACCACTGGGGCTGTGTTCAGTCAAAGAATGCGGTCTTTAGAATTCTCCATAGCTGGAACAACCCATAAAAATAGACCTGTACAGGTATTTACTTATAGTAAGGACAATTCTATAAGTATATGACCTAATGGTCTTATTTTATGAAAAAATATTCTCAATCTTAGAGCAAAAAGAAGATATTTTATATAAAATGCCTGCATGAAAATAATATATAAAATTGCATAAACAACATGCCACTCTGGATGAGGGAGATTTAAGTTTCCTTGCTTCCATTTTACTTTATCTCTTGCACATTAAGCAATTTGTCAAAACAAGAAGATTAAATTGTTCTTGCAGGGCTGATATGTGGACACAAGTGAAACCAATCAAGGTATTGCCGCCGCATAATCATTTGTCACCTTTCCCTTGACAAACTATTTCTATTTCTGCAAATCTGGAATTTCACCACATTAAGAGGAATACAAAACTCAGCAATATTTTAACATAATTTAAAACTAATTTTTACACTTGTTTCCTATAACCTGATGAAAGCACCTAAAAAAAACAAAAACAGAAAATCATAACTCTGTGTTGTCTATTTCGGTTTGTTTGGGTGTTGTATAAGTTACTAATGGATCCTCTAATATGGTAATACAGTTACTTTTACTTACTAACAATAATTGGTCTAACACAGAAATTCCCAAGTTTTTGTTTTTGCCAGTCATACTGCATTCTGTTCCATAGACAATTTTCAAGAGGGTGCTACATTCATGGTTGCACAACACGGCTTCTCTGTGCCCATAATGTTGCTTTTTATACATCTTGCACAATGTCTTATTTCGTATTCTTCATTTGTGGGAAGTCCTACTTCTGTCTCACCAGACCTTTGCCTGCTCTGTCACCAGACGTGTCTGATACACCCAAATTTTATTTATTTTGTCTTGCCTTCTCCAAGTCCCATTTTTCAGCCATTATTGTATCTTGCTTAAAGGGATTCTGTCATGATTTTTATGGTGTAGTTTTCTAAATGACTCTGTTGACACTGCAAAAAAATCCTTCCATCATGTAAAATTTAATTCCTGAGCCAACAAGTATACTTTTTTAGTTGTAATATTGGTGTGTAGGCAGCCATCTCAGGTCATTTTGCCAGGTCATGTGCTTTCAGAAATAGCCAATGCTGCATTATGTAACTGCTTTCTGACAGGCTATTGTCTCTCCTACTCAATGTAACTGAAGACATGGATTTTTACCATTGCCTGTTGCTTTTACATCTACCAGGGAGCTACCTGGTTACCTTCCCATTGTTTTGCTGATGGCTGCTGGGGGGAAGGGAGGGGGTGATATCACTCCAACTTGCAGTACAGAGTGACTGAAGTTTATTAGAGCACAAGTCACATGAATAGGGGCGCCTGGGAACTGCCTTTCTAGCCCCTTGCCAGATTTCAAAAGGAAATATACAAAATCTGTTTGCTCTTTTGAAAAACTGATTTCAGTGCAGATGTCTGCTGCTTCAGCACTATTAATTGATGCATTTATGAAGGTAGGACTCTTCTTCAGTGCCAGGGGTCTCACTTAAAGGGAAACTGTCATCGGAAAACATGTTTTTTTCAAAATGCATCAGTTAATAGTGCTGCTCCAGCAGACTTCTGCCCATGTCAGATTTCAAAATGAAATATAAAAAAATCTGTTTCCTCTTTTGAGAAATGGATTTCAATGCAGAATTCTTCTGGAACAGCACTATTAACTGATGCATTTTGGAAAAAGAGAAACCGAACCTGGTTAGGGTGAGAAGGACTGAAAGGAGTCAAAAAGCCCTTCACAAGCAATAGCATGCAAAGTGAAGCCTTCTGAAATCAGAAGGTATTTACTTGTCTCATGCCATACATATAGCACTGCCTAGATATCAAAAATGAGAGTTTTATTCTCCCACAATGCATCATGGGCAGAGACATGTAAATCACTCCTTTATGTCCCTGTGGCCAACTATGCATCCAGAACCGCTGGTTTATAGCACAGATACAGCCTAATAGTTCAGAGCCATATATCCAAACTTGCAGACAGCCTGTTTCGATCTTGTTAGATCTCATCAGTGCAAGATATTGGAACATGGCTTCTGAGAGGTAGGACTTGGAGAGCAGCAAAAAGAGAAACCGAACCTGGTTAGGGTGAGAAGGACTGTGAAGGGCTTTTTGGCTCCTTTCAGTCCTTCTCACCCTAACCAGGTTCGGTTTCCCTTTTTGCTGCTCTCCAAGTCCTACCTCTCAGAAGCCATGTTCCAATATCTTGCACTGATGAGATCTAACAAGATCGAAACAGGCTGTCTGCAAGTTTGGATATATGGCTCTGAACTATTAGGCTGTATCTGTGCTATAAACCAGCGGTTCTGGATGCATAGTTGGCCACAGGGACATAAAGGAGTGATTATGCCCATGATGCATTGTGGGAGAATAAAACTCTCATTTTTGATATCTAGGCAGTGCTATATGTATGGCATGAGACAAGTAAATACCTTCTGATTTCAGAAGGCTTCACTTTGCATTTTGGAAAAAAAAATTTTCCCATGACAGGATCCCTTTAACAGATCATTGACAGATCTAGACATCTACAATCAAGCTACTGTACATTGGAAGTTGAGTCATAATATCTAGCTGTAATCCAACATTAAAGTTAAACAGCACCTAGTACTGATAAGGCTAAAACAACTGTACTTGCACCAAGGGACTTTTTGGTTTAAGTGGTAGGCATTTAAATGGTCAATAGCACATGATGTTTACTAGCAAAGCATTTAATAGCTCTGGGTGGCCAGCATCTGAAATTGCTTCCAATTTATTGGTTTATAAGAATCAATGTGTATTAATCATTACATTACTGAGATACAGTCATCTGACCCATGAGTGCACCAAGTACACACACACAGTGATTCTGCCCAGCAACAAAATGCCTGGAACCCTCTGTGCCTTTAATGATAATACAGTCACCACACCACACACACAATACACACACCACAATCACAGCGGTTCCATGGAACACTCTTGTCCTGGCATTTTCTTAAAAATCCACACATTCATGTAACACAAACAATTAATACCATTATCCTCAATAAGCTTCAAGGTGCCCTTGTAATTGAATCATGGTTGGAATAATTATGGCTATAGGGGGTTTGAATGTGGAGGATTTACCTAACACTCACTTGAACTGAAGAAGCCACTCAAGTGATGGGCAGATGGTTTCAACATATCTCAAGTACACTTACCACTTCTAGATTTTCTATATCATCATATATTTGAATAAAACCTATATAGACATTATAAATAAAAGTAATCATTGGTTCATCATAACCAACCCATGTATTATTAAATGTTTGCCCTATATACTGTATTTTTAATATATAAAATGTATACATTATTAGATTCTAGAGCAGCTTTGGCTTAATTTTATCATTTTATTTTAAAACGCATTTTTAACAGTTGCTCCTGTTTATATGATGGATTTGCCAATTCTGTAATCTGAATTCAGCTCTCGATTAGGAATGGAAGGAAAAGCATTAAAAAATAATTTTCTAAACTGAACCTCAAGGTCATAAGAGCTTCAAATGTCATAGATAATAATTCAAGCCAGATAATGAGTTTGCTTATTAAATATTTGTTAACGCAAGAAACATATATGCTTTGTATTATTGATCAAGAAAGATAAAGAAACCTTTTGGAGATTGATTATGTCATCTTGTTTTCACAATGGGATTTATAAGCATCCATCTTTGATTTCACATGCTCTTTAATGGAGAAATCCACAGCATGTTGAATTTCCTTTTCAGAAATGAAATACCTTTTGTTGTTTATGAAAAGTTTAAAAGCTCAGCTGTACAATACATACAAGACTGAGGCACACAAGGACGGAGAGGAAGAATTAGTCAGCTCTCAAAATTAAAAACAAATAAAATGAATTACATCATATATTTTAGATGGTGAAATGCAAACAAACACTTTAAATCATCAGTTTTATAAGTATGTATAACTGTAAAGTGCATTCCTCAGCCGTGTAAAGAAATCTCTGCCTCAATGTAGGTGGGCATTTAGGTAGCAGCCAAAATGGCCACTCATTGAAGGTACTCAGTGTATATTGGGGAGAAACCCAATTTAACAAATAGAATACTTTCATCTTGAGTTGTCTCTTGAAACATCGCTCTCCTCCACAGTAACTACCCCACAGATGCAGTTGCGCAAGTGTTACTGACAAATTAAGTCAACAAACTCTCACTTGCGCACTTTTACAATAATAAAATAAAGTTGCCTTCTTCTAAATACAGTAAATTTATAATAAGTACTATATACTCTAGCTAATGTGCTATAATCAAAATGACCATAACCATAAAGTGCAAGTGTAAAATGTAGTGTTTAACAGTCTTTAGCAATTGCAGCCCATATTAGCAATATTGCACATAAGTGTGTTGAAACCACTGCTAAGCAGGTAGGTTATGGAACATTTCAGTGCAGGAAATCAAAGGTAAATGCAGGACATTTTAATAAGAATCCAGGACTGAATTGTCAAAATTGGCACTACCCCTTGAAAAACAAGACAGTTGGGAGCTATGCAATTGCTATTCCTGGGTGGGAACAAGGTTTCCAATGTGGAATTGCACTCAAGATCCTTCATAGGGGTTTTCTTTCCCATATTTGTACTGGTTTGCTGGTGACAGTACAAGACACTTTTCAAGACCCTGAATGTCAGTAATGTAACTATAGGGGGCGGACCCCGGTGCAGGACGTGCAGCAGCAGTCAAGACTACTGTCAAGCCTTAACCACTGATGCTGAACTCACAATAGACGTTAATATTTTTGCAAATATTTACCCTAAGGCTATGGGCACACAAGGCTCCAGCTGCCTTCAGCCTATGTATTTTTGGTCCCTGCCCCTACTCTATTTATTTGAATCTGATCAACCGTGTACACATACAGTGGAGCTGAAGCAAAGGTCAGCCCAGAAACAGAAATGCCTCCTTTTGCGAATTTTGTCTGACCACAGCTCCTTCTGTGCAGGCAGGCTGATCAGAGAATTGGCTTCACTGTTTTCAGTCTGTACTTTTTCTGCTGGCTGAGAGAAGCACATCTGCTCCCTTCTGCAGCTCCATTTATCTGCACTGATTTGCCTGCTTTCATGTCTTTCCGGCAATGTCGGACTGGGAAACCAGGGGCCCACCAAATAACTTTAGACCTAGGGCCCACTCTCTCACTATTTTCTTCCTCCTTATGCAACCTCTATTCTCCTAGTCTCTTTTCTTTACATATTATAATCTATTATTCTATATATTTAGCCTCTTTGTTCTCAAAGAATTAGGGAATGACCATAAAATAGACCAGTTGTTTAGAAGCAGGAGGGCCCACTGGGAGTTTTCCTGGAATCCCAGAGGGCCACTCCAACACTGCTTTTGGGCAATCTCCACTCCTTTAATCTGTCCTTTTCAAATGTATGGAAGCAGAAAAAATGCAAAGCAGCAAAGCCAATGTTCCTTGTACCCTCAGTGTGACACATGCTAGGATACATTTCCTACATCTTGCGACTGGGATGAAGTGACTTCTTGCGTGAATCTTCTTCCCTTGACACACACTAAATTCCTCTGACAGAGCGCAATAGCGCTCAAAGCACTAGTGATGCAGCCCCTCCTCGACCTGCTCCGATGCTAAAAGTTAGAAGGGTGGATCGGGAGCGGCATCAGGGCTGGAATGCCCCTGCTTGTCAGATATCTATTATCTGGAAAACATGAGACCTGTGTTTTACAAATAATGGGGTTTTCTGTGCTTTGCCCATTCCTTAAAGCTTATAAAGAAACAACAGGTTTGTTTTGCTTACCACCCAATATGATTTTATTGTTCTGTAGAAAAATAATTATTTGTTTAAATTTCTATGGTTTCTCTGGAGATAAAGCAGCGCAATATAAAGAAAGGAGAACAGGGAAAGAGAGAAGTGGCCTTTCGTATATTTTTAAGACCTTACATTTTGCTGTGTCTTGCATTTCCAGTCTCTTCACTATATTACTGGATGCCTCAGCTGCTGGAATAACAACATTTCAGTTATAAAGTGCTTGTGTCACCTTTTAGTTTTCCTCCATCAACTTCAGATTGTGTCACCTCCTCCCGGCCACCCTCTCTTTCTGACAAACACTGCAATCTCTTGGTCCATTTGCTAAACCTGGAAATGTCAGTCACTTTGCTTCTCCTTTTGCTCTTCTAAGCAGTTCTCCAAGCCTTTCCTTTATGTTTTATTAATGTCGTGTTGCACATAAATAAGAACACATTATCTATAATGATATTTGTAACAAGTTTTTATTTTCAATTTTTTTTGTAGAATTGGAAACAGGGATGTTGCTGCCAGATCATTTGTATGCTGTACAACAGTGTAACATCTAGGTTTTTTTTATTTACACTATGCAGCAAATAAATGAGAACATGATTTATCTGTATTAATAATTGTGATATATAACAGGTTATGATTTGTGTCTTTTTTGCGGAAAAGCAGCCAACCAAGAGAGATTTGGCAATAAAAAGGTGTAAAGAAAGGAAAATAAATAATTGTAAACCCTTTGTGCTATGTTCAACTCCACCAGTAGATGGTTGCAATTAGAGATCTCTAACAGGTCGGGTACCCATAGAAGTGGTCAGGATTCCATCATAAAAGCCCTTATGTGCTGCAAAGGAGGTCCATAGGTATCCAGCTGAGGTAGTCACACAGGCTGTGGGCAACTATAAAGCATAAAACAAGACAAAAAACTGAGCTTCCAAATAGTGATGTCACTTCTAATTCCCTTATCCAAATAAAATACAGCTGTACTGATATCTATTTTGGTTTATAGTGAGTTTCAGCAGGGGGCAGAGCGGTTATAGGGAGGCACTTGTTAGGAGGAGTTTGGATAAGTAGAACCATCACATGGTGCATGAATTTGAGTCAGATCACAGGCTTGTGGGTCCTGGTTAACCTGGTACACCAGTTAGGGATCTCAGTGCTTAAAGGCGAATTCAACCCCTCCAGCACTAATCTCCTACCCACCACAGGCCCCCCTCCCTCCCCCCCAGGCAAATGCCACTAAATCGCTACTTACCCCTCAGTGCAGGTCCCCTCCAGCTAGGTTCACGGATGCCATCTTCTCTAGCAACGTCTTCTTCCTGGATCCAGCGGTCCATATACAGTAGGACACATTTGCCGGTTGGTACTACTGCGCATGCTCCCAAAGTTCACGAAGTTCAATCTGATGCTCGGTCTAAATTACCCAAGCAACAAGGCAGTGGTTTGAATGAAAGACTGGAATATTAATAGGAGTGGGCCTGAATAGAAGGATAAGTAATAATAACAATATATTTTTGGCTGCTGGGTCAATGACCCCGTTTGAAAGTTGGAAAATTAAATGTTGCCAGCATTCCCACAGGGGCAGATTTACTAAATTCACATGAAGGATTCGAAATTCGATCGAATTTTCAAAAAGATTCTAATTCGAATTTTCGAATGATTTTGAAGACCACTTCGACCAGTGAATTTTGAAAATTCGAACGAATTGAATGATTCTAATAATTCGATATTCGAATTCAAAGGATTTTCATTCCCCAACAATTCCCATGGTCGAATTTGAGGGTTTTTTAACCCTCAAATTTGACCCTTGGTAAATCTGTCCCTGAGTATGTTGCACCTACATGCACATCTAGTGGTCCAGGGCCAGATCCCAGGGTACTTAGCGAGCTTAGCTCTTTGATTGCCAAACCTCTTTACTTAATTTTGAAGGATTCATTGAGGTCTGGCATGGTCCCGAGAGACTGGCGAATGTGGTGGCGCTATTCAAAAAGGGATCCCATTTTCTGCCTCAAAACTACAGGCCAGTTGTTTTTAAACTTGTTTATTGATGACCTGGTGGTGGGCATTGAAAGTATGGTTTCTATTTTTACAGATGATACTAAATTGTGCAGAACTATATTTTCTTGCACGTTATGCACTTTGGCAAAAAATAACATAAATGCAAGTTATACACTAAATGGCAGTGTGTTGGGGGTTAATAGTGCTGCTCCAGTAGACTTCTGCACTGAAATCAATTTTTCAAAAGAGCAAACAGATTTTTTTATATTTAGTTTTGAAATCTGACATGGGGCTAGCCATTTTGTCAACTTCCCAGCTGCCCCTGGTCATGTGAATTGTGCCAGCACTTTAGGAGTGAACTGCTTTCTGGCAGGCTGTTGTTTTTCCTTCTCAATGTAACTGAATAGTACGCAGTGGGACATGGGTTTTACTATTGAGTGCTTTTCTTAGATCTACCAGGCAGCTGTTATCTTGTGTTAGGGAGCTGTTATCTTGTTACCTTCTCATTGTTCTTTTGTTAGGCTGCTGGGTGGGGGAAAGGGAGGGGGTGATAACACTCCAACTTGCAATACAGCAGTAAAGAGTGATTGAAGTTTATCAGAGCACAAGTCACATGACTTGGGGCAGCTGGGAAATTGACAATATGTCTAGCCCCATGTCAGATTTCAAAACGAAATATAAAAAAATCTGTTTGCTCTTTTGAGAAATGGATTTCAGTGCAGAATTCTTCTGGAACATCACTATTAACTGATGCATTTTGGAAAAACATTTTTTTCCATGACAGGATCCCTTTAAGAGGGGCTTGGATGATTTCTTGGACAGACAGAATATCTAAGGCTATTGTGACACTAAACTCTATAGTTAGTATAGATATATATATGCATATATAATTTATGTGAAGGTATGGAGGGGTGTGTGTATGGATGCTGGGTTTTAATTTGGAAGGTTTGAACTTGAACTTTTTTCAACCCAATTAACTATGTAACTATGTAGTGAATCATACTAACTCCATGACTGATGCTGCAAACAGGTTGTGCCTGCAGTGGCACTGAATGTTGTGTTGTGGATAAGAACATGGAAATCTTTCTCCATTTTTTCACTTTGTACATTGCATCTGCATTTATAAGTAATCCTTAGTATCTTCAACTGGTGTTTTATTCATTCTTATGAAGACTGTGGAGATCTCCCACAAGTTATACTGGAGTTTGCATGTTCCTTTAAGGAATACAGTTCTACTAAATTCATTTCAGTAACCAACACTTTAACATTGTATCCAAAAGCAGCAACAGGTCAGATTTATGTTGTAGAAAAACAAACATTTTGATTTAAAATGGAATAGCTAGTGATACATCTCCCAGACATGTCAGGCCCTTCATTTTAACCAACTGGATCTTATTTATGTAATAACAAGATACAAACCTACCTAGCTCATAGTATGAAACACACAAGACAAATTCCAAATATCTGGTATTTGGGCTTTATCTCTACTGCCCTCAAGTGTCAGCTTAAAATATGGAATCTGAAAAAAGTTAAAGGGGAAGTTGTTTTTCAATTAGTATGTTATGAATAATATCAATGTTCTCTTTATGTTTTCTATTTTTTACACTTATTTTATATAATTAGTTTATTCTGTTGACCATCTTTCTCTAAAACCATCAAATATGAGATTTCCCAACAAGGCCTGTGACTGCAAGGAACTCTTGTATAAACTGGCACCCTAAATTGCTATAATATATGGGATTTCCAATGCTGTGCCCTGTATGCATAATGTTATAAATGAGTAGCAAGAGACAGTATTGCCAAGCATTATCTTTTTTTTTTTTTTTATAATCTCTTTTATTTAGCATTTTACAATACGAGTATAGTCACAATAGGTACAGGCATAGTGTGATGTTGCATAAGGTTAAAATAGCCTTTAGGTTACAACTTTCAACTTTATCATTTGAATAGCATATGTATAGTTATGACTGTACTAAATAGAGAAGGTGGGGAAAACTTAAGGTAAATACAACTATGGAAAAGAGGGGAAAGAAAAATGTGTGAGGTACTTATGCAAGGAAAATATAGAGGTTACTGTTATATATTTATTCATCGTGAACCTATTACTGTCTGGATTCGCAATACTTTTGCCAGCCAAGCATTATCTTAACCAGGAAAAGATTTTAAGCTGATGAAGATTTCAGAATTTGTTACTGGATTATGCCGGTCTTGAAATAAAGCACATAGATAGAGCATGAGAACTTGCAAATATACTTAGGAACAGGTTTACTATTGAATTGTGGTCGAATTTAAAACCATCAAATTTGAATTTGAATGGTTTTACCGCAAAAAAAAAAAATTCAATCAAATGATTTTTAACCATTGGATCGAATTTTTTTATTCGATCTAAAAAAAATTTAAAAATCCTATGGGAGCTTCCCATTGGGTTTAATAGCAATTTGGTAGGTTTAATCTGGCGAACTAGGCAGTCGAATAAAAATTTAAAGGGCAAGTAATTCAACTGTCGAATATTCGAATAGAATTTTATTTGAATCATTCGATTCGATCGAATTTTCAAAATTCGATGGTCGAAGTGGCCATAAAAAATATTCGAAAATTCGAATCATTCATGTGAATTTAGTAAATCTGCCCCTTAGTGTGGATTTGTATAAATAGGACTGCAAGGGATCTTCTATGGGTTAGACACCACTACAGAGTATAGGAAAAAGATCATTGAAAAAGGAGTGGTAGGATTTACAAAGGTATTACAGGGCAACTTTCAGTTTTTCCTCCATTTACATGCTGTTTTATTAAATCATCTGGCGTATTTTGGGCCAGGACACATAAAAAAAGATAGGGGCACAGGAACCTGGAATAACAGACTAGATCAAGATAGGTTGCTTTGCTGATCAAGCTATGGAGAAATGCAAGAAGCCAGCTTATAAAAGGCCCCTAATTGATTAATAAATAACATATGTGCTTAAGAAAGTAAGCAGAGGAGAAGGGGAAGCAGGGAGAGATACTGGATGTACATGTAAAATACTGGCCAGGTGGCAACCTTACTTGTGTCTCAAAGTGCTTTTAAAATAAATTAAATAATACTTATTTTGTCCAAAGACCAAGGCATCCAAACACTAATTTATTTTGTTGTATAGATAGAACATGTTATGCATTGGTGCTTCACAACTAAGTTGGTGAGGACAGGATGGTGCATAACAGCAGAGTTGTGTAGGTGTATCATCTTCTCTGGAGATACTTATGGATATGAACAGGCATGATGGGCACAGGGGAAGGATTTCTTTGGAGCATAATCTCATTACTGCAATCAAAGCTTCTAGCAACTGGAATAGAGCATAGGGTAAAAGTACTTAGAAATGTAAATCCACACACAAAGTTCCATAAAAATGTTGCATTTTTCCCTTTGGTAAAAATGAAATTATTTGATTGATTAATGCTTTTTAAACTGCACAAAAGAAGCAGTGCATAGAAGATATCCTTGAACTAACCACTGGCAGAATTTTAGAATTTCTCTCCAATTCATATAGCCCTGAACTCCTGGAACTGAAGACATGTTTGTATGAATTTGACATTTTGTTATTCTTTGGCATCATTTTTGAGCCCGGTGCCCTTGACTTGGCGTTACCATCACTTAACCGGCCACTTCAGGAGCTCAGCAGGAGTCACATCACTTTGTTGCTGTGTAAAATGACAATGTGATATAATCTCGATGAAATGTATGAATTCATTGTTTTCCTTTGTGAGCTTCCGGTAGTGAAACCCAAGGCCACAGCACAGATTTCAGCACAGAAATGGAGACTGTCACAGCCTTTCATATTTAAACTGCAGCTTTGCTGGCTTTTATTTGCACAAAACACAAATCTTCAGCCCTCTGGCTTTACATGGGGAATCACATAGCTTCACATAAGCCTTAACAGTCCCTAATTCGCACCCTCGCCGGTGTACACGTTACTCACATTTCCTTTAGCCCTCACTGGCTTTCACTGGACCACAAATCACAGAATCCTCTCTGAGCACACTCAAGACACTCTTGTCTCCTAGAAGGGGGGTTTTCTTTTCCAGTCCAAGTCCAGTCCAGTCCAACTCAGGGAACCACTGCTCGCAGGCACCTTCCCTAACAGCCCTTACACACAGGTGTTTGTTACCTGCACTCTCATGCGTTCCGTTTGGCTGCATTCAGTCGCAGGGGAGCGCAGGTCTAGACGCACTCCATGCTTTTCAATGGTGGAGCGCAGGTAACAAACGCCCGTGTGTAAGGGCCCTTAAGGGGGTTTTCACTTGCCCCCTCACCCTCCTCCACTCAAGGAGATCTCTAGGGGGAAGCAGCCCTGAGATGTTGCTCCACACCTCCTTTTAACTACATATTAATTAGCAAACTACCTGTAATTAGGCAGCTGCAAAACCTTACATGGAGCAAGGAATGGATGCCCACCCTGCTCTCTTCCATTCACTCCAGGGACCCATAGTCCATATTTTCTTAAGATGGTACCGAATTTACATTAGGGATTCATCCCAGGGTAATTAAGGAGCTTAGCTCTGTGATTGTCAAACCTCTCTACTTAATTTTTCAGGATTCATTGAGGTCTGGCATGGTGCTGAGGGACTGGCGAATTGCATGTGGTGCCGCTATTCAAAAAGGGAACCAATTTTCTGCCTCAATACTATAGGCCAGTTAGTCTGACGTCGGTGGTAGGAAAGCTTTTCGAAGGATTTATAAAGTATAGGATACTGGACTTCATAGCAAATAACAATACTATGAGTTTGTGCCAGCATGGTTTTATGCGTAATAGATCTTGCCAGACCAACTTTATTTCATTTTCTGAGAAGGTAAGCAGGGACCTTGATTCTGGGATGGCTGTGGATGTGATTTACTTAGACTTCACTAAAGCATTTGATTCAGTGCCACACAGAAGGTTACTGATTAAATTAAGGAATGTTGGCCTGGAACATAGTATTTGTAACTGGATAGAGAACTGGCTAAAAGATAAAATACAAAGATTGGTGGTAAATGGAACATTTTCTAATTGGACCAGTGTTGTTAGTGGGGTACCGCAGGGCTCTGTACTGGGTCCCTTGCTTTTCAACTTGTTTATTAATGACCTGGATGTGGGCATTGAAAGTACGGTTTCTAGTTTTGCAAATGATACTAAATTGTGCAGAGCTATAGGTTCCATGTAGGATGCTGCCACTCTGCAGAGTGATTTGTCTAAGGGGTAGATTCATCAAAGAGTGAAGTTCCGCCACTAGAGGGAAATTCCACAGCTCTCAATTCATTTCTATGGGATTTTGCAAGGCGTATTCATCAATGGGTGAAGTGAAAGTTCACCCTTTGATGAATACGCCTTTAAAAATCCCATAGAAATGAATTAAGAGCTGTGGAATTTCCCTCTAGTGGTGGAACTTCACTCTTTGATGAATCTACCCCATAGTTGGGAAACTGGGCAGCAAACTGGAAAATTAGGTTCAATGTTGATAAATGCAAGGTTATGCACTTTGGCAGTGTCTTGGGGTTTTTATAGATAACAAGTTCTCTAATTCTGGGCAGTGTCATTCTGTAGCTACTAAAGCAAATAAAGTGAAAACATAATTATACCTCTTTATAGATCCCTAGTAAGACCTCATCTGGAATATGCAGTGCAGTTTTGGACTCCAGTCCTTAGGAGGGATATAAATGAGCTGGAGAGAGTGCAGGGACGTGCAACTAAACTGGTTAGAGGGATGGAAGACTTAAATTATGAGGGGAGACTGTCCAGGTTGGGGTTGTTTTCTCTGGCAGAAAGGTGCTTGCGAGTGGACATGATTACACTTAGAGGACATTATAGACAAATATCAGGGGACCTTTTTACCCATAAAGAGAATCACCGCACCAGAGGCCACCCCTTCAAACTAGAAGAAAAGGACTTTCATTTGAAGCAGCGTAGGTGGTTCTTCACAGTGAGGACTTTCAAAAGGGGCTTGGATGATTTTTTTGGACAAACATAATATCAAAGGCTATTTTGATACTAAACTCTACAGTTAGGGGCAAATTTACTATTATTCCCCAAAATTAGCTCGATCAAATTCGAAATTCGATAAGCATTTGACCATCGAATGCTTATCGAATTGTTTTAGGCTATCATTTTGCTGGCTATTCGATTTCTCTATGAATTAGTACTATCGGATACTGATCGTTCGATTTCACGAAAAAAACACATAAAATTTCCTTCGAGCCTCTGAAAAATTTGTATGATTCGAATGATCGAACATTTCGATCATACAAATGGTATTCGAGCAGGACTTAGTCTCAGAAGCCTATGGGGGGTTCCCATGCGCACCTGCTACACGTAAAGTCGCCTGCGCCTATTCACACGCGGTGACGCGATTTTAAAAGACGCTCAAAATTGCTTCGCCAGATTCACCAGGCGAAAGATCTCACCGAAAACTCCCCGTGCGGACGAGTGCTAAAACCAAAATAGTAACTTTTAAAAAAATAATTAATACTGTATATAATCAGGCCCGGAATGGTAATCTGTGGGTTCTGGCAAATGCCAGAGGGCTGCTGTAAGTTGCCATAGACAATCACTATATGCTGCTGTGTAGCCATGGGGACTGCTTTTCAGGCTGGAAAAAAAGAAAAGGCAAAAGTTACATAGTAGATAACACATAAGCCTTGTAGAAAACAATGGTGTTTTATCAGTTATCTGCAATATAATCTTGAGACTATTCTCTTGTTTTCCAGCTTGAATGGCTGCCCTCCAGCTTGTTTATATAAACTATACTAGTCATTCTGAAGGAAACACATAACTTTTACCAGTGCAGGGCAATACTACATTATAATTTAATTACTCTAATATACTTTCAGTTTTTGGTGTTACTGTTCCTTTAACTATGCTTTTAGATAAATGAACTAATGATACAGTGACACCTACTGGCAAGATGCCAAATAGTTGACAACATTAATTCAGCCAGCAGAATACTTAATAGTAAAATTATGGGTAATACAAATATATTTTTCTGTCTTTTATCATCATCTATTGCATTTGCGGAATCAAAAACAAGACACGATTTAGAGATTACCTGAAACTACTTATCTGGAAATAGTAAACACATTTTTATTTTCAAGATTTTAATGTTGAAAAATTATGAAATGAATACATTTATACACACGGTTTTACAACCTTGCAAGTGCAGGTGATTTTCATGGACATCTAGTACAATTTGCTACTAAGTAATATTGTACCCAGTTTGCAGCAAGCAGTTATTTACTGGGCATAGGCATTAGGCTGGAGGCCACACTAACAGCTGCACAAAACCCAAATATCTTGCTGGAATGTGCAAGCAACTAAAATGAAATATATCAAGGCATATTTTCATCAGATTCATTTTATCTCTGTGGCTTAAGGCAATGGGCAATGGTTAATTATGACAGAAGTTATAGCATCAACAAATAATTTACTAAAACATTTTGTAAGCTGTAGAAAAATGTTCACTGTGAGCCTCTAAACACATTATATATTATATAACTGTGCCACTATATTATGCCCCATTCTTACCAGTTGTGTTGCCTACATTCCAGAAAACTGGGCATATGTTCTCAGAGATGGGAAGGGGGTGGGGGTAAATCAGAAAGGTCAATAAAACCATTGAAAACCACAGTGATTTCAATTTAAGTAATATTATGAATGCTCGGTCTTTTAAATGACCTAAGACTACACCGCATTGTATGTGTATGTACCATATAGCATAGGATTTTAGGTGCCACTACATAGTATCTTTTTGCCTTTTGTTATCTGCATCATGCTGCAGTATTATAAAACAACAGTATCCTTCAGAATCCCTGACCTTTCCAGAATCTTACAGAGATCCTGAATCCTATGGAGGAGCAGACAGACAATACACAAGTCTTTGTTCAGATTCGTTAACTATTTGCCATATCTGAGATTATTTTCTCAAAAATAACAATTGCAGTAACACGTCATACTTTGACAGTGACCTATTGTGTGGTTCTGCATTATGTAGCATCACTGGCAACTAATAAAACGAACATAAGCTGCTGAGGGTGTATGTACTTTGGCTGCAGGTGAAAATATCTACTTTCATAGTAACAAACAATGTTGATGTATGGTTTTGTACAGTGAAATAATATGAATATTTTCAATGGTTGCTAGAATCAGTGTACATGGTCCCAAATGGATTTAATCACTAAGTATTTCTTACAGTTCTTCTTTATTGCACGTGCCTTCCTACTCATCTGGCACCCTATATTGCAGTGGTTTGGGACAACCCTTAGCGTGTCAAACCAATGTCCAAACCGCCACTTGCACATTGCACATTGCAAGGCCCAATGGGGCTGCCACTCCTCTAGGGCCTATGCATTTCACTTCAGGAGGAGCCCTCCGCTACTCGGAAGCTGCCTGGTCTTAAAGTGAGAGAACCAATGCAAGAGTTCTGGACAGACAAGGGAGCCATAACATGCAACAGGAGGAACAGGGTTACAGAAGTAGTCGTAGAACAGGCTGGGGTAAAAACCCCAGTGCAGTACGGAATCAGGAACCAGAAGAGTAGTCTAGGACACAGGCCAGGGTAAAACCAATCAGTAAACACAGTACAAAGTCAGGATCTGGAAGAATAGTCAGTAACAGGCTATGGTCAATACAGGCAGCGAATAATGAAATGACACTCGTGCATAGATCCCAGCGACAAAACCTGTGCTGTCTCTCAGATACTATTACAATAATGCTCCATTGACTACTACATAGTTCAAAATATCAGCAAGTATATAATGTATCGCCAACAAATAGCACAGAAAATTGCTCTAAAAATCCAAGCCTATTGATAAAAGGATATCCAGTAAGTAGGATCACATCATTGTTGTTGGTTTCAGTGCCTACAGATCTTTATCTTGCATCCCTGTTGATGGCTCCATTACCTATTCTAACAGACAGCCCTATAACAATGGAACAGCACAGAAGCCATAGCAAGGTGTGTTTGCCTACAAATTTCTGAAATAAGTGGCACAGTAAGGTATGCCATACCCAGACTTCCTGAAATTCCTGGGGGTAGTGATAAAAATAGGAGCTATGGTTTTTATTCTGCCTGTAGCATTTCCCAGCAGCACAGAGATTCCTGAAATTCTGTCCCAGCTCAGGATTGAACATATGGTAGAGAAACACGTGCCACCAGTTACACAGCACAATGCTAAAATGAATTCAACCCTCCTGCACTGTAGAAAAGGAGACTGGATAGAGTTTCACAACAGACTACAAAATAATTACATGTAGATCATTCTTTAAAAATATGCAGATTCTGTTGCAGAAGCAACTATAAGGGAGTAACTAAAACACTAAGTTTCAGGCGTGCATACTTTGAAAGTATAAGGGCACATTTGCAATATATTAAGTGGGAAATGCTTTTCACAGGGTTATACACAGAACACAAATGGGAAGTCTTTAAATGCTTCTTAATAAATATACATGTCAATATATTCCCCTTGCAAGCAAGGAACGTCATTGCAAAGCAAAACCTTTTTGGTTCAGTAGAAGTGTTGGTGTTGAGGTGGGTAAGAAAATACATGCTTTTATGACTTTCAAGTTAGCTGGGACAGCCAAATCATTTATAACAGGGATGTCCAACCAGTGGCCCGTGGGCCAAATGCGGCCCAGGGTAGATATGAATGCAGCCCTGCTTGAAACGATCTGTTCTGAGGAAACGTCATGTTTCATAGGATATAGGAGTAGGCAGGAGGTGGTACTCTGTCCATTGCCCAGTTAGTAGTAAAAATAATATAATAATGTCCATTTAATATCCATGTGTCCCATATTCCAGTGTATAGCTCCATCTGGTTATCCAACTTGTATTGTACATCTTTTCTGTGCATTTTCTTTACTTTTACAAATCAAAAGTGTTTGTGTATTTCATGTGTGGCCCCAGACAATTTTTCTTTTTCCAATGTGGCCCAGCAAAGCCAAAAAGTTGGACACCCCTGATTTATAAGGATTTAATAAATAATGCAAAAAGCTATCAGGCAAGCTAAAATCGATGTGGAAAAGGATATTGCAGTAAGCAGTAAAAAGAATCCAGAATTATTTTTTAAATATGTTAATAGTAAAAAAAAAAGCAGGAAGGGAAGGGACCTTTAATGTCAGAGGGGGTCAGCTGGTTGATGAGAACAAGGAAAAAGCTCAGATTCGGAACGCATGTTTTTCATCTGTCTACACAAATGAGGAACCAGCTAATGAAGGCTTCCTTATTTATAGTCCCGATTCTAGTAATACACCTAATGATGCATTGTTCACACAAGATAAAATTCAAAAGAGACTAGAACATGTTAAGATAAACAAAGGTCGGGGGCTAGATGGTATTCATCCCAGGGTACTTAGCGAGCTTAGCTCTGTGATTGCCAAACATCTCTACTTAATTTTTCAGGTTTCATTGAGGTCTGGTATGGTGCCGAGAGACTGCCGAATTGCTAATGCGGTGCCGCTATTCAAAAAGGAATCCCGTTCTCAGCCTCAAAATTATAGGCCAGTTAGTCTGACGCCGGTGGTAGGAAAGTTTTTCGAAGGGTTAATAAAGGATAAGATAGTGGACTTCATAGCAAATGACAATACTATGAGTTTGTACCAGCATGGTTTTATGTGTAATAGATCTTTACCTTCTCTTTTTATGAGAAGGTAAGCAGGGACCTCGATTCTGGAATGGCAGTGGATGTGATTTACTTTGCTAAAGCATTTGATACAGTGCCACACAGAAGGTTATTGGTTAAATTAAGGAATGTTGGCCTGGAACATAGTATTTGTACCTGGATAGAGAACTGGCTAAAAGACTACAAAGGGTGGTGATAAATGGAATTTTGCAGCTGGACCAGCGTTGTTAGTGGGGTACCGCAGGGCTCTGAACTGGGTCCCTTGCTTTTCAACTTGTTTATTAATGACCTGGAGGTGGGCATTGGGAGTACTGTTTCTGTTTTTGCAGATGATACCAAATTGTTTGATGTAGGATGTTGCACTACGAAAATTCACTAAAGTGCAAAGTTATGCTCAGTTCGGCGAACGGTAGCGTAGTTGCGCTAATGTTACTTTGTTATTTACACTAGCGATGCCTAATTTGCATACGGCGCAAATTTCAAAGTATAATAGAATTATATGTTACAGCCACTACATTACACTACACAAGCCCAGGAAACCTTTACAAAAAAAAATTAAGTTGTCCTATTGCCCTAAACATGTGCCCCCGATATAGTTGAGTTGCCATATGTTAGGAAATGTAGGGGGGAAAGAGGGTAACCCCCCAAAAAAATTTTGCTCTTTTTCACCCTACAAAAGGTAAAACACGCCATTTTTTTTTCAAACTCCCATCTATTGTATTGAACTTCGCCAGGTCTGACCTGGCGATGTAACGTCTAGCGTAAGTGGTAACGTTCAGTAAAATGGTCATCTTAGTGAATTTGCGTAATTACTATCCTTCGTCAGAGCGAAACTTCGCCTGGCGTTAGGGTGCGAAGTTGCGCAAGTCTATCTACTTCGCTAGCGAAAATTTGCCAGAGTCGGTGCAAAGTAGCGAATTGACATCACGCTGGCGAATTAGTGCTAGCATTAGACGCTTCACACTTTAATGAATCTGCCCCTTAGGGTTTTTATAGATAACAAGTTGTCTAATTCTGGGCAGTGTCATTATATAGCTACTAAAGCAAATAAAGTTCTGTCTTACATAAAAAAGGTATATAGACAAATACAATAGGTCTTCTGCACTCAACCCACTATCAATATATATCAGTATATATCAGTGAGACATTTTGTGCATACAGCTACTAAAAAATGCCTTACCCTTTAAACAAAACAGGGATTGTTTGTCCATATATTGCACTATATTTAAGTTGGCCAACTACGTCAAAGTCATCCCATATCTGGCCAGTCCTACTCTCAAGTTCCATCTGATTCATTAAGAATTCTATTACTTCATTATACATTTTACAAAGGGACTAAGTTTTACCTGCAACTTATTTGCTGCTTTCGAAGTAAAACTCCCAACCTTGGTTGCCCTTTTATTAGACACCAGTGGGATCACCTGACTAGAGCTGGGAAGGGTGGGGGCTAC
>CM044431.1:57765087-57776222 GCA_024363595.1 Xenopus borealis
TAAGCTGGCCAACTACGTCAAAGTCATCCCATATCTGGCCAGTCCTACTCTCAATTTTCTTGAACTTAACAGGGCTAAATGGGAATCTGACAACAATTCATGTTAGGTCCTTATGAGGTTCTTACATATTCTTACTTTTAGCATTTTGGAGGGATACTTGCACAAACAATATTCAGGTTTGGTCCACTTACCAAAACCAGCCAAATTGTATGCTTGTATGGCTACAGAGCTGTGTGACAGTAATTAGGCAAACAGGCCTGGACTATTATATTCACACTGTGGCTTTGTAACATTGAATCCTGAGATTGAGTCCAACCCCGGACCAATCTGTGAGATGTTTGCATGTTCTCCCTGCATTCTTCACACAGGGAATAATTAACAATCTCTATAAGCACTACGTAAAGATGTTGGTTCTATATAAATAAAGTTTAATACATTTGTATTTCAGTATTTTCAGTGGTATAAAAGGAAAATGAAGAAGACTACTACACATTTAATAACCATACAAGTCTTATAATTCCAGTTTCAGAAAAGATACTGGAATTATAAGACTACGTGTAGGATTGCTGCCATTTGTCTCAAGCCACTGAACATCCAAAAGCCAGACTGTCTGACTAAAACAGGTGCTGTTTGCCCTCTGTCTGACACAAAATAATCAGTGATACATCTATGTGTTGTACATGAAACAACAGCTCCCTCTTCTGATATACGTGTATTTCTGCTTTTCAGTTTTAAAATGAGCAGTCACAAATATTGCAGCTCCTACCACTGGAAAAGTATAAATGAGTAACTTGTAATTTAGGTAATCAAGTCAGATCATGAGCCCATATCTTGTTTATTTCCACAGAATAAACATATCTTTTTTCCTTTTGGTTTCTGCATGCTGGGGATTATCTGTGTTATTATAGGATTCTGGTATCTCTTTGAACTATAGTTTTTTATGTACAGGATTTAAGAAAATCCACTGAGTTGACTCACTGCTATGAAATGTGCTATTTATGATAATGTTTCTCTGGTCATGTATCTATATCATAGTACGCCCCCATCTGACTTCTTATAAGGATATTTTAATCACAATAGGAGCCCTGTGGATTGTAAGAAAGAGTTTCAGTTCGCTTGTCCTTAGACAATGACTGCTTGTGCACAGGTAAAACTGCAAACTTGGGGAGATAAAGAAAATTAAAAAATATTTGCAGTTTTTAATATTTCCATTACACAAACCTATAGGGAAAATATACCACAAGTAGCACTATGGGAAGCTGAATTTTGCCAAAGACAAGAGGTCCTCTTATCAATATATTTAAGACATTGAGACATTCTGTGCATACAGCTACTAAAAAATGCCTTACCCTTTAAACAACAGGGATTGTTTGTCCATATATTGCAATATATTTAAGCTGGCCAACTACATCAAAGTCATCCCATATCTGGCCAGTCCTACACTCAATTTTCATCTGATTCATTAAGAATTCTATTGCTTCATTATACATTTTACAAAGGGACTAAGTTTTACCTGCAACTTACCTGCTGCTTTCAAAGTAAAGCTCCCAAACTTGGTTGCCCTTTTATTAGACACCAGTGGGATCACCTGACTATAGCTGGGAAGGGTGGGGGCTACAACAAGGAGTTGGTCACTGCTCCAGTATAACTACAACAAACAAGAAAAAGTTGTGCTCACCACTAATTTTAAAACCATTAGGCAGGGGTGCAATGAGGCTGTGACCACAAAATACATAGACAAAGAGTCAAAGACAAGAGGTCTTTGAATTTTTCCATCACCCTAAACACTGGGTGACAGGGCTGGAACTAGGGGTAGGCAGAGTAGGCGGCCACCTAAGGCGCAGTCATAGGGGGGGCACACTTTAGAAGGGAAATCATTTTTTTTTAATTTCTTTAAGTTTTAACTTCACCCCTGTCTCCAGCAGCAGTGTTCTGCTCTACTTCAGTCCCCACCTCCCTCTTACTTGCCCTTTGCCTGGCACAGATCTGGGGCAATATTTTTGCTGCTGCTCTGGCACAGGCTGGTGGCACAGGTACAGACTTGGGGGGCAATGGCTGGTGGCACGGGTACAGACTTGGGAGGCAATGGCTGGTGGCAGAGTTACAGACTTGGGGGCAATGGCTGGTGGCACAGGTACAGACTTGGGGGGTCATGACTGATGGCACAGGTACAGACTTAGGGGGCAATGCTGGTGGCACAGGTACAGATTGGGAGCAATATTTAGGGTGCTGCTGGCACAGGTACAGATTGGGAGCAATATTTTGGGTGCTGCTGGCACAGGTAAAGATTGGGGACAATATTTGGGCTGCAGGCTGACACAGGTACAGATTGGGAGCAATATTTTGGGTGCTACTGGCTGGCACAGATACAGATTGGGAGCAATTTTTGGGTGCTGCTGGCTGGCACACGTACAGTTTGATTCATTAATGTGTTATAAGTTTTCTTTATTTAAGAAAAAGTGAATAGGTGGGAAATGGTCATACAGAACGGGGGTGGGGGGTCGCTGATTGAACCCCTTGCCTAGAGTGCCAAACTATCTTGGCCCAGTCCTGCTGGGTGATGATAGATCTGTTCTGAATAAATCCCCAGCATAACTATGACCAACTGGGTGATGCTGGGTGTGCTGAGAACTGCCTCTGCCCCTTAACTTTTCACAGCTGACGATTGCTCACACAAAACTTTTCATTAAACTCTAACATCTTTAGTAGGTTTAGTAGGTTAAACAAAAATGCAGTGGCTAAACCACCCAAAGAACCCCAGTGTGGCATTACCCTTATAGAATACTGATTACCCAGTATAACAACTTGTGTAATCGCTGGTCGAGTAGACACTGTAAGTAAGTGCCCGGGCTCTTCCCTAAAATACCAGACAGATAAACTCAGATTTGCCCCCTATCAAAGCAAAGTGGAAGAGGACTCGGAACCTTGGCTCTCCAGCTGTTAAGGAACTACAAGTCCCACAATGCATTTGCCTTTATGAATCATGACAGACTCCTTCATTGCATTCTGGGACTTGTAGTTCCTTAACAGCTGGAGAGCCAAGGTTCCTGATCCCTGGCGCTGTTTTGCCTTCCCTTGAATTTCTTTTCAATTCTTAATAGAGCATATATGATTACTAAAAAGGCCTTGCCAGTATTAAAACAAGCCTTATAAATAAGACTGAGCTAAATAATGATATTTGTAACTTCATGTGTCTTTGTACAACTAAGGACTGTAATCATAACACCTCTGGTTACATGTACCTGCCTGTATTCAGCAGTGCTATAATCGGGGGGGGGGGGATGGTGCATGTAGCCATCACACCCCCACCCATTCAACATTCCCAAACTTGCAAGTCATTCAGATGCATAAGTTAGGGAGATCTGTAATAAGTCAAATCAGCTGGAGTTTCTATATTTCCTTTTTCCCTCGAGACATTTTGCTAGTCATTCAACTGGCTTTCTCAATTAAGAATGTCCTGTACAAAAATGGTATATAATCACAAATATTTTGGTACAGGACATTCTGAATTGAGAAAACCAGTTGGATGACTACAGAAACGTATTCAAGGAAAAAGAAAAGTCCAGTTGATTACTATAAATATACAAAGACCTGGATGAATGAGAACATTCACAGTCAAGTTAAGGAGAGGATGCAGGTCTCAGCAGGACCCTGTCCTCAGCACATGCCAAGTGGCAGAGCACAGCCAGACTGAAGGGGTAGGGGGGATGGCGGAATAATCAATAAGGGATGCACTCTTGAACCCCTTAGTACTCTTGCACTTCTTCTTCCAGTTGCTGTAATTGACCCCCGCTTTTTTTGCCTATGCTAACTTCTGGAGAAGGTTCATAACATTTTTGCCACATCTTCAAGGATATATCGGAGCTTACTACCATTAAAAGTAAAAATGTTTTTTTACTCTCCTGGGTCAATAATTCCATAGCAATTCTGATCTTTCTTGACTTTATATACTAAAATGTGAGCCTTTTGCAGCCATCATGTCTAAGAGGACAGAAAGATATTTTATACCCTAATTCCTTCTACTCCATAGAACAAAGTCAAGTCGAGAAAAACATTGATGTGGGATTTTGCCCATTAGTAGGCCAATTGCCAATTACTGGGTCCTCTTCCTATTAAGAAATAGATCAGTCTTGAGCATTCAAACCAGATCAGATTTTATATTCCTCTTCCAGCTCAACTCTTTCTTTTGTAGCAGTAATGGGGTAGAACATAAAGTGAAATAGAGTGTGGACTAATGATCCCTAGCTGTAACTTGTAAAGTGGAAGTACTAACTTTAAAAGCATTTGCAAAGACTAAGTCCAGGTGACATTTATAGGTGGTTTTTACAGAGAGATCAATTAAATGTTGCATAAGTTGTTCCCCCCAAATGTTCCATTTTCAGTTCATTGCTGGGATTTACAATTCTATATTTATAATTCTGTTACATTTATTTCACACAAGAATTTGAGCTTCCCTTTCTGTTCACAGATCACATATTATGTCATTATGCAAACTCTTCCCTGCCAGCTATGGGAAAGCTTAATAAAAGGAAAGGGGAAGGATAAAATATTCTAACCTTTATAATGACCTCATGTCTCCTTCTCAGTGTTGTCAGTCACTAATGCACAAGGGCGGCAGTTAGAGGTAATTTAGAGCCAAGGCATGTGCCAATAGCGGGAATTAAAAAGAAGCAAAAAAATAATAAATGACCAGTTTAGGGTCCAGAAAGACAAAGTAGTAGCTTGGAGTCTACATCCTATGTATAGTTTTATTTATACGGTGCTACTTGAGTTCTGCAGAACAAATAATTCATAGGAGTCAATAATACATACAAATAAGTACAAAGAACAATAATAGATACAAATAAATACAAAGTACAGTGTCAAGGAAACAAGAGGATTGAAGTTCCTGCCCATATAAAGCTTACAGTCTAAATGGGAGGGTAACGTGCAGGCACACATTGTTCTTTCCATGGCTCTCTGCCATTTAAAAGCCCACACATATGATAGAGTTCTGAGATAAAAATGGAACTTTGTAATCAGGTTGGCAGCCAAACAGAACAAGAAATACTGAAACTGCTTGTTTCTGTCGTGGGGCAATTTGGAGTTAACTTAGTGGCATTAATGTAGCAGAAGAGCATACTCTGTAGAGAAGCAAGGACTTAGAAGCCACACCTTTTCTGATGCAGCCAATAGGGGTTTGTTCACAGATGCAAATTCAAGAGCACTAAAGTTGGCCATACAGGTAGAGATCCGCTCGTTTGGCGATGTTGCCAAACGAGCGGATCTCTCCCCGATATGCCCACCTTGAGGTGGGCGACATTGGGCTGATCCGATCGTGGGCCCTAGGGCCCTAGAATTTGAAAAAGGGCTGTGAACAAGCCCGAAACGTCACATTGTTGCAGATCCTAAAAGCCACATGGAAGGCTTTTTAAATGGAAAATCCTCTTTGGAGCTGTGTCATACTTCACATTGTTTGCTAAATCGGTGAGTGTGTGGGCCACCGGACACGTGCACCACTTGAGAAGAAATAAGTGGATAGTGGGTGAGTGCTGACTAAAAAACTTTCTATTGGTTTAGCTTAGGAATTGTCATAAATGATCAAAACAGCACAAGTCAAATAATATTTGCCAGAAGCCGATACAGCAAGACTGATTAATAATCATATTATGCAGACTGCACTGGGTCTGTGGATACAAATCTACACAGTTTTTACAGGGAAATAGACAAAGCTGCTCAAGTTCTGGGAGTAAGGTGGGGAGCGCCGTTTGAAAGTATGATCGTTTCACTGCAGAGCAGTTAGGGACTGTCTGAAGTTTTCTAACTGCAGCTGTCAGCAGTGCCAGTCTTAAGCACATTGGACCAATTTGGCCCAATTGGGCCCCGCTCTTATGGGGGCCCCACTCCAGTGAAAACTCTGATTCCTATTCCCTTAATTCCCCAGTAGCGCAGGCTACCCCTAATCCAGATTGGCCCAGCCCACTCAGACCTGATTGGCCCAAGCCACATCTGAACTTGATTGGCCCAGCCCAGCCCACCCCCAATTCAACCAGCCCACCCCAAACCCAATTGACCCAAATAACAAGTGAAATGTATTAATGTTGTATATATAATCGATGGTGCTGCACACACACACAGTTTACAGTGGTAACCAAAATTCGCTTTTTTAGTGCACTTTTTTTAATGCACTTTTTTTAGTGCACATAGATTAAACAAAGCAAGGGGACATTTTCTCCCAGTTGCCCAGCCTGCCCCCATCCCCAACTGGCAGTCGTCACTTGGACAGAGGGGAAAGCAGGCACTATTTGCCCATCCAGCTCTGTGACCCTGCGACAGTCAGTGAATTTTCTTCTAGGGGGCCCTGCCAAAATGGTTCCAATTGGGCCCCGTACTTGGTACGACCGGCCCTGGCTGTCAGAGCAAGAAAAACGAAGGGGGAATTTCACTGCATACAGTCAGTTTTCTTATAAAAATGGTACACATTTTTTTAAATTAAAGTATAATGGAGATAGATTTCTTTTTCATTAAAGAAAGTAGAAATGGGATTTAATTTTTTTGCCTTTACATCCCCTTTAAGGCATAGAAACGTTTAATTAAATTGGGGGTATAACCTTGCGTTTATTACACGCTACAGCATTTCCAAGCAATCCCAGCCCAATGCCATAGGAGCATCTCCCATTCATTTAGAGCAAAATAGGCTATATGTGATACTACAAGTGCCATAAGACATACTACCAAGACTGAAAAGATTTTAGGCTGCTAACATTTTTAAATAATGCACCTCCCAGACTACAGTTGAAACAGTTCTGCAGCATATCTATAAAACTTTATGTAGTTTCATGGGAAAGGATAAAAAAGATTTGCAGGTATCCTCAGACAGGGCACATAAAGATACTTGGCTAATGCTGAACATCATGAAGATAGGTGTATATGTAACCTTTCACAGACAGTATTTAGAGAGTTACAGCATAGCAGTGAATGTTCACTCTCTCCTAGTACTGCATTTTAGTCAGTGAGTTACAATGGCTGACTTTCCCTGAGAGCTCTCCACACCCACTCCAACACTGTTTTCTTTTTAATATTATGTCATTCTGCACTTCCAGTAAATACAGCTTAAACATTTCTTTTTCTTTGGGCTGCAAAGGTATGGTATGAAAAGTATGCAATGTACTGAACAGAGGTACAAGAAAGAAGCTGTAGATCAACATTTACAAAGGCAATCAGAACTGATTTCCAAAGCACCTCAATACACCCAGTATCACAAGTATTACTTCGATAAAGGGCCAGCAAACAGAGAAATATTCATAATAATGGAATGTGTGGAATTCTGATTATGCATTTTTCTGTTTAATTGTCCACAGCTGTACAGCTGAAGTATTTCCTGGAGCTCTCTGATATAAACTGGTTATTGCTCTTCTGTTTGATCCCAAATCCCTACTGTAAGATTTATCAAGGGAAATCCGACCATCAAATTGACTACTTCAATAGTCAAAGTATATTTTCACTCAAAACGGCCGGGTTCGATTGAAGTAAAAATCGTTCGATTGTACGTACGATTAAAGCCTCCGGTTTGGAGGTTTGCTAGTATAGAATAGTCGAAGATGATCAAAGGTAGCCTTTGTCCCACTTCCGTTCAAATCTATCAATTGGAACGTTTAATGCCCTACTTTCTTTTTGTAATTTTTTCACACAGGAAGCCCTCTGGAGGCCATTTTAGGTGCATTTGTGCGATTATTGTGCACTTGCTATTAGACTACACAGGTAGGATTGCCACCTTTTCTTGAAAAAAATACCGGCCTATTGATCTTTTTTTCCTATTAATAACATTGGGATCAACCATCAAAAATACCGGCCAGGCCGGTAAAATACCGGCCAGGTGGCAACCCTATACACAGGTGGAGGAGGTGTCTCAGGCAAGCTGCTTTTTTTCTTTGCTCAAAATGGCTGGAAGGAGGAGGATTGAGGAGGAGGGGGAATGCCTCTCTAGCCCTGTGGAGGTGCCAACGGTGGCTGGATCCCACATAGGGTTGCCACCTGTCCGGTTTTGACCCGGACAGCCCGGTATTTTGAAGGGCTGCCCGGGTCAATGCTTCCTGCCAGGTTTTCCAAATAAGGAAAACCGGGCGGGATTAGCTTGATTGACGCCACGATCGTCGATAGCGGCGTCATAGCTCCGCCCACTGCCGTCACGGGCCCGCCCATCAACATCACGGGCCCGCCCACTGACGTCACGGGCCCGTCCCCCTGTCCGGCTTGAGCCACAGGGAAAGGTGGCAACCCTAATCCCACACTATGTGGGATCTTAGTCGCCGCAGGAGGGGGACAGAGGGGGGGGCCACTGATTGGGGAGTCACAGGGAGGGTTTCCTGAGGGGAGGAGGAAGAGAGTGGGGGTCCCGTGGGGAGGGAGAGAGTAGTTCGGGGGGGTCCCGTAGAGGGGGAGGAGTGGTCAGATGGGGGGTCCTGTGGGGGGTTGGAGCATAGGCATGGTGGTCCCATAGAGAGAGGGAGGGGTGTAGGGCAGGAGGGTCCCATAGAGGGGGGGGAGTAGGGCAGGGGGTCCCGTAGAGGGGTAGGAGCATAGGTCAGGGGGATCCCAAAGAAGCGAGGAGCATAGGGCAGGGGGGTCCCGTAGAGGGTGGAGGAGCATAAGGCAGTGGGGTCCCATAGAGGGGAGAGCATAGGGCAGGGGGGAGGAGTGTAGTGTAGGGAGGGTGTCCCCCAGGGCACGCTGCGTGTCACGCTCACCATTTGGGGCACGCAGCGTGTCTCGCTCACCCTCTGGGGCAGGCGTGTCATGCTCTCCACCCAGGGCTCAGAGAGGCTCCCCTAGGAGGAGGCCACAGAGGCACCCGGCAGCAGTGAGGTGGAGGAGGTGGCAGCACCAACACCCTCAGAGAGGAGACAGGAAGATGATGATGATGACGGAGGAGAGGAGGCTCCCACCACCAAAATGGCCTGAAGGTTTACCAGTGACGAGAATGGAGCACTGGTGGATGAGGTGTTAGCGCGATGGGATGTGTTGTTTGGGAGTCAGTCCCAACGCGTTAGTGCTGCCAGATGCCAACAACATTGGCAGCAGGTTACGGACAGAGTGAACGCTAAAGGCGCTATACACAGGGATTGGAGGACGGTGTACCAGTGCTAGTGACCTGAAGCGTTGGTTAAGGGCAAAGCTAGTTACCAGGAGAGTAAAAGCCCAGAAGACCGGCTGAGGGCATGTCCCTCTACTCAGGCTGAAGTCCTATGAGTGCCGGCTTCCAGACACTATGGGCATAGAGGTCTGTGAAGGACTGGACACAGACTGGAGAAGTAAGTAGACTTTTATAGAAACAAATACTGTATCTGACTACTTACACACAGTGTTGGACTGGCCCACAGGGATACCAGGAAAACTCCCGGTGGGCCCAGGTGTAAGTGGGCCCTCTTGCTTCTAACAATTTGGCCTATTTCATGTTCATTTCCTATTTCTTTATGTGGAAAAAGAGGTTTAGTAATGGAAGAATAGAGTATAGTAAGTAGATAAAAAGGAATAGTAGAATAAAGAGGTTAATGAGGAGAGAAGGAATAATAGTTTGGAAAGTTGGGCCCCTGGTCTAAGGTTTTCTGGTGGGCCCCTGGCATCCCAGTCCGACACTGCTTACACATCATTATTCGATCATTATTCGATCATCAAATGATCGAATATCGATTAAAAGGGTAGCCTAGAACTATTTTCGAATGCTAATCGAATATCGAGTGAATTTGAACTATTTTTGGGGAATAATAGTAAATTTGCCCCTAAGTCCTGCTCGATACCATTCGTACGATCCAATCGTATGAATTCATTGAGAAATCGGATATCGAGCAAAATGATAGCCTAAAACAATTCAATAAGCATTCGATGGTCGAATACTTATCGAATTACGAATTTGGTTGAGCTTTTTTCTGCAAATAATAGTAAATTTGACCCTTTGTGTATGCCCAGGATCAATACTGAAATAGACTGGTCTGCTCAAGAACTAATTGATTGCCTAACTAAGTAAATGGGGACACAATGGGAAAAGCAGAAACATGTCACATAGTGATCTCTCTAGATCAGAGAAAGATCAGAGGAGGACACCCCCACACATTCCAACAGATCTAATATGCCAGCATATTTTTTAGGGGCAATTAAGAAACAGACATCACTGGGAGTGGAATCGTGGCAGGGGGAGGAAAACTCAGAGATTTTAAATGTAATCAATCTGAGAGCTCCCCCTGCTGTTCATGAGTATGATTGTTTCTTTGCAGAGAATTTAGGGACCGTCTGACAATTCCTATCCATAGAAGTAAATGAAGGGAGAATTTCACTGCACACAGTCAGGCTTCTTATAAAAAACTGTACAAATTGTTCTATTAAAATATATTGGAGATAGGTTTCTTTTTCATTAAAGAAAGTAAAAATGGGATTTTATTTTTTGACTTTCCTTGTCCTTTAGTGAACTACTGATGGAACAGGCTGAGCAAACAAGTTCCATAAAGCCGAAAAGTCGATTTATGCCCCCTAGGAATACTAGCTCCACAGATACTACTTTTGGTGAACAATTTATGGGATTTCATGAGGTTATCAAGAAATGATCATCTGAGTACAGAAGAAAAACTAAAAGAAATTACAACAAACAAGTAAAAGTTGTGCTCACCACTAATTTTTAAACCCATTAGGCGGGGGTGCAATGAGGCTGTGACCACAAAAATACATCTAGACAAATACAAGAGGTCCTCTGCACTCAACCCATTATATTGCAATATATGGACAAACAATCCCTTTTTTGTTTAAAGGGTAAGGCATTTTTTAGTAGCTGTATGCACAAAATGTCTCAATATCTTAAATATATTGATAATGGGTTGAGTGCAGAGGACCTCTTGTATTTGTCCATGAAATAAATTACGACATGGGATTGTGTAATCATTAAACCCTCCAATAGGTGGGGTAATATAGTTATCTGGACGTGAGTAATGTACCTCACTGAGACTCTGAAACAACTTAATGAACTATCATGCTACAAGAAACTACCAAGTGATCCAACCATAAGGTTTACATCAATATACAATGGCCTGGTCACCAAAGGGTCATAATGAGGTTGTGGAATGCACTGCCGGGTGATGTTGTAATGGCTGATTCTGTTGATGCTTTTA
>CM044431.1:57778766-57801791 GCA_024363595.1 Xenopus borealis
ATGCAAAAGAATAAGAAATCAGGAAGGGGGCAAATAGTTTTTCACACCACTGTAATTTATGTGAAGTTATGGAGAGGTATATGTATGGATGCTGGGTTTTCATTTGGAGGGGATGAACTTGATGGACTTTGTCTTTTTTCAACCTAATTTAACTATGTAACGATCCACTAAATGTATCCATTTTACAGGGGCCGTAACCCTCCCCCAGATCTGGTGGATCAGGTGATGTTGTGATGGCTGATTCTTGGACAGACATAATAAGGCTATTGTGATACTAAACTCTATAGTTAGTTGGGTATATATAGTTTATGTGAAGGTGTGTGTGTATGGATGCTGGTTTTCATTTGGAGGGGTTGAACTTGATGGACTTTGTCTTTTTTCAACCTGATTTACTATGTAACTATGGTAATAAACTTGTACTAGGAGCTATTTTCAGTAACCCTGTATGTCCTCTTTTGCTAAAAAGCTATTCACCCACTTCTTAAAGCTATCTAATGTATTTGCCAGTTCCAAAATTTACAGCTCTAACTGTAAATAGCCCCTTTATGAATATTTAGATATTTGTCATGATATGGAATGTTTGAGCAATATGGGCACTATAATAAGTCCAATGACTTTACTGCCATCTTGTACATCTGTTACAATCTATTTGGAATGGCCCAAAAAACACTGACGTGCTGTAGCAACCAATCAGAAATTTATTTTAAACAGCTGTCCAGTAAATGATACCTTCTGATTGGTTGCTATTGGATACTAGACCAGTAACAAATATTGATGGGCAGAACAATGATGGGCAGAACAAGAGAAACGAGAATACAGGAGAGGAAGAGACTGGGATAAAAATAGAAAATAAATAGGATACCGAAAGATAGAACCTAGGGGTGGAACTCACCTTTTCCTGTGCTGTTATGTATTTATCAAAAATTACATTATTAGCTCAATGGATCGAAGATTTTCTATTTATAAGATTTCTATTTGTAGAGTATGAAAATTAACAGCACTTCTAGGCTAATTTAAGCTGGGATCTAGTGGGTATATTGCACCTGCTCACAATCAGCACTAGATCTCTGCTTCACTTGAGTATTTCACCCTGTAAGACTAGAAGACCACCCTGTAAGCTTTGCATAATTTACTGCAGTATCAGGGTCAGCACTTAAAGGCATGCAATCACTAAAAAGAAAATGCATGCATGTCTGAAAAAATTGGTAATATTTATTAAAGCTGAGTAGTAACAAACAAAGAGCTGCATATATGTTTTGTATTATCTGTCACAGGCCCCATATAAATTTTTTTTTTTTAAAAAGCTGTGATAAATCTAGTCCATGATGTGCAAGCTTTAACTTCTGTTAAACACAATTGGTGGATTTTGCCAAAACTAAAATAAACAAAAACTGGAGTAAAAAACTTTGGGCTAGATTCAATTCAGTGAGAAAATTATATTTCACTATTTATAACGTGAAAAAACATGGACTAGATTTAATTTGAAGAAAAAAACTTCAGTTTCCATTTTCTTAGACTTCCAGTGTCGGACTGGCCCACAGGGATACCAGGAAAACTCCCGGTGGGCCAAGGTGTCAGTGGGCCCTCATGCTGCTAAACTTTTAGCCTATTTCATGGCCATTCCCTATTTCTATGAGTATAAAGAGGATAAATAGATGGAATAATTGATTATAGTATGTAAAGAAAACAAACTAGGAGAATAGAGGTTGAGTGAGGAGATAGAGTATTGGTACTGAGAGTGGGCCCCTGGTCTAACGTTTTATGGTGGGCCCTTGGTCTAAGGTTTTTGGGTGGGCCCCTGGTGTCCCAGTCCGACACTCTAGACTTCAATAGGGATGAGATACGTTTTTCTGAAATGAATTGCATATCAAATTGAGTCTCGACTTTTCACGTGATAAACCTTTTTCTCACTGAATTGAATCAGACCCATTATTGGTTAAATTGCAGTTTAAAAAAAAGTTACATTCTCAAAAGCATTTCGTGAATTTGGTGGTTTGTGTATGTTTAAGGGCCCGTATACACGGGCGTTTTGGACCTGCGCTCCCCTGCGTTGCGTTTGGCTGCGTTCAGCCGCAGGGGAGTGCAGGTAAAAACGCCCGTGTGTAAGGGCCCTAAGAGTAAATTATCATTCCAGAACACCTTAGTGAATGGAGTACCCAACCTCTCCACACACATCTGGAGTACAATTTACCCCAGCCTGAAGTTGGTGTAGTGTTGCAGTTGTTTATAGTATTTTACTGGAATTAATAACATAAAGTTCAGAAAGATTAAATTACACTGGTGAAACCCAAACATTTGAACAAAAAGCATATTTTTTTTTACTATTGTGAATTCTGGTGCAAACAGGGGCGTAACTACCGGAGGAGCAGGGGCTGCAACTTGGCCAGGGTCCTCACCCCCGCAGTCTAGCAACCGCTGCAGCCAGCTGGAATTAGGGTTGCCACCTTTTTTCAAATGACTTACCGGCCGGCGGGGGGCAGGACCAAAAAGGGGGCGGACAGTGACGTAAAGGGGGCGGACCGTGACGCAAAAATGGGCGGGCCGTGACGCAAAAAGGGGCGGAGCCATGGTCGCGATCGGCTGAAGACACGAGAAAGGTAAGTTTTCTTCGGACTTAAAGTGGACCCGTCACCCCAAAAAAATATTCAAAATAATATTTTATCACATTAGTCAAACAAAATGAACATTAATTACACTATATAAATTATTTTAATCTTGTTTTCTTCAGTCTGGGAATTCATAATTATAGCAAGCAGGCAGGAGCCATTTTGTGGACACTGTTATTAAGACAAGCCTTGTATCATCTCAGAATCATGTTTGTGCACCAGAATGGGGGACCCGATGTCTATCCCCATGTCCTGGCTACACAATTAAATGGTTAAGAGAACTGGGGGAATGTGAGGGGAGCAGTGACATCTAGGAAGTGCTGAATGGAAAGTGAAAGTAATTATCTGCCCCGCCTCTATGCCTAAGGCATTGAGGAGTGTCAGACAATATTTGATTGACAGCTGAGATTTTTAAATGAGCTTAAAACAGCTATGAATGCTTTAATAAAAAATTTAAATTGGATTTCATGTTTAATTTGAAAAGGACTTTTATTATACAGATTTTTGTGTCTGGGTGACAGGTCCACTTTAAGGCAAGGCAAGGGCCTTTTTTCAGGGGTATTACAAATTTACCGGCAGCTACATTGCCGGTAAATTTGTAATACCGGCCCCGGCCTTGGCTGGTGTTTTCCCGGCTAGGCCGGTAAAATACCGACTGGGTGGCAACCCTAGCTGGAATCGGCTGCAGCGGTGCAGAAATTAGTCACGGACCAGGGTCCGCCCACACCTAGTTCCGTTACTGGGTGCAAATTACCATTTTATTTTAATTAACAGCAAATTTGACTTTTGTGACTTTTGTCCAGCCCCAAGTCTTTAAGAATGTAAATGTGCAGTTATTTTTATACAGTTCTATAAAGTCCACAAAGTAAATCTATCAAGTGTGCATTAGTTTTAAGCAAAAAACGGTGCCTACCTAGGCAGCTTTGGGCAAGAAAGCATTAAAAAATACACATTAACCATAACTGATTTGCCTACTAGTAATAAATAGATTGCTGACAACTTGACCAATATACATGATGTTAGGGTAATTTAATGAATAATTAAAAGAGGGAGCTGACCAGATAGCACCATGATATATAGTGGTACAAGATACCTGCCTAAAATGAACTATTTTACAGTGTATTCGTATTGTTGGGTTTTTACAAGTGGCTGGAAAGGCCTCTAGCTAAATATATAAGTACCCTGTGTTACAGACATAGCTTCATCTCAGTGAGTCATATCACAAAAACAATGCAAGAGTATATGTATGTATATCTGTATGCATGGATGTTTTTCTTATGTATACACTGCCACATGGGAGTAGCCACTTGTTTTAATCATGCTGTGTGACAAATACAGCTAATTTTGCAGCGGAATCTGTTTTGCTGGTTAAGGTATTTTAACTGTACTTAATAATCCTATTTGGTTTATTTATAGCTCTCATAGTTGCAGTAATACACACAAGTTTTTTCTTAATTGTTTTGTTATGAATACTTCAGTTGTTTGTTTGGAAGATTCCCTTCCTTTTGTCAGTCACCAAACACTAAACTGCTGTTCCCATCCTTTACTAGCATATAATACATCCTCTCCGATGCTGTGTAACTATCCCCCAAAGGACTTCCAGCCGAAACTCTCTAGGATAAAGGATGCATGCTGAGTAGCTCACAAATACCACCCACACGATAAAGGCAAATATTTTGCTTGCCTGAGTTATCAAGGTATCGGTCAGTGTCAGCATTTTCCCTAGCCCACCAGCATATAGCTGTTACTTTGGTTACCGATGCAAAAATGCCTTCAATGAACAAAGTCATTGTTCCTAGAATGTTAATAAATTTGCCTATAGGAAATGTATTGTTTCCTATATTTAAAAAGCTGTGGTATTTAGTTCAACCAATCATGATTAAAAGGTGGATTGGGTCTCAGAATTGGACACAGCCAGTTCTCGGACAAAAACTGTTTCTCCAATTAAAGCTAATACAAAAGGTTTATAGGGCAAGAACCACTATAAAGTAAAAACATTTGAAAGGCATTGTTTACCTTGAAATTAACTAAAATATTAAATAAAGACATAAGTATTCTAAAATAGATAACTTGCAATAAGTCTCTGTCAATGTTTTATATATATACTTTGAAACCCTAGGGCTTGGAGTAAGTGATCATCCCTTGATTACTAGATATGGATTAAAGATGATAAATTTAATTTATTGAAGGCATTACATAAGCCTTTTTTTTAGTTTTTAGACCTCAAATGAACTCAAATGGTATCGCGTCGCCGCGTGTGAATAGGCGCAGGTGACTTTAGCGCTAGCGGGTGCAAGATATGAGCAAGCCATTCAAGGAGATTAGTTGCCTTAAAGACGTGGCGTTTTGTCGCCAGGCGACGAATCTCCTCGAATCTTCTCGTCTGGATGAGCCCTTAAAGGAATTGTTCAGTATAAAAGTAAAAACTGGGTAAATAGATAGGCTGTGCAAAATAAAACATGTTTTCAATATAGTTAGTTAGGCAAAAATGTAATGTATAAAGACTGGGGTGACTGTAAGTCTAACCTAGCTTTTCAGCTCTCTTTTGTTTACACTGACTGGTTACCCTGGTTACCAGGCAGTAACCAATCAATGACTTGAGGGAGGGCCACATGGGTCATAACTGTTGCTTTTGAATCTGAGCTGAATGCTGAGGATCAATGGCAAACTCACTGAACAGTTTTGTCCCATGTGGCCCCCCCTCAAGTCGCTGATTTACTCAGATTTAGAGAGCTGAAAAGCAGGATGTTGTGTTGTATTATGTTATATGAGACATCCACTCACTCCAGCTTTTATATATTACATTTTTGGCTAACTAACTATATTAGAAACATTTTTTATTTTGCACAGCCTATCTATTTACCCAGTTTTTATTTTTACCCTGAACTGTTCCTTTAAGGGTTGCTGTTATTGTGTAAATTTGTTTTAAAGAGGTTTAACGAGGTTTCAGTACGATGTAGAGAAAAATATTCTGAGACAATTCGCAATTAGTTTTCATTTTTTATTTGTGGTTTTTGAGTTTAGCTTTTTATTCAGCAGCTCTCCATTTTGCAATTTCAGCAATCTAAGTTTCTAGGATCCAAATTTCCCTGGCAATTATGCATTGATATGAATAAGAGACTGGAATATGAATAGGAGAGGGCTTGAATAGAAAGAAGAGTAATAAAAATATAACAATACACTTGTTGCCGTAGAGGGCACTTGTTTTTTAGATGGGGTTAGAAGCCCCCATTTAAAAGCTGAAAAGAGTCAGAAGAATAAGGAAAATATTTAGAAACTATAAAAATATATATTGAAGACTAATTAGTAGGTTGCTTTTAATTGGTCACTCTATAATATACTAAGGGACAGATTTACTAAATTCGTGTGAAGGATTTGAATATTCACGAAAATAGTCTCAATTCGATCATATTCGATTCAAATATGCAAATTAAGTATTTTCAACCATAGGATATAGAATATTCGGGCGCATCAAATAGATCGAATAAATATATATTCAAGCGCTCGACTATTCGCCAGTCGAAGAACTTGCCCTTTAAATTTTTATTCGACTGCCTACTTCGCCAGAACCTACCGAATTGCAAAAGAAGCCTATGGGAAGCCCCCATGGGCTTTTGCCTAATTTCAATCGTACGATTGAACGATTTTGGCGAATATTAGAGCGTTTTTTTTTTTTTCAAGCAACGCCGGTGCGCCCCAGGACTTGGCTATTCGGGGAGGTTCGGGGGCTACAAGTCGCGGCGAGAAGTCGCCAGGCGACAAAATGCCCCCGAATCTCCCCGTCTGGCCTTAGCTTAAGTGACTGTGATACAAGGCATAGAACTATTTGTAAGGAGAATGTTTTATAAATACACCATTTATTTTACATAACTTAAAAAAAAAACTTCTTGCCCACTGTATAAAGAGGTCCCTAGGTAGGTGATTTTGTCTGTGACATATGAATACACCTGAGTTGTTAAATTCATTAAAATAGCGTGAAATACTTGAATCATGACTACTTTACTCACAGTAGCATGTGCTACTATATAACTGGGTAATATCTTGAGATAAGAGCTCTGATCGGTCATTAAATAACCCTGCCTAGAGGCACAGATATGTTTCTCAGGGAATTAATGCAGCTCTCATAAAATGGATCAAATTGCAGAGGTGCGTGCTAAAATATTTCTGTACACTGAGAAAAATTAGCAATTCGTTATTGCCATAAACACAAGCAGCACTTCCCTCTATTGAAGTGAAGTGCACCCTGAAGCACTCACACTAAACTTGTGACTACTGATAAGATTCATAAACTACTCCTGAACTTTGCCTTCTCCCTGGTCTTGCTCCAACAAGCAGCTTGCCTGTCTAGACCAGGGAAAATTAACTTAACTCCTTCAAAGTGTTTGCAACTCTCAGCAGCCAAAAGTTAGAGCTCAGAAAGTTATGCAGGGCAATATATGGCTACCAAAATTTCATACAATAATATGTATGAGCATCAGTCTATGTGAGCCCTGAATAGCAATCTGGCCTCACGGATCGCCCCTGGGCCTGGGTATAGTCCTCTCATCCAGGAAATCTACTACTACTTTGAGTTCAACCCCCCCCCAACAATATATACACAGGACAACAATTTTATATTTTGCAAGGGTACTTTATTCACTATGTATAGTCAAAATGGCACTCACCATTCAATTAGTTAATATATATATAATCGTCCAAAAGAAAGCACTCACGGAATAGTCCATCAGCTGTGCAACAAGGTATATGTTTATATATATATACTTACGGAGCTTAGGGTGCACACCGTATACTGAGGTAAATACCTGGGTGCCAGCTAAAAAATGTAGTATTCAGCGAGACAAAGTAGCGGCACTCACAGGATTCCTTTTGAAAAAGTAGAAACAAATCTTTATTGGCCTCAACGTTTCGATCCCCCACAGGGATCTTCATCAGGACCATACAAACAATCCAACGCTATATATATATCACACCTGACTGGTTTTGATACATATACAACTACATTATACGATCACTTTTGAGGGATAGCCCTGCATATATTCAAATTCATATCCTTTTATTATATAATGTACTGAAGTGTCAAGGGACAAAGCACTAAATTATCATAAAGCACCCAGGGTTGGTTTGTGTTAATCCGAGAAAATACTTCCCCTTTGAACCTATAAAACAATAAATGGGTTTCTGGACAAGTGTCCTTCCCAGTTTGCTGCCTCACGGGACATTAGGGCTATGAATAGGATGTGACCTTTTACACAAAATACCGCCGCACATTCCGTTTAGGTTAGTGCGTGAGCCACAACAATGCGCGGCTTCAGCTGTACATGTGTATGACACGCACGAATTCGTTGTCATTGTTATCCCCGACAGCAGGGACAGAATAAGAGTGTAAGTAGCGCAGTGAGGGCAAGGTGAGTGGCGCGAATAGCGCTAGTGTGTGTGACACATGAAGCACTGAAGCAGCTCTGCTCTCCTTTCCGCAGGTACCTCCTCTCTCCCGCCCTCCCCCTCCGCCTTTGTCTTACTATCGCAGGGAAACCGAGGGAACAATTTCCTGTTGACACCGGATTATTTAGAAAGTGAAGGGAAGGAGTGAGGATTGAGCCGGCCTGGAAGTTCTCCTGACTCGCACCTTGTACCCGGGTATGTGCTGCTGTCTCCCTGGGGACTGCCACACGTAGGGAGGCCCTCCTGCCGCTGAATGCGCGATTACTCGCCACAAAGTTTGTGCGCAAGGGAAGAGCCCCAATAAGGATAAGGGGAGACACAGACTGGACATGCATCTGGGCAATAGCAATAGCAGGTGCTCCGCGGCCTCCCTGGCCTGACACATTGGGATATCCAGGGGACGGGACATGCGCCTGAGCCAAAGCCTCTGAATAGAAGCGCTCACATCTGGACTCGCCTGCTTACACACTGTCTACACACAGGGGCCTTGTGCTGCCGCCGCTTCACTGGGGACGGGACGTGGCTGTGTGAGCCCTCCATGCTCTCGCCCACAGCTGCTCATGGCTGAAGCCTGGCTGGAGGAAGAAGAGGAGGAGCTGCGAGAGCTCAGGGACAGCGCCGGGAACAGGAGGCACAGGAGGTCCAACCTCAACCAGGCGGCAGGTAATGTGGGAATGGGAACTGCCCCTATCACTCATCTCATCTGCCGCTGGGATTATGCAGGGATTACTAGCAGCGACTCCAGTGGACTAACTAGATGATATTGGGCCCCACAGCAAATTCGTTTTAGGGCCCCCAGCATATCCGGAGGCTGCCCTGTTTTACCAAAATATGTTGAAATTGATCATTGTTTGGGCCTCATGGGACCCATACACCTCCTGGACTGAGGTAATGGTACTAGGTGAGGGCAGGCCCTGTTGGGGGCCGTGCAGCCCCCCATGACTAATTCCTGCGCCGCTGCAGCTGGCGCAAGACAGCCGGGGGCCCTGGGGGGGTCAGACCCTGGCCTAGTTGCACCCCCTGCTCCCCTGGTAGTTATGCCCCTGCCATGACGCTCCTACAGTCGCAGGGTCTGCTTCCTCTGTAGCTACACCCCCAATGGCTCATATATATATATATATATATAATCCTGCCAATGGCCGCTTACACACTCCTCCCTCTCTCTATATGTCTTCTTCTACCGTGGACTTCATCACAGCTCATCCTTACTAACCCACAATGGTTGTTATCATATTAACTTGGCAAATAGCTTCTGTACTCTATGAAATTGACCGTATTCTGAAGTAGAGACAGTGTAACACTGTAAATCAGTGGGAAGATTTGGGTTTAATTCTCTGTGGATTGTAGAATCTCCCTTTTAACTTGTTATTCCGCATAAAGTTAGTTAGCTAGTCGTAGGCATAGGGCAAAAAGCATAGGCTTTCTGGGAAGCTGTCATTGTGACACTTAAACACATTCATCAGTAAACACCATTGCACAGCAGCATCCTGTTGAAAAAGGCCAAATCCAGAACCAAATCCTGGATTCGGTGCATCCCTAATCTTTACCTCCAAGGAGAGTGAGCATCCACATTGAGAATACTTGCTCCTTGGGTTGCATTGAAACAAAAATCCCCACTGTGAGACACTTGCACGATTAGGTGCTCGGAGAACAACAACAGGATGTTGGTAATCATGTGCCATTAACTTACTTGATGACTGCAGCTTGCCCATCCAAACCTGTGTCTTCCATTATGACTCAGAGCATAGTGTCTGCTTGCCAGCAAGATAATTGACTAATTAAATGAATTTATGACATCTATATTAACCTGTATATATTTCGTTTTTGCAATTCCTGACAAAGGTCCTGGTTTAGGACAGAAATATAGAAAAAAAGTGCATATTGTTCAAACCCTGAGTGCGTCCAGAAGCTTTGAGTTGGCTCCGGCACAAACACACTAGGCGGATTTTGGCCTTGTGTTTTTTCACTGGAGCTGACTCAAGTCTCAAGGGACTGAAATTGGCCTGTGAATTTCAGCAGGTTGATTTCTGCCCCATCTGCCCCTAGTCTAATGTAGCAAATTGTAACAGTTCAGAATCTGCAACTGAAACACCAGACTGGAACATTAAACTTATATTTTGGGAAAACGGTAAAAAATAAAACATGGAAAGTCATTGAAAAAATTCATTTCTGGTGAACAATATGTAAACAACTGAACTGAAACATTTTTTTACAAACACAGTTTCAGATAGTTCACGAGAAATAACGACTTTTTCCAATTGCTTTCTATTTGTGACAGTTTTTTCTAATATTGAAAGTTTAACATTTCATTTTTCACCTTCTAAAGCAGCTCTGGGAGGGGGGGAAGCCAACTCTTTAAGGGCTCCTACACACGGGCGTTTTACCTGCGCTCCCCTGCGTTGCGTTTTGCTGCGTTCAAACGCAGGGGAGCGCAGGTATAGACGCACTCAATTATTTTCAATGGGGCTGTACTCACACGAACAAATGTAAGCGCCGAACGTAGGAAAAATCCAGCATGTTGCGTCTCAATCTGCGTTCGGCGCTTAAACGCGTCTCGTGGGTACAACCTCATTGAACAAAATGAGGTGCGTCTAGACCTGCGCTCCCCTGCGGCTGAAAGCAGCCAAACGCAACGCAGGGGAGCTCAGGTAAAAACGCCCGTGTGTAGGAGCCCTAACTGTTCTAAATTGATACATTGAGTTTCATTACAGGCAGCTGTTAGAATGGAAAAAAGTGTTTGGAGGGTGAACAACCCTTTTAAAGTAAAGATGACACTCCAACTTCACACACAAGTGTGTATGAATAAAGCAAAACATTAAAACTGGCACACACAGGGTTTCTACATGCAAAACAGAAATTTTATTCTGTGTTTTAAGGTGGCCATACACGGAGAGATCCACTCGTTTGGCGACATTGCCAAGCGAGCGGACCTCTCCCTGATATGCTCACCTTGAGATGGGTTGATCCGATCATGTGCCCTAGTGCCAACACAAGGCTTCTGAATGTGAACACATAAGTTCTGTTAAGTGATCCCCAACCAGTAGCTCGTTAGCAACATGTTGCTCTCCAACCCCTTGGATGTTGCTCTCAGGGTCCTCAAAGCAGGTGCTTATTTTTGAATTCCAAGCTTGAAAGCAATTTTTAATTGAATGAAAACTAAGTATAGTGCCAAGTAGAGCCTTTTGTGTGCTGCCAGTCTACATAGGGGCTACCAAATAACCAATCACAGTCCTTAATTGGCACCCCAAGGAACTTTTTCATGCTTGTGTTGCTCTCCAACTCTTTGCACGTTTGAATGTGGCTAACGGGTAAAAAAAAAGGTTGGGGACTGCTGAACTAAGGTATCATTTAGTACAGTTTACAGAGTCAGCAACCCCCTTCTCAGAGCTGCTTTAGAAAGACATTAAAAGGTGAAAAATGAAAGTTCAACATTAGAAAAATGGTCACAAATAAACAAGAGCAACTGAAAGAAGCCATTACTACTGATGAACTATCTGAAAACAACCGAACTGGAAAAAGTGTTGGACCTGCTTTAAAGGGGTTGTTCACCTTTGAGTTAACTTTTAGTATAATGTAGAGAGTGATATTCTGAGACAATTTGCAATTGGTTTTCTTTTTTTATTGTTTGTGGTTTTATAGTTATTTAGCTTTTTTTTTTATTCAGCAGCTCTCTAGTTTGCTGTGTCAGCAATTTGGTTGCTAGGGTACAAATTACCCTAGCAACCCTGCATTGATTTGAATAAGAGACTGGAATATGAATAGGAGAGGGACTGAATAGAATGATAAGTAATAAAAAGTGACAATAACAATACATTTGTAGCCTTACAGAGCATTTGTTTATTAGATGGTGTCAGTGACACCCATTTGAAAGCTGCAAAGAAACAGAAGAAAATTGCATATCATTAAAAAACTATGAAAAATAAATAATGAAGACCAATTGTAATAGTTTCTTAGAATTGGCCCTTCTACAATATACCAAAAGTTAACTTGAAGGTGAACCACCCCTTTAAGTGGATAGTATTCCAAATTGTGTCTCCAATTATGTTTAGTTTAATTACACCCACTAATTTATAGATGTTATTGTTTCATATGTTGTTGCATGTATAGTATGCCCCTTTGTCTCTCATTTTGTATTGCTAGTTATTAATTTTAGACTAGAATGAAGAGGAAAGTAGAGAGTAAAACTTGCTAATTGCTCTGCTTGTCTGTATCACTACCATATTGGCCACTGATCTGTGTTGACCATTCAGTCCCCAGACCAACAATCACAGTGGGTAATGTTGTAGTGAACCCGTGTGGCAGTCAAAGCCAATGTAATTACATGGCCAGCTTTAAAACATGTTGAGTAAAGAAAGAAAGAAGCAAGTGGTCACCATGTATTTCACTTTAAACTGACACTGAGCCTCAAATCAACTCACTGAGTTTTTATTAGTTAATGAAACATGTACGTACATAGACCTTTATGGCACCACTAGGATACGCAACACTGTATAATTTTACAGTGCAGTTATGTCAGCCATTATCCAGAAATCTCTGAATTATGGAAAGGCCATTTCCCATAGACTCCATTACAATCAAATAATCCAGATTTTTTAAAATGTTTTTCTTTTTCTCTGTAGTAATAATAAAACATTATCAGGTACAGGTATGGGATCCATTATTCGGAAACCCATTATCCAGAAAGATCCGAATTTCAGAAAGGCCGTCTCCCTTGGACTTCATTATAATCACATAATTCATACTCTAAAAAATTATTTACTTTTTCTTTGTAAAAATAAAACAGTACCTTGTACTTGATCCATATCAAAAGTCCTTGACATGATTTTCTAGTAGTTTTGAAGGTCCAGCGTACAGAAAGATCAGTTATCTGGAAAACCCCAGATCCCGAGCATTCTGCGTAATAGGTCCCATACCTGTACTTGATCCAAACTAAGAAATAATTAATTCTTATAGGAAGAAAAACCTGCCTATTGGATTTATTTAATGTTTACATGATTTTCTAGTAGACATAAAGGGCAGATTCATTAAAGAGTAAAGTGACTAATGCTACCGAAAATTCGCCAGCGTGAGGTAATTTCATTATTTTGCCGATTTACTAACAAAGAAGATGTATGCTAGCATTGCTTCGCACTCTAACACTAGGCGAATGTTCGCTCTGGCGAATGGACGTAAATCCACAAATTCACTGAGATACAGATTTTACTGAACTTTACCGCTTTCGCAAGACTTGCCTTCGCCTGCTCAGACCTGATGAAGTGCATTGGAGTGCATAGAACATCCTCAATCTTTAGTTACATCATCATTTTTGAGTGGAATATCAAAAAAAGACAAAAAATGCTGGTGTATTTAAAATTTTTCACAGTGTTAGGCTGCAAAAGGCATACATTTTTTTTGGGTACCCATATCGGTTTCCCCCCATACATTTTCATATGGCACATGATTTAATTGTGGTCTTTAAAACAACTCTATTGACTTTATTAAGGTTCCATTGGCATGTCTAGTTATCAGTGTAAATGTAATGTATTAGATGCACCATGTAACATAAATAACTCCATTCCACTTTAAATTGCCCGCATTAGCTTCAGTGCAAGAACATTAGTGAAGTTCCGCAAGGCAGAATTGAACACTAGTGCAGCTTCAATTTTATTTGCTCGCTCTGCTGAAGTAACGCTAGAGAACATTTTGGCGCCCTGGACACAACTTCGCACTTTAGTGAATTAGTGTTGTCTGAGCGAAGTTTCATGTTGCAATGGCTGCAAAGCAGCAAATTTGCGCTCTTTTGAGTGAATTTGCCCCAAAATATGTAGATCCAGATTACGGAAATATCCATTATCCGGAGAGCCCCCAGATCCCAAGCATTCTGGGTAACAGGTTCCATACCTGTATAGAGAACTATAGAGCTTAAATCCCTTGTTTGTCATGGAGTATATTCAGTGCAACCCCTTGCTGTTTTTGTTTTTTGTTATTGGTTGAATATTAGCAGACCTGATGTCCATAGGAGGGCCAGCACAACTGCAAATTCAAGCAGTTATTAGGGCAGGACCAAAGTTTCAGCATGCCACTCTTGCAGTCAGATTGTGTAGCGTGCTCCAACTTGTGGAACCCCCTTATAAATGTGCTGGCTGTGTGCCATGAATAGCTGGATTCAAACAGCAAACCAAACACCAATATAAATGAGGCCTTAGTTACTTTGTTTCTTATAATGTTTTCAGCTATAGAGACGCAGTGCATGTGTTTGCCAGCCTTTTGTCTGTATATCTCAGAGAAATTATTCCAGCGGTTGTTAAGATAACAAGGAGGATCTTTGACTGGACATACAAGATAAAGTATATACACCAAAGCTATTTTTGGTACTCTAAATATCAAATTGGTTTAAAGATTTTCACGGTCAACATAGTTATATTGTAAATTATGGTCTTTAGTGTTATGTCTGGATCTTTATGTCAGTAAGTCTGGTCAAGACGATTTGCTTCTCTGTAATTTGGCTTGGTTAAGTAGAACACCATCCTCCAAAAAGGGAATGCTACATTTAGAAACGTATGCCGTATATGCAAATGTATATTTTTTCAAGGACACTTGTTTGACATCCTGTTTTATATTTTGGGATGCCAGTATTCCTTGGATTCCCAGATGCTTTTACCTTTTATTATATGATGGAAAAAATGCAAATAAGGATATCTAAGCTTAAGAAATGGGACTCAGGGTGTATGAGTAGAAAGTTGGATTTAGCAGTATTAAATATTCTTATTTCAAAAGAATGGTACACTGTGCTTTAAATAATAAAACAAAATCACATTTTAAATAAAATTTCAAAGATCAGTTTTTTGGAAATCCTAGTTAGAAGGGCTGCAACGAATCCACTATTTTTGGATTTGGACAAAATTTGCATATGTAAAAAGAGTGAAAGAGAATTGGGTGCCCAGCGTGGTTAAAAACTGATGACTTCCTTTTTGTGTGACGAAATGATTTGGATTCGGTTCGGGAACGGGGAAAAAACTTGAGTTGCTCTCTTAAGAGTTACAATGTGCCGTTGTGATTGGATTGTTGGAAGAGTCTATATGCCGCGAACTCCCCTACACCAGTCAGTTGAACTGAAGAAGCTGTTCTGAGCAGTGAAACATATGCGTTAAAATTTCTCAGCAAGACCAGTTGTTTTGAGTTGCTTTGTGTTAGATATACCATGACCTGGATGAATGAGAATCTTCATAGTCATATTTTTCATGGAAAACACAACTCGACCCTTAATAAATCTGTCCTTAAATGTATATAATGTATTTTGGTTCAAGGGACCTGTGCCAATAAAGAGGGTGAAGCCTTTGCATTAAACAGAAATTAAAATACGTGATTATGGCTTATTTTAAGTGCAGGTTATTGGTTCTCTGCACATTAGCATTTATTCCTATAACTAAAACTGCAACATTGCTTTTCTAAACCTTGAACTGTGTTCACAAGCACCAGATATATGGCTGTTTTTTGCTTATGTACAAATGCATTCATACAGCGAAAGAAGGCTCTGTTCAGCTACGGTTTATGTCCTTGTGTTTAACCGTAGGTTTAAAGGTTAGCTAGTAAAGATGATCTCTAAAGCATCAGTAACAACAAAAAAATAAAGAATACACTTATGGGCTGATATGCAGTTCTTTAATGTAAAAGTATTTTCTCTGAAGCAGTGTGCTTAATTTTACAGTATTTAGTTGTCTTAAAGGACCAGTAACATCCAAATAATTTTTTTTTTTTAAGTTTTAAATTGCAAAGCCTTTATTCATAAAAATAAACTCTGCTTGTGATCCTGTTCAGAAAAGGTGATCCATTGTGTGGCACTCGATTTCTCCTCCCTGCCTTCCTTATAGGAGACAACCAAGGAGGAGCAATCGAGCACAGCACAATGGATCGTTGCCCTGTCGCCATTTCTGAAGGGGAGTGCAAGCTAAGTAAGTTATTTCTTAATAAAGGATTTGGGATTTAAAAGTTTAATTTGTCTTGGTGTTTTTTTTCTCTGGGCAGACTTTGTGTCTTTTTATTACATATGGGAGATAGCATGTAAAGGCATCTTGGCCATTTGCATAGTACAGGTATGAGACCTGTTATCCAGAATGCTCAGGATCTGGGGTTTTCTGGATAAGGGATCTTTCTGTAATTTGGGACATCATACCTTAAGTCTACGAGAAAATAATTAAAATATTTCTTAAACCTAATAGGCTGATTTTGCATCCAATAAGGATTTATAATAACTTCATTGGGACTGTTTTATTATTACAGAGAAAAAGGAAATCATTTTTAAACATTTGGATAAAATGGAGTCTAAGGGAGACCGCTTTTCTGTAATTCCGAGCTTTCTGGATAATGAGTTTCTGAATAACAGATCCCTTACCTATATTAATGGACTTTCAGATAAGGTTGTATTTTCCCCTTCAAGAAAGGTAATGTTCCTCAAAATGTATGGCATTTAGGTGACATGGTTCGGTAAATAATGCATTGGAGTGATCTTGTATATTGGTTATAGTTATTTCACAACTCTATTCTGTGCTGCACCATGCACGGATTGACTATGAGAAGCTGACTGATTGGGTTGGGATGGTATTTTCTAGGGAGTGTATACTTCTAATGACTCATATCACAGATAGTTTAAGCCAAACAGCAGACTTCCTTAAGTGAAAAGAAACAACGCTGCTAAAAGTCATCCATGTATTCAGATATTTCACATCCATGTATGCATTGTAGTGACTCAAGAACAAGTTCAACCTGCTTGAAATTCCCTGCAAACATAACATTCTGGCATTTTGACTTACATACTGCACATATGTAACATTCTGTAGCATTAACCATATAGTTACATAGTTTGGAAAAAATTCAGCTACATACAAAAAACAAATATGATGGCACTCAGTCCCCTTATAAAGGGATGTGCTGTTACAAAATCCCAGGCAGGTGTATGATCAGCTGTTACCAAGATTTTAAATATTTTTAGTATGATGTATTGTGAGACAAACTGATGTTGGTATACTGCTTTTATTTTGCATTTTGGATGATTTCACTACAGCTACAGCTAAGATTGCCACCTTTTCCGGAAAAAAATACCAACCTTCCTATATATTTATCTTTTTCCCTATTAATGTCTAGGGATGCACCGAATCCAGGATTCTGTTTGGGATTCAGCCAGGATTCTGCCTTTTTTCATCCGGATTGTGATTCGGCCGAATCCTTCTGCCCGGCTGAACCAAATCAGAATCCTAATTTGCATGTGCAAATTAGGGTCGGGGAGGGAAATCGCATGACTTTTTGTAACAAAACAAGGAAGTAAAAACGTTTTCCCCTTCTCACTCCTAATTTGCATATGCAAATTAGGATTTGGTTTGGTATTCGGCCAAATCTTTCACAAAGGATTTGGGGCTTCAGCCAAATACAAAATAGTGCATTCCTATTAATAACATTCAGATCAGTCATCATTTTTACCAGTCAGCAACCCTACCTACAGCTCTCCAGCTTGGAATTTTTAAGTGAGGTAATGTAATCATAAATGTTGCTAAGTTTGCACCATCAGTGTAAATGTAGCGACACAAATGTGCAGAGTGGAAACCATTAGATTTAGGCATCCAGTAAAAGCAGGTTGAGAAAAATGGCTAGAAAGGCTTAAGCTTATAGCAAGGCCACCCCCAATATACGTGCAGCTCAGGGGTGTAAGACTAGGCCATTCGTTATGTCTGGATCTTTATGTCAGACAGTCAGGCCAACAAATCTAGTGCCTTCTATTATGGGTTGCTAATGTAGAAATAATGTCAGCAAAGACCATGCTAAATACAAAAGGAAGTACAGGTATGGGACCTATTATCCAGAATCATTGGGACCTGGGGCTTTCCGTAATTAAATCATGTAAACATTAAATAAACCCAATAGGCTGGTTCTGCTTCCAACAAGGATTAATTATATCTTAGTTGAAATCAAGTACAAGCTACTGTTTTATTATTAGAGAGAAAAAGGCAATCATTTTTAAAATTTTCGACTATTTGATTATAATGGAGTCTATGGGAGACAGCCTTTCCGTAATTCGAAACTTTTTGGATAACGGGTTTCCAGATAACAGATCCCATACCTGTACTGCATTTGTATGATAAATGTTACTGCTATTTTGAAATAAAAGGACAATTCCCCTTGGAAAAAAAAACTCTTTGATATTTCATTTATTAATTTCTCAGAATAACCCACTGGAAATATTTTGCAGTGTTCTTCCACAGGAACACATACGTGGCAGATCCATTGTTTGCTTCCCGACAGAGAATTGCCAGTATCACATGGGCACAGGTGTTTCTGTACTAGCAGAGTATCCTCCACATCTGAAATTTGCTTAATGAAGGGGTGCACATTATTTAATATAGATACTGAGGTGTTAAAAGTTTAAACATAATGTTGGGTGTCTAAGTGAGGCATTTAAAGGAGAAGTCAACCTATAATGGGGTAAATGCGACTCCCCCTCCCCCCGGCCTACTTCCCCCCTGGCAAAAGCCCCTAAGTTGCTACTTACCCCCTCAGAGCAGGTCCTGACCGTGGAGTTTGCAGACGCCATCTTCTCCCCAGCCGTCTTCTTCCAGGATCCAACGGCGTTTGGCGGCTCATGTGGAGCATTTGCTGGTCCAGCTCTACTGCGCATGCGCGAAAGTCAGGGCTGGGGAGAAGATGGTGCTGCAAACTCCACGGTCAGGACCTGCACTGAGGGGGTAAGTAGCAACTTAGGGGCAATTGACTTCTCCTTTAGGGCAAGGCCAGACGGGGAGATTCGGGGGAGATCTGCCGAGGCAATTTTGAGTGACTTTTATAATCGCACCGCTGCGTGTGAACAAGCGCAGGCGACTTTACGCCTAGCGAGTGAGCAGCGCTGACTAGCTATTCGGGGAGAGTCGGGGGAGATTCTTCGCGGCGAGAAGTCGCCAGGCGACAGATCTCCCCCGAATCTCCCCGTCTGGCCTTGCCCTTAAGGCCCCTGAAATCTTGGCCATCTCTGACTTATACTTCGAAAAAGTATGCTACAGTTTGAGATATATATATATCTCAAACTGTAGTTCTTTTTTCTTCCTTTTAAAAATCACATATTTTGTCAAGCATGATATATTTGCATAAAATTATTAATGTTAAACATTACATTACGGAAATTACAGTGGCAGAATGTCATTTATAAGATGGTAAACATTTCAGTTCATCCTCTAGAGGGTGCCAGCAGCTTTCACATAGTCTCAGGCACAGCAAGGAAATACAGCATGGACAAACTAGTAAATAAACAACTCAAGGGATGATATTTTGCCTCTTTATAGGTCCCTGGTTAGGCCTCACCTTGAATATGCAGTGCATTTTTGGCTCTACAGGGTGTGCAGGCTAGTGGACACTTAGGGGGCCCTGGGACATTATGGAGAACTTTGGGCAATGAAAGATGAAAACTGAAGGTGCCCTCCATACAAAGGTTTATGAATATGGCCATGGAAAATGATGTGATATTGTGAAACTGATGGTAACTGCAATATAGGTATTTCGGAAGAGGTAACTATTTATAATGACCCAGTATTCTGTTGTCTATTTTATAAAAAAAGATGTCTACAGGGGATAATATATTTAATCTCTTGTAGTAGTGAAGTGTGCTCACTATAACACACTAGCCTGGGGATATGAAGGCAGGCAGAGTAATATTTATTCATTAGCAGGTTTCTCTCATTATGTGTGCATTGTGGTTATACAAGGAATGCAGTGCGTCACACTGTTCAGTCATGTAGTAGCAATATGTACTTTCTAATAAATACAAATAAATACACAAAAAGAAACTGCATCCTACGTATCGCTAGCTGAAAATGTTCTTACTGCATTGGATAACATACACAGTAACATTGTAAGTTCACGTTCATCAAGTTTAACCTTTTTCAGTCTATATATAACCTGCCTAACTGCTAGTTGATCCAGAGGAAGGCAAAAACCTATGTGAAGCCTATCCAGTTTGCCTCAGAGGTAGGGTTGCCACCTTTTTAATAAAATTTATGTATACAGATGCAGCCACTTGGATATGTGAGTTAAATGCGTCATGACTCAGGGTTAATTGAAGAAACTGTGTTATCAAAAGTTATCTTAACTCATTTAATGCATTTAACCTTTTCATTAGCATACCAAAGCCCCATTGTTTTCAACGGTGAACTCTTTAATTGGATGGGATGCTGTGACACAATAATCTGTGCTAAGTGGGATAAATGGGATAGATGAGTTAAGTTATTCTGTGTCAAATGCACAATCCAAAATGGCTTCATCTGTAGTTGTGTTTCCATGTGTTAGGAAATGTGGGGGGGAAGGAGGGTAACCCCCCAAAAAAAAATATCGATTTTTTTTTTCAGACTATCTCCCTCCTATGCTAAAATACACCAGCGTTTTTTTGGGACTTAGGAAAAATTTTAAATTTTTTTTCAACCTCCTATATATTGTATTGAACTTCACCTGGTCTGACCAGGCGAAGTAACGTCTAGCGTAAGTGCTAACATTGAGGAAAATGTTCATGTTAGTGAATTTGCGAATTTACGATCCTTCATCAGTGCGCAACTTCGCACCTTTCGTCAGGCGAAGTTGCGCACTGACGAAGGATCGTAAATTCGCAAATTCACTAACGAAGTCTATCTACTTCGCTAGCGTAAATTCACCAGAGCCGGTGTTAGTGAATTTCCGAAGTTATGATTTGACTTCACGCTGGCGTATTAGTGCTAGCGTTAGACTATTCGCGCTATAATGAATTTGCCCCCAGGATTGCAATCAGACCAGTCCCTGGATCAACTATCCACTATTTTACATAACCCTGTATTCCCTAACTTGCTAAAAAGCCATCCAGTCCCTCTTTAAAGCTGTCTAATGTATCCACCTGTACGACTGATTCAGGGAAAGAATTCCACATTTTCACAGCTCTCACTGTAAAAAACCCTTTCAGAATATTTAGACGGAACCTCCTTTCTTCTAATTGCAATGGGATACTCCTAATTATAGCAAACAACTCCAAGGACGGTAAGGCTTAGTCCAGACGGGGAGATTCGGGGGCGATCCGTCGCCTGGCGACTTTTCGCCGCGACGGATCGCCCCCGAATCTCCTCGCCAGGCAATTTGGAGCGATTTTAAAAATCGCGCCGCTCCGTGTGAACACGCGCCGGCGTTTTTAAGCTATGCCGGTGCCTAGCTATTCGGGGAGATTCGGGGGCGATCCGTCGAGGCGAAAAGTCGCCAGGCGACTAAATAGCCTACAGCATCAACACAAGTATCTAACTAAATAACGTGAGGGATGCAGCAGGTTTAAGGGTAGGGACAGACAGGGAGATTCGGGGAGATTTTGTCGCCTGGCGTTTTTAGCAGGCGACAATCTCCCCGAATTTCCTTCTCCCTGTCTGCCGATCGTTCCTGGGACAAAGCGCCAGTGCAGACGCGGCGCAGCGATTTCTGGAATCGCCCGAAGATACCTCTTGAGGAAACTTCGGGCGATTCCGGAAATCGCCGTGCCGCGTCCGCACAGGCGCTGGCGCTTTGTCCCAGGAACGATCGGCAGACAGGGAGAAGGAAATTCGGGGAGATTGTCGCCTGCTAAAAACGCCAGGCGACAAAATCTCCCCGAATCTCCCTGTCTGTCCCTACCCTAAGAGCTGCTGCAAGCAAGGGAACACCTTGCACGTTTAATGCGGTGAGGCAGTGCAACGTTTCGTGGTCAAGCCCGGGGCTGCCTTGCTTACAGCAAGGCAGGTGTTGCCTTGCTTACAGCAGCTCTGAGTGCCGTGGATTTTTTCTATTTCTACATGTGATATGTGAGGTGGCCGTGCCTCTACCACTGAGCACCAGACATCTCTACAGGATCTGAAAAGAAAGGGTGTGCGAGAGCCTATCTCCCTTTTGTCCCTACCCTAAAACATCCGTTGGGGTGGCAAGGTCGGGGAGTGTTAAGATGTGAAGTGGTGCAAGTGTAAGACTGTAATCATCCATCCACATTGTACTCCACCTTGCTGGCAGAGGAGTTAAATGCTTAAACTCAGACTCTGCTTCTCTTGTCTGCCTTGCTTCCCAATATAATTTAGACCACCCAGCAGGGGGCAAAGCTACACAGAGAAATCACTGAACAGGGAAATTTGTGTGGAGAAGGTGTGTAGGATAACTTATAGTAAACACAGATATTCATTTATTTAACTTTGCTACTATGTTACAGATAGGATTTGTATGGTATATGGGAACTTGTGACAGTCATGTGGCTTAAATAATATTTTCTGAGATATCTGTGGAGGACAGCACTTTCTTTATTTTATGTCTTTTCTACCTCTACTCTACCTTCATCTCTTTTCATTACTTCTTATGTCTGTCCTACGCCATTCTCAGCAATGAAACGCATTTCTTTTTCCTTCTTCCAAAATGGCAACAACAGAGTTAAAAGCCATGTGGAACCCCACTGTTTGCAGATCTGAAATGCTAAAGCATTTAAACATTAGTTGTTTTCTTAGGAATAAAACCTTTAACTTGCCACTAAGATATGCAACACATTCTAGATATGAGTGCACACTTTAAAATAGTTTTTTTTTTTTTACAATTTGCTCTTGGTTTGGTGAAACACAAAGGTGTTTCCTAATGATTGGCAGCTGTGCATATGCATTAGCATATTAGCATAGACGGGAACTTAAACTTTGTTTAAATGAGAGCTTTCTTTTTTTACCTTTTATGTTTTACGTGTAAAATCTTTCATTGTTGAAACTGAATATTTGTTTAAAAATGTATGATGTCTTTGAATCGTAAAGCATGTTGTGAGACTTGGGTATAAAAGGCTGCTCCTAGTCAGCAAGAGGTAGTCTGGTTTTGTCTTTCTGCAAGGAAAGACTACACTGCTGTTCTGATGCCGTCCTGTATTGAGCTGTGTAACACTTACCTTCTGCTTTAAAGAAATAAAGCTAGTTTTTTCTTTGCTAAGCAAGCTTTGTCTACGTGGGGGGGGGGGGGG